>CM057143.1:5955167-6551744 GCA_029964075.1 Patiria pectinifera
ATAAAAAAACAAGAAATTTGATGTTAATACAGTTTCATGAGTTTGTATTGTTTACCCCCTTTTTGAAAAATCAAGCTCCGCCCCAAAATGGGCAAGATCAGGATGGGTCCCGATCTTAAAATGAATTCTAGCCCATATTGACCCCACATGCCAAATTTCATGCTTTACCACAAAGTGACGATTTTTCGCTTAGCAGCTCCACTAGTTGCACTCACCTGTTGTAACGGCTTCGGTAGTTGCTGGCGGTTTCGGTAGGAGAGATTTCAATGGAAGTTGTTAGAATCTTCAAGGTAAAAAAGAATCATTTACAGGTCAAAACCTTATGTGTTTTTCAGCATGGTGAAAAATATACGTATATTGTTTCCATGTTGCATTCGAAGTTGATCGTCTCCTTATTCTTACCGCGGTCTCCTTGAAATCAATAAACAAAGGTTCTTTGGCAGGAAAGTCTGTGCTTGTTAGCGCCATAAAGTTGGGGCCAAGATTCAAGCAGGAGTGAAGATATACATTTTCTATTTTATGATGGTTTGATCAGTTGAGATCTGAAAATTTGGGTGGAAACTTGTTGTTTTTGAGATGATTTTACCTCACAAATCGTTGTACTTGAAAAAGTTTTCATTCTAATCGACAGAATGGAGCGATGTTGAGTTCAAGATTTGAAGTCGAAGAAGCTTAGTACACATGTCAAGCATTTGAACGATACTCTCTAAATTCCAAAGAGTGAAATTAGGGATAGACGTTTTTAGGAGTGAAAATCACTCCTCATTTTCGATTAAATAGTCTGAAAAGAACCACTTCAGTCGAAGCTCGAGTGAAAACTCGATCTTTACGATCTAAAACGTCTAGTCCCTAGTTTCCGACTGTGGGAGAAAATCTTCACTCCGAATGGAGTGAATTTTCACTCTTTGGAATTTAGGAGAGTAATACACTGAAATGGTAGAGGTAATAGGTAGGTATTAATTCAAGAATATCAAGTTGAAGCTAAATAGCCAACTGATCGATTTACAATTCTACATTTATGTACCTAGCTGTGCTATCAGGGCTCCAGTTAGAACCAAGAACAGAAATTCCGCCTTCATCGTGACGGCAGGATAATCCTGAAGAAAACAAACCGTAGAAACAAGACCTGGTGAGCTATGATCAAAAAGTGGCATGATGAAAAGGCCTTGCTAAGGTTTCACAGGGCCTAGGCTAATCCATCAGCCTTAGCCCCAAAAAAAAAACCACCGCTTCAGATTTTCTAACGTGGTTTCTTTGTTTAAAGTTATCCCTCCCCCGTGCCATATTTTCGAGAGTTTCAACCCAAATTTTTAATTATTTATTCTGTAAAAGTTATTCACTAGTGAATGCGACATCGAACAAAAAAAAACGTTTCTGACAATGTTTGGTTTTGAAATACAAACTTCACAAGTTTGCGGCCAGACAATAATGCAAATCATGGGCGCAGAAAACCCTAAATAAAGCGTTTTATCAGAGGGTTGAAAACGTCTAAAAACACACAAATAAGTAGATTTTTCTGTTTAAACAAAAAGAACAAATTGAGAAGAATTTATCAGGACAACAATAAAATATGGTGAAGAGCACTGTATAACTGTAAAATAGTCGGTTATTTAAGGAAAAAAGTTTATCCAAAACAACTTCAGTTAATTCATATTTTAACCGATTCAGCATACATGTATATACCTCAATCAGTCAATAAAAGCATGCGTCCCTGACAACCATTGGTTGCAAAAAAAAACATACAAATACAGACTAACAATTGTGCACCACTGTTGCCTTGGTAAATACAGCGTCACGGTTGAGTTGCAAAATAAAGCTTGTCCTGTAAAACACAGTGTCCATGAGGAGACACATGTTCAGGTGTGTACGCGTACGATGACTTACAACAAAGGGCACACGAGTTAAACTGACAGCCTCCGGCGAATTGTCCAATAATTCAACGACTTCAAACCCGCCATGGTTGTAGGCGAACAATACCAATATTATCTTCGTGGGGTATGTATCTAAGACCGCTGAAGAAAAAGTGCACCAAAACAACTGTTAAACAACCCAAACGTTAGGTCGTTGCCATGGCCCAACTTTCAGTTTTAGAGGTTCCATCAAGTTCAAAGATCAGCTTGAAATACAGTTACTAAAAATTATATTTTAGAATCCCGAATTTGAAGGAAAGTTCAAACGTTCGAAATTTGAAGTTGAGCACATCTGTGACGTCAAAAGTCAAAACAGCATTATTATGGATCAGCAGTATGGTTTATCGCATTTTTAGTATAATTAATGGTTTCTAAAACGAGCAAAAATCCATCGCAAATTGAAAGTACTTTCCAGGAGAAAATATTTTCAGTATAGCTTAATTTATCAAAATGAATTGTCTATTTTAATACACTATAGTGTTGCAGATAGGTATCGTTTGAGTTCAAGAAAACAGGTAAAGTTGGCTTAATTAAAACGTAGACAAAAGCTTTATGTCTGTACTTTCCTTTTGACCCTATAGTCCATCCAGTAGAGGACGGGGGGGGGGCTTTCTCATTTGCCTCTTGACCAACCCACAGCCACAAGGCTTAATGTCTTGAACTGCTGTAATTGAGAATTCAGCCCCCCAAAAAATCTAATTCTCTGATCTTGCCCCTCGTTGAGCCTGGAATCCACCATACATGTTTAATATGAAGTTTGTTTTTATCGACTTGCCAATTGAAAGTTAAAAGTTGAAGTTTAATACCAAGAAAAGGATGCTTTTTCCATTGTCAATAGGCCTCAAGATTTCAAATTATGTACTTTCTTTGAAAACTTTAAACCAACATAAGCTTCAAGTCATTTCTACTTTATGCTCTCATTATGTGAGACTGCGAAGAGGACTCTCAACTACAGAAATGCGTGCAACGTACCTTAGAAACAGAATCACAACATTTAATTTAAAAAAAACCAAAAACAAACAGTTTGTACATAAAAGAAAGCTTGTTGGACATAAGCCTAGTCTGTATAAAAATAAGAATTTATGTTTGTAAAACAGGAAAAATGAAGGACAAGATAAATTTTCAAGTCAAGTCGAACTGTTTCAAGATACTGTGAGTTAACGGTCGAATCTTTTCATCTTTATCTCATAAACCCCAGATTTTTCAAATATCTTGACAAATCAACCTGCATGATTTCACAAGTACGATAAGTTAAAAAAATAATCATTTCATTTAATAACTGCATAAAGATATTAAATCATAAAACACGAACCAAAAGAGTAAAAAACTCACTCTCGAAAGTGGATCTCTTATAAAACCACTCCAAAGTGTGAAAATCACTCCAAGAGTGGAATGTCCGCTCTTTCGAGGAGCCATATAAGGGACAAGTCTAAAAAGAGTGGTTCCTGATATGGTTCCTCGAAATAGTGAAAATTTCACTCCTTTGGAGTGAAATTGTCAATCTTTTTGGAGTGAGATTCACTCTTTTTAGTGGTTTCATAAGAGATCCACTCTTTTGAAGAGTGAGTTTTTCACAATTGACATTTACATTTCTGGATGAATGCAGATGATCCTGTATGAATTTAAAGGTCAAATAGTTAGTGTAACCCCTTGGTAGATTTTTAACGATCACATTATGAAGGTAATTCTATTATGTTATAACATAATAGAATTACCTTCATAATGTGATCGTTAAAATTCCGCTGAGGATTACCTAGGGGTTACACTATAACTATTTGACCTTTAAATTCATACAGGATCATCTGCATTCACCCAGAAAGTAACCTACGGAATCACAAATCTTACTCCGATTAAAGATCGTACAGGGACCAAAGCAACTCGTGAAATTATTTCGTCTTGCTTGCTGTCATTTAGACGAAATCAACAAATTTTGGGTGATTCCCAATGATCATCAATTGACTGATTATTGGAAATTAAGAATGCCATGGACGAAATCGGGTTTACTGATCGAAAGGTTGTGCGTGGTTTTTCATTGTTTCCTCAAAAAAGTGTATTAGGTTTTGAACAGTTGTCTTTGGATTTTGAGCGGTGTACTTATTGGCAAAAACAAAATGCAAATGCTTCCACAGGCCTTTAAGTTCATTCATAATATGATACGCATATGTTTGCAAAAATACGAATAAATAACAACAGAATACAAATACTTACCTAACGCCTGATCTTCTTAAATCCAACAATCCAGGTATCAAGTGAATGAGTTAGCACACAGTCAAGGCAATGATTGAAATTTATCAGTTATCCGATGATTAAAAAAAACCCGCATGCGAATATCACCGTCGTGGTTCAAGTCTATAGGTGCACTCGGTACCAGTATCTCTGTATCTGGGAACCCTGGCTGTTAACCGCCTGGTTACTCCTCAGTTTACGTTGCCACGGTGAACGTCGACATGGAAACGCTAAATAAACCGCCATGGCACCCCTGGCCGGATATGAACTAAACTACTTTACTCCTTTTTCAGGAATTCCGCGGTCAAACTTTCATTTTCAACAAAGATTTTAGAGCTGCATTAGATCGTGATTGTCGCTCTTTTTGCCGGGGCGAACTTGACAGAAAAGGCTGAGGCCGATTCATTGTTATGCGCAGTCACTCAACGCGCGATGAATAGATAAAAGGAATTCAAGTGAAGTATTTCATCAATACGATATGGCCTAGGCCTCGGCCTATACACCGCGTTCATGGCCAGACGGTTTCGAATACCGCACAAAATTGGGTTGTATTGAGTCCACAGAAAGTTTGCTTTTCAGAGGTGTTTTCACAACTCTTTCTCGTGAATGGTATTCAAGTTTTCCAATTAAGTTGGGCCTCACGCAATCTTCATGCAACAATAACTTGTAACCGTCTTTTCTACTGTCACCACATAAATGTTGTGCAATATTTTTTAGTATATCAACTTGATTTGAAAATTGATCAAGAACGGTCCCTGGAAAGATGTATTGCTGTTTTTTTCCCCAAAGATGTAGTCAGAGGACAAAAGTAAGGTTTTTGGTGCAAAGTGAAAGTAAATTTTTTTAAAAACTTTTAAGGAGCATGAACCGGCCCTAATTCTAACAGTTTCGCTTCAATGCGAAAGTATCCAAAGTTTATAAGCCATTTTCAGAAACGGGAGTAATTATTGTTCCACTACACCTATAGTACCTGTTCGCGATGTATGAGACTATTGATTGAATCCGTGAAATTGACTTCATGAAAGTTTCTAAATTATACAAATATCGCACATGGTAAAAAAAAAAGTCTTTTTTTTCCGGAAATAGTTTTGTTCGTCATTCCAGGGGTTAGGCCTAAGCACACAAAAAATGCAATGGATTTCATCATTGGATACTTTTTAAAAACTTTCTTCGAAAAATAAACACAGACAATTTCTTTGTAGTTCGAAGGAGAGGCATGTTGGGCTAACTTTTTTTTTTTTTTTGCGTGTGCTACTATTATTAACGGTGCCCCCCCCCCCATCATAACACACACAGTAATACCTTACCTACTGTCGAATTTCTCCCTGGATAAAAAAATCATTTTACTCCCACTGTGAACACTCAACCCTTTGCAACCCATTTTTTTATCGAGATTCCCTTGAGTCTTCCTCTTCATTTTGCGACAAATAAACCCCAAAATGTCTCAAAGCTCGTTTCTCAGAGAAGAGGAAATCTTGAGTATGTAAACAACGGCAGCCATAGACCTAGAACAAAAGGGTTAGGGCACGAACAATACGTCCACGATTGACCAAACGTCCACGATTGAAATTCGTGTACAAAACCAATGAGAGCTGTTGATTAAAAGTTAGAGCACAAACAAAGGAATGATGATTTGGGACAATGTGGACCAATGTTTATCCGCAGGTCCATATATAAATTATGTACGATTAGAGCACGCACACCGGCACACCTCCCCCCCAACCTCCCCCCCCAAAAAAACACCCGCGAAAATCAACGATATCATTTTAAAAACTCGTTTTTCCTTCAAGGAGAATTCCACTGAATGCTCAAGTACTTGAGAATTCACAGGTTACTCATTTTTAAAATGTTTGGACGGGGTGGGGTGACCTGCTGCCCGTACACCTGCAGCCCTCTAACAATGAGGGTTATTGCCGCTTCAAAATCGAAAGCGCACGCCGGCGGTACCACATGCAAACACCTCTTTTCATTCAATTTAACTTTTAGTTCAAGCGAGAGAGAGAAAAAAAACAAGTACAAACCCTATACAATCGGTAACCAAAATAAACTCAAAACATAAAACAGCCAACCATTGCTTAGGTGACAAACAATCATCTCTTGCTAATATTTACTGTAATTTACTTGTAGCTTTAGAAACGTTTGAAGTGCAAACTCTCCATCGGACAAACAAACGTTCCCTTGAAATAAAATCTCCCTTCTCTTTTTGTTGAGATTTCAAGTTTCACAAATGCTTCATTGATAAAACACTTCCGAAAATAGAAATTTAGGACATTAATAAAATGTCTTCATAATTTTGTTTTGTTTTAATATTGTCCCTCTCATTGTATTTGTAATTAAGAAATACTTTAAAACAATGTCCCGTGCAAGATAAGGAATTCACATTTCAACATTTTCCTGCTCCAAACCGGTGATGTCGTCGAGTCCACGATGTCAAGTCGGAAGTAAATCACAAGTCCGTCGCAAATCCGTTCACAAGTAAATCACAAATCCAGTCACAAGTAACAGGAGATGCGAATTAGCAAAGGAATGCCTTTGTCGCAGATCATTTGAAAAGCTTTGCGACTTGACTTAGGACTGATTGACTTGCCATTGACTTGTGATTGACTGGCGATTGACTTTAGATTGACTTTAGATTGACTTGTGATTAGCTTGAGATTGACTTGTGATCGACTTGTCATTGGCTTGTGATTGACTTGTGATCAACTTGTGATTGACTTGTGATTGATCTGTGATTGACTTGCGATTGACTTTTGATTGACTTGCCATTGACTTGCGATTGACTTGTGATTGACGTGTGATCGACTTGTGATCGACTCGACTACAACACTGCCCAGACGCCTTCGGCGCACCTAGGGCTTTTAGCACCAACACAGATATACCACTTGAAAATTGCACTTTGGAAAAACTTCACCATTGGCTTCCAAAGTTTGAAGTCTGAGGGTGGCAAATGGGTGAATTTTCCGAAAAGGTGGCCCCTATGTTGGTCTGTAGCCATTTGTTTGTTTCGGCATGTGGAATATGGTCCTCTCCACAAATCTAAACTCCTGCTCTCCAGGGTAGGCGGTTCCCGCATCGTGGCCCACCGTTCCCCCGATGACCGCGTATGTTCCCGTGTCACCAATGGGCCTGTCGGTGTCCTGGTGAGTGATTTGAACACCATGAGGATCATGGTGATGGTTACGATCAGGCATGCCAGGCCGGCACCCGTCACTATACAGATGACGGCCGCTAGGCTCAGCCTTGCGGAGTATTCGGTGGGCGTAGTCTGCGGAGGTGAGGTAATAAGCAGAGCTAAAACGGAAAAAAAACACATTCAGATTATGATGAAAAAAAAAAGAAATACTGAAGTTTGAACTGCCGTGCTTCTATCAATTTTCCAAGGACATTTGTTTTGTTAAACGAGTGCTCACAGCATATGATGCCGTCAAATTTGCTTAAAATATAGGATAGATAGAGTTAGACAAAAATCTGTACATCTATATATACCTGGCAGGGTATTAGCAAGAATCAAGATCAGAATCTCTAACATCTTCATTTCAACCGTCAGGGAAGTCTGAACGAGGTAAAAAGAAAACCAAAGGTTGTTAAAATCTTACAACATGGTGGTGTGTTTTGTGAAAAGCAAGGAATCAGTTCAGTGAGAAATGCCACCAGCTTAAACCGTTTCAGGACGCTGCTGAAAATTAATCTTTCCCGACATGCTTTTGATTTGTAATCTATTTTATTGTAAGTATTTTTAATGAATTTAGCTGATATGTAACACTAATTTTCAAATGATGTCTTTTGATGTATTTCTAATCTAGTTCGTAATTTTAAGGTATCTGGTGATTTTAATGCATTTTAATCAACATAGGCCTATTTACAACATTTGCTTTTGCTGTAATTTTCAGAAATGTTTTTTTTTTCTCCTGACGAGTTTTCTCTTTGTGTGTTTTGTTGTCACGAAAAACTCTACTGTACTTGTACATGTTTTCCGAGTTAAGGCGTCTACAACTTTCTGAAAGAGGGCTTTCAAGTGCGCACAAATAAACCGCCAGGCAAGAGCCAAATATTGTCTGGCACAATAATTCCATTTTGTGAAAGATTATTTCAGTAACTAAACGTTGATGGCTTTATTTTTCAGTCGATGTTTCATTCAACAATGAAAGTTAAACTTTTACATTACTAGGAAAATGGCAATTGGAGAAAAACCTCAAAATCTATTTGTCGAGGTAAACTCGAATACAGTACATGGAATACATTCACTAAAATGTCTACTACTACTGGGTCTTTCTTTATCTACATGTATACGGTCATTTCTTGCCATAAATTTTTACCAAACGGAGCCAGTAATCACGGAAATATAAACGAAAATAGAGCGACGAAAATTCCATGATTGTTTTAGCCTGGAGATAAATTAGGCTAATAAGCATGAAGGCAATTGATAACAGAATTTGCGACGCATGAGTTGCAATGGCGTTGCAAATACTGCCTAACGAAGGGCAATTTATTAGCTGCCACACCGAGCGATTATTTGGGCAATTATGGGATAGCGTTACCATGACAACCATTCAAAAGGAAATATGACAACGGAGTGTTTGCATTCTTCCAAAGTCTGGTCGTTTGTGGTTCTGGTTGGAAGGTGATCTATTTTCCGTCGGTATAGTCGCGACAAAGTGGCAGTACGATAGCTTTTGGGTCTGCATAAAGCCGTTAATATAATATTTGCCCGTTCAAGCGTGTAACTATGAATATTCATAGTTTCTATTGTACAATACCTTTCGTTCATTTCCCTTGAGTAAACGTATGCCAACACATTGGGTTTTTTTCTTCCTTTTTTGGAACGGAGGAAGCCAATTCCAGCTATTCGGGATCCAGTATTTGGTTCGTTTGGATCGTAAAGAATATTTAAAATGTCCGAGTGGGATTGGGGCAATCGACAACTTAGCAGAAGAAACGGCCATATTTCCATAATCTCTGGGTAAATATCGCTTAACACCAGACGACCACTCACTTTTACATGTACATTGATAGACAACAAACTTTCCAAAAGTCCTCAGAAAAATGGCTCATTTCGGGAGAATGTTAACTACATGTATTAACAACAAATTACAAACGGATATTGCCTCAAATCAAGTAGGGACTATAGGATACCCCTTCCCCGAAGAAAACCTTTGCATCATCGATTGTACCTTTACAACTTGCAAACCTACAGTTCCTTAAAAATCCCAATCGTTGCATAAGATATTAACGCCCTCTTCGCTCTTAGATATATAAACTACATTTCGAAACAGTTTCAGAGGCCCATGTTCTAAGTCCCAACTAAGAGTATTGGTTTCATGTTTAAAAGAGTTTTAAAATTATTTGTGTTCAAATAAAGGCATGTTGAAAACAAACTGAACCGATTTCAAGGAAAATCGATGCTGCGGTACATCAGATGCAAACTAGAGCCACACTTTGAGCGCGTTTTGAATACGTACATTGTACATACTTTTACGTGAATTTCAAAAATTGAACTTCAAAAGCGAAGAACAATATTGTGAATTCATTTAAGGTGTTGTCTTACGTAGATCGAAAAGAATAGGANACACAGAAAGTAAAAGGCAACCAGATCGTCACATCATGAATATGATGAACCATTTCACATTAGAAAAAATGCGCGTGATTGATTTTCCTTGAAATTGGTTGAGTTTGTTTTTGACATGCCTTTATGTGACCACGAATCATTTTAAATCCCTTTTGAAAATCCAACCAATACTTGCCAGGGATAAAGTTAAGATTCCAAGCTTTAAAAGGATATCAAAATAATGGCGTTTAGTGTTTCTGCGGCGACGCTAGAGCCTCGCAAAAAAATGTTGCGTGTAATTTGGGACGCTCTGTATAGCCTGTTATCCGATTTTGGAGGAAAAACCTGCCTTGAAACCGGCAGCACCGGAACAAAAAACATACCTGCACTTAGGTAGGACTCACTTTCATCGCTTTTGACCACCAGTCTGAAGCATCCATCAGATTCATCAACGGTCGAGGTGTGTCCAGTCCGAGACGGCAGGACGGTCATCATCTTCGTCAGAACGAACACCGATATGACAGGAGCAACTGCACGGATGCAGCATCATCTGGCTTCGCATGGTTACTATGGTAAACGTCGCCATGGAAACAGCTGGGTTGCCATGCATTCCCATGCACCGTGATATTCCAAAACTGTGTGTAAACTTGAACCGTGAGGACGGTTTCCTCAAAACCACTGGATCAGATCGATATGAGAAAGAAGTTCAGCGGCATACATGTACATGTACATGCATATTTCTTGTCACTTGTGACTGAAAGTTTTCAAGCACACTTGTTTTCACTTTAACTTGGGGAAAACACACTGAGCAGGGGCGGATCCAAGAATTTTTGGGGGGGTTCATTAGCAAATCAATGCTGAAATGTAGACAGGTGTTTTTTTCTCCAGGCACTTGGCCCCACCGGGGGTCGTACCATACTTTAAATGGGGCGCTGTTGAAATCCGACCATCATTAACACTATATTACAAAATACATGTAGTATATAATAACACCCGTAACCCAGCTGGCTCTGTCCCAATTTGTGTACAATTAAGCGGACATAATTACAAAAATGTACTAGTAAAATGTTTTGGGTATCAGACCGGGGGTCCCATTATTTTATGTCAGATTCCCGTGGTTCCGCGCCTGACTGAGTACTGTACATATACATTGTAGTGATTATACGTAGGTGAAGGGCAAAACCTAATATTGAATGATTAATTTTCCTTCTTTTTTCCTTCATTTTTTGAATGTTTTCGATTGTTCGGATATTTAAACATGCACACAGTACATGCACGTTTGTTACCGAGGGGCAAGTGAGTACATATGTGGCCAGTGGAATACACAATTGGCAATTTGGATTATTCTCGTCAACTACTTAATAACAATGTCACCGAGCAAAACTGAATTATTAGCATCACATCAAAGTTTCATTCCACAGTTGTACTCATTATTTATTCAATAGCCACGGCTTCATTTTTTCGTGTAGCATCTGGTCACGTGCTGTCATTATAATAAATCATCAGCAATCTGTTGCTGGGGATTCCAGTCGCCACATTGCGGGAATAAGATCATAACATAAAGTTCGTGAAAAATTAATGAAGTGTCTGAGCGACGCGGTTGCAAAATAGGTCATAATACCGAATCGGCACGTTCTGAAAAGTTCAACACATGTACCGTGCCTTGTGCACAACGAATGGGGAAAACTGCGCTCCGGTTTTAGCGAGGTTCCGGCTATAACGACAGTATTGTGAAAGTCCATCGGACCTCGTTATAACGGGAGCCGACTGTATTCATTTGTAGTGATCCTTTGCTGCTCATTTCAGCATTTACTTTTCATTTCAACATTAAAGAAAATACTAATGTTCTCCGAGTCTCAAAATGTATATATATTTTTTTCGTTTTCGATTTGTTTGTTTTAATTCCGACCAGTTTACACACCCATATACAGACAAATACTTGATTGTTATCCTTGTGGAGTCATTTCTTTGTTCTCGTGTACTTAAGTTTTCGAGTTTGAAAGTGTAGTTTCAAAATTCTCCTATTTAAACCAGAATTAATTTCCTGGGCTGGAATTCGGACTTAACATCCCTTACATAAAATACTTGTAATTCCTAGTTTTGGAGTAAAATCCATATACAAAATGTACATGTACATGTATCTATTTCGTGATAACCTTATGGAGACGTATTCACCTATAGAAATGGCCCCGTGGAGACTTATTCAATCTTTTGTTCCCTATCATACCCATGTCTCCACAGGGTACCGTGTACCAGATCATAATAACATGTATTCATGTACATGTATTTACACTTTGAAACCACATAGATTTATGTTCTCAATTATTGATTAAGTCAAGTTATACAAATATTCAATAAACTTGTGAAGTTTTAA
Organism: Patiria pectinifera; assembly: GCA_029964075.1. Lineage (NCBI taxonomy): Eukaryota > Metazoa > Echinodermata > Asteroidea > Valvatida > Asterinidae > Patiria > Patiria pectinifera. The sequence continues at coordinate 5,967,223 of CM057143.1, forward strand.
ACTTGTCAAATTGATAGCACTAACCAATGACTTTTTTTTTCAAAACAATTCATCATTTAAGCTTTATTAAACTTCACACCATGAATTATTTAAAACAGGACTGCAAAGTTTCTAAACCACTAAATGTTAAAATGCACACAACCTTTTATTTACATTGTACAAGAATCCATTGTTTAAAAAAGGGCAATACATGTATTTTGGATTCACTTTAACAAAAATCAAAGATAAAAATACATGTACAGTGTATTGTTGATTTATTTTGACCAAAAGCTGTAGTTCAGCTGCTTAAATGTTACAATTACTGCGTATACATAAATTCATTAATCACCCAAAATGGTGAAATTGTGGTCTTTCCTTTGGATGCGAAATGCATGTTAACAAGCGTAAGGTTTCGTATTTCAGTACATGTAGTAACAATCCATCACTGAGTAAGTTCAAATCTTCAAAACCTGTGTAAAAGTTTAAATAAAAAAGAAGATAAAATCCCCTTTCCGTCCTTCAAAAAATATACTTACATCAATATATACATGCAAATAAAAAAAGGTGTTTATCCCTTTCCTGTATTTTGACAAACTCTGAATTATGATTGAGAGAACAATATTGTTTAAAATGGTACGATATTCATAATTTAAATATTGCACCCTTTATAAAATATGTTTCTCTCATGCATTTAAAAAAAAATGAATTATTTACAAGTTAATTACAACGAATATCCAACACAACAAAGGCAAACTCCATGCTAACCTTTTACACGAAAACAAAATATGGAAAAAAACATAAAACACAATATACAGCATATGGAGACAGAGGGGTTCTTTAGAGCACCTCAATGCGTTCATATTCATTTAAAAACACTCAAGATGAGCAGGAGATGCTTTACAGGAATGCAAATCCAACAGAATCTTCGCTGGTGCCAACCCCGTGTCCGGCTACCAGGGAATGAAGTTAAAACCATGTGCAACACCCTATCAGTGTTGATGTTGATCAGCGAGTGGTATTTCGTCTGGTTCCTGTTCCCGAATGCCAACTTTAGACTTGCCGGTGCATTTCATGATCACTAGTACCAGAACAACCACGATGATTATGGCAGCGACCACACAGCCCACCACGATACCGACGATCGCTCCGGTGCTGAGGCCGTCGGGTGCGGCGGTCACGGCGATCGGCGTGACGACTTCAGGGGTTGTCACAGCTATAATCAAACAAAACCAAACAATTTCAGTCAAATTTGCTTCAAATTGAACAAGAAAAAGTGGGATAGGGAAATGGCCTTTTAGGATAGGATTCGCTGTTTAGGATAGGATTAGGCTCTGACGGGGAAGATGATTTCATTTTTTTAAAGATAAATTTTGGAGCTTTGGAGACTTTTGTATGTCCACAATGTATGTTCCATGGATATTTTGACCTATCTTCGGACGTGAGTGATGTCCAAACAAATCAGTAACAAGATTGTATGTAATCAGAAGTGTTGGATTTAGTTTTGACGAAGGCTTGGGTCTCAGCTGTGGTAGAATCCTCAAAGCATTTCATGTCCCGAGCAGAACAAAAATTAATAAATAAATAAAAAAACAACCAGGTTTCCGCACCCTTGATTGAGTATTTTATTTAAAAAAAAAAATCTGCATTGTTTCGATTTATGTATGTCTCGATGTCAGTTTTGCAAGGTTTAGAATTGTAATCGTTTTAGTTAATAAATATATACATTGAGTTTGTCTTACCTGTGCCACAGTCGCTCCCTGTGTAACCTGTTGTGCACCTGTAAATGGAAAAAAAGCAATCAATTAGGGATTTCTCATATAAAGTTTTTTCAATTTAAGTGAAAGCAACTTGTAAATACTGGTACTTTATAGAGTATTAAAAGCAAACATTGTGACGGATCTACTGGAAGTTAGGGGTCTACCCCCACCTCCTTTTGGCCGCGAAACAAATAGGAAAATCATGTAGAAAAACACAACATATGCCTGCTATACCCCTCTTAGCAGCTAACCCCCCTCCCCCCTTCAAACCTGCATCCGCCCCTGCATTGACAAGAATCTAAGTTAACTTACGTGCATACTATCTGGTTGCTATCAATAGAACAGGTGGCACCATTCAAACAGGAACTGAACTCGCAGAAGGCGCTGATGTCTGGAAAGAATACGAAAAATAAGGACCAGGAGATAAGGACACGGCGATTAAACATAGTGTTGTTGAACTTGGAAGATTTCATTCACAAATATGCACATGTACAGCCTGTCTAAAAAAAAAATGGTACAATCGAAAACGATTTTTTTTTCAATATTAAATCCCAACATAAGTAAGTCGTTTTGAGCATCACATTAAAGAAAAAAGACCAAGCTTTCCTATACTTTTTGTTTCATCTCATTTGCTTTTGTCAATCCAGAGATAACTCCAGTTTACTGCGGAACACAAAAATCGAGTTTGTGCCACTTTCTGGTTGCAATCTTTTGTGAGCTTCAAGACAGCATGGCACAGTACTCGAAACAACTCTGCCCGTGCATAAAAGTGGCACAAAATCGATTTTGGTGTATCGCACTAAATTGATTATATCTCTGAATTGACAAAAGCAAATAAGATCAAACAAACACTATTGGAAAGCCCAGTCTTGGTTCTTTAATATTATGCCAAGTAAGAATGACATATTTTGAAATTTCATATTTAACCAATTTTTTTTTCTGATTGTACCATTTTTTTTGAGACAGGCTGTATAGGCCTACATGTAAAGGTTTTAAATGAATTCGTTCTGCCTGGAGAGCCCATACGTAATAGACCATTTTCATGTTGTGGCCATCATGATTTTTTTGTCATTCAAATCAACGTAACCAAAGCGAGGCTGGAAGGGAAAATAGTCTGGTTCTTTTTTTGTTAAAAACATGTTATCATTCAGTACTGTTATTGGATACATGGAACATGACTGAAATGGTGAAAGCATGCTAAAGGTCTGTAGGCAACAGTCACAACATGAACTGAAAGAAGTAATGTGTACAGAACTGAAATGACTAACACGAATTGAAGTTTGCATAAGCTTTCGTTGCTACAACTACTTCATCAGATGCAGTGAAGCGGGTCATCAGCGTGCAATGTGAGGTGTTGATTAGTCAGTAGTGTGTAGTCTGACAAATAACCTGAACCGTCCCTATTTAGCCCTCTTTTAACACAGTCCAATATAAGAATGAGTTGTTACTGCGAACGTTTATGCACACTTGTATTCTTGTCACTCGTTAAAGTGCTATTTCACTTCTGGCTCGACCAACACGGATGCTCATCACTTGACACGAAAAGAGCGAATGGCAAACTCACCGACTAAACTAACAGAGCTTGGAGTCAGCGCCAGGGCGCCCGTAGCGGAGTCAGCACTGAGGATAGATGCAGACAGGTCTGATGCGGTGGAGTTGTCCGCCTCAGGGAAGAGCAAGATGTAGTCGATGATAATGCTGCCATTACTGAAACCGAGAATCTGACAGATGGACGAACCGGTGGCCGCTGTCAGGAACTTCATTGAGACAAAAGAAAATAAGGAAAAAATGAGAGGAAATGGAAATTAAATTTCACGTCAGAGGAAGACACGATTGACTCCGATGCAATACTCAACTCAACTCTGGTCCCAACTTAGAAAGCTTCTTAAATTTCAAAGCGTTTTTTCATCTTTAATATGAGAAGGTTTGGGGTAGTATCCGTTTTTCGGTTCAACACTGAGGGCAGGATTACCTTTACTACCAGTTTTGAAAATAAAGGAAAATTAAACATTTACCACAAGCACAGAAATGACATTTTGCGAATCTGCGGTTAAAATAATACATGTTAAAATGATAATAATAATTATATACAATCACACCGTGTCTCTTGTTTTTTCGTCCAGTATTATCTCAAACAAGAATAAGACCTATTCGCTACGAAATGGTTTTTTTAATTGTAATACAAATAGAAAAACGGGAGACCAGCAGAGAATGAATAGGACCCAGTCCTGCAATTGGCGGGTTTTTTTTTGCTGTTGGATGTGGATAATAAATAAATAAATAAATAAATAAATAAATGGATAACTCACGGTGCAGATATCGTCTGCCAGTGCAATGTAGGCCGGTGATGAACTGTTGGTCAGATACTCTGTAAACTCCGCCACCATGCCACCGTAGTATTAGAGCCCGGCGCTGCCTTGGAATTTATGCAGCTCTGTACAAGGAAAGGAAAGAATCGTTTGTCCAAATTAAACTTCATTCATAAATACCCAAGACATTTTACACATTCCTAATCCTATTGGTCGAGAGCCCGTCACATGGCTCTCGACAAATTATCAGCATCCAGACCCCAACAGGTCTTAGCAGAGTTTTTAAAACCAGCCTTAGAAAAAAGGGTTTTTAAAACTAGCCGAGGACACATTTATTCCCTAATTAATAAATATAGAGACTTCTGGCTTTGAACTTATTTAAAGAACAAGTCAAACAGGAACAGCTCGCCCATTATACGTGTAATTGTTTTAAACGAGTTAAAGGGGTCGGAAATTAGGACAACAGACTAAAGAATAAACATGCTCATGAACAAAATCATGAATTTTTCATTTGGGAAAATACATTTAGCAATCAAAATTTGTCAATTCAATCATGAAATCAGGTTTCTGAAATTCACTTCATATCACGCTGATCAGTTTTCATACTGCAACCCAACGTTTCACACAAATCGAGACTTGGGTAAATAAATGAAAAGCCAAATAAAAAACGTCGAAGTATAAGTTGACATAAAGAAGGAAATATACTTAAGTTTGTTAAGGGGCATTTTTCGGGCGAATTGATGAATGAAAATGTGGTGCATGGCGGCATAATACGTACTTTCGCACTGGCTTCCCACCATCGTCCAGCCAGGCAGACAGTTTTCGCAGTGTGACTCGCCGGGCCCGTCGTGTACACAGTCCACAAAGCCTTGGTCGGCACACGCTTGGGACACGGTGCTGTTGTCACAGGGGAAGATTTCTATAAACGAGGGGAAAATTACAAATATTGAAAACAGTTTGTACTTAGTACCTACATGTATATCAATTAATTCAACTGATTGATAAATTCTAACTGGAAGATTTGGAAGTGTTTGGAAGCGATGGTAAAGGTAGACATTTCTTTAAAATGGCTTATGTTCTGTCCATGGATTAATTTTCTTTTAATTACTCAATGTGTATTGATCTTGAAACTTATAATAAAAAGATGAAGTTTGCGAAAACAAATGTCTCAGCATATCTTTCTTTCCATAAAAAAAAATTAGGAAAAAAACTAAGTGTATGTGTTTTGTTTAATGTGAATCTTGCTAAACAGTACAAAGCTGAACTAACCGCCCAACTAACAATTTAAAACAAACTATTCATTCACAAATGTGTGATCCGGCATTTGCAATTTTGAAACTCTTACATACAAGTAATAACCTAAACCCTCTAAATTCCTTCAAAATCCATCGCCAGATTTTGGACATATTTACTTGACTGAGGAACACACAGTCCATACTGCTGCAAAGAATGAATCATTGTTCCCATAACAGTGTATGATCTCGATGAATTCAGGTAGTTTGGTAGCAAAAAACAAAGATTCGGAACTTGGGGTAAAAAAAAAGATATTTACATACCCGTGCAGGCCTCGCCGACAACGGAGGGCGCCGCATAACCCGACAAGCACGTCATACAGCTGAACACGTTGCTGCTTTCGTAGACGCACTGCTGGTAGTTGAGGGCGTAACAGTTGTCCGTTCCCTCCTCGCATGGGTTGATATCTGAAATACACCAAGAAGGAATACGGAAGATTTTTTTTGTTGGTCTTTTAATCATGCCTGGGAAAGAAAAGACAAAATATGTACATGTACATGTATTGGGCCTTCATCCTGAAGAGCTAGTCGATTTGGTTGGTTACTGCCACAGCTAATTTGTTTGATGGTGGTTTTTGAGATATCTTACCACTCAACCACCGAGCTTGCCCGGGTCGGCTGGCTGGTTGAAATTGAGGTCTATACAGGTGCTTTCTCTTTAACAAGCACGAGTGCAAAACATGCGCATCGATCGGAACAAAGTCGGTCTTTCGAAAACTTTTGGCAGGAGTGCATTTATATAACCACGGAATGGCATTTGGTTAAATGTTTTTGTCAATTTTCTGGAACAGACAGACAAACAGACAGACCGACTACCAAGTGACATGTAGAAGCTCGTGCGAGAGCTTTAAAATACATGTATGTGTGGTAAAATCAAACACTTTCGATCTCAGGCTGTGCTCCGTGGTCATATATGGGTCGATGTGGCCGGCAGCCATAGGCGCCTTCACGTGTCAGCGGCCCGACCACGTTGTAGCCGCGTTCTTCGCAATTCAGCATACCAGCTGCGAGTAAGGATAATTAGCCTCCCAAATCATTATAAATTATTATTATTCTCAAAAAGATGTTTTGCCGTTTAGTGTCTAGGCTATTCTTGATCTGTAACCTACCAGGCACTGCCACAGTCGGCGTCGATCCACTCGCGATCAAGCTATCCGGTGCCACGGTGTCATTTGCCACGCCCGTGAGTCCGTCGACGAACGCCTGCGACACTTGAGCTTCAGTCAGGGTCGTGGCGGCGTCAAGATCCACCAAGAAGGTGACAGAGGTTCCGTTGGTGACATTTGTCATGTCGGTAATTGCTACACCCAACAGGTCGGGACCGACAGCGGAGGACGAGTTGAGGACTGAAAACACCTGAAATTGTGTCAGAAATGGAGGCACAAATTCATGACTTGTAGGTAAGTGTTTGCTTTAAGGCTGCTAGATTTATGAATGTATAGATCGACACGGGACTAATTGTTTGAGTTGATGAGCTTGCGATTTGTATACCTAATGAGACCCTGATGACACAATAATATTGATAATTGAACGTCCAAAGAAGAATGTAAAGTTTGATTGACGTTTGCCATTATTCGTCTTAATTCCTCTCAATTGTTCTGACATTAATATTCAATCAATGTATGTCATGTGCAAGAGAGACGTGTAGTCTAAGTTATCAGCCGTTGTACTTACGTCATCTGCCAGTTCAATGCGGTTCGCTGCCGTGTCCACTGCGGTCAGGTTATCGACGGCTGACGTGCCCAGGATCTGAGAGAAGACTACCACCAGATTAAGCGAAACCGATCCTGAAAGAGAAATGATGGAAGAGTCAAGTTCATGTACAGAGTATAAAACGCAGATACAGGAAAACATAGTGGGAACAAACGGGCTGACAATTTAAAGGTAAGTACCGTACCTGTACAGACTCCGTCAACCCGGAAGAAGTTTGTCTGGCAGCCGCACGTGAATCCGCCAACATTGTTGATGCATTTTTCATTGGTTGTGCAGTTATCGGACTTGACAAAACACTCGTCAGCATCTGTAAGAGTGAAAGATAATCAATGTTTCAAGATTTATATGGCATATGTTTTGCCAAACGGGGAATAACATTGTAGATGGGCACAACTTGTTTGTCGTTACAGTCGAACCCTGATAAGAAGAGCACAGTTAATACAACGTCATGCTTATAGCAAGCAAATTGTGAGGTCCCAAGTCTTTCGTTTTCTTTGTTTTCCAATACTGTTAATACAAGGTACCTGTTAAAACACGGTAATTGGTCAAGTTCCAAGGACCTCATTATAAAGGTGTTCGACGGTATTTCGTTCCTGGCCTGCCAACTGTGACCATTATAGCATGCCCGAAATTTGTGGACGTGATAAAAAATGACTGAAACACTTTCCTTCCACCATTGCCATCTACAATCTCAAGTCGAAAATCTATTTTTTCTAAAGAATCCTACAAATAACAAGAGCTTCCTGTTCTCTCAAATAATATTTTAGAGCAAGCTTCCACCGTGAAGTTTATCATGTACAAAAATGTTATTCATTATGGATTTGACAATAATTAAAGACGTCAACCACTGTTTGGTTATCTTACCCGCACACGTCATCCCATTCCCAGTGTATCCTGCATTGCATGTGCACGTGTAGGATCCGGCAGTATCCGTGCAGGCCGCATTGGTGTCACATGAATCGGTGCCATTCACACACTCGTCGATGTCTGTGGGAATAAACCAGAGAAAGACATTAATGTGAGGGTTGTCACAGGTGTCATTGTCACTGTCATTGCCATTTGTCATCCAAGTGTCGTTGAGACTCGTCTTTGCGAACAAGATTTGAGTTTTACGAACGTAGCTCAGAGATGTATTCTTGAAACCTGTCTATAGTTTTCGGACATATTGTTTCATATCGTCATCACATTATTTTAGCCCTGTTCTCTGTACACGATAGCGATGTATAGCTGGGTATGACATGCTGTTTAAATTACAGAAGAGTAAAATTTCTTTAATCCTTGGAAAAACAATTGACTTTTTCTACAAACTATAGTTCAGCAATTAAAGATGGCAAAATAATGACGGGCTTCGGCTTTGGATGCAAACCAAGGCAACTTCAGCAACAAATCCTTACTTTGACATTGTCCATCCAGTCCGTTTCCTGAGTAACCGGAATTGCAGGTACACGTGTAGGAACCATCGAGATTGGAGCAAGATGCCAAGTCGTCACAGTTGTGTCTGTTCTCCAATTGGAAAGTGGTACACTCGTCGATATCTGTTAGTAGGGAGAAATGACAGAAATCTGGTTGATGGAACAACATCGAACAATTCCTGGATCGTATAGCTAATCTAAAAGTATCAGTGATTCGTAGCTATTGAAAAAAAAGCGCATGTATCTGTTTTTGCGGTCTCTGTTTAACACAATGTTGCCTGCTTTCTTAGTGCTGGGGCGAAATAGCTTTTCTTTCGAACCCTCACAAGTGGTTGTTCAGTTGTACGACACCTTTTTGGGTTGTTTTAAAAACCGGAATCTTAGAAAATTACTGTGCAACAGAAGTTTGACTTCAGGAGTAGCTGACTTGGGCGTTGCCATGACTACATGTACGGGTATCTCTTTATTAATCAAAAGAGGTCAGAACTAATGGAAATTGAGAACGGTAAATCAACAAAATAATACTGGAACATTATAATAATGACATACAGCGTCTTAATATACGCAGGATGCAAAGGCATGACTTGGTCAGATAACATTTGAGTCTTGGGGTAACCTTAATCCCTAGGTTTCGTCTTTGCACGAAAAAAAAACCGGAGTCTGAAAATGTTTTCCACTGCAAAAACATCGAGTCGCATATGTCCTCGAATCTTCTTGAATCCCCTAAAAAAAACCAGGTGGATTGTGTACGGTAGGAAGGATTCCACAGATAAATTGTGGTATAGGCTTATTTGATATCCATCAGCATTTTGAATTACCTGCCGCTGACTCGGTAACTGCAGGGTCAGTCGTGTCGTCGGTGGTCGATGCGATCGTTGTCTGGAATTCGGTCGCTGCCGCCTCAGCCGTTGTTTCGAAAAGTGTCGTCGTCTCGTCCGTCGTCTGGTAGAGCTCAGTGGTCTGCCCATGCACACCTACTGGTCCAACAAAAGAAAAAGATACATATATACATTGTAAACATACATTTGCAATGTTAACTAGGGCGCAATTATGTGTTTTTGGTGTGTTTTTGTGGGGTTTTTTTAGTTTCACCCTTTCCAGGAAAGAAGCACCTCTAAATTTGACCCAGTTACGCCACTAGGCCTGGATGAAAGCACTGTGCGAAATCTTAGCACCACAGCGCACAAACTATTTACATTGTGGCTTTATTACTGACAGCCTCATCTAGAATACTTTATTTAAATTTGCTTATCATGTGGACATTTTTCGAAACCATAGCACTGTACATGTAACCTAGAAAGAGTTGTGCCCTAACAATTAAAAAAAATCAGACTTATATATATTTATTCTTCTTTCAGCCATCATATTCTATTCCGATGCTACCATTTGAATGTCCAAAAAACCTTTTCTTTAGACATTTTCTTGTAAAATAATAAAAATAGGTAAGAACTGAACAAATAAACATCAATCACTAAAACACTTGACAACGTTATGTTTTCTGTCACTTACCCAAGAGAATACTTGCACATATCAGGATAAGATGTCCCAACTCCATGGTATCGATATGAATGCCCTGCACGGAAAACTGGGGAAAGATATAGAACAAGTTGGAATTAGTTTTGGTTGAAGGCACGAGCCGTTTCTTGAAGACCTGGAAGATTTCATTTGATTTCCACTAAAATGGGGCTGAAATGGAAACAAATGTGAGGACACAAACTTCGAAACTGCTTCAGATTGAGACAAACAAATGAAACAATTTTGGTGTGTTTATCTTAGACCCGTAGTGCGGGTTCTGAAAAGAATGTTGCAACCTGACGCGGCTCTTTTCTTCATATATCATCTCAATAAAGGTCAGTTATTGCAAAAATGATGATAAGACATGAATCTGGGGTACATTCGAATCTGGGACTGACAAAACAGTTTCAATTTTGTAAGGAAATACTTAGAAAATTTTCTTGACTCTCCATAGACTTTGTACACAACCGCTGAAGTAGCGTCAGGTTGCAACATTCTTACCTGGGTTCTATTCAAAATTCGCCAGAAACATACTTGTAGGATACTGTATGCAAAATAAGCATGTACATGTACATGCACACATTTTAATCGAATACATGTAACAAACTTCACTCACTGAAGTTTTTAATTAACTGGTTGTGATCAAGAAGAGTAAACAATGTAGCACACGTATACCTCCTGTGAATGAAGTAGTGAACATTACCGAAATTAAGCTACCATACTAACTTCTTACCAGCCCAAAACACTTGTGTCCTACAAATATCACACGAAGACCACTAGCTCGTCCTTAATTCATAGCAGAAAGGTTACCGTGAGACGTGCATGAGCATACTGACACTGCGATACCAGAAAAGCCGTAAGCATTCAGGTGTGAAAGAAGTCTATTTCGTGGTTTAAGAAAGCCCTAGTGAAACCAAAAGAAAGTCCGTCAATCAACGGTGTTTGGACAATGGAGAGATTAACCCGCACAAGCGCAGGTATCGGGGTTGACGTTTGAATAAATACGAGAAGATGGCATTCAAATTGAAGAACGAGATTGAAATAAGCAGTTACATGTATATATTTCACTCGCGGTAAAACGCTTTTTGAAAGGAAAGTATCGAGACGAGGCCAAATCCAGACAGAAGGCAACAATTTATAGTGTATACCTTTCGCAAGAAGTCATTGAAGAGACGTAAGTTCAAGACTTCTATCAATCTGCGAAAAGTGCTCGACAAGACTTAACACTAATTAGAGAGTTTCCCCGTTTCGAAGACTTGTATTGCTACTATGACGTCCTTAAGAAACTGGCGCAAGTCCAGATCGTCCTGGCTTGCAACCATCACCCCGGCATTTGACCCCAGCTGCTGTTCCACTTCATCCATTCATACACCTCTTTCAACTTGACTAACCACGAGCTTAGGCTTAAAGCCCGTCTTCTCCGTCTTTGTCTTGGTATTGTGGCTTCCACAGGCTGGCGTAGGGCCTTGCGTAAAGGCTCTGCACTCTTAATATCTAAAGAATCCGTGGCTTTCATCAGGTACGATTCAAGGTACGATCAGGACGTAATGGCCAGTTAAGGCGAATAAAAGACCTCCTCGTCCAAGGAAACAAGCCATTGTGCGTACTGACAATGAGACAGCAATCAGTGGATACAAGGATACCACCTGTGGTCTGTTCCCATGGCTGCAGAAGAACAATCGCCAAAACAACTAATAACAAACGCTGCAAGAGAAACACCGAAAGCCTTTTTGTTTCAATTTTCTTCCCAACTCTTGGCATTTTCTAATACTGATATATTGTAGAGTATCCCTTCTTCTTTTTCAGCATTTATACAAAAGAGCATGAACTAATAACTCAGAGTCTCTTCCACACGAGATTTGTATTAGAATCCGTTGTCAAGAGCAGTCGAGGTGAAAAAAGAAGATAAAATCAACTTTGTGACGACGGTTCCCAAATAAAGTAGATCTGCATCAGTTAAGTTCTTGTACAATCCACTCCATGCGAAGATTCATTTAAGTAAATGTTGTCGGCGAGCACATCTGGCGACTGTGCTTCATAAAGATAAGATATTTTAAAGATCTTTGGTTGTCGATTCACAGTTGGTATATATCTGCGTTTTTCCCAGAAGATGTTCTTTGACTAAAGTATTGATAGAGATCCTTATGTCAATTAAAGGGATCTAATGATGCAACGTGTACCAAAACTATACCTGTATATGAGTAAACACGGGCACAAAGTTTTGGTGAAGGAAGAAGCCACAATTTTATTTCTTACAAGAAGCCATAATTGTATTTCTTACAATTATGTAAATCTATGTTAAATTTAAACAGTTAGGGCCTACTATTTAACTGTAAATATCAATGAACCACAAAAACGCTCATTACCCTTTGGAGAAAAAAAATCCGGTTTTGGCCATTTTTTTTCCGGTGGACTTGTAAAACGGTATTTTGCACTCTTTCCAGAATGACACCCAACAAAGCACGGGGAAGAAACACACAACTTTATGTCCCGTAAATATTAGAACAAAAAAGTTGATTTGTAAAATTTGGCACAACACTATCTTCGCACGCGCTGTGGGTGTGTTGGCTTACATTTCATCCAGTCTTGTTTCACGATGAACGCGTTACTTGGTAACATTATCGATGTACCGAAAATTACTTTAAAATAGCCTAAAATAGCGGAAATCTCTTCAACGAAATTTGTGAAATAAAATCAAGGATCAACTTACACTTTTATCCAAGGGTCTCAGTTGTTCTCTATGTCCGTTTCGTGTCCACGCGTCCTATTACTCCACTGTTACTAAGTCAAGCACTTCTAGTGAGGGCTACCGAGTCAACCGTGCGCGGTGTCTCTAACTTAACTGATGAGCCGCGTCGTGTTGCAATACCGGAGTATACTCCTCCCCGGGAAGTCAACTTCTGTGTACGTAACTAAGGCGACGTCGACATGGAAACGGTACATAAGAAGACAAGCAGACTAGACTACGGGACAAAAAGAAAGAAAGAAAGCGCGCCTTAGGCCTCGCATACTTAAGCAACCAGACAGCGATTCACTCAACCAGTGCCTATTCAGTCTTTCGCTGGCGCGGGCGTGTTTATGGCAGGTTTGTGTCAATCCTCTTTGTCGTACCAAGCCCACCAGAGACTGAGAATTGAAGGTCTTCTGTTATGCCTTAGATAACGTAATGGTGCTGATGAATAACAATGGTAAAAGTCTACCAAAAAAAACCTCCTTATAGGGCACAACGCAATAATGTCCCATCATGCCTAACGGAATCAGGCACCACGCCTGCTGTTGAGTCTGAAGAGGAAATACATAGCGGAACTTCCAGGAAGTTGCCGCGTGCATGATTGACACAGAGACGTTGTCCGATTCCGTTATTTGCATGCCATTTTTATGATCGCAGAAAACATATTATTTTAACTTTGTCAATATTAGCAACAAAAATACTACTTTCTGCGCAACTCCTAGAAATTGCCTAGAGCAATATGAATTTTCTTTTAATTCATGACCTCAAATATAATGACCCGCAATTTATATCTGATTCATAAAGAAAGGACAAATAGATTAATCTTTGTCATCATCAACATATAGGATTAGAAACATTTTTCGAGTAAATTTGACAACAATTCATTTGGAATTGAAAACCAAAAACGTCCTAATACTGATTTGTCATTAAACATTCGCTTAGTGATGAGAAATGGTATTGTACTTTAAAACTTTTTTTTATTCTCTCCTGATTACGTAGTATTTCACCCCACGGAGAGCTTATGAATGAAAACGGTCATCCTTGAGGCCCATGAGACGGGATTTTATGGCCGGTGATTCTGCAGAAGGAAGCCTTTGTCCGGCTGAGGCTTGTCCAGTTGAGTGTGAAGAAGACATAATAACGGTTGCTATAAACCAGAGGTTTGTTTAGCATGTTCGCGTGTTTGTTATGGATACCAGACAAACTGAACCAAATATTTTGACAAGTTTTTGTTGTTTCTATGTCATTGGCGTAAGAATCTTTTCATTGATGGCTAAGCGATCAGAGATAGGCCAGTAATGAACATCTCAGATTGAGAAATCAGGCAAACATATATCATGGGGTTATGCAACTGGTCTGTTTTTGACACTTTTAGTGCATCTAAGTTGCTGAGTTATTGATGTTTGGTCAAAAAGCTGTCGCCTCGATTAACAGGTACTAATGGTAATAACTTGTTCGACAAGACCATAATAATGTTGCACGTTACAACCCAGACTACCAATTTGCTAAGTAAATGGCATTATAACGACTGTTGGATTTTTTTGGTGAATGCAAGAAATAAAACTTTACTGGCGTGAAACTTTGAAAGAAAGGAGAAATGCACTACGTGTACTTTGAAAATGAACATTAGAGCCCCCGCATGTGGGTTGTTCAGTGTTGAAATTCTACCCCAACGCACCACTCCATGTACGTCTCTAATCCGCTTATATGCCAATATGGATCATCCGTTTTACGTCAGCAACTTCACAATCCCCTGGAAATCCCAATGTTTGGTTTTTTTTTTCGATTGAGTACTTTTCTGTGTGTCATCAACTTGGTAGATTTTAAACCATCACTTCACGAGAGCACGTGTCCGGCTCACGTTGACTCTTGGTACCCCATAGTCCGTGACGTGTGTACGACCTGCACTGCCATTGGTTAATAATGAAGATTGTCAGATTAGCATAGCAAGGATTGTGGTTCTGCCTGAGATTCCCTAAAAACCGAAGCTTATGGTGCACCCCTGTATTAAAATTCAAAGAGACAGCAATGATAAATGGCCACATCTCACAATTCTTTTAAAAATACTCAGAACTCTCACAGGTGATCAGGATCTACAGAAAAATGATAACCAACATGTAATCTTTCATTTTCTTTTAAATGTTTGGTGGGTTGACAATTGACTTTTTGAGATATTCTCACCTAAAGAAGAACACCCCTAAAACGAACGATGTTTCCCAAACTGAGCCATTTTGAAAAAGAATCCCTCCACAACATGGCTAAATAGCGCCACTTTCGGGCCCGATTGAATCAAAATGCCCAGAAATGAAATGGAAGTTGCAAATCCAGGCCCAGAGGTTCGATGCGACATATCTTCAATTCCCCAATCCATGGCTATCAGAGCTCTCTTATATAGAATAGTTTGGTATAACTCTCTATGACTTTTATTCATGAGCTCGGCGGACGGATGTTTGGTCTTTTTATACAGGTGTGCACCCTTATGAGACCGGTGTACACAGGGACGTCGTGCACGCTGTTAGTCGAACCAGGTTAGACTGAGAAAATTACAACATATATGATTTTATGAATTGAATTGGTGTTTTTTTCCCCAATTATTCTTAATCAATTTATAGGCCAAGAGTCCTTTTTCTCAAGTGAAACACGGATCCGGAATGGCGGTATACCGCAAGCGTTTTGGTTTGGGATACTTGAGGAATTTTCAACTGATTTTCATTGATTTCAAATACATTTCAAAGCTTCTTTCCCCGTGCTTTTTTCTCCTATTAAATGAATTTCATTTCGTAATATTTTACTTCGAAAAAAGTCCACTTTGTTTTGTATTTTAGGCGTTTGCAACGCTCTGAAAAAAGGGCTTTTAGTTTTGGTCGTTTCTGGGTTTTTTTCTGACAAACAAAGTATCAGCCTGATTATTTTGGGGCCATAAACAATTCTATATTTTACATGAATTATTTCTAAACTAAACATAAGCGTTTTTCTTCATTCGGCGTCTCTTTCAACAATAAATAACCTTTGTTTTGATAGGGAAAAAATAGCCATTACAAATTTTTAGGGATGAAAGTTGAATTTTTTTTTTAAATCTTTATCTGAAGTGAAAAGAAGTGAAAAGATAATATTTCGTATAATGCGTTATTTATTGTCTTATACCTCCTCCCCTGAGTGACCCATATTACTTTTACCTGAGGTTACTTTTACCTGAGACAAGGTAACAGCTCAAGGTAACGTTTAGCAACAGGTTGTTATAATGGCTGTTTGTTATGGATACGAGCCACGTGTGATTTGTTTGTCGTCGTGTGCCTGCGTAATTGGCCGTGCACGGCAGCAGACAAGACAACAGTTATAATTGGTTTTCCTTGAATTGGAGTAAACCAGCGGCGCATCCAGCCTGGCAACTTGTCCCTTTCGTCTTTGCGACATTTTGGCTTAGACACGGCTATGTCTTACAATTACGCGTGATCTATGGGAAGCAACTGGCCGGAACAACTTCTCATAGACACGTGTGTGTCATTGCCGGTCGTAGCCACAAGTATAATTCGGACGCGACCATTATTTTCTAGAAGACGGTGAAGTCTTTTTTTTTTTTTTTTTTTAAATGAGAAACCTTTGGGGAAAACCTGCCTGCACTTAACATCTGGAAAGGTTTCATGGGAGTTGAAGATATATGTCTATAGGGATTAACACCTTTTGGGAGTCCAGTTAAATTAAGTCGATAAAAAAAAAGACTGCCGTAGGCCTATACGAAATGTCACGTGAAAACATTAATTCCTAAGAAATATTAATATGTTTTGTATTTGGAACAGAACACACCATGGTAGTTGGTTACAGGCCGATCCAAGTTCGAAACACCAAAACCAAACTCGATAGAAAAGGTGAGTATATTTACTTTTAAAAAAAATTTAAGTAACCAAAAAGCGCACGTTGATAACTTGCAAACATCTCCTTTTTGTCGTAAAACTTCCTCGTTATATCCGGAATCATACCAGCCCTTGAATCCAAACCAACACAAAGCAAAACAGAGGCAGAGCATGAAAACAACTCGTGTGTTCGAATATAACTTTATTAAACATTGAACACGATATTTTTTTTCACACGCAAAGAAACAAGTTGAAAAGATTTACACTCTTTTCATGAACTATTTAACTACAAAGCGGACAAAAGCAAGGTGCACAAAGGAAAGTAAGTTATTTTTAATTTGAAAGACTCTACAACCTCCACCCCACAGTATCTGCGAAAAACACTAACGGACAAGATGCTTGAAATTTAAAAAAACCAAATTTGATTCAATGCATAATAATAATGGCAATGTACGGGCTGTTTGTTTTAAAGATTTTTAAAATTAGCACTACTGAAAAAAAAACACTACTGCAGCTTTACTTTGTATAAGGTTCTTTAATCGATATTTCATAATTAAAAAAATATATACATCGTAGATCACTTATCTACTTCGACTTTCCTCTGATTAAATACGTTGAAGTAAGAATTCAAAATGCCCTGTATATTGACCATCAGTATATATAATTTCGACTTGCGCAAATCAAATAAAACATCCATCAATAATACTTTGTTTGGAATTATTTGACATTTCTTGAAGTTACCGTTGCCCCCCATATATTGTTCCTTCTGATGATTAAAAGTTTCAAATATAATTAAAGGCTTAGAGGATCATTTGCTTTTCATGCATTTTGTTTCATTTCCAATAAAAAAAAACACTCAAAATCCAAAGAAGAATATTCAAAACTTAAGGTGTTAAAGTTTAAGATCAGTGGATATTATTCTTTTCGAGAAAACAGTGAAAACCCATGCACAATCTTTTGATCACGAAACACGATTTCGTCTATGGCTCTCTTTATTAAAAAAAATATCTAGTAAATGACAGATCGTTGGAAACCACCTACATTTCTTGATTTCTTCTAAATGACAGCAAGCCAGACGGAATAATTTCACGGGGTGTTAAGTGCCAGTACGATCTTTAGTCCAAGTAGGCTTTTTAATAAGAACTCGTTAGGATATCTTGGGGATAGTTAAAGTGATTCTATATGCCTTAATGTATCTTCAGTATTATATCGATGGCAAACATACACAAGTCGTATAGAAACTGTTCTGTGTAAAAGAAAACCACTAATTTCCCTCAATAGTCACCGTAAACTTATGTATTATAATTATAGAGCCCTTTGTTTAGAGCGCCCTCACAGAAGACAAGTTTTGAACTTGCAGTAACACTGAGAGTACAGTGAGGGCGCGTTAAGCAATGGGTCAATAAGCCAGTTCGGTATTCCAAAAAAGTCTGGTGCACAGCAAATGCACACAAGGCTATGGGGGACGTGGTAACCAAATCTGCATTTTTAATATGTGCAATCGAAACGAGATGGAACTTTCGTTCTCACAAAAGTTTTGACGCACAAGACACCTATAAACACTTCGCTGTCCAAAGGTTTTTTGCAAAATGTTACACTTCAGAACACGATGATCTCTTCAATTTTGCTGGTACCCCGCTATGCTTTTGCACGCATACGATGACTTTTTTTTTTATCCCGAAAGACAAATCAGCAAATCTTGATGTGCACATGCGCAGTTGGAATACCGAACTCGCTTATTGCATAGTCATAAACGTATTACGTCACTCAGACTGGCGAACCAGTTGGTGCATCACCGACGTTAACGCGCCGCCATCCCGTTGACATTTTGACGACTTTGTATCTACGGTAGTCGCGATACTCCACGTAGACGATGACAGCGACCAACAGAAGCACCAGCAACGAGCAGCAAAGTATGATGGCCGCTACTGCACCTCCACCAAGACCACCCTCGTCTTTAGAACCGTCTCGAGAAACACCTGTAATTGGAAAAATAAGAACAATTCCGATTCCGATTTAAAATAATTTCGAAAATTAGACCTATGGTATGTATTTTTAACACGATTAAACAGTTAATTGAGTTATTGCAGTCCTCTAGCTCAAATAATTATACTGAAAACATTTGTCCTTTTAGGCAAAAAAATGTGACTTACCACTAAAGTTTGGGGGAAGTTTCTTGTCTGTTTCGATTTCTGGGAAGAAAGATAGACAAGAATGTTAATTATCTTGCTCAAACCTCAAACAAAATGGTTGAAATTACTGCAATAGAGTTAATAAAAGAGTCCGACATTTCTCTTTGCTTTCCAACCCGATTTATTTTAACAATTCCAGTTAACCATCATCCATATAATAATGTCGAATAATCCCTAAAATCGATGTTTGGTTGTAGCTTACTCGTGAGCAAACATTAAACTTCCGCGGACGGGTCTATTTTGAAACCCCCTCCAGAAATTTGAGACGTAAGCTTACTTGTGACTTTAAAGGATTCCTTGTCGACCCCCAGCCGACTGAGAACGGGGCTCTCTGAGCTGGTGAATGCCCGGATCAGCTGTGAGCGTATACCGTCTTCCGTGACCAAGCTCCCGCCTTTGAATCGGACCTTGAAGTCAGCGATGATGCTTCCCCGGCGAAATGACGCCACGAAGCAGCTACTAAGATCATCGGGGTAGACGTCGGATAAACCTGTCAGAATCTATCGTTTAGCAAAAATCAAGGGGGAAACCATTCATGCATATATTGAGATAATAAATTCATTTTCAGTGCTTCAGTTTGAGGAGACAGGGAAGGCGTGGCCGTCATAACGGTGTACAGGTTATCCAACATTTATTAACTAGCTTACACTTTTGACTTTTTGAAACTTCTTACTGGCACGGCTTTTAAGAGTTTATCTCTCTTGAAACGAAGATATTTTTTTCTCAATACTTTCGGGTTATTTTGTTCCTTCAAAATTATTCCGAACAATTGTGACAAAAAGATCAGAAATTTCAAGATGGACATTTGGAAAGGAAGGGGTTGAGAATTCGGTGTATTTATCTATGAGAAGTCAAATTGATGTTTCAAATGTTTGCTTTAACGTTTTTAAAGTAATCAGAATCACGTGTGAACTCACCTCTGAGCAAACTATGCCACTGTAAACTTTGAACTTCTCCGAGTTGCGATCCTCTAAATCCGATGTGAATACCGCCTCCTGCCCATCGATACTAAGTATTCGGAATCGTCCCGAATACTCCTGAGACAATGCGACTTCGGGTACCAATGACACGATACTTGTTCCGCCGGGGATAGCAGGTTTCGTTCTGCCAGGAGTCGATACTGCAACCGAATGAGTGCCTCCCTGTGTTATCGATGCCACTTCCGAGGAAATCGCGGTGGCCATTGAAGCCTGCGTCCCATGATCGAATCCCAGAGGCGTCGATTCTTCGATTCTTCGAACCGACACCGATGATCCATCAACCTGTAATCCAGCCACCGCTCGGTCGCCGGACCCGAAAGCCGCCGCCAGGTGTGAACGGATGTCATCGGCATTGAGGGCGCCCTTCGTTCCAACCTCAAACACGGCGACAACACTCCCCGATCGAAATCCAGTTGTTTGACAGTGGCTGGGATTGCTGCTGTACGCTTGGCTGAGAATCTCAATGACCTAACAAGAATTATGAAACAAAGACAGTTGTTCAGCTTCCGGAAGGAAAATTAAGGCTATTAAACGCCCATGTCACAGAACAAATGCAGGCATTTATCCTTGGGCCCTTTCACAAGAACCATGCGCCAAAGAAGGACACAATGCAACCATTTTGCACATACGTACAAAGCAAAAATTTGCGGTAGCAAAGTTTCAGCTGTGATATTAAAAAACAAAACTAACCAAGTCAAGCAAAACTGGTCACCAACCATTTTGTCAAAGCGGTTTCCTTAGTCATTCGAGTCAAACCTTTGGGCATAGGTGAAAGTTAAGCAAGTCTAATTTACAAGTGACAATGAGTCAGTCAATGAGTCAGTCAGTGAGATGGACACAGGACTGTAGCCTATAGCCCTCGGGGGCCAGCACGAAAACCAGCAGCGTCAGCGCGCCAGACGAAGGCACCTGATAAACACGGGTGCATAATCGTCGATGAGGCTCATATACTCTTCAATATCAGCGCTCTACGTCATTCTCACCGTTGAGGGAGTACTTGTGCACAAAAATAAAAAAGAACACCTTTGACTACTCACCGCATTGCAGACTGCATGACTGTACTCCTTGTAGAGGGCGGTGTTTCTGTCTTCAAGTTGACTGGCGTACGTGACCTCGTAGCCGTCCATTGTCAGAATCGTAAACTGGCCCTCAAAGTGTTGGGGATTGGCTTCACCTGCAGCTAACAATCAATAACATTTTAATAATTTTTTTCTCTTAAACTAAGGACAACAATCGCTTAGTGGTGAATAATTTGGGCACAATCTCAAGCACCTGTTGTAAATTAATGGTCAGTTATTGGCTACATCAAACGCATGCACCCAAGACGCCGAATAATAGGTATTCATTTCAAACCAGAAAAAAACTTTCTTTACAATTTTGGTTTTCCCTCTCTTTTTTGTTTTGTTTTTTTGAACAAGCTTTTTTTTTGTGTCTAAATCTTCCCACTTCCCAGCATCCTAAAATGCAATCATGTTTTCATAAGATGAGTTGACTGAATCATTGTAAACCAACCTGACTGGGTCGCAAGCGTTGTCAAACTTCCTTCTTTTTGGTCATCGTCGCCTGCAGCCTGGTCTCCTTCTCCAGTTGCCAAGTTGCCGTTGGATCCTGATGCCCGATACGCTACAGTTGTCCGCTGATCTGATACTGTAGACAGTTCCACCGGTTCCGGACTGGGTTCCACCGGTTCCGGACTGGGTTCCACCGGTTCCGGACTGGGTTCCACCGGTTCCGGACTGGGTTCCACCGGTTCCGGACTGGGTTCCACCGGTTCCGGACTGGGTTCCACCGGTTCCGGACTGGGTTCCACCGGTTCCGGACTGGGCTCCACCGGTTCCGGACTGGGTTCCACCGGTTCCGGAGTGGGTTCCACCGGTTCCGGACTGGGCTCCACCGGTTCCAGACTGGGATCCACCGGTTCCGGAGTGGGTTCCACCGGTTCCGGACTGGGCTCCACCGGTTCCGGACTGGGTTCCACCGGTTCCGGAGTGGGTTCCACCGGTTCCGGACTGGGTTCCACCGGTTCCGGAGTGGGTTCCACCGGTTCCGGACTGGGTTCCACCGGTTCCGGACTGGGTTCCACCGGTTCCGGACTGGGTTCCACCGGTTCCGGACTGGGCTCTGGTTCGGGATCGGGCGAAGCGGGCTCTTTTACTTCTCCCACAACAATGTCTACTGGGAGATTGTCTGTTGTCAACTGGAACACTGTACTGGCGCTCGATTGCTGCGGCTCAGATGATGCGGTTGTGTGAAATTGCTGGTCGTAATTGGGCAGTGGTACGTGTTCGGGTATCGGCTCTGGTTCAGGTTCAGCCGCTGCTGAGACAGTTGTCCGTTGGCTGTCCTCGAATAATACGCGGTCATTCGTTTTCAAAGTTGGAGAAGCAGTTTGTGGAATGCTTCCATGTGATGTGAGCTCTGGTAAAGGATTGGGTCGGGAATCTGACCTCCCAAGCGAGGACTGATACATTGTGACTTCATCCAAGGAAGGTCTAGCTGCGGTGCTTTGTGGTAGCAGTGCTTCTGCTGGGTTTCCAGTCCCAGGGTCACCAAAGATCACGCCCACCATATCAGTGTCACGGGATGTTGTCTGAAAATTATCTTCTACCACAGATTGAGTCGGCGATGGATACGGACTTGGTTCTGACTCGGCTGTCGGATTCAAATTTTGCTTTGGTGAATGAGCTTGCTGATTGATTGGAATCTGACCGTCAATTATGACCCCTGACCTCATCGTTGACCTCTGCAGTGAGGTCGTTGGAGACGACAGAACTTCGTCGGTTGACTCTGATTCCAGACGAACGTGGGTTGTGAATGTTGGTTCTGGTTTAGGTGAAGTAGACGATCCTACCTGTTGGAAATGTTCCGTCACTACTGCACCTTTGTCAATTCCTGGATTTTGCATGAGAATTGGGGTTGTAAGCGAAGAGAGCATATCTGGTGCTCGAAATTTAGGTGTAGTATGTGGTTCTGGTTCTGGTTCTGGTTCTGGTTCTAATGCAGATTTTGGCTGATGTTCCCCTTCAGTGAAACTCCGAGAGGTCACAGAAAGAACTGATTCTGTCTGTGGTCTTTGCTCGGTTTGTGTTACACTCGAGATCACAGTTGACTGGATCGATTCGGCCTGAAGTTCCGGCTTCGGCTTATGTTCGGATTCTTCTTCGATTATGATTGAGGAACTTGTGTTCAATCCAAACACTGGCTTTGTTTCGAGTCTGGTCACAGTTAACGAATTTGACGCTGTCAATTCCAACTTGGGTTCTTGATTGATATTGAGCTCGTTTTTGGCTTCTCCTGTCATATAAGAAGAGAGTTCTTTAGAACCAGCTTGTGAAGGTGTTGTTCGTTTGGTTACACTTGGCAAAGTCCCACTCGGACTGAATCCGGTGTTCGACTCAGGTTTGAGTTCGGACTCTATCTCGGTTTCTTGATCGGACGTAGTTAAGGAACTTCCGTTAAATTCGGACTTGGGTTCTGGCTCTGGCTCTGGCGCGGACTCGGACTCAGACTCGGGCTGTCGCTCGGGTGTCGATTTTGTGGTGCTTGAAAAAATCGCACCTGCAAAATTCGCACCAGAAATAGACTGCGCTTCATTGACGATCGACCTCTTATCTCCAGATGATATTGTTGTGAAGGGTTGAGCAGGTGTCTTGGATTCCTTTTCTTCGTAAGATCCGGTCTTAGTCTGTACAGACACTGGTTCCACATCACGCACAGAAGGCTTGGAGATCTCATGCTGTGGCCTTCGACTCGGTTGTAACTCGACCTGATTTTGAGTACCGCCCTCCATCGGGGTAACAGGATAAGACTGTATGTCCTCCGAAACAACGCCTAGACGCACTGTACCTGCATCACTTTGGAAAAGCAAAGCACGGTCTTCCTGAATCTCTTCAAGATGTTGCATGCTAGGCTTTGTTTCTAAAGAGGAAACAGTTGAGAATTGTTCAGAAGGTTGAACTGTGTGCGCATGTTCTGAGGTGTCTTCCAGTTCCTTGAATAATGAAGTTTCTCTGATATGGTC
The DNA here is from genome assembly GCA_029964075.1 of Patiria pectinifera. Taxonomy (NCBI): domain Eukaryota; kingdom Metazoa; phylum Echinodermata; class Asteroidea; order Valvatida; family Asterinidae; genus Patiria; species Patiria pectinifera. The sequence goes on from CM057143.1 coordinate 5,990,975, forward strand.
ATTTTTGTTGCTGATTTCAGTAACAGGCATTGGATATTCTGTGCTCTGTTTCTCATCAACTTTTATTGCTATGCCTATGTCTCCCAATTTTTCAATTCCTTTGGTAGTGGGGATTGCACTCAAATCGGCCAGGGGTATGACTGTGTGCTCCTCGATCAATTCGACTTCCCATAGAAAGAGATGCGGCTGAGAAATGTCAGGCTTTGATTTTGAGGCGGGTGTTTTTAGTGCCCCCTCTGTGGTTGGCAATGCATTCACTTCCTCGGTTTCCAACTGTAAACTTGCTCTGGTTGATGGTGTATCAAACGGATTTGTGGTTGATTCTTTGAATGCAGGTACGTTTTCTTCGTTATTTTTGTAAGGTAAAGAATCAGCAGAATTAGTCACTAGTATTTTGGAGCTTGGAGTTTCTGCGTTACCCGGCAAGGTTGTGAGTTGCTGTTGTGACATCATTCTTTTTATACCAACCAGGATGTCCACTGCTCCTTTGAAGGATAGACTATCTCCTCTTTCTGCCCCAGAAGTCTCGGTTTGGCTCTTGATGTTTGACTCTGATACCATGGATTCATGTTGTGTCGTCAAAGGATAGGACTCGGAGAGGACTGCATCATCTGGTGTCGGAGATGAAGTACTGGGGAGAATCTGATGGTGATTATGGCGATGTTGATGGTGATGCCTGTGTTGCTTTTCTTCGTTCGTCTCATGCTCTTTGTCATTGTTGGTCGCTTTGGTTTCTGTTGCCATGGAATCCGGAAAAGTTGAGGGATGGGTCTCGGGGAGTTTGGCATAATCTGGTGTGGAAGGTGGATTGCTTGGGAGGTGGTGGTGATTCTCCTGTCTTGTGTCTTTGTTTGTCTCATAAATTTTGTCATTGTTGGTTTCTGTTGCAATGGAATCTGATGACGCAGATGTTGGATGGATCAGAGGCAGTGTAGCAACTTTGGTATCATCTATAGTAGCCGGTGTGGTTGGATTTTTCCCTGATGACATTCTTTTTATACCAACAAGGATATCTACTGCTCCTTGGAAAGATAGGATATCGCCTGCTTTGGCACCAGGAGCATCGGTTTGGGTTGATGGAAAATTGCCACTTCCAATGTCGGACTCAGTTTCCAAGGAATCATGTGGTGTTGTCTGAATATGGGTCTCGGGCAGGATTGCATAATCTGGTCTCAAAGATGAATTATTGGAGACACGTTGCTGGTGGTGATGATGATGATGATGATGTTTCATTTCCCCACGGATTTGGTCAATGCCGGCTTCTGTTGCCATGGAATCTGATGACGGGGGTGTTGGATGCATCTTCGGGAGTATTGCAGTCTTTGTTTCATCTACATCAGCTGGTGCTGTTGGATGTTGCTCTGGAGACATCATTCTTTTTATACCAACAAGAATGTCCACTGCTCCTTGGAAGGAGAGAACATCGCCTGGTTTGGCATCAGGAGCGTCGGTTAGGCTCGATGGAAAACTTTCAATCTTGGCGTTATGGGTGTCGTCTTTTTGAAGAAAAGCCTCCAAAATTTGAGAAGAATCTCTGGAAGCCGAGTACGGTATGGTAGTTGGTGCAACAGTGTATTGCTTGCGAAGCACAGTCTTGACTGTACTGGTACCTTCTGTTTCTTTAGGTTCTTGCTTGTTTGTAGGGAGGATGGTTCTAGTTTTCTGCACGTTGTCTTCTTTTATTTTGTCCTCACTAAGAGTCATATGAGGGAATACAGTCATTGATTTAGCATGGGTTAGGCTAGCATCATCAGGTCTCGGAGGACTGTCTGTGGGAAGATGATGATGACCGCCCACTTCTTTAGCTTCGTCTTCATTAGGCCCATCCTCGATTGCCGCAGGGGTAGTGGAGCCACTTGCCAAACGAATCTCCGGGAGGACACTATCATCAGGTCTTGAAGACGAATTGCTGGCAAGTTTAGGATGGTGGTTTTCTTTGTGCACTGCATGCATGTCATCACTAAAGATTTCCGTTGGCATGGAAACTGGGGAGGTACTCGCCTGGTGTGTTTGTGAAGAATTGCTTTGAAGATGGTTAGGATGTTCCTCTCTGTTTCTAACTGCTTTACGTGTTCCGGGAGGGTTGGTAATGGTTGCCTCCGTTGCCATAGTGCCGTGGGATTCCATGACAACGGTCTCCGGATGATTCTTCATACGATTCTTTGGAAGGAAGATGGTGTCATTTTGTTGCGAAGCAATATCTCCCTGAGGCTGGTGGTGGTGGGGACGATGATGGTGGTGATGATGGAGTTTCTCTCTGGTTTTGTCTTCATCAGCGTCTTTTCCCGTGTCTGCCTCGTCACCACGTACTTGGTGCATGCCATAATTGTTAACAAGTGCATCCTCTGTTTCCACAGAATCTTGCAGGGCAGTCTTCACTTGAATGCCCGAGAAGAGAACGTCTTCGCTGACTCCGGGAGACGAAGTACTCGGAGTGAGATGGCTATGGTTACGATGATGGTGGTTGTTTACATGTTTTCCGTGTTCCGTTGACAAAACACCTGTAAGATAAGGCACCACATAGTTGGGTTAATTTTATCCTTAACAAGTAAATTCGGGCCTGAGAAACACATGTCTATAATTTTGCAATTTAATTTACAGCCTGCAGTTCCTGTTGTTGCTGAGAAATACAAATGCTTCGTGACATATTGCCTTGCAAAATATCGTAAATGGGACAGAAATAACAAGAAATCAATCACATTTTAATCATTGACATGCAGACCTACATGGACCCACACTATACCGTTGGAACTTACTAAAGCACGCCATTTAAGATATCCTTATTACAGTCAACAGCTTCACGTCAGTTTTTGACGTCTTAAAAATGTCAGTATTTTTTTCCTCTGAAAAAAAGTGCCCCAGGGCTGTTGATGAGGAGACCATATCAAGACAAATTGGTCTACCAGTGTTAAAATTAACTTCATTTCAATCTGACCTTTTGTTGAATGTGCTCTTTGTATATAGCACCAACAAACAGTTTACTACGTATGGGAATCGCTCGAGGAGTTTGGGACTGGGTTGAAAAGTGCAAATGTGACACATTTGGCCTATTTTGTTGAAGGAAAATGATTGATTGTGCGCGAGCGCTAATGCACCCAACCTATAGTAGCTGGCATATCCGTGTACAATGGGAATTCTAAACTGCGTGCAGGAATTTCTTGAATTTTCAGCCATGATTGTTACAATGAACCTTTTTATTAATAAATACTTAATTATGCACGCATGCGCATAAATGGGCCTGGTGGCCAAAAGCGAATATGTACAAGGCTACACACACTCGGGTCATTTTCTCTCAATTTGTCCAGGATTTGTCGCTTTATTCTTTAGAAAATCCCCTTAAATCGTCATGGACATTACTCTCTGGCCTACTGGGTTATTTTTTGGGGGGGAGGGCACAAAATAAAGACTGAAACAAAGTTTTTTGGGGGCACAAAAGAAAGACCGAAAAACGTAGCTTTCGTCCCATGCGCATGAGGTCTAAGGAAATCAGCTGGCAGTGATCCTCTCTTCACCCGTGAAAAGAATATTTTTATTTTTCATACCAACAACCACTTTTCGGGCCGAATCGTGGTGCTGAATCGCGCCGAACTGAACCGCGGGCTGGATCACGGTCTGTACCGTGACGTCGTTGCGCCGGCGCAGTCCGTGATTTAGCCCGCGTTTCTGCCCGGCGCGATTCAGCACCGGCACCGCGATTCGGCCCGAAATGAAAATAAAAGAGAGTAGGACCTACACAGTACAATAATATTTGCAGGCAATATGTTGTTGAAAATATCACTGTGAAGTGCTTGGCACAATATATCTCTGGCTATTTTAAGGCACGGTCGTCACGCTCTCTGACTATGGTGTTCATTATGCTAGACAGTCGTTATGTAATGTAATGTAATGTAGTTGGCGAGTATTATCCTAATCTGCACTGAAAACGATCCGTAGGCTTCTGTTTCTCTTAGTAAGACCGAAGTTGAAAAAGTCTGAGAGGTTCTACCACATCGTGAACGATGCAAATTTACATAATTAATTGGACACCTGTTAAACGTCGACATGTATATTTTAACAGTTTAAAGGCTTAAAAAAAATACCCGAAGCATCGTAATGTAAATTTTGTATTTTGTGTCGCAATGTAAATTTTGTATCTTTACTAAATACAAAGTACTTAATATTTTAAATTAGGGTGTAATCTGGCCACCACAATGAGGGGCCAGAATTGAGATGTACAACATTTGCAAACATTCAAAACAGAAACTGTCAATATATTAATGGCGCGTGGAAGAAGTTGGGTCGTAAGGTCAAATTCGAATTTGTTGGGTTATCGATAGAGCACGGATATATCTTTCATTTGATATACATTTTGTCTCTAGGGGCTACGTCATTCGGACGTAATTAACAGCATGAAAAAGACGAAAGGATTTTTTTTATATTGGTTCCCGGCAAAAGGACGTTAGCGTGTAGTTCCAACGTAACAAAATACGTTCAAAGTGCGCTAACGTCCCACTGAAGTGGGTGCGCAAAGCCAAGTTTGTTCCCGGCAAAAGGACGTTATAATATGATTTAACGTGCCGCTTAAGTGCAAGTTTGAGGCAGGGGGAGTTTTTGGTAAAAGGTCGTTGGCATAAAACTGTAAATAACCTCAAACTTAAACAATAATTTGAAATAAAATTGCACAATATTATTTCAATTATTAACTAATTTAGGCCTAATGAGTCAAAATTCAGCCTCATGTGATTTCTAATTTAGAAACGGGAGCACAAAACCTTTCAAATCGACTAGGCCTATCTCCAAAGTGTTTTTGCGTGCCCGGGCTGCTAACGTCCTTGTGCTTGGCACGGCACGACGAAATCATGAAAATATCCTACCTGATTGTAGGTAAATAATAGGGTCAAGCATCCTGTGAAATCGATGCACCTGATACACAGTCATTTTCGAGAAAAGAGGAGTTACCAGTATCTTTCGCGATGGTTTAGGACCAAACCAAAAACCTTTCAACCCGGAAACTATACATGTATATGCTTTGCGTTGAGAAAAACATGATGATGCATTTTCACAGTTTTGCCAAACAGTATACCTACTGAGCTGAGCTTTCGACAGGTTAGTTTATAAATAACCTGTTTCAGATTAGTTGTAATCGGCCAAAACAGTTTTAGCAAACGGGGTCCATTATCGTTTAAGGTGCACGCGCATTTTAGCAAACGTACAAATTCGGAGCAATGAGTGCGCACGCTATGATCTGTGCGCGAGCGTCAGCCACCTCATGATTGGCTTCTTATTGTGTAGGGGGATTAATGTTAGAAGAAAGGAATATAAAATCTTACCATGGTTACTCATCAGCAAAGACACCACCAAGACAGTGATGACACCGGTAGGTGTCTCCATAGCTGATTAGTGACAAGCTAAGCGCGGAACACTCGCCGTGGCTTCCAACTATAACTGCACCCAGCCCAAATCTGACTGAACTTCAAAGCAAGTTCATGTCTGTTCCCTTATATATCTAGCAAGTCACGCGGTCATCCGACATGCACTGCTTGTTCAGGGAACAAATACTCCCGCTCACTCTTTCTGTCAGCAGCCAACAATGAGTCTATTCTACGTGGTGTTTTAGCCTTGCTCTTGTCGCCATTTTAAGAGAATATCTCGGTAATTCAGCCTCGAATCAAGACAATGTGTTGACCTAGTTCATCAATCTTTGTCCAAAACCGTTACTGGTATAGTAGTTTCATGGGGGAAAAGTTGAAGGATTTTTTTTCTAATTAGAAGGGATTTTTGTTTTTTAAATCGAACATGACTAGTTCGAAATAGCTTGTGCGATGTTTCAAGCCAACTGCACTAATCCAATTTGTAAAAAAAAAAGAATTAAAAAGTGGTGGTGTTGTTGTTGACACATAAATGGTTTCAGTTTTATCCTTTAAATATTTGTATGTAAGCCTATGCAGATGTCCTCACAAATTTACCAATTTACAGGAAATAAAGATCAGTACCTCATCAAGAGATATATGTCATCAATAACTGGATAAAGTTTAAAGTTATTATTCACATTGGTGATGATTACTTTGTAAGAAAACAAATATGTATTTCATAACGTGCAAATTTAATGTCTCGCTCCTGCTGCTTGACAATGTGAGCTATTGGGTGAACCTATATACCTTATCATGCTGCCACCATTTCAGTCAAGTTCCCTGTATCCAATAACAGTACTGAATGATAATACTTTTTGTGCAAACAGGAACCAGACTATTTTCCTTCCAGCCTCGCTTTGGTTACGTTGATTTGAATAGAAAACATCAAGATGGCCGCAACACGATAATGGTCTATTGGCTCCAGTTACGTCTAGCTCGTAAAATATTGAACGTTGCTGAAGTGGACATAAATTCATGGAGACTGGTCCCTCGACCCCCCCCCCCCCCCTCACCCAGCAAGACTCAGACAGAATAGCAAACTTAATTCCCAGAATGCTGATTCCAATTCAATTTTTCCTCGTTTGTTTTTTCCTTCACCCTGGTCTGTCCTCTCCCCGTGCTTACCTTGATCCGCCGAGGTTGTCCCCAGCCCATGAACTGGGTCAATCGACATGCGTGAACGACTGGTGCCAAAAGTTCACTCCGCTCATAACCCGCGCGCGCCAGACAGCGTCATATCCGCCGTAAGCCTCGCTCTGAATGCCGAACAATAAAAGCTAAGCTGCCCGTCTTTGTGAGTGATATAATGGCGACAATCCATCACGAACTGTCAAAATGTCTGGTGTCAAGGGTTCATTTTGTTACTGACTGCCATCTCCGAAGACGGGCTCTGTTTTGATTGATATCCCTAAAAAAAATTCAATAAATAAATCTGTCTGGGTCTAATCTAGTTTCAAATCCGGGTTCATGGACAGAGTTGGGGTCGTATTCACAAAACGACTTTAGTCATAAATAAGCAAGCACCCCACTTAAATATGCGACTTAGACTAGTCTTAGAATTTAAGCAGTATTCACAAAGCATTTTCAATAACCGCCCCACTTATTTTCATGACTAAAGTATTGTTAAATTTAAGTTTTGTGAATTATGGCCCCAGTACCCGTTGATTGCAGTTTGTTTGCATGTACACCGTACAGGTGAAATAAGCAAGTACAGCATATCTCAGTTTGATCTTGTCGGTTTTGAGCAAAATTTTGAAACTTTTTATCGAGATGACCGGTGTCGCGTGAACCGTGGATCTCCGTGTTACAAGCTCTGCTGTTTTGGCGACCTCCTCCACTTTTGTTCAATGAAAGTTTCATGAGTGCCTGTGCATGTGCTGTTTTTTCCTATGAAGTGAATAAGTGAAAATAAATGAACTGAACTGAACCGAACTTAGGTTTTATGAAATACGGACTCACTGGTGGTATTGCACATGCTCACGCATAGATAATTAGGAGAGGGGCCAGTCACACATAAGCGTAGCCAGCGGGGGGATAAGGGGGTTATTAACCCCCTTCCCCACAATATTTTGTAAAGACTGCCTTTTTCCATTCAAATTCCCCTTTTCAACGGGCTTACCCCCCCTCCCCCAATAATTTGTAAAGAGTGCCCTTTTCGACAAAGTGCCCATGTTTTTCTGAACAAGTGCCCTTTCAAAAACGAAGTGGTGCCCTTTTTTGTGGCATTTGCCGTTTTGGGTGCCTTTTAAGAATTTCGCACTTGTATCGCCCTGAAAAGCACCATATATTGGCCCTTTCTGTGCATAATTGTCGGTTTTGAACAGTGCCCTCATCGACAGATGGAACGAGCCCCCCCCCCCTCCCGGAGGCCAAGTGTCCGGAGAAAAAAAACCTGTCTACATTTCACAACGGATGTGCAAGTGCCCTTTTCAAAAAAAATTTTACCCCCCCAATAAAAATGACCGTGCTATGCCCCTGTCACGTGAGAGGGTTTAACCAATAAAAGTGAAAAGGAGTCTGATTTTCATATCACACCGACTCACTATTCGTGTCTAGACTAGTAAAAGCCATTAGGGATACCCCACCAGATCGGCAATGAGAAGCGAAGGTACAGGGCGAGTTAAAAAAGCAGAGCCCAAACCCCAAAAGTATATTTAATATTTAAAAAAAATAACACCAAAAATAAAAATGACTTGAAAGCCAATTTCATAAGCGACGTTGAGATGAAAAAAAATACTAAAATTGCTTAATCTGTTTAAAGAATATCACCATTTAAACACCAAATAAAAACTCGAAAATTACCTCTTTTTTAATTCTGAGTATCCATGTTTTCTCCTCACACCCCTGTCAATTTTAGCTTATAATATTTACACTCAGGAAGTTAAAAAAAAATAATTCAAACGACAAAAAGGTTTTACGAGAATCACTTTCACTTTTAGCACGTGAACAAAATTTATTCTGTACAGATTTTTTTAACGAAAACATATTTTTCTTGCAAATAATTAAATAACCTTTTTTGGAATCCGAAAGCTTTTTACAATCTATTGGTTTGTTGGTTTATAGGAAAGAGCACAGCATGAAGGAGGTGATTTAAATTTTGCATTGATACTATTTGCCAATTTAATTTAAGATCAATTAGTGGATGGATAATCAATAACAAGTGACGTCATGCAACCATCCAGGTAATGGACAGGGAAGAGGAAATTTCGTCTTTTTATAATTTACAATTATGGTATGAATAATGAGAGGGATCAACACAGATATGAATTTTGAAAAATATGTATGTATATTTATAATCAGCGGCGGCGGAACGGTTTTCAAACTGGGAGGCATCACCAAAAAGGGGTACTTGCTCGGTAAAAGGCATCTTCCGTCACGGTCGGGGCAGCAGCGTATTTAGCTTTTTTTTGGCACATCCGTTCTGAAATGTCGACACCGGCAAGTGCCAATGGCAAGTTTTGTTTTCATCTCGAGGGGGTATATTTATGTCCGCAAGAGGGGCACTTGTGGAGTGCTGTGGCCTCGTGGTTAAGGGCACTGATTCGTGGTCTTTGGGTAAAGCTGCAGGTCGTGGGTTCGAGTCCTGGCGGGGTCATGGTGCGTGTGCCCTTGAGCACTCATTGCTTCTCTCCACCCAGCAGTAAATGGGTACCTATGAGGGCAGTGATGGTTATTGTGATTGAATTAGCTTCCTTGCGCCTAACAGGCAGCATCGAGCTGTATACTCCCCAGGGAGCTGAAATGGTATATGGAATGTTTAATTGGCCCAATGATTAGGGGTAATAATAATGTAAAGCGCATTGATCTTAGTTAAAAGCGCTATATAAGAACCTGTTATTATTATTATTATTATGGGGCAAGTGCTCGCACCCCCACTTCCCGGTTCCGCCACCCCTGTTTATAATTATGTAACATTATAGGTGACTACTATACAATCACAGCTATATAGTTCACAAGATCAAACATACTTGATCATACGCACACATGTTTGTTTTACATACGCTACGTGGACATTCCTTTGTTTTCGTGTAGTTAAGAAAACTCGGTACAAAAAATAACTTTACTTAAACTGTGAAAACTCTTTCAACCCAATTTTTTTCTACAGGGTGAGTCAAAAAAAGCGGAACCCAAACCCAAAAAATATATTTCATATTTAAAAAAAATATGTAGCACCAAAAATAATAATGACTCAAAAACCAATTTCATAAGCTACTTTTGGATGAAATAATTACTGAAATTGGTCAATCCGTTCAAAAAATATCAGCATTTAAACACAATGATCCTAAAACCTGTTTCGTCCCAAAAATGCGATTTCAATTGTCTTCAAACATCACCAGCGATAAAATCTTAGTTAAAACGTTAACAATATGCAACGAAGTCCTTTTAAAGGCCCGTCTTTTAAAAAAAGTAGATTTTATAAATCATATTGTTTGCCTAACCAGGGTTGTTAATCAAAAAATTGTGTGCTACAGTTGGTGACAGTTGTTGAAACAAGTATTCTGTGTCATTTTCTTTGTTGTTCCAAACAGTCAAAACACACAATAAATTGATTTTTTGGACGAGACAGGTTTTAGGGTCATTGCGTTTAAATGGTCGTATTCTTTGAACGGATTGAGCAATTTCAGTAACTTTTTCATCTAAAAGTAGCTTTTGAAATTGGCTTTCCATTCATAATTATTTTTGGTGCTTCATATTTTTTTAAATATGAAATACATTTTTTGGTGTTTGGGTTCCGCTTTTTTTGACTCACCCTGTATGATTCCCTATAGTGTTTCTATTCATTCTGCCATAGATAAACCTAACCCAAAAATGCCTCTAAACTTGTTTCCCAGAGAGGGCGAAACGTTATGTGGATACAGCTTAGTCCACAGAACGTCAACACAACCTGCATTATGTGGACATCTTTTGTTCACAAGTCCACATAGTGAATGTAAGACAAACTCATCATAACACAACAAACCACACAAATCGAAAAAAAAAACTTAACGAGGGGTCCGGATTAAAATGCGTAACCAAAGCAGCATGATTTAAATGTTCAAACCCTTTTCCCCACCAGATGTAAAGCCTCTCAGACTTTGCTGCTTGCCACATTTTATTCATGAAGGCATAATGAACACATACACATTGTAATAATCTTCAATACATTGCATACGTCCCTCCATTGCACAATGTTTGAGGTTAAAAGCAATAATCTGCAAAATCTGCTAGGACGGTTCAGTTGCATGAGGAAAAAGTGAGATCTTTCAAAATCATACTTTCTGTATTACAGCATAAAAAAAAACATAAAGGCATTATTTATTCATAATTACACAGAGTTTTCACGTGAATTGATGTTATAATGCGCATTTTCATTATCAATATTGGTCATCTATATGTATGGTGTAAAAACGCAGATTACTCCTTCAACATGGCATCTCGTGAAAACTCTCCATCCGACCTCGTTACAAAAAAATCAATTTTTCTCAAATCTCGGTTTCAAAGCGGGTTCGCTTCAATCACGAAAAAAGTCAACACGCCATTATGTGATCCTCCTCGCAAAAAAAAAGGCTCATTATGTAGATTTCCTACTTTTGATTCTTTTGATTCGAGAAGCACGAGCAGTTAACTAAACTACGGAGGGGGCGTTGCCTGGGCATCACAAATTTGGAGCTTGATGCCGAAACCGTCGTTTGAAAAATACCTGGCGCCAAACATAGACACTTCGTAGACTTGATTCGAGCCTTTTAATATCCGCGGATGTCATTTCCCACTGTGGTATTGTATCCACTTCGCCATCACATAATTCTCTGGGGGCAAATACACCCTTGTCATTGCCCTGGACGAGAATTCACAGGTTGAGACTCAAATCAAGTCTGCAAGCGGCTCTTTTGGGCATCAACACTCCGATAGATATATATATATAAAACAAACAAAAAAAAATCCCCCTCCAGATCTTCCAAAATCCACCAGAATGGATTGATCTATTCAGCCCCGCCCAATGGTGTTAGCGGTGTTTGGACCAATCACAGCCGGTCGACATGCGTGCATGCGCGTATGACGCGCACGGCTGAAACCATAGCAATGTGGCATTGAGGAGGTGCACGTGTTAGCTTCCCTTGGCAACGTGCAAAGTGGGCGGGGTTATAATGGAATCTTCTGTTGAAGATGTCGCAGATATAACTGGGCCATTTGGAGGACATTGGAGGAGCCAGGGAGGTGACTTGGAAGAAACAAAGTCTCAGAGATTTGGGGTTAAGCTTCGACTGCAACGGCGGAAGTTTTAACACAGGTGCATTTGACGATTAGGACAATTCCCACGATGATAACAACCAGAACCACAGTGGCACCCACCGCGATGCCAGCAATCGCTCCAGGGGACAGAGTGGTTGGCGGCTCCGGTTGTGCTGGTTCTGTAGTCAAACGAAAAAAAAAGCATCACCATCAATGTTTTGATTTTTCAGTACAAATACGTGGAGTCGGGTTGGTGCAGTGGTGCTTTCCCTTAGGCTATGACCTCTGTGGCCCAAGTTTGAATCCTACCCATTTTGGGTTCGGTTTTCGGTTGTCTGATTCCGTGGGTTTCCCCGGAACATCATTTCGGTATTTTATTTTTCCCCCCTCTCCCTCTTCCCCCGCCCTTAAAAACCTGAACATTTCTTCTTTCAGATTTCTGTAGGCTTCCAAGCTAAAATGCTTCTACACCTTGAGGAACCCACAGAATCAGCAAAAAAGGAAAAAAAGTAAATTAATAAAAAAAAACAGAGCTATTGTTGTCCTTATATTTAATCCTATCCTTCACGTTTCAAATTATCAAGAGAAACAAAAATAAAATCATGATGAATCTGTCATGATTTACAAATCAATTATTATTATTATTTTTATAAATAAAATCAATAGTTTTCTTTCCAACTTACCCTTTGTCGTCTCCCCAGATCCTACAATTAGAGAAATAAATGTAAAGATCTATTTAGAAGTATCAAGAAAATATTGACCAATTTAAAATGAAAGATATTCATCCTAGAAATAATATATTGCTGACATTTTACTGACGTGATGAGGGCCAAAAAAACACGTTGTCATTTTTAGAGAGTAAATAAAATAGGGAAATTTTCCAAACTCGATTAATTGGTTTATACAGTCAGACTGATGAAATTATGGAAATCTAAATGTGAATGATGAGATGACTAAACTCTGAACGATACTTTTGGACCTGAAAAAAAAGAACAGAGCCATGTAAATGTCGACTTTCGGTTTACTGACTATGCTCTGACTGTCACCTGCATGAATCGTATAGGGCAATCTTTTATTTAAAATTAAAATATTCGGTTCTATAATTACCATTTTTGGGGGAAGATTTTCTATATTGTATGTGTTTCAATTAACGATTTTTTTCTTCTGTATCTAAACAAATTGCAGCTTCTGCCAATTGGGACCCACCTGCGTCCATTGTCGTTGAATTTGTATCAGACGTGGTGACATTTTCCGCTGTTTCATTAGCACTGGAGCCAGAAATTGTGTAGCCAGCTGTCGTCCCACCTGCGTTTGTAGTAGGTGTACCAGAATCTGTAGTGCCACCTGAAGGTGTACCAGATTCTGAAGTGCTACCTTCAGGTGTTTCAGAAACTGTAGTGCCACCTGCAGGTGTACTAGAATCTGTAGTGCCACCTGAGGTTCCAACACTAGGAACCGTAGACGTGTATGAGGTTGTGGTGCCTGGAGTAGGACCACCGCTTGTAGAGGAAACACCACCTGTGGGGACCGAGCTACCATCCGTCCCTGGTGTCGTTGGTTCTGCTGTCGTGCTACCAAGGGCTGTAGTGGGCGTTAAACTGCTACCAAGGGCTGTAGTGGGCGTTAAACTTGTTGGGTCTACCGTTGGGGTCTGTGCAATTATATCTAAAAACGATACAAACCTCTTTGTCAATTGGGCGGAATAAACACGTATTTATTAATGTTCTTTGGCAGCGGTCATTAGAGTGAAGCGGCTGCCTCCGGATCTGCAGGATAACTAATGGTTTACACCGAGGACTCAAAAGAAATAATTTACATAACGGTACGTCCTCGGACCTAATGTGCGTCCTCGGAGGTCAAAACCTGTCCTTGCTTTAAACCGGTGTGAATATCAACATAGAAAGGTTGAAAAAATAAGTCACGCACGTCAGGCCTGCAAATGAAACTGCATTCCTTATGTTTGGAATTTTTGGTCAGTGGTGAGCCACAACTAGTTCACATACCTATACAAAAAAAAATTGGCGAGATACCGAAGTACAAACTAAAACAGTTTGAAAAGGTCACTCACCCGGTACGAGAAATACCGCAACGAGGATGAAAACGAGGGCGCTCTTTCCCATGGTGAAAAGCCGGTCTGGAACGGTGCTCGCTCAAATGGAAGACCTGAAGAAATAAACGAACCTGAGTTTGTTAAGTTAATTTCGCATGGGAAAGCTGTAAAATAATTTAAACTTGAAAATAAAAAAAAAATACATCTGAAGTGCAAGGTGTGCGCTGGGGCATGTCTCTGTCGAACCGTGTGAGGGCGCTATCACCAAAGTGCGGGCACTGGCATACCCGTGCATAAAACTGGTTCCAACAACGGGACTCCCAGAATAAAAGGCAATAATGTTGGCTTACGTGTACAATGAAAAGACATTATAGGTTGCATGCATCAAGATCGTGTGTCCAGAAATGGAGAGAGTGGCTGTCAAAACTATTTCTACTGCTCTTGACTGTGAGAAGGATTATGGACTACAGCAACAGGTGTCCCGATCACAAAGAAAAGTAATGGCTCTTCGATTCAGGTTTTGCTTCACGAGATTTTTAGTCCTCTGACTTGGGTACTCTTGCTCAATAATAGGTCCAAGTTCTGATTCAGTATGACCCGCTATGGTATACCGAGTTCAAAGTTTCAAGTATATCCATTCGGTCATAGGGCCTAAGGGCTGAAAAAGGACTCTGAAGTCAAAGATGGAACCTCAGCTGTAACGAAGCCGGGGTTTCGAAAGGACCCTTATTTTCAGCAATGAGCTCTTTTCACGGAAGCGCCATGTCTGAGCGGATCGAGGCTGTACTTGAGAAACAAAGACTCCACCATGAAGGTTGCTAAGCTATTATGAGAAACCTGCGGGAGTAGCCGCAGCGTGCCGGTTCTGCCTCTCTATGAAGCCAATCAAGCCAAAGGTGTGGATGTGGTGGCCGAAGTGTTACAATCATCGTTCAGGTGAGAAGGATGTGCGCAAGCGTGATTTGTTGACTGGCTGACCGGGCCATTCGGCGACTGATGCATGAAACATCAAAGGCGTGGGCTAGCTCACGCAATTGATATGTCATCAAACAGCCGCCATACCAAAGGAGTGAGCCAGCCCAGCACCCTGTGTAAGTATATCACGTCTTCTATTTTACTGAGAACTGTCCTGGCCGACTTTGCAGTCGATAATTCAACTCCCTGGCAGTATGCACTCCCTGAAGTTTCTTGTTTCTTGAACAGTATTAAACTGACGTCATAATAGTATTCATAATTCCCCTAACCTTCCGCCAGCGGAGGCCTGCCATAAAATATTCCGTCAAAAGTGGGGCACTTTTTCGCGAATCCTGGGATTTTGCCTGCGTTCATTGGAGAGTAGACTTGCGAAATGTCTGGGTTTTGTGAGTGAGGATTTTAACCAACAGGCATGGAAATTGTCCATCATTAAGTTCCCCATAACATGGTGGTGGTCATCTGAAATCGGCAGTTCCCGTGTCTAACGTGGGTCGGCAGTCCAGCAAGGTCGGAGACAACAATCAATTTGTGTTTTAAATCTCAGGAGATTTGATAATATTTGATGAAGATTTATCTGATTGCCGTGCTTTACGGGGAAGTAGGCTACTTATTCTTGAAACCAGAGATCCTATAATCACAAATGCTGAAGTTACATCCTCGTAACATCACAAAGAGGTCATCATTATGAAGAACCGGGGAACTTCTTCAGGAAACAGTTAGTCAAATAACCAATGCAAGTGTTTTACTCATCGATTGCACAGACCTATAAGCGATAACCAAACCAGGCACTTTACAAAAACTGCCGGTGAAAGGAAAAATAGACTTGCGCAAAACTCCCACCCGACTTGGATGATTTACAAATTTAAAGATTGGGGGAGGTGATGTTCTTGATTCTAGCAGGCTTGATGCTATACCAACGGTAAACATGGGCTACATATAGAAAAAGAGAGGTTTGTGGGTTGCTTTGAAAACGATTTAAAATGTCAACTCCAATGATTCCTTGAGAAACCGATTGAAACTAAACACTTCGACAGTTCTTGTTTTCTTTAGTTTGCCAGCAAGCCAAGGAGTCTCTCAATTTGAAGATCAGACATTCAGAGCCATTCAGACATTCAGGGCAGAGCCACGGTACGAACTGTGACGTCGTTTCCATCACGGATATGTGGACTAAGCTGTGGATTGGCCAATTCGGACGTCAATACGAGGTCAAGACGCAGTCTTGTTTTGCATAAGTAATCGCCGCATCTGCTCGCACATCTTAGACTCTTGCTGTGCAAGAAGATATTCCATAGACTATAGGAGTCTTTATGCATTTTGTAGAACAACTACTTCATGTGTTTTTCCCTCTTACAGGCATGTAGACCTAGCTTAGATTAAAGATCGTACTATAAACACTAGTACTTTAAACACCCCTTGAAATTATTCCGTCTGGCTTGCCGTCATTAAGAGGAAACCAATAAATGTAGGACCTTTCCAACGATCAGTCAATTGACTTATTGGTTGTTGTTTTTTAAGTAAAGAGAGCTATGGGTGAAATCGTGTATTGTGGTCAAAAGGTTGCGCATGTTTTTCTTTTACTGTTTTTCCAACAAGTGTAATATCCACTGAGCTGAAAATTCAACCGGTTAGGTTTTAAATATTCTTCTTTTGATTTTGAGTTGTGTTATAAATTGCAAACGAACAGAATTGATAAAAAGCTAATGATCCTACAAGCCTTTTACCAACCGACAGTTTTGTTTTGCAATGTTACAATAATAAGCGTTCAATCGACTTGTATATAAAGTGGGTTATCACGACTAGTCATGCCAAATAGTGCGGAAACACGTTCAAGGCCTCACTCAACACAATACACATGGTTCACAACGCTCGTTGATATTCGAGTCGTATTACATATCAAACATGAAATCATCGCGAATGTGTGCATTCAACACTATCCCAATTCCGTCGTTATGTTTGGGGCGCGTTGCTATTACCTTTTCAAAGGTTTACTCCCCAAACCAATGAATGCTCCGTGTGAAACCCCGGCTAACCACAGGATTGACAGATGGCTAGGATTGACAGATGCACAATAGAGGTTCCTTGGACACGAGGTTGAGGAAATAAAAGGCAGGTTAATCGCAACGGATTCAAACATAAATGGTGTTGTGGTCAAAACATTAATCGCTAAGGACCGGTTACCATGACGAACACACAACAGAGCAACAACAAGGAGTAAAACACAAACGAGTTCTCATGCGAATTGAATAAAAAAAATGTTTTATTTTGTTCACTCTTCGTGCATGTCTGGAACATGCTTCCTTTATTAGACGCATTTCTGTTTGGAATTTAAGTAAATTGCATTTAATTAGTTTTGGAATTTTTTGTTTCTGGACTACAGAATACGTAATGTGCCTTGTGCTCTGCCTCATTTTTTTTTTTTGCCGCGAGCGCTCCTATTCATACAATTTCATGGATTTTTCTTCCCTGTCTTTGATTTTTGGATACAGAAACAATTTGCAGTTTTTCACTGTGAGGTTAAAAATCACCCATGAGACCAAAACAATGTGAGCATTGTTTTACACACGAAATAACTAAAACCGAAACATTAATTACAGTTAAAACCAAACACTGATGAAGAAGACAACCCAAGCCAATGCGTCCCTCACTCTAACATCATTTTCTAGGATAAAACTGAGAAATTACAAACCTTTATTTGATTAAACGGAACCACAGAAAGAGAAGCAAAATCACAAACACTGCATCTCTACTGGAACTAAAAGTGAAAAAGTCCCATGTTTTCACAATAACGTCTTTTTTTCTATATCAATTAAATATTCCTCATTTTGGCTTCTTTCTTTCTTTCTTTCTTTCTTTCAAGGCAGAGTATATCATTTGCGGCTATCCAAAAAGTAACTGACAAAACTATTGTTGAAAAGTGTACTTGGTTTAAAGATAGTAATGGCACTAAACTCCCTGTGAAATTATTCTTTCTAACATGCTGTCATTTTGAAGAAAACACTACAAGACGGACATTTCCAAAGATTTTGGAAAGTTCCGTTAGTAGTTCCTTTTTCCTTCGGCGAAGCCGTGAATGGGTGCGCGCAATCGTTGACACGCCGCGCACGCGCGCTGTTGCTATATTTTGTCGGTTCAGTGATTTCGGGCACATTTCAAAACATGAATGGGCAATTTTTGCATTGAAATCGAGTTCCTAGAATATTGTGGTCTCGGAATATTCAGCATTCACTGAGCTAAAAAGATCATAAAGGTTAGCTGCTACATACCCTTCTTATGATTTTGAGCACTTTTGTTTCTTCCAAAAAAAAAATGCGCAAATGACAAATGATATACTCAACCTTTAAGATTTTGTTACTGCTTTGAAAATAGAGGAAGAAAAGGTGACAATTGTGAGACAATTATTGAGAGCGCACAGCTCACTGAGGCGTATATAGGCAACCCTGCGCACCCTGTACCACCCGCGGCAGAACTCCCCGTCCATGGTAACGACGACAGACTTTTATCCATCACACACTTGTAGGATTCTACGGTTGACTATAGTTTTTTTAGAATGATATCGGGGAAACACCAATGCCCATCCCTTTATACAGGTCTCCATAACAAACAACTAACAAACAGTAAATATTACATTGTTGTCGTGGCAACATCAATTGTAAACGGTCGTTATAATAATTGTTATATCACTGCGACCGTTCCGGATCACTTTCTATACAAACCGCTGGACACGCGCAAATGTTTGGACTGTCGTGGTCCGAGTGCCATCATTTCGAAGTAAAATTCCTCCTCTTCAAGTTAAAACCCAAATATTTTCACCCACATTCAACGTAAAGGGAAATAAATCAAGGCTTTTGTACAGGACTGAACCCGACAGTTGCGGATCACTTTCGACCGGTCCGGATCACGCACGCTGCGCTACATGATAATTTATCTATAAATTCATCATTCACGGCGGCTCAGCGCGCGCGCGCCGTGTGTCACGCCTTCATCATCTAGACTGCACACAAAACTGCATCCATGGGCGTCGCCAGGATTTTTTCTAGAGGGGGGCAAAAAATTTTTTTTTTTCCAAAAAATGCTTGTATTTCTCAACACATTCTCGATTTATCAGTTTTAGAGGGGGGCAGGGACATTTTGCCCCCCCCCCCAACTCATTAAATTTACACCACTTTGTCTTCGCGCCTCTTTTTCTTTTTTTTTCTTTTCTTTTTTTTTCTTCCTTTTTTTATATTTTTTTTTTGACGCCCATGACTGCATCGTTTGCATGTGTGATCCGCAACAACTGTTCATGCAAGTACGGCAATTTATTTAATTCAAATACTCAAACCATTATTACTCAGTGATACTTGAGATTTGTCCTTACAAGAAACCTAATATAGTGCAGAAAAAACGGTAAATGTTGACTACGTTTCACAGGAAACCAGAATTTTAGCCTTTACGCGATTTCTTTCACAGGCCAGTTACAAAACAAGCGGATATTTCGCCGAACTCGATCGTTGGGAGCCTAATGTTGAAGGGATTTCCAAAATTTCTTTTTCCCGACAATTGCAACATGAAAGACCTTTAAGTTGGTGAAAAAATCTCGAAAAAAGTTTGGTTATACACAGTTGAGTTAATTTTTATTTAATCAAGTGATCCAGAACTGTCGATGATCTGACTGTATACAAGTCATGTGTGCGCAAGAAAGTTAAAATTAAGCTATAATAATTTTTTACCTGAACTCCCAGAAATTAATTCAAAATATAGGTTTTAAATTTTCAAACTTTTCCGCACGGGACTGAACAGGGAAATATAGGCGTTATAAACGACTTCAGCTGAGTCCATGAAGGGAAGGCATTGTTTGGTGTTTGGAAATGCTAATGATGATAATAAAAACAAAGTTAAAAAGATCAAAGGAAATATAATAGTGATGAAAATGTTGAAGCTTATGAAACTTTTTTTTTTTTAAAGGAGACTACCGTCCGCTTCAGATTGGTTTCCGGAGTCGCGTCGAGCCAAGTACTTGGAGCGACTCTTGTCGACATTGTCGTCCCAAATAGAATTAAGTTTCAGACAGGCAAAATGTACGCATAAATTCCCGATAGGATAGACTCGTGCGTCGATTCCTTTAGTCCATCTTTCGAAAACTGGCGCGCGAAGTCACTCCAAAAATTGTTTTAAATGGCGAACTTATTAAATTCAAATCTTCAGAATGTTGGTTCGGCTCGACTTCGAAAACAAGTCCGAAGCGCGTGTAAGGGGATTCGAGGGGTGAATGTTAAACACCGCTGGTTAGGCCCTCATCATAAAACGCCTTACGATTTTCGGAATTCGAACTTTGGTCTGTAAATTCATCAGTTAGATCTCGGCCGTTCAATGGCGGATATTATTTTACTTCAGAATAAATCCATGCGCAATGCTGCTATATAGCTGTGTTAGACAGAGTCTTCTAAATTTACGGTACTTTTATATTTTGCATACACGGTCCGTGAATAAAGCCATTTTCATGATGCAAAGCCTTCAATGGATGATATTTTATTAAACCCCCAAAAAATCGGCGTGAAAATGGGCGCAAGATATCGGCTAATAAAACAGCTTTAAGGCTCGGTATGAAAGAAATACAGGATAAGCAGGCCCGGATTACCCGATAGGCACAGTAGGCACTGTGCCTATAGGGCCTACGAAAAATTGGGGGCCTGCGAAAATACCTCGGTGTGCCATAAAACACATACATAGGCCTACCCACACACGCAAGGGTGTATTATTTTGCCTGCAATCGGGGACCCCATATTGTCCCTCTTTTTTTTTTACTTTTTAGGAAGACCTCCCGTTATGCTTTGTACACGATCGCCAAATGTTCGTCCCCGAGTAGCCTACATTTGATTCTGTAGCTCCAAATATCTGATTCAATGACCCTAATCTCAAAAATGATGATTAAATAATGATGAAACAAATTTGGTTAAAAGTAGTCAGAAATTGCCTCAGATCAAACCACAGAGCGTCTAGAATCCCATTTTTTTCGGGGCCCTTAAGCGGGTCCCGAACCACACGCAGTTTAGGCTTCGCACTCGGGGAGTTTTGATCAAGATACACTAAGTCATGTATGTACCATCCCCCACTTTTGAGAACCGATTGACGCCCTGGTGCCAACAGGCTTTCAGAGCTAGGACATATACCGGTTGGCTTGATTTTTACTGTGCTCTCTACATAAAGCGTCAAGATGAATTTGGTGCCTGTGCCTAGGGAGGAGTAGGGCCAACGGAACACTTAATCCAGGCCTGATGATAAGGATCGGAAACAAACATAATTTAGAGCAAAGGTTTCGCCCAGTCGTTGTTGATAAGCCCTAGAGGAAGACTCAAGATGCATAATTTCAATGGCTCGACAGTCTTCTCGACTGACGACTCGAGGGGCTACAGAACTCAAAAGTCTCGTAAACATTCAGTTTCTAAGAAACTCTAATCAACCAATCAAGAACTTTGGATATAGATTTCCAATGTTTAGCCTCTACAAATAACTGGAATTAAGATCGTCTTATGCTGCAGAGTTTGTGTAATGAATAAGCTCCATGATCCTGCACTAACTCGTTCTGTGTTTTTTTCTCATCGAATCAAACAAAAAACGTTACCGATTAAGAAAAAAGATAACAACGATGTTTTGATAAAAAGGTGGTTTTTTTTAGGGAGACGGGGGTCGTAGAAAAGATGTCATACTTACTACAACCTGACTCTCTGCAGTTAAAAGATTTTGTTCTTCCAACAGTGATTCCAGAACTCAATCACGCTCCAGCAATTCCAACTCTGAGGTCCTTCTAATTTCTTTAACTTGATCAAAATCGCTCACCAAAAACTCCACCAGAGGTTTCCTTTCGCTAAAAAAAATTAATTCCGCAAGTTCAACTCCCCAATCAGTTTTTTTTGATCCAGATGAGTTGTCAGAGGGAAACGGCAACAGCAAATTTCGGGTATATGAAAAGCAGTAGATCGACCACGATTCTGAAGGCCAAATTGAACAGGCTAGAAAGCGTGTTGCGTTTTTATGGCATTTCCTTGACGACAGTTCCTATGGGCGCAAACCGCGTCAAGCAAGAACTGAAAGAAGAGCACGTACACATTATTCGAGGGCTAAAGTCGCCAAATCGTTGTATAGGACAAAGATAATCGGCTCCGCCCACTGTGATATCGTTGACAACTATTGACCAATCAGGTGCGCCCGTAAATATTTTGTCCAATAAGCGCTGTTTTCACTGCTGGGATATGCATATTCATAACAAAATACGCGCGCCACTGTGCCAAATTCGATGTCAACTCCAGCGAGTCATTTTCACGAAGCGCTAATGTCACAATAATTGCTGGGCAGTGGGTTTGTTCAATATCACATTGCATGGCGGTAGCTGCGAACAATACAACGAAAATACGAGTGACTTACTGACTACGAACACCAAACAATGAGTACAAACGTCTTTGTAATGTATTCGGGTGCAGTGGCACCTTTATTTGTTTGTGTGTTTTTTTATGAGGGGGGGGGGAGAGCAAGTTTAAAGTTAACAGTTAATCCAGGGCCCCCAGGAAGAACAGTTCATTGACACCTAATGGGGCTACCCTTGCAAAATAACACGAACTAAAAAATAAATAAATAGATAGATAAATCAGCCGTAAAAATCTATGATGGCCCTGAAGGGACATAACCAGTCGTGACATTGTTTGCGACTTCGTAAAATTGTTCGCGACGTCGTGATTTTTTTTCAGGGCTAGTCGTAATTGTTTTGCGATCATGTACTTAGATCTACCAACAGAGGGCTCCATTTGTTGCTTTTATCCCTCGAATTTCAGACTTTCAAACCGAAGGCCCCCTTTACAGCGACCAAAGGATTTTTTGAAGCATTGACGATTACATGGAACACGCTGTTCGAAGGAAGTTGTAAGCCTACAGATTACCCCCCCCCCCACTCCTAACAACCGCTCCCGGGTTGACTTAAATCTTAGCACACTGTTACCGATAGTGTGCATGATCGCCCGATTTGAAAAGTGGTCCCATTGGAAAATGTTACGAGGCACCAACCCCACCGACCACTATTTGATTTTACGGAGGCCAAATGTCCAGGGGAAAAAAGAACCTGTCTCCGACTGTCGACTTGGTCCTGCTGCAGAGAGGCGCAGTGCAGTAAATAATACGACGAATGCAAGCTTACTAATCGTCAGTTATTTCTATAAACAAAGAACAGCTTATAAAATGGAATCCATCATTTGAAACATCAGGTATCAATCTCAAAATACACTCCCGTTTTTAATTATAGTCATTGAAAATTGTTGCATTAAAAAGAACATATTTAGGTCTTGCAAAAAAAAAAATTCGTGAGCTCATGCACATTCGTTATTGAATTTAAACTAAACTCTTATGCTATCTTCTGCGCTGTAAAAAAAGGTTGGGTAAAACACTGCTTTGGCAATGTTATTTGCCTTACATTGGTGTGAAGTTACCTCATTGTGGGTTGATTCGGGTAACAATTCGTCACCGACACCACGAAGTAACACTCTACCGTGTTAAACCATATTTTTTCGATTTTCAGGGTTTTTTTTATTTTTAAATATTATTCATCAAGGCCTACCATTGCACGAAGTTTCAAAGCTTCAAGAGCTTTACTTAAATAATTACGCTAAGTATCCATGGAAAGTGACAATTTTCGTTTTCACGAAGTAACACTCAAGTTCCATTTACCATTGCAATGCATGGCGCACACTCTGCTCATATTTGAGCAAAACGTTTTCACGAAGTAACACTCTTCTTGTAATAAGTTGTATGAGCGCGCGCGCGCTGACCTGAAGTTGCACTTTCCTCGTGCTGTATACATTAGAAGGTGTTACTTCGTGAAAACGAACATTTACAGTTTCGCAGCTTTTTCGGTTTCACGAACTAACACTCATCTTTTTTTCTCTTATTTCTTGTTTATTTAATACACAAACGGTTGAAAACAGCAGATTTAATAAATTCAATTCATCAAGTGTCCACAACGAGAAACCCAACTGAAAATTTTCTGTTGGCGTTTTGACGCAAAGTGTTGTTTTAGAAGGCGTTCAACTTTAGATGCCGTTTTCTCCGATTGCTAGTTTCTACCGGTATGTACATGAGTGTTACTTCGTGGTGTCGGTGACGAATTATAGACCAACTTTTGGCAAGAATTTTCCCAAGAGTGTCGGCAGTTTGTAAGTTGACCAACATTGGGCAAAATACTAAACCATTTGCCCAACATTTTGTTTTTACAGTGAATTCTATAGACTCCTTCCAGTGTGAGTTTTAACACTGGTATATTATATTATCCTCACTACCATCAAAAACAAAACGCATTCGCTATATACATCAATGTATAAAAACATGTCTTTTGTACAAATCACAATCTACAGTAAATGCAAGTTACAAAGGTAGAGAATAAAAGATTCATGAAATGAATTATCATTTTTGTTTACGCTCAACTCGAAGTTGAAGAGACGGATGGAGTTATGCTATACACTGACCATATAGCGATGTAGATGTAAAAAAAAATAAAAAATTAAATACTATTTATCCCAAACAGGTTCAAAAGTTATCTTTTATTAAAAAATAGACTCTATATCAAGCTGCCAACATTGCCCGCCTAATACTGCAAAGAGATAGAAATGTTAAATTTGAGTTCGACCGACTGATTTCCTTCATGTACGGGTCAGTGCATTGACAGTTTCAGGATACCAGACGATGAATACGCATTGCAACCCCGTCTCCCAGAGTATGACCCCACGAATCTGTGCTTATTTCCCTTGGCAGAAAAACAACAACATCGGCAATCTTACTTTTCGACCAGATAATAGCCATTTGCATATAAACATAACACAGCAAAACCTAGGAAATTAAATAAAAACTCTAATATATAAAAGTTAGTATGCCCCGTGTTTTGGTGTTGTTCACACAGTAACGATGCATTACTAATCATCGGCGTGGCACAAAATGAAAGCGGCAATTTTGAATGACAATTGACAGAGTTGAGGGCTAATTATCAGTTCTTTTTTAGTTAAAAATGGACGGTTGTTTTTCGGTAAGCAATTAGGCAAAACGATCCAAACAATGATGTTTTGTTCAAACCACAATTTAAAAAAACGAGAAAACCAGGACTTTCTACCTGCACAGTTTTCTTTATAAAATTAAATACCCCCTCCCCCCAAAAAAAAACACCCCCCACACAACACACAATAATGTCTACTCTTTATAAGATGGAATTTTGCGTCGGGATGATATAAATCAAATTAGGTTTTGCCCTTCGGTGAGGGCGTAAGACATCTGCACTAGAAAGCAGGAGGTCGTGGGTTGAGTCCCACCCGAGTGGTTTTTTCCAACTTTCACTCGGGAGGTAACACACTGAGTTTACAGTGTTTAAACGTCGGTGAAGGGCAAAACCTAATTTGATTTAATGTTCACTCATGCTTATCACGGAGAAACAAAGAAGTGCCCTCATTGTGAGCTCAGATGCAAGGGGTATATTACAGTTTTCCTCCTCCCCCCACCACCACCACCACCCCCATCCCCTCGTGCAAATACCCAAACTTGTACGTCTCGCTTAGATCTCACTTAGATCTCATCAGGATGACTTGTCCGATGCGTTGGAGACCCGGTCAGGCGGTGGGTTCTTGCCTCGAGACGACGGCTGAGTCAGCTCCTGTTCCTCCACGTCCTGGACCTTGGAAGATGGTCCCTTGTTCTTCACGACAAGGACGATGATCACGATAATGATGGCGACAGCGGCGACACAACCGACGACAATGCCGGCGATGACCCACGGGGATAGACCGCCCGGCCCTTCCGTGGGTGGAACTGATGAATCAAAAGAGACATGTATGGAAAAGTCAATTGAAGAATAAAGAATACCTCATGTCTTCTATCTTCTAACCTACAGTCTAAAAATAACTAACTCACAGCCCGTTGAACACAAATCTGGGGCCAATTTCATGGAGCTGCTGAGCACAAAAATTTGCTTAGCACCAAAAAAGTAGGGCTTGTAAATAAAAGTAGTTACCAGCCAAAACTTTATGTGATTTTCATTATAAGCAAACAGCTGAATAAATCACAAGCAATATACATCACATGAAAATTTGGTTGGTAACCTGCTTTTATAAGCCAGACTTTTTTTGTGCTAAGCAAATTCTTGTGCTAAGCAGTTCCATGAAATTGGCTCCTGGTTATAACAAACGTGTCTGTGTCAACTCAGACTATACAATGTTGACAAATTATACATGTTCATAACATGGGGAATATGCAGCAAGTATTATCGGTCATATTACACGTATGTAGTTTGAACAGAATTATCCAAGTATCGTTTTCAAAGCGAAAAGATGGAAGAAAAGTTTACTCAACTTACCTGTGCTCGGTATAACTTCTGAAAACAAAACAAAACAAATGAGATAATGTTAACTTAATGTTGACGAAACTAATTCAAAATAGTACATGACGCAGCAAAAAGTTCGCCCCTCGTATACGATCCGAGTACAAAATCGTCGTTGAATTTCAAATTTTCTAACTAAAAGCAATGAATATATATAATCAACTCTTTAAATTTTTAATAAGGAATTAGCACTTAATAAAACCTATATTATACTCAGAAATACTCGGGCGCTATCCGATTGTCGACGAAATGAACTCAGCAAATTTCGAGCATTTTCGGAAAAAGGAGGAATTCCTCCCGTTTAAGTCACGTGACGCAAATTGTAATACAATGTACGTATTACCGAAGGCTACTTGACCTAAGATTCATCAGGAAAAGTCAGATATCTTTTGGTCTGGGAACCAGACTATCGTTTTCAAATTGAAAGATCAAAGACAAGTTTTCTCAACTTACCTGTGCTCGGTATAACCTCTGAAAACAAAACAAAACAAATGAGATAATGTTAACTTAATGTTGACGAAACTAATTCAAAATAGTACATGACGCAGCAAAAAGTTCGCCCCTCGTATACGATCCGAGTACAAAATCGTCGTTGAATTTCAAATTTTCTAACTAAAAGCAATGAATATATATAATCAACTCTTTAAATTTTTAATAAGGAATTAGCACTTAATAAAACCTATATTATACTCAGAAATACTCGGGCGCTATCCGATTGTCGACGAAATGAACTCAGCAAATTTCGAGCATTTTCGGAAAAAGGAGGAATTCCTCCCGTTTAAGTCACGTGACGCAAATTGTAATACAATGTACGTATTACCGAAGGCTACTTGACCTAAGATTCATCAGGAAAAGTCAGATATCTTTTGGTCTGGGAACCAGACTATCGTTTTCAAATTGAAAGATCAAAGACAAGTTTTCTCAACTTACCTGTGCTCGGTATAACCTCTGAAAACAAAACAAAACAAATGAGATAATGTTAACTTAATGTTGACGAAACTAATTCAAAATAGTACATGACGCAGCAAAAAGTTCGCCCCTCGTATACGATCCGAGTACAAAATCGTCGTTGAATTTCAAATTTTCTAACTAAAAGCAATGAATATATATAATCAACTCTTTAAATTTTTAATAAGGAATTAGCACTTAATAAAACCTATATTTTACTCGGAAATACTCGGGCGCTATCCGATTGTCGACGAAATGAACTCAGCAAATTTCGGGCATTTTCGGAGAAAGGAGGAATTCCTCCCGTTTAAGCCACGTGACGCAAATTGTAATACAATGTGCGTATTACCGAAGGCTACTTGACCTAAGATTCATCAGGAATAGTCAGATATCTTTTGGTCTGGGAACCAGACTATCGTTTTCAAATCGAAAGATCAAAGACAAGTTTTCTCAACTTACCTGTGGTCGGTATAACTTCTGAAAACAAAACAAAACAAATGAGATAATGTTAACTTAATGTTGACAAAACTACCATTATAAGTTCTGTCAAAAGTAGGTCAAGAAAAACTTGAATCGGGCGCTTTGCAGAATATTATCGTTGTTGTGTTTTAAGAATTAATTTTAGTGATGCGTTTCTGTATTTCCTCCAGTATGTCGAACAGATTTGATACTTTATGCAACTCATCTCATGAAAGGGTACAACGCTCTCATTAATGCATCCACATGGTGGTTAGGCCACTGCTATTATTATTTTATATTCATGTAGACAGCTCAAATCCTATCTTGTAACAATGGAGGATGGGGTCGTAGAAAAAAATTTCAATCTTGCAAGATATGAAAGAATTTCAACTGTTACCTTCAACTGAGATTGATGCCGTATCGACTGTGAGGGAAGCAATCCTTGGGTCCGTTGAGTTTTCGAAAGCATCCTTTAAGGTCGTTACTAGTTCCTCAGGGGTGACGTTCGTGTCAGCTGGAAATTCCAGGAGAAATGTGGCCACGATGCTTTCATTCTTAAAGCCAGTGACCGAGCAGCCCTCGATACTGCTTCCTAAAGTCGAGTTTTCCAGGGCGGTTCTGACCTAACAGACAGAGATAAAGAAAATCAAATTGCGTGATGGTCAAATGAGTAATGTAACATGGGCAGCCGTTCCACGGAGAAGAGGGTGCTCTTTCTTGTTTAATAATCCAAGGCTCTCAGTGGCTCCTTGGACTCAAACTACATTTATCATTATAAGTAGGAGGGGAACGAAAACTTTTTCTACGGAATAAACATGGGTATTTTACTCACTGCAGTGCAAACTATGACGCTTAAATTCTTGTAGCGCATGGAGTCTGGGTTCTCCAAGTCGCTGGTAAACTCAGCTTCGTCTCCATTAATGTGCGTGATCGGTAGGCTACCCTCGAACTTCTTGGCAGCTGAAACAGAAAACGAAAAAAAGAGGTGTTGGATATCAACCTCTGTATAAAATTCGAGGCAGGTATGATGAGCGTCTCACAAGAGAAAGTAGGCCTACTTCATCAGTGATTTTGTTTCTTGACTTCATCTTTGTCTTTTTTGAGAAGTGTTCGTGTATACTCACGTGGTTTTGTTTCCATTCCAGGTGTCTCTGTAGGTGCATTTGTCCCAGGTGCTTCTGTAGACGCGTTCGTTCCAGGTTTTTCTGTAGGTTCGTCTGTACCAGAATTTGTTGTGCCACCTGCAGGTGTATCAGAATTTGCAGTGCCACCTGTAGGTGTACCAGAGGTTCCACCACTAGGAACCGTAGCCGTGTATGAGCTTATGGTGCCTGCAGTAGTACCGACACCAGTAGTGACAGTACCACCTGTAGTGCCTTCAGTGGTTTCATCAACACCGGTAGTGGCAGTACCACCTGTAGTGCCTTCAGTGGTTTCATCAACACCGGTAGTGACAGTACCACCTGTAGTGCCTTCAGTGGTTTCATCAACACCTGTAGTGACAGTACCACCTGTAGTGCCTTCAGTGGTGGCATTAACACCTGTGGTGACCGAGCTACCATTTGTGCCTACCGTTGGGGTCTGTGCAATTACATCTAAAAACGATACAAAACTCTTTGTCAGTTGGGTGGAATAAACATGCATTTATTAATGTTTTTTTTTTTTGACAGCGGTCATCAGAGTGAAGCGGCTGCCTCCAGATCTGCAGGATAACTAATGGTTTACACCAAGGACTCAAAAGAAATAATTTACATAACGGTACGTCCTCGGACCTAATGTGCTTCCCTGGTAGTCAACATCTGTCCTCGCTTTGAGTTAGTGTGTATATCAACATAGAAATAAACCACGGCTTAAACAAGTTTGACGAGAGGAATTAACACATCGAAAAATGTCGGCAAATGAGACTGCATTCCCATTGATTTCCATCTGTATATATGGAGATCAATGTGCATTCCTTATGTTTGCAATTCAATTTTGAGTAAGGGGTGAGCCCTGACTAGTCGGCATACCTAAAAACAAGCCCCAATTATTGGCGAGATACCGAGGTATAGACTAAAATGTCACTCACCCGGTACGAGAAATACCGCAACGAGTATGAAAATGAGGGCGCTCTTCTCCATGGTGAAAATCCGGTCAGGAACGGTGATAGCTCCGATGAAAGACCTGAAGAAATAAACAAAAATAACTTTAAGTTCAATTTACATGTGTAAAAGCTGTCAAACAGTTTAAACTTGAAAATAGTATTTTTAAAAAAGGTGTTCGCGGGGGCCCGTCTCGTATCGAACCGTATGAGGGCGCTATTATCAAAGCGCAGGCACTGGCATATACCCGTGAATAAAAAAGGTTCTAACAACCGGGGACTCCCAGAATAAAAGGCAACAATATTGGCTTACGTGTACAATGAAAAGACATTATAGGTTGCTTGCATCAAGATCATGCGTCCAGAAATGGAGAGAGTGGCTGTCAAAACTATTTCTACTGCTCCTGACTGTGAGAAGGATTATGAACTACAGCAACAGGTGTCCCGAGCACAAAGAAAAGTAATGGCTCTTCGATTCAGGTTTTGCTTCACGAGATTTTTAGTCCTCTGACTTGGGTACTCTTGCTCAATAATAGGTCCAAGTTCTGATTCAGTATGACCCGCTATGGTATTACCGAGTTCAAAGTTTCAAGTATATCCATTCGGTTATAGGGCCTAAGGACTGAAAAAGGACTCTGAATTCAAAGATGGAACCTAAGCTGTAACGAAACCGGGGTGTCGTAAAGCCCCTCAGTTTCAGCAATGAGCTCTTTCACGGAAGCGCCATGTCTGATACTGAGCGGAACGAGGTTGTGCTTGAGAAGCAAAGACTCCACCATGAAGGTTGCTAAAGCTATTATGAGAAACCTGCTGGAGTAGCCACAGCGTGCAGGTTCTGCCTCTCTGTGAAGCCAATCTAGCCAAAGGTGGGGATGTGGTGGTCGAAGTGTTACAATCATTGGCCAGATGAGAAGGATGTGCGCAAGCGTGATTTGTTGACTGGCTGACCAGTCCAGGCCATTCGGCGACTGATGCATGAAACATCAAAGGCGTGGGCTAGCTCACGCAATTGATATGTCATCAAACAGCCGCCATACCAAAGGAGTGAGCCAGCCCAGCACCCCGTGTAAGTATATAACGTCTTCAATTTTACTGAGCACTGTCCTGGACGACTTTGTAGTCGATAATTCAACTCCCTGGCAGTATGCACTCTGTGATTTTTTTTATCATATTGAAACTCATATTTTCCAAACTTCCCCCAGCGGAGACCTGTCATAAAATATTCCGTCAAAAGTGGGGTACGTTTTCGCAATTCCTGGGATTTTGCCTGCGTTCGTTGAAGAGTAGACTGGCGAAATTTTTTGTGGTTTTATGTGTAAGAGTGAAGATCCCAAGGAACAAGTGTGGGCATTGTTATTGTCATTCTGTTCCCTGTTTGGAAAGGGAGATCGTTCCATCCCAGGGATGGTAAGGCGGTGGTGGTCACCTGAAATCGGCAATTCCCGTATCTAATGTGGGTCAGCCCAAGGTCTGAGACAACAATCAAGTGTATACACTCAGGAGATCTGATGAGATTGGATGAGATTTGATGAGATTTAGCTGATTGATGTGACTTTATGAGGAAGTTGGCTACTTATTCTTGAAACCAGAGATCTTAATGACAAAATAATGCTCAAGTTATATCCTCGTAACATCACGAGGTCATCATTGTGAAGTATCAGGAAACTTCTTGAGGAAACAGTTAGTTACACAAATGCAGTTTTACTCATCGAAAACACAGTCCTATAAGCGATAATTTAACAAGGCATTTTACAAACACTGCCTTGGAAGGGAAAAATAGTCTTGCGCAAAACTCCCACCAACTTGACTGATTTACAAATTTAAAGATGGGGGATCTAGATTTGTGGGTTGCTTTAAAAACTATTTAAAATGTCTGTCTTTCGTTTAGACGACCAGTATCTCTAAATATTTTCACCCTCTTATCAACTCAAATAAGTCCATGAGAAATCGATTGGAAATCAACCCTTCGACAGGTCGTGTTTTCTTTAGTTTGCCAGCAAGCCAAAGAGTCGTTTAGCCCCAGGATGAGACATTTCCGTGGGCAGAGCCACGGTACGAATGTCTGATATATCGTAGCATGTACATTTTATGCGATCCCGCGCGCCATGCCAATCGGAGTGGTCTTTAGAACTGTGACGTCATTTTGATAAGAAATGTGGACTAAGTTGTTGATTGGCCAATTCGGATGCCATGTTTTTGTAATACAACAACAGGCTACAGGGGACCCCATAGAAGGCGCCCGCTGAATGGTCAGAATCTCGAGTTCAAGACGCAGACGCAGTCTTGTTTTGCATAATTAATCGAAGACTTATAATGTATAGACTCTTGCTGTTCAAGATGATATTCAACATACTAGGAGGCTTTATGCATTTTGTAAAACAATTAATGCATGTAAGGTTTTCTTTACAGGCCTTTACAGGCTCATTTGTATTTATCCAATAAGTATACCTACCGAATTACTATTGAAAAGCTTACTAGGATAAAATATCGTACTAGTAATATCAACACCCGTGAAATTATTCCGTCTGGCTTGCTGTCATTTAAAAGAAACAAAATAAAGAGTCTTATGAAAGAAACCGTGTTTCATGATCAAATTGTCGTGCATGGTTTTCCCAACAAGAGTAATATCCACTGAGCTGAAAATTCAACTGGTTAGGTTTTAACTTTCTTCTTTGGATTTTGAGTGGTGTTATCAATTGCAAACGAAAAAAATGTATCAAAAGCTAATGATCCTAAAGCCTTTTATCAACCGACAGTTGTTTTTTTTGCAATGTTACCAGTGGTGTATTCAGAGGGGGGCGGCAGGGAGCACTTTGACGGTACCCCACTGGCAGAGTTTTGTAAAAAAAAAATTAAAAAAAAACAGTAACTGTTTTCATAAATGGCTAGAGGGCTCTGTCATGAACCAAAAAATAAAA
Organism: Patiria pectinifera; assembly: GCA_029964075.1. NCBI lineage: Eukaryota > Metazoa > Echinodermata > Asteroidea > Valvatida > Asterinidae > Patiria > Patiria pectinifera. The sequence goes on from CM057143.1 coordinate 6,023,385, forward strand.
CCAAGCTCCAAAACCATTACGATGCGGCGTGAAAATCTGCACATATTTTCCAGTATGCATAATAATGGTCAGTTTTCAAGAGCGCCGACACTTAAAAGATGAGTACCAACCCCCCTCCCCGTTCACCCCCAGCGTTCAACCGACTTGTATTTAAAGTCATGCCAAATAGTGCGACACATATTCAAGGCCTCACTCAACACAATACACATGGTTCACAACGAACTTTGATATTCAACTCGCATTACATATCAAACATGAAATCATCGCGAAATGTGTGCATTCAACACAATCCCGATTCCGTCGTTATGTTTGGGGCGCGTTGCTATTACCTTTTCACAGGTTTACCACAAAAAAAATGAATGAACACGCCCACCTTGTGAAACCCCGGCTAACCACAGGATTGACAGATGAGCAGGATTGACAGATGCACAATACAGGTTCCTCGGGCACGAGGTTGAGGGAATAAAAGGCAGGTTAATCGCAACGGATTCAAACATAAATGGTGTTGTTGCCAAAACATTAATCGCTAAGGACCGGTTGCCATGATGAACACACAACAGAGCGACAACAAGGAGTAAAACCCACAAACGAGTTCACTATGCGAATCGAGTATTATACAAAAACCCACATTTTTATTGTGTTCGTTCTTCGTGCATGTCTGGAACATGCTTCCTTTATCAGACGAATTTCTGTTTGGAATTTAAGTAAATTAAATTTAGGTAGTTTTTGAATTTTTGGTTTCTAGACTACAGAAACTGCCGTGAGCGCTCCTATTCATACAATTTTATTGATTTTTCTTCCCTGTCTTTGATTTTCGGATACAGAAACAATTTGCAGTTTTTCACTGTGAGTGTAAAAATCACCCATGAGACCAAAACAATTTGAGCATTTTTTCACACACAAAATAACTAAAACCGAAACATTTACGGTTAAAACCAAACACTGATGAAGAAGACAACCCAAGCCAATGCGTCCCTCACTTTAACATCATTTTCTAGGATAAAACTGAGAAATTACAAACCTTTATTTGATTAAACTGAACCACAGAAAGAGTCTCCTAGAACTAAAAGTGAAAAGATGCTATGTTTTCCCAACAACGTCTTTTTTTATATCAATTAAATATTCCTCATCTTGGCTTTTTCTTTCTTTAAAGGCAGAGTATATCATTTGCGGCTATCGGCAAAGTAACTGATAATTATTGTTGAAAAGTATACTTGGTTTAAAGATAGTAATGGCACTAATTTCACTCCCTGTGAAATTATTCTCTCTGGCATGCTGTCGTTTTGAAGGAAACAATAAAAGAAGGACATTTCCAAAGATATTTCCGTTAGTAGTTCCTTTTTCACTCGGCGAAGCCGTGAATGGGTGCGCGCAATCGTTGACACGCCGCGCGCGCTGTTGCTAAAATTCGTCGGTTCAGTGATTTCGGGCACATTTCCAAACATGACTCGGCAACTTTTGAATTGAAATCGAGTTCCTAGAATATTGTGGTCTCAGACTATTCGGCATTCACTAAGCCAAATATTCATCAGGTTAGCTGCTATACACCCTTCTTTTGATTTTGAGCACTTTTGTTTCTTTCAAAAAAAATGCGCAAATGACAAATGATATACTCTACCTTTAAGCTTTTCTTACTGCTTTCAAAATAGAGGAAGAAAATCCCCTTTTTGGTTAAAATCAAACACAAATTTGCCACAAAGATACTTTGATTTTATTGTTTCCGTTGTTCTATTGGTGCACTTAAATTAAAACTAATTTCTTCTTGCCGTGGACGAGACAATACGTCCATATTACCAAGCATCGCATAAGATATAAAATAAGGAATAACAACCACCAAAACTCCCCCCCCCCCAAAAAAAAGGGGGAAAAAACCTTTTTAACATTCTGTTCTCAAAAAGCTCTAATTAAGCAAAACACTAGTCATTATAATTAGTACTTGATCTCTGGTGCGCAAATTAAACAGACCATTTTGATGCTGCTGAGTAGGCGCTCTCCACTTTCAACCTGTCGGTTGATTAAGAGACACAGGAGAAGAAATGGAAGAGGAAGATAACAAATGTGAGACCGAGAGCGCACGGCTCACTGAGATGAGGCGCATTATAGGCAACCCTGCGCACCCGGTACCACCCGCGGCAGAACTCCCCGTCCATGGTAACGACGACAAACTTTTTATCTGATCGCACATATTGTAGGATTGTACGATTGGCTTACAGCTATTATTTTAGAATGATATCGGGGAATTACAAATGCCAATCCCTTTATACAGGTCTCCATAACAAACAACTAACAAACAGTAAATATTACATTGTTGCCGCTGCAACGTCGATTATAAACGGTCGTTATAATTGTTAGGTACTATCAGTGCGACAGTTCCGAATCACTTTTTATACACAAACCGCTGTACACCCGCTCATGTGCCATCATTTCATAGAAAAATTCTTCCTCTTCCAGTTAAAACCAAATATTTTCACCCATAATTCAACTTAAAGGGAAATAAATCAAGGCTTTTGTACAGGACTGAACCCGACAGTTGCGGATCACTTTCGACAGTTCCGAATCACACGCTGCGCTACATGCAGGGTGACCGTAAGGTCATGGCCAAATTCTGCTAAATGCACTTCAAAAATCTGTCAGATTTATCAAAAATCTGCCAAATTCCCATGAATTACTCGAAATCCACTATAAACATTTAAAATCACATGCAGATGTTGTAATATTGCCTTAATTAAGGTTCAAATTACATTATAAACAATCTATAGTCATATAAAGGTGTTATGAAATTGCGTAAATTTCAGTCAAAACGACTGGTTGGTCACGATGAAATCCGATTCCCAGTGAACCTCAGCACATAAACAAAGCAACCTGTCCTATTTTGCAAGCGTTTGTTTGAAAAGATTTAATCTTTTTTAAACAAATCTACCTTTTTTTCAAATTTCCTATGTTTATCTGTCAAATAACCATTTTTGCAGAATTCTGCCAGAAATCTGCCAAAAAAATCCATTCTGTCAAATCTTTTGTCAAACTCGTTTTTTTAACCAAAAATCCGTCAAAGTTAGCCGAAAATCGGCTAAAACGGTCACTATGGCTACATGGTATGTACAAATTCAAATTCACGGCGTGCTCAGCGCGCGCGCGCCGTGTGTAACGCCTTCACATAATAATTAAGCTCTATGCGCCTTCATCGTCTACACTGCACACAAAACTGCATCGTTTGCATGGGTGATCCGCAATTGTCAGGCAGGGATACAAATCTTTCGGCGAATACGGCAATTCAGTTAATTCAAATACTCAAACCATTATTACTCAGTGATACTTGAGATTTGTCCTTACAAGAAACCTAATAGTGCAGAAAAAACGATAAATGTTGACTACGTTTCACAGGAAACCAGAATTCTAACCTTTACGCGATTCCTTTCACAGGCCAGTTACAAAACAAGCTGATATTTCGCCGAACTCGATCGTTGGGAGCCTAATATTCGAGCGATTTCCCAAATTTCTTTTCTCCGACAACTGCAAAATGATAGTTAAATTGGCGAAAAAAAATCTCGAAAATTTTTATTTTAATTTTTATCAAGTGATCCAGAACTGTCGATGATCTGGAACTGTGTCACTGACTGTATACATGTATGTGCGCAAGAAAGTTAACATTAAACTAGAATTTATGACATGAACTCCCAGAAATTAATTATAAATAAAGGTTTCAAATTTTCAAACTTTTCCGCACGGGACAGAACAGTCAAATGTAGGCGTTATAAACGACTACAGCTGAGTCCATGAAGGGAAGGTAATATTTGGTGTTTGAAAATGCTGATGACGATAATAAATACAACGTTACAAAGATAATGATAGTGGTGAAAATGTTGAAGCTTATGAAACATATTATTCTAAAAATGGAGACTACCATCCGTTTCAGACTGGTTTCCGGAGTCGCGCGTCGAGCCAAAATAATAGAACTTGGAGCGACTCTTGTCGACATTGTCGACCCAAATAGAATTTAGTTTCAGACAGGCAAAGTGTACGCATTACTTCCATATAGGATAGACTCTTGCAACGATTCCAATAGTCCATCTTTTGAAAACTGGCGCGCGAAGTCACTCCATTTTTTTTTTTTCGGCTGGACTTCGAAAAACAAGTCCGAAGCGCGGGTAAGGGGATTCGAGGGGTGAATGTTAAACACCGCTGGTTAGGCCCTAATCATAAAACGTCTTTCGATTTTCGAAATTCGAATTTTGGTCTGTAAATTCATCACTTATTATCTCCGCCGTTCAATGGCAGATATTATTGGACTTCAGAATAAATCCATGGGTGATGCTATTAGACAGAGTCTTCAAAAATGATGGTATTTCTATATTTTGCATACACGGTCCGTGAATAAAGCAATTTTTAATGATGCAAGGCCTTGGTTCAAAGGAGGATATTTTTTAAAAAATAGGGGCAAGATATAGGCTAATAAAACTGTTTTAAGGCTCGGTATGCAATAAATACATGATAAGGATCGGGAACGAAAATAATTTAGAGCAAAGGTTTCGCCCAGTCGTTGTTGATAAGCCCTAGAGGAAGACTCAAGATTCACATTTTCAATGGCACGACAGTCTTCTCGACTGACGACTCGAGTTCGAGCACTGCTGACATAAGGGCACCTACTCAGAACTCAAGGGTCTCGTTAACATTCAGTTTCTAAGAAACTCTAATCAACTAATCAAGAATTTTTTTTCCAATTTTCTATTTAAATCAGCAGAGTTGAGCTTGCTTTTGCTGATATAAGTTTTATGTGATGAATGAGCTCAGTGATCCTGCACTACGAAAACTGATCAGTCGTTAGCTCATGCTGTTGTTGTTGTTGTTTTTATTCGACCAAACAAATATTGTTATGGAGTAAGAAAAAGACATAACAACGGTGTTCTGATGAACAAGTTTTTTTTTAGGGAGACGGGGAAAGTGGAAAGGATAAATGTGATGTCATACTTACTACAACCTGACTCTCTGCAGTGAAAAGATTTAGTTCTTCCAATAGTGATTCCAGAACTGAATGACGCTCCAGCAAGCTCTGAGGATTTTCAAATGTCTTCAACTTGATCGAAAACGCTCACCCAAAACTCCACCAGAGGTTTCCTTTCGCTACAAATTTGATTCCGCTTGTTCAACTCCCCAAAATCCGTTTTATTGATCTAGATGAATGTGTCAGAAGGAAACGGCAACAGCAAATCTCGGGTATATGAAAAGCAGTAGATCGACCACGATTCTGAAGTTTATTTCTGTCAAATTGAACAGGCTTTAGAAAGCGTGTCGCGTTTTTATGGCATTTCCTTGACGACAGTTCCTATGGACGCAAACCGCGTCAAGCAAGAACTGAAAAAAAATCGGTGGATAGGACAAGGCAATGGACTCCGATCACTGTAACATCGTTGACAACTATTGACCAATCAGGTGCGCCCGTAAATATCTTGTCCAGTAAGCGCTGATTTCACTGCTGGGCTATGCATATTCATAACAAAATACGCGCGCCACTGTGCCAAATTCGATGTCAACTCCAGCGAGTCATTTTCAAGAAGCGCTATGTCACAATAATTGCTGGGCAGTGGGTTTGTTCAATATCACATTGCATGGCGGTAGCTGCGAACAATACAACGAAAATACGAGTGATTTATTGACTACGAACACCAAACAATCAGAACAAACGTGCAGTGGCGCCTATATTTGTTTGTTAACAGTTAATCCAGGTCCCATTTATTTCGGTTGTGTAAAAATCAGACGATTGTGTACTATATAAACCTAGCAACCCGTTGTGTAAACTGTGTGTTTACACAACTTGTTCAATTTTTTTTTTTACACAACTGGTTGCTAGGTTCATATAGTACACAACCGAAATATCAGTGGCACAGGAAGAACAGTTCTTTGACACCTGATGGGGCTACCCTTGTAAAATAACACGAAATAAATAAATAGATTAATAAACCGTACAAATCTATGATGGCCCTGAAGGGACATAACCAGTCATGACAAAGAAAACTGAGTATTCCACCTACAACACGCCCGAACACACTCCACTGAAGACGCTGGAGGGAAGAGAGCTTGAATGAGGTCCCTGACTTTAAGTACCTAGGCGCATGCATCAACTCTAGTGACCAGGGCATCAAGGTCAGGAAAGGAAAGGCATGGAGGGCACTGGCTGACATGAAGGAAGTGTGGAGCTCCACCATGAGCCGCAACGTGAAAATCTCTTTCTTCTTGGCAACCATCGAGTCAGTGCCTCTCTAGGGATGTGAAACATGGACTCTAACTCCTACGATGGAGAAGTCGTTCAATGGATGCTACACACGCATGCTCCGAGTGGCGCTCAATGTATCCTGGGAGGACCACGTATAACCAATGACGACCTATATGGCGACCTCCCTAGGGTCGGAGACAAAATCGCAGCCCGTCGGATGCAGTTTATAACAGGCCACTGTTACCGGCACCCGGAGCTGGAGGCACACAAAGTCATTCTCTGGAAACCAACCCGCGGACAGAGGAGACGAGGAATATCGAAAATGTCTTACACAGGGGTGTTGCAAAAGGACACCGGTGTAGAATCGACAGACGAACTGGCCACCCTCATGCGGGACAGAATTACTTGGGAAAGCCATACTCGAGCCCGCCTGTGGGCGACCGAGTGAGTGAGTGCAAAAAAACCTGTTTACATTTCAACACGGATTTGCGAGTGCCCTTTTCACGAACTTTAAAAAAAAAAAACCTATAAAATTACCTTGTTATGCTACTGGGACATACACAAATCTGACGGGCCTGAACACCCCCTTGCAAAAATTCCTGTTGAAAGCTTACATGGATGAATATGACGCAAACAATGGGCAAAGAACCGTGTGTGTGTGTTTGCCTCCATCAACGTCACAATATGTCTCCCAGTGCATGCATGCATGACATCAACAGCGGCGAATCCAAATGACATTATTTTCAGAAACGGCAGTTCAAATACGCAGGACTAGACTCCACTTACTCTAAATAGCGCCCTCATAATGATTGTGTCCATCATAATCTCAAAAATGCTTATGGCGGTCACTGAAGGTCTTTATTCGCCATGAATAAAACATGATCAGGCCCCTCCCCTTGGATTCTGGATCCACCCACCAGAGTTACTTTCATTTAGGAAACTAAAGGTTATCAATGGCGTGACCAGCTGCAGGCTACCAAATAAATGACTCTGTACTGCTCTTCAAACTTTTCCCAAATATTTTAATTAGAAATTCACTTTTCTGTTTAATTCTTTATTTTAAAAACGAAAACCGTTAAGCTGGGTTCATACTTCATGCGAATTGGACGTCCTGAAACATTCGCTGCGAAATTCGCCCGAGTTGAAATGTGTAAAGTCCGGTTCATATACTTCACGCGAATGCGAATGCGAAGCGAATTGGACGTCATGAAACATTCGCTGCGAAATCCGCCCGAGTTGAAATATGTTTAACTTTTACGAATTCGCAGGGCGAATACTTGCCATGACGTCACAAATTCGCCTTCGCTTTTCGCTTTCGCGACGAGTATGAAACGGGCCTGTTATACAATAAAACCCGATTTGTATTATCAGTAATACAGTAATAAAGCCCACTCTTTAATTAATCGTACTATTTACATGCATATTGTCATTATTATGAAGAGTACAATTTTAGCCAGATTACAATGCTGAATAATTAAAGCACACATAAAAATAGTCCACGCTATAGAGTATTCAGATTGTTCGTAAGCTTGAAGCATATGGAACATTTCGAAGAATGGGAGATCTCGAGGAAAAATTGTTATTGTTATCCTCTTGCTCCATAATTAACTCATTCTTTTGTTTCCGTCGTAATCGTCACTATGAACACTTTAAAATCACTCAAGGTAAAACGAATAAATGATTTACATGGAAGTAAACTAAAATAGTAGGTATTAGAGTGTATAAGTGTACAAATAGCACTTCATTAATACGTCTTAGGTGCCTTTACAGTGGTCACGTGGTATCCAGGTGCTCCAATGAGCATTTGACCGACAGCGTGGGTCAACCAAAGCATAAACTGAAAACATCACTCCATAATGTATATACAAAAACTACTGCACATCACATCCACAATAGGTAGGTCCGCCATTTTGTTTACTTTATTTCAACCTCGTTTACAATAGGAAAAAAGGGTGAGAAGCTTAGGGCAGCGTATTGATAGACGCCATGGGAACGAGGATACGCACTGAACCCCCCCCCCCCCACCCAACCCCAAAATTATTCATGTTTTAAAAACAAATAAAATGTTTGGTTTTTTTTTACAGGAAACAAGTCTGCTTATATGAATATGTTTTTTTCATGATGTAAATTAAATAATTATTACTTTGAAATAAAAGCTATAAATGTCAACTGCAAAGTTTAGTCTTGGCAGAACGGGGGGGGGGGGGGTTCAGTGTGTATATTATATGCGGAGTATATGTAATCTTAAAACAACCAAACGTTTGCCAACAATTCAACCTAGATCTAGTCATGATCTCAAGACACAGAAGCCACAGATGGAGACTTTTCCGGTTTCTTGTCCGAGCTGGGCTGCAGTTCGGCCTCTTCAATGGACGTGACCTTCTGGGACTTCCCATTGACCTTGACGACGGCGAAGATAATGATGGCCACCACGAGGACCAAGGCAACAGCGCCGCCAACGGCGATCCCGGCAATAGCTCCGGCTGAGAGGCCTCCCGGTGCCGCTTCAATGACATAATATAATGAATCACAAACATTCAAACAAAAGAAAAAAATCGACAAAATAAACAAAGCTACAAATCGTCTGTGATTCTTTCCCTACTTTTGACGTATTTCTCAACTGTTTGTGATTTTGTGTCATGACAAATATGTTAGAACATTACCAGAGAGGGCGCGCTATTTGGCTTCTCTTATTCGTTTCAATATCCAACGTCAATTTTTTTGTATTGACTTCGGCTGCGTTCATTACTTGGCGGTGTCCAGAAATAACACATTACCCGATGGAAGCAGCCGAGTCCTGCTCCTATTGATCATATGCATGGTAGCCATTAGTGAGGGGCGTTTTTCTTCAAGATATATATGGAGTAGACCTTATGTCGATTTACAGAAGAAACCAAACCAAATATGGCTTCGAATAGTCCGAAACAACAAAAACAAACCATTTCGAATGTGAACTTACCGGTTGCCTTCGGTGTCTCTGCGGAGAAAAAAAAAAGGTGAAGAAAAAGATTTTTAGTGCATAATAGCAACCTCGTTCCCTCAGCAAACACAAACATACAAAACTATTGTTAAATAAGTCAGAAATCGAATCATGATGAAGAGGTACAACTTTTCGAGGCTATGGGTTCCGTGTGCCAACGAAAGAGGGCACCCTTTTACCTAGCAACGACGTCCCATGTGCGGGACATTTAGCTGGTTGACGCGCACCGTTCCTTGTTTGTGACGCACGTACACCAGGGGATTTGTACTATGTACACGCAGTATAGTACGGCCGTGCGTCTCGGCAAAATTGCAGTCGGGCAAGATGGCGTCGGTCGGTCACCCCTTCGCTCGCACCCCCGCCCTGCAAACAGGGCGCTGGGAAGGCCAGATGAGCTTCACAGAATCTTGTGAAGGAAGTGGGGATGGCATTTTGGGTAATTTATCATGACCTATGCATAAAGCATCCGGCTGCAGCTGTAGACCGCGGTTAGCCAATGCGCGCAAATGCTATCCGAAAGGTTTGCCATTGAAATGCATACACACCATACCGGATGTGATTTCTTTTTCATTGCGGACCATGTGGACACATTTTGAGCGTCGAATGATATGCATTTCGACCCTTCGTGAATTCGAAACGGAGCCTGAGCAACTGACGGGAGTTGAAAGTTTACAAAACAGAAGTCTTACAAATTTTTCTACATTATTATGCTTTTCAACCAAAAAGGGCGCCGCATTTATGAATGGGAAAAAAGAGTGATGAATGACTCAGTCTTAACGGCCGTTTCAAATCTTGCACTAGTTGCAGGGTCGTGGTCGTGATGACTTGCAGGTCACAGGTCACGCAAAATCTATCCAATCAGAGCGTGAATTCGTCAGCCCTTCCCAGCGTCCCGTTTGCAGGGCGGGGGTACGAGCGAAGGTCACCCCCAACTGTACTTTCTTTGCCGGGGAGGGGATACTTGTGAACGAAGTTGATATAGGGCTTAAGCCTCGAGCGACACATGCCATGTATAATTTTATATTATAACCTGAATTAAAAAAAAAACCTCAGCTTTACCTACTGAATAAAAAAATGGACAGAAAAACAGCTCAGGGGCTCAATATGTACCCTTGCCAACGTCTTTCCCCAAGTTCGCCGAAAGCAACTGCAGTGGTAGCGCAGTGCGTTGCGCTAAATGGGGACGAGGTTATCCGCGTTTTGATACAGGTGGGGGCCTTCGCCCTGCAAACAGGACGCTGGGATACTCTGATGAATTCACGCTCTGATTGGTTGGATTTTGCGTGACTAGTGATCTGCGCGTCATCAAGGTCATGACTCTGCAAGGTTTGAAACGGCCGTTAAGACTGATTCATTACTGTTTTATTCCAGTTTAGAGATGTGTTTTCTCTTTGAAAAGCGTAATAATGTAGGAAATTCTGTAAAATTTATCTGTGTTGTTAATTTACAATTCCTGTCACTCGCTCAGGCTCCGTTTCGAATCACGAACGGTCGGATTACATTATGCGACGCTCAAAATTGTGTCCACATGTTCCTCAATGACAAAGAAATCACATCCGGTATGGAATGTGCGTAATTCTAAGAGAAGTTTTCGGATAGCATTTGCGCACATTGTCTAACTGCGGTCTTGAACAGCTGCAGCCAGATGCTTAATACATAGGTCATAGGCCACTTCCTTCACAAGATTCTGTAAAGCTCATCAGAGTATTACAGCGTCCTGTTTGCAGTCCTCCTTGTGCATCGCTGAATGTCTTTTTACCTTTTACTTCAAAAGACGATTCGTCGACGTCCAGGCCCGTATTGGATTCCTGGAAACCTTTGATTATCTGTGCTTTCAGCGTGGCTACTGTTACCTCTGCAGTCGCGGTAAACGACATGCGACAGTCAGCGATGACGCTGCCTTCCGAGAACGAGTTCACCGCGCAGCCTTTGAAGTCATCTTTGAAAGTGGCGCTGTTGAGTGTCGTTTCGAGCTGAACACCAAGAGAAGATGAGGTTAGTCGGTGCTTGATTAATACGAAGGAGTAACAAACGGTAAGTGTCGATAAACAAGGCTTAAAACCCTAACTTCCTAGGGGGTGTGCAAAATTGTATTGAATTTGGAGGATTCAGGACTGTTAGGGTTAACCCTGAAAGGGCGAGGGCGGAATCCGTCCCCCCCCCCCCCCTCAACTTTTTTTAGCAATACCCTTGATTTTTTTTTCGCGATCACAGCTGTCCTGAAAAAACAATTTCCGGCGCTATGCGCCATCAAAACTGAATTTCCCAAAAAACGTAATGTACACAAAGCTGAATTACCATTCGTGCATATGAATAATTAATTAGCCATAATTCCAAAACCCTTTGACCTATAGTCATGACATTTCTTGGGTACGTTCATGTTGAGTATATATGCATTTACTAAGTTTCATAATTGTTCGTCACTCGATGACCGAGATCTATAGGTGGATCCGCCCCCGCCCCCGGCTGTGAGATGGTCAAAATAACCCGGCCTTTTTATTTTAAGGTAATAAATGTAATATAATCTAAACAAGGCTAGGGCTTGAATGCAAATAATGCTATAATGAGCCTGGCATTCAACATCACTCTTTCTCGCAAAAAAAAAACCTGACTTAATCACCCAGACATGGCGCACGTTAGCGCATAATATATCCAGTTCGGACATCTTGACTATAAAAATCAATGGTGAAGATAATCATGATCCTTTTGAAATCTCAATCCACAGGTAATAATTATTTTCGCATGAGCGTTTCTTTTCTTTCTTTCCTCCTTTTTTTTTTGGGGGGGGGGACAAACAGGCGTGCATTCAAGTTCATCGACGTCACTTCAAGTTACATGTTGCGATACTTCAGAAGTATCATTGTTAAAGACTAAAGACTGAAGTAAAGCCACTACATCGGAAAATTCAAGGAAATTCGACAGTTTGATTACCCGAACGAGGTCAACACAGCGCCCTCTTTCGTTTAGATTAGTTTTGGCCTAATAGACACACCATATCGGAGATATACTTGATTGACAATCCAGCGGTTTTATGGGGTTAAGGCACAGCCTAGTGATTAACCGACAACCCCCCCCCCCCCCTCCACTATCAAGCAGTCAAGAGTATATTCATGTACGTAGTTTCGATTTTAATACATTTCTTTAATGTCTCATAGAAGAAACGCATCCGTCTACTTTGATGTACAGAAAATATTCTTTAATTTGTTACTGTTTGCGGACTATATGCTTGCAGAGTACTTACCGCACCGCAGACGGTTTTTTCCATATTTTTGAATTCATCCGTTTCGGGGTCTGTAAGGGCGTCGGTGAATGTGGCGTTCGTCCCGTTGATTTGTGTGATCTTGAATGTACTATCAAACTCCTTAAGGGCTGGCAATATAAAAACAAGGTTTTCCTTTTAAAGGTCTATCTTAGGAAAGTCAGGAACAGATATGATACCCTAACGGATCCTATTTTCTCTACACTGGGTTTGAAATCCAACTAACCTTACGACAGGTAGCAAATGGGGTCATTTCGACGGGTTTTCAAAATAAACAGCGAATGTGTCCAACCGGCAAGTACTGATCGGGGTATCGCCTAGTTTGGGGCAATCGATGATCAATGAGTCATCCAACAAATCGTCCAAGCTTATGTTTTTATTTTCATTTGCTATTTTTCTGACTGATTCACAATAATTGGGCTCTCACAGGGCGGGTTATTTTATGGAAATAATGTATAGTTTTATTATTGATTGGGGTATGCATCTGTAAAACTATTCAAACGATGCCATGTGTATATAACAAGGGGATTATTACTATATCAGTTAGAAGGGTCATCATTAGTAGAATCATTCTATATTCTCAGTATCTCCCAAGGTAAGAGTTTGTACATGTTCAAGGCAGGGGCTCGGAGGGCGAGGTAAACAATTTCTTTGAATTCTTCATGTTTTCAAGAAAGAGCTAATGTTCTTACGGGATGCTTCAGTGGGTTTTTCCGTTGCCTTTGGCTCCGTTACTGCTGGTTCTGTCACCCTTGGGCCCTCCGTCACCCGTGGGTCCTCCGTCGCACCTGGGTCCTCCGTCGCTCCTGGGCCCTCCGTCACCCCTGGGTCCTTCGTCGCCCCTGGGTCCTCCGTCGCCCCTGGGTCCTCCGTCGCCCCTGGGTCCTCCGTCGGTCCTGGGCCCTCCGTCACCCCTGGGTCCTTCGTCGCCCCTGTGTCCTTCGTCGCGCCTGGGTCCTCCGTCGCCCCTGGGCCCTCCGTCGTCCCTGGGTCCTCCGTCGCCCCTGGGCCCTCCGTCGCCCCTGGGGTATTCGTCTCCCCTGGGCCCTCCGTTGTCCCCGTGGCATCTGTCCCCCCTGGGGTACTCGTTGTCCCAGTAGAAGCCGTCGTATCTGTCTGCGCGTTGATGGATGTCCCTGTGTAAAATTTAATAATCATGAAATGAAACAGTAATTCAGCCTGCATGCAGTAGTTGATTTGGGCACGACTGAACTATGTCATGTGCTTATCTTGTGAAGGACGCACCATAATTTTGAAAAATAGGAATATATTATTTGCTTGATATTATTTAATCTACAGGCAATTTGGTACTCTTCTGAAGTGACATATATCTTTTTTGTGAAGACTGCAGCATTTCTATGAGAGGATACATTACTTTTTTATTTTGTAGTCATTCCGATTTCAGTTTTATACTCATTTCTTTCTTTCCAGTTACACCTCAGAGAGAAACACTATTGAATCGTTCTACAAATTAAAAGGTTAAAAAAGTCAAGGAAAATACATTTTTCAGGTGGCAATCAGAAGTACTTCCACTGATCACTTGAAATGAAACAATGGTGAGATTAATAACGTAAGTGTTAACTTACCCATCATGCAAAGTGCGATGAAGAAGAAAGAAACAATTATACTTCTTGAGTCCATGATGACAAAGCTAAAATGTTGCCCCTTTTGAACAAAAAACAACAAACATGACAAACATGTAACTTTCATTTTCAAATCAACGCTACATCTAAAAATTAAAAATCCTTAGAGATAATCACAAGGCATGTAGGAGTTTTATTTAATATAAAGTTATATAGGATCAAGACTTATCCTAACAGTGCCATACCCTTTTTACATGTATTATCAAAAAGCTTACTTGGATTAAAGATCGCAGTGGTACTTATAGGCCCCGTGAAATTAAATAACGAAATGAGATTCATTGCCAACGATACATTTCTTTCTGCCAGCCATGAACTTGAGGGTTAAAGAAAAATAGGTGGAAGCCGTGATCAGGACTTCAGCATTGTCTAACTGTAAAATTTGGATGAAATTACGCCTTATAGTTACTTCAATTTTGCAATGGAGCGTAGGCATCTTTTTTTTCAAAATTGCAATGGGCTTTCCGACTACATTTAAGTAAATCGGACTACTCATGACGGACTACTCATGACGTTAGTTATTTTTTATGCAACCACGTATAGTCAATGACATAATGCACTTGCGTCAATTGGTATTGGAACGGTTCTCGGACATAACTTCCGGGTTTATTTTTTTAAAGATAATCCACCAGACCCCGGATGAGAAGAAAAGACTGACTTTCATTTCATCATCAGGAGTTGATCAAACACAATTAAGGGGGGGGGGAATCACTATTTGGGGTGAAAATGAAAATGTAACATTCCCTTCATAAATTGAATCTGGAATTATTCCACCACGCTTACCGTGGTGGAATAATTATAAGCTATAAGAAGTAAATTCCGAATCAGGTGACATTATATTTGTTTTACGTGATTTGTTTCACGCATGCGCATTATGTTCATTGACTATAATTGCTTGCAGAAAACAACTGCCTTCCGTAATGTCATAGACCATATTCTGTTTTGCGAATGAGGTTGCTGTTACGTTAGGATGCAAAGGGTTGCATCATGAGCAATATTTAGCAACGTTATGCTTCAATCTAATTGATAAAGATTTTAAATACAAACAAATGTCTTTTTATTTAATAATAGCTACCGGTACATCATAGCATTACATCAATATCCTTAGGTTTCTCATGTGTTTGCACCCCCCAAATGGCGTCTCTATAGCGCCCTCATTCGTTCAAGAATACAGTTAATTAATCCTTCGAGAAATGGCGGCCACAACATGAGGGCGCCATTTGGTTTGCGTGAATGAACAAAAATCGTGAAACGGTGCATGCAAGTCAGAGTTCACCCTTAGCGGCATATATCCTTCACATCTATCATAAAAAACCCAAAAGAAGCTAATTCGAGCATTGTGTACAGAAAGCTGTGTCTGCAAATGGGAACTGTTATTGCTAGATTCCGAAACAAATCTGTGTTTTTGTTGGCTAAGATTTGAGGGAGTTTATGCTCAATAACAATACATGTATGGACTGGAGACAAGTGCATTTTGTTCCATAAAAAGATCGCGCGATGTTTAACACGCTTTTATTTCTACTCGAAGTCTACCAGGCTAGTTCTAAGCAACACATTTTTTGAAAAAATTATATATTATGAAAACAGAAAGGGCGTAACTGTTTTGAAGTCCTGTTCTGCTGATGCAACTCCTTATGGTTTTTAAACTCTCTTAATTAACGAGTCAGTGACGTAGTAAATGGGATTCAGTGTTTCGACATTCCCACGCCCCACCCCTCGTACCCCTCCCCCAGGGGAACGGGAACAATGAGCACCGCAGCCATTATCATGTCAACTAATATGAATGCCATGTCAAATTTAAACAAGAAACAGTCAGTAGGGCAATAAAATGTCTATATACACATACACAAGTTTGTTCCGTGAAACGACTGCCCGCTGGTATGTCCGGCGGCCCCAATGTAGACCTATTCGATTTTCACTGGGTTGAAAAACTGTTGCCCCATTAAAAATGTCTCGCAAAAATTAACTGGGTGAAAATAGGAGATATGGAACCGATTAAAACCGATTTAAATTGTGGATTCTATTAAAGTCAACTAATTACTCCCCCCCCCTCCCTAATCATTCAAGATAGTGATGACGCTTATTAGATATACCTTTTTGCATCATCCATTTATATATTCGCCTTTTTCGGCATAAAAAGGATGAACTTTACAGCCATAAAATTTCCTGTCGTCAAGTAAATATTTGATTACTGGGAAATAACACAAAGCAGCTTCGTGTGCTGTCGACTGGCGGTATCAGCGAGTACATAGCAACATACAAAAATATTTACGTCCTTTATGCATCGTCACTAGGGGCAAGGTGCAAGCGTTATGTGGCCCAATATGTGCCGAATAAAATTAATCACTTCCCATCTCGATAAGAACGCACTCGAAATTATTTATCAAGCTGGTTGCTATGAAAACAGTTACAAACATCAACAGTCGGAACCAGATAAAAGCAGGTTTCTTCTTGTTGTTCAATGTACAACGATGTTGGATAAGACATGCGTTTATATAACATCTTCTTCTCAACCAGTATCTATACGTAGGGTGTCGAATTCGTAAATGCCAATTAACAGAGTTCACTGTCAATGACTATCTACTTTCTTTTCAATTCAAAGGCCCCGATTTCTACATGTTAATTCAGTTTACAATGTGTCTGATACGTTGTATCATTTAATCAGTATTTTCACTGCTTGAATGGAAACCCAAGGTTAATCAGTGCATGCCCTAAAGGACGGAGACTAAATGATTGTGCAGTTTTGTTACTTTCTTTTCTTTTCAAGACGTTATAAACAATGCGGTGTTTAAATAAGCTCCGGACGGAACATGTTCCTTTATAGCAACCGTACGGGTTCCGATGTGTTATCCGCCGGGGGATCTTGGAGTCCTGTCCTTGAGCTGGACGCTTTACAGTAATTAGAATCCTCTGATAAAATTAACTAGAGGCCCGTGCAATTTAGATGAACTCCTATCAAGAAAAGGCCTTCTTGAAGTACAATTGATATTCCTAGTCAAACAAAGTTCCGTATATCCTGAGGGGTGTGAAATTGCCTACGCCGGCCAAATGAGGATTTGTAAAAAAAAAAGTAGAAGCCGTGCAGAGCACAGCGAGTTTCATAAACGGCTCTTTTTGCAATGCGGTGTAGGCATCTTTTTTTTTCATAATGGCGATGGGCTTCAGGACTTCTTTTAGGGGTGGTCATCTTTGGATGGAATTTTCTGCCAAAAGGTCATTGGTTGATCCCCAAAACATGGAACAGAAAATAAAATATGGTGAAATAAGCTTTACTTTGATGTGTGTCTCAAAAACCTCCGATAGAGCTCTGAGCATTTTTAATAATTTTGGGAAATGCGCGTAATTATCTCTGTAACCTTAGATACAACGATCCATACGGCTGTTTACTGCATGCTTAGATCCTACTTGCCCATGAGTTCATTTTGCGATTGCTATTCGCATCAACTTCGCTTTTTATTTGTGCTTGAGTTTCAAAACTCTGTTGAGCGCTTCTGCATTCTCCAAGCTTCAGCAAATACCCCCATTCTATAATAAGAGTGTTCCGTGACCAAACAGTTTAATGAGCATTACTTTCGAAAGATATCCACTTTATTTTCAAAACTTTAGTCTGTCTTACTTTCGCATCTTTCGCGTGTTGTTGGTATGTCTGTGAGCGTAATGGCAAATAGCGTCATCGCTAAGAATCAAAATATCCACACATATATTATGCATAACGTCCTCCGGAAAAGTACTTTCACAGTCCTTATGTTTTCTTGGCCTGTTAAAATTGATCTTCCCATGAAATTCAAAAAGTATGTGGGTTTTTTATTTCCTCCTACAAAGTTTTCGATTCGAAAGATTCATTTAAACAAATCCCCTACATTTTCCCAATTTTGGCAGTCATATTGGGTTTCTTCTGAGCCTCTTATGCACAAAAAGATCCCTCTTATGCACAAAAAAAACCTCTTATGCACAAAAAGATGCACCTTAATTTTCGTCGGGCCTCCAATAATTAAAAACAAAAGGGTATTCAGTAAATAAACGTGCGCGGATGTTTTTGCGTTCGATGTCTTATTAAAAAAAATGAATGATTTTGTACTTCCTAGAAAAAAAACACGGCTATCTAAAAATAGACGTTTGAGGTCGAAACCCGCGGACACTGCACTGGACAAGCAACTTTTACCACACCGATATACTTTTTTATATTATTTGGACCAAAATTTCGTTGTACATGCTTCTCGATCTGTTATTCAGCCATGTAATATGGGCAAGGCACTTTATCACTCGTTACTTCTCCCCATCCAGGAGTAAATGGGTACCTGTGCGGGCAGGGATGGTTATTGTGACTGATTGAGCTGCTTTGTGCCGAATTGGCTGCATCGAGCTGTATACTCACCAGGGAGCTGAGATGGTATTTGGAATGCTTAAACGGCCCAATGAGCAGGGGTAATAATGATGTATGTAAAGCGCTTTGATCTTTAGTTAAAGCTATAGTCCATCATTTGCAGCCATCCGAAAAGTAACTGGCGTAATTATTGATGAAAAACATACTTGGTTGAAAGATAGTAAGGGGACTAAACTCCCTATGAAATTATTCTTTCTGGAAAGCTGTCATTTTGAAGTAATCAACGAAAGAAGGCCTTTCCAACGGTGCGTCTTAAGATGCACCGTAGGAAAAATTAAATTAGTAGTTCGTTTTGTTATTCGGCGCAACGCGCGCAAGCATTGGCACGACGCACAGGCGCGCGCGGTTGCTATAATTCGTCGGATCAGTGCGCGACATCGCGTATAGCTGCAATTGGCTCAGTGAGAACGCGTCTCGGACGCGTACGCTGAATTTAGGCCCAATTCAAAACCTGATTCAGCAACTTTTGATTTGAAATTGAGATCCTAGAATGCTGTTTTTCTCGGAATATACAGCTGAAGCTGAGTTGAAACTTCATCAGGTTAGTTGTTCAGTATCCTTCATTAGATTTTGAACACTTTTGTTGCTTCAAACGAACAAAATGCACAAATTACAAATGATGGACTATATCTTTAAAAGTGCTATTAGAACCCGTCATTATTAATATAAACAAGGGAATATTGACGGTTTACAGCATTCTCATATCGATTCGGAAAAATACTTCATTTCTTTAAACAGAACAAAATGTGGCTTCGAGAAGAACCAGAAGAATTCTTTCGGCATTTAGGTAAGGAAATAAAGTCCGAGCACACTGACCAATACGTCGAGTTTAAAACTCCGGTTCGTCTGAAAACCATGCTCCTCTCTTAGAGATATTGCAGTTCCGACGAGTTCCTCCCATTTTTGTGCTCTTCATTACATACGAATCGGGTGAGTCAACTGGCTTGACAGCAGAGAAATCGTCAATTAACTGAAGATCATTCCAAGACAAATCTAGACACTACGGTATACTCGTCAAAATAGTTCACAATAGTCTCGAACTGCTTCTCGAACGTCTGAAAAGGGTTCACTCATGGTTTTGAATTTTTCTTTTAAAGCAAAGACGTGAGTTTACTAAATTTCTTAAAAATTTTGTTCCAGAGTTTTGACGAAAGAAAATAAAATTTCTTAAATACTCACAGGAAATCTGCTGTCTTCCGTAAAATCGATTCTCGTCCTCCCCGTTTGAACGCTGGAAATGCAATGGATTTGTGGTCGGCAGAGTAACGCCTAGCCGGTGCCGGTTTTCCGTGTGATCAAATGTTTTGTCGAATGTACGCCAGTTACCAAGCGAACCATGGCAACCAGACGCTGTAGGGGGCAAAAACAATGCCACCCCCTTGGTACGAAACTCATTCCGATGAAGTACCTATTGTCTAGTCCTTGGAAATTGAGTTTATTAATGGCTATGGGACACCCAAAATGAGATGATTGGTCGACAGGTGTACCCCTCCTAGACACGTGACGTCAGGCACTGTATCTCACCCGCCGATTACGGCTGGCTTATAATCAGAAACACCAAGTTAAAGCAGCGGTGGCCATCAATGACAGCTTTTCGAGTTTGAAAATTGAACATATGGTGCTCATACTTCACTCTAAAGAAAAGCACCTAAAGACCTTCACTGGCCACACTCGGACCACGTGTTGGCTGCTTGAACGTAAACTGCAAACGCGCGCGTGAACGTTAGCTGGCAACACGCCAACTTTGCGTAGAGAAAAAAGGGTGAGTTTCAATTAACTGGACCAGCGATTCTAGTTTAACTCCAGATGGGTAGTGGACAGTCGCAAGAGGTCTGAACAAGCAGCTGAATCAGTGCTGTTAACAGCTAGAAAGCTTACAGCGTTGCCACACAACACGAATGTCCATGGCAAAGCATTATCTATTTGATACAAATACATCATACTAGACCCTACATTCATGTGAAGGGCCATCCAGTTAATTGAGTGATTCGAAGTTATTTTAGCTCAGAGACTCAATTTTCTGAATCAGTTTCTGCTGCTGTAACATGGTTGCTCGGATTTCAATGACCTCAGACAAACTCGCCATAAGTGCACTTCAGAATGATGACCTGTGCCCCAATTGTTGGAGGGCATTGGTTGGCCGTACGCAAAGCAGACTATTATTCCGGATTCAATAAAGCGATAATCTTATCTTCGTCAATGAAGTTGGACTTGACTACCTAGGAAGTCACTGGGAAGTACGCCTTCAGGACCAAACATTTTGAGCTGCGTTTCTTGTTGATAGTTTTCACGTCTCCGACTGTCGACTTGATCCTGCAAAAGCGCAGTGCAGAATTAATACAAGGTATGCAAACTTACCAATCACCACTTACTTCGATAATAAAGAGCAGCTTAAAATGAGCATCCAATGAAACAGCAGTTATCAATTTCAAAATACACTTGCGTTTTTAATTATAGTCATCGTTCAACTCTGACGACTTTACATCAAACAAACGAAAGATGTTGCATCTAAAAGAACACACTTAGGTCATACCAAAAAAAAAATGGTGAACACACATTCGTTAATGAATTTAAACCAAACTTATGCTATCTTCTCCGCTGTAAAAAAAAAGTTGGGTAAACACTGCTTTGGCAATGTTATTTGCCTTACATTGGTGTTAGGTTACCTCATTGTGGGTTGATTCGGGTAAAATTGACCAACTTTTGGCTAGACTTTGCCCAAGAGTGTCGGCAGTTTGTTAGTTGACCAACATTGGAAAAATACCAAACCATTTGCCCAATATTTTTTTGGTACAGTGAATTCTAAAGACTCTATTATATCCTCACTACCATCAAAACAAAATGAATTCGCTATACATCAATATATATATAAAACACGTCTTTTGTACAGATTATCAGTATTATTTTTATACCCCCAATTAGATATCAATCACTGAAGAGACGGATGGAGTTGTGTTATACACGGACGGATGTGATACGAAATATTTATAATCAACACAAAAAGGGTCCAAAGGGTATCTTTGCACTGGACTCGTATCTCGATGTGCACATTGCCCGCCTAATACTGCAATGAACTCGAAAATTTCAACTTGAGATGTTCAAGTTCGACCGCCTGCTGATTCCCTACATGAACGGGTCATGTGCATTGGCAGTTTGAGGATACCAGACGATGAATATGCATTGCCAGTGGCGCACCAAGAATTTTGCTGGGGGGGGGGGCTCACATTTTTTTTCTTCAAATTGTTTAGAAGTTAAAAATTTTCCCCCAAAAAATGGCAAAAAAAAATGGTTATTTTATTATTTTTTTTGGTCAAATCGTGGGACTAAAAAGAAAAAAAGAGAAAAAAAAAAGAAAAGAGTATGACCCCACAAAACTGTGCTCATTTCAACTGACTGAAAAAAAGCCATCGGCATTCTTACTTTTCGACAAGAAATAACAATGTACATATAAAACATAACAAAGCAAGCAACCTTTGAAAGCAGGAAATAAAATAAAGACTTTCCTGTTAGTGCGGCTCACAGTGACGATGTATTACTTATCATTGTCGTGGCACATACAATAGCAATTTTGAATGACAATTTTTACAGAGTTGAGGGTTATTATAAATTCGTTTTTCGTTGAAAATGCCGTTTTCTTCCTGTATACAATATTATGCACACATTCAAACAAATAATTCTTTTCTTCAAAAAGCACGGTCATACCAAAATTAAACAGCAACGAGATAACAAAGACTTTCACATAATGCTTTACACCAATACAGACCCCTTGCAAGATGCGCCGTCACCGAGAGCAGTTTCTGTTATCAAAATTCAGTGAAAACGAAAATACAACTGTCTACTCCGGCCCAAACGTCTTATACTTAGCTCTCCCCCTGCTAGCTCCTCCGTACTTTCATCTTATCAGGATGACTTTTCCGATGCGTTGGAGACCCGGTCAGATGCGTTGGAGACCCGGCCAGATGCGTTGGAGACCCGGTCAGGCGGCGGGCTCTTGCCTGGAGACGACGGCCGAGTCAGCTCCTGTTCCTCCACGTCCTGGACCTTGGCTGATCGTCCCGTTTTCTTCACAACAAGGACGATGACCACGACGATGATGACAGCAGCGGCGACACCACCGACCGCAATGCCGGCGATGGCCCCCGGGGACAGACCCGGGTCTTCCTTGGGTGGAACTGATGAATCAAAAAAGAAATTTAGGGGAAAATCAATTAGCAAAAAAAAACCCTCAAACATGATTAAAAAGTCTTGCATTCGGAAAAGTACATTGATGAATGTGAAGCAGATACATCGTACAAAGTGACTACCTAGGTATTGAGTCATTTCGTGTAAATACTTCATATAAGTGTCCACGGTCAAAAAATCGAATTTTTTAAAACTTTGTGGGATGAAAGGACTTTGTGGGCAAATTACCAAAATGGACTTTTTAAACTTTTATTTTGCCCGTTGCCATGGTTACGGGCCATTATGTGTTTTGGCCATTTTTGGGCAATTTTGAGGCTGCAAAAATTCATTTTTTGCGTTATTTTCAAAGGTCATCAAGCCAAACTGCGAAGTAATGTCACAAAAGTAACTATATCACGACAAGGTATCATCCTTACCCTTACAAGAAAAAAATAGAAACACTTCTGAAAAATCTCCTTTACATTATTTTCAGGCCCTATAATACAGAATGTTTTTACAACTAGCAAAAATTGCATTTTTTACCCCATTTTTATCCCTACAAAATGGCACTTGCCAGGGCACTCAGAATAATTTCCCTTCGGCTATGGTTAGTTCAAACATTGGTCTTTTCATATCTGGTGAGAACATTTTGGGTTATTGTATATCCTCTGTGCAGTAGCGCTCCAAAAATGGTAAATTTCACAAAAACCTTTAAAAAAAAATGTATTTTCAGTGTTTTCCTTTGTTTTGAGTAATAACTTGTATAATTGGTATTGTTCATGAATCTAGCACATTTTCACAAACAGAATGAGACTGTGTATCATTTTTAGACCAGTGGATGAATAGTAGGTCGTGTACTCTCTCCCCCCACTCACACCTGGCTAGGCCCCGCCCACTCCCCCTTTGCCACCGAATTTAGAACTTGTGTGTTGCATAACGAAACAAATGTAAATAAATAATATGCAAGTGAACACTTTAGAAATTACATAGACTTCCTTTTCACAGCCTCCCCTTCCCCCACCCTGGGGCCATTGCTTGGGGTTGAGTGTGACCACCCACCAATAACTTGGCTTTGTCGGTAAAATCATTGTCACATGGGCAAATCGCATGTGTTTGCAAGCCGCAATGAATAATAATGGCCATATCCATTGTCCTCTGCTTGAAGTGCATTCATTAATTAAAATAATGATGTCTAGTCCTCCCCTCCCAGCTAGGCCTTGCTCCTTCCCTTGCCACCAAATTCAGATTTTGATTGCTACTTGTATTTGCCTACATTAAAATTGTAAATAGATATCAATTTGCAAGTGAACCTTTCATAATTCACACAAACAGGCGTACCCGTCTCACAGCCCACCCCCTGCCATCCCTCTTCCTACTCCGGTGCTCATTATGAGCAACGACCCCTCCCCCTCCCAAAGAATTCAACATGTATTATTGTTAAGGTTACATATTGTCTTGCGGAAAGTCCACACATTTATATGCACTATTTAGGTTTGGCTATTTTTTTTGTCAAGGTGGGAGTGGTTTGGAATATCTGGAAAGCGCGGGGGGGTGTAATATGCATACATGTACATGGTACATGTACATAATGCTGTAATTGTTTTAACAAAATTGCATTTATTTTATTATTTTCAATACAGAGAAGAGATATGGCGATTACGAGAGCAAATAACTCATATTTTTATATTAAAATACATGTACTTTAAAACAACTATCACTCTTGTGAAAACTCAAAATGTCCTCTATTTTGATTGATTGTCTAGGCCCTACGTGTAAATATGGTCAGATCGAGCACATATAAAGTCGAATATAGTACCGTTGTGGGTGCTGCTATGCCCTCCAAAATCGTAATTTCGTAATCAGCCTGACATTTTGAGTCTCTTCCAAACTGTCATCAGTAGTCAACATGGCCACACTTCTGTGGTGCATCCATTGTTGCATGACAAGCAATTTAAATGTATTGGTGCTTATAAATTACAGGGGTTTTTTTTGTATACAAGCAGGGAATGTTTTGTTAATGTGTTAATTAAAAGATATCAACTTCCCCACCGAACCACAAGTGCTTACAGATTTGAACCCTTTCTGGCAGGTATTTGGGTGTTTTTTTTAAATGGAGGGGTACAGCACACTGTGATCCCCATGTTGATTTGCATATGCTTTGACCGATTTTCCTACAACTGATTTGGCAGGAAAATATTGGTTGACCATTACTCTATAATATGACATTCTTGGTTCTATTGCTGTTACCACAAGAGGTGTTTTTTATATATTTTCCAAACTCTTGTCTAGATAACATTTTGGGCATAATTTCTGTATTTTTTGTGTAAACATTCATCCCAGTCAGGCAATTGTATGCATCCATTGTCAATGACATAGGGACTATATACTTACTGATTTTATTCCAAAAATTTGTGGGTTTTCAACCCGAATTGGCAAAACTCTCTTTTGAGCTTTGGGAGTGGGGGGTGGCAGGGGAAGGGGCTAGCTGTGAAACGGCTGTTGGTGTAGATTGTGAAAGGTTCACTTGCAAATTATTATCTAGTATTTACAATTTAATTTAGGCAAATACATGCAGAAATCAAAAACTGAATTTGGTGGCAATGGAAGGGGCGGGGCCTTGCTGGGACGGGAGGACTGGACATCATTTGAATAATGGTGCACTTCAATCAGAGGACAATGGATATGGCCATTATTATTCATTGCGGCTTGCAAACACATGTGCCTATGTGACAATGATTTTACCGACAATGCCAAGTTATTGGTGGGTGGTCACACCCTACCCTCAACCCCAAGCAATGCCCCCGGGGTGGGGGAAGGGGAGGCTGTGAAAAGGAAGTCTATTTCATTTATAAAGTGTTTACTTGCATATTATTTATTTGCCTTTGTTTTGTTATGCAAGTGTAAAAAAAACCAGATTTTTTTTAGCGTGGACACTTATAGACCGTGGGCCAGAAATCCTATCTCGCCTAGAAAATGAAGTCCGTTAAAAAAATTTGGTGGCAAGAAAAAAATGCTTGTTCTTTGTCAATTCGAGGGTGCTGAATTCAATTCTTCCTGTTGCCGAGCTGTCAAGTGGCACGTTTAGTCACAATCCCCGTCCAAAGTTTGATCCCCCCAAAAAATCTATTAGGGGTCCCTAGCGACCGATGGCGGTATTCATCCCCTTAAAGTTCTCAGAAACGGCTGCTTCGATTCAAATGCAGATCGTCACCCACTTAGAATAATTAATGATTATTAACTCTATAGACTTGTAGGTTCATATACAAGGTGGTTTCTTAATTACATGTACTTTAATATGCAAAAACAATGCTCATATATGTTTTATTGCAAATTGGCACAGAAGGCATACATGTAACTGACTTTTCCATATAAGGCATGACTGACCTTTTCTATAATTGTATACGACTGCATTATATAACTAACCTAAAATAGTTGTTATATTGATGCCAAGGAAAAATAAATTAATGGTTTTATTGTTGTGATCATTAAATATGAAATTATGCATAAAATAACGCTTTGGCCATATTCAGTGTTTTTTATGCCAATAAATAGTTTGTTCAAGGTATCACTGAATTTTTGCATGTGAGGCTGAAAGTATTGAATTACATGTACATTTATGTCATTAATCCAAAATGAGCTGTCTCCAAATTTAACATAATCACATAATTACATAATTATGGTAATTAATTGTGCGATTTTGCAACAAATTGGATTATAACAGCACTAACTTTTAATCTTAAATGTTTATGAAAGGAAAAACTATTTGGAGAAGACCGACTTATTTCGTTTACCTAAAATAAAGTCCTTGATGCAAACAATAAATGGTAATTAATTCTCAAACTATCAACAAGTAACGCTAAGTTGACCAGTCAACACTTTGTACACCCACATTTTTTTTTTCAAGATATCACCGAGTTTTCCATAACATATGAAGTTCAAAGACTTATTTGCAGATTACAGAATTGTCATTTACCTAAAATAGAGTATTTGATTCCATCAATGACCTAATTGGAAAGGTTTTATTTTGTGGTAATTAATTAATAAATAAGCAACAAATAAATCTTTGGCCATACTCAATATGTTCTTCTAAAAAAAATTCTTCAAGGTATCACTGAATTTGCCATTAACACAAAATGAAATGTCTAGAACTGGAACTTCCATAATTCCAAATACATGTATGTCATAATTATTGTTATAAAGTATGCAATTATGCAATGATGGATTGTCAAGACATTACATGTATTGAGTTTTTCACTTAAGTGTGGAGCTGTTGCGCTCGTCTCAAGCATCAACTTGGGTCGACAGAAGGTAGAGCTGGAAGAACTATTTGTAGATGAGGAATTGTCATAAGCCTAAAAATATACTGTTGGAAACTGGAAATTTGCTGTAAAATACAAACCAAAGAAATATTCTTCCTGAAAGACATGATGGCAAATCACGTTTCTGCTATCTACACCATGCCAAAAAAAAAAAGAAGCTATGCATATATACAAGTACATGTAGAATGAGCAAACACATAAATATGGCTGATGATGAATACATGTACATGTATGTAAACTTTTCCGTTCTACATGAAGTCCCTGTGTCTATTCATCGTCTTCAATGTCACCTTCTTCGTCATCGCTGGACAGGCATTCGATGTCTTCAGTAGTGGTGTTCTCACAATCAATGCAACGACACAAGTCTGTACACGGCAAGTCGCCTGCCACACAAGAACAAATTCGTGACTTGCAATGTCCCTTCTTGCATTTACAAGAAATGTTTCGGAGGATAGTTGCATGCATATTAAGTTATCCAATTTACATGACTATAATGTGATGGCATGCCCATAGAAAATGTATTTATTTATTATTATTTTAAGTATCCTAGTATTTCCTACAATTAAAGGCACTATATCCTACAATTAAGGGCACTATTACTGTGATCTGACTTTAGTCACACACTTAATAATATTCCATAAAATAGGAAAATATTATCACCTTGCACATTGACTAGCTGCCATGCTCTAAATCAACAGAAAATATTCCAAACGTCTAGCCACTTTTTATGATAAAGAAGGTTCTGCATTGATTTTTTTTTGGGGGGGGGGAGTAACACAACATTGGTGACAGCTTCAATGTCTTACCTTAATGTAATTCTTGTGGCATGATCTGTGATACCGGACTTCGATTGCCACCATGTCTTGACCTTGAATATCAAGAAGGATGGATTCATCATTGAGTAGTTCAGCAGCCTTGAGAAGTTGTCCACCTGAAAAATATAGTGAAAACAAAATCTGGTTCAAAGTGGTTTCAACAATTATGTGGAAATGTCTTTCCATTTATATGAAATTATGGTGGTGTCACACTTTATAAACATGTACATGTAATTATGACTGTACCTTTTTTTATATTCGCAGTTTGTGAGTGGCTCTTTTTTCCGCGGTCCATATGGCGGCTGGATCCATTTGCTCTTCTTGCATATGATGCACTCCACTGGTAGAACATGCCTGGTCCTTTGCTCTTTCTCTCCTGTGCGTCTTCTCTTGCGGGGGATTACCACATCTCCTGCGCCATCACCCCCTTCACTAGTTGAGCTCTTTTCCATCCTCAGTTTTGCTCGCTTTATTTTTGATTCATTGCAGAATCTGTTGAAATGAGAACGAGACAGATGAAATATTTGGCAATGAAATGGCTAATTGGATTTAAATAATAGAGATCCGAAAGTTTCAGTTAAAAGTATGTTTGTAATCAAATCATACTTCTTTGTAGAAGTAGAATTAATTTTTTTCCCTTCGTAATCGATTTCCCTCATGTCCGTGGCTCTTAAAAGAAAAATACAGAATGTCCGAAAACCAACCTGTCTATAGTCTGGCTCTTACAGCCATGGATCCCAACATTGAGTATTACAAGAACCAGACAATTACGTTACAGCTGCTGTAATGATAGCCGGTGTGAAACAAATAAGTGAAAGATTCCCAGATCTGGCCATCACTAATTTTTCCCTTCAGTGACCTATCAGCCATCGGAAAGTGAAAATCAGTCCTAAAACTTAGCAGGGAAAATATTGAAGTATTTACTGAGAACACAATTCCAAATTTTAAGACCAGTTTCATATGTTCTGACTGTAAAGGGTGACAAGTGATGGTTATCTTTCCCCCAAAATACTCAATCATTGTCAGATTGTCATGTTTGTCCAATCCTATTTTATTTTCAATGTACTAATAGCAAACACAACCTATTTATTTGCTTTAAAAATGACTTCAGTTACGTATTAAAATAGTATAAATAGCCCCCCCCCCCTACGATGATAACAATTAACATTCGACATGTTTGGAATTGGAAACTTACATCTGGTACTAGCAATGCCGGTACGGTTATGACGGTGGTAGCCGTACTCGGCCAAGTCGGCCGTTGGTCGTTCGTTTTTCGCTATATCTTTGCTTTTTTGGGCAACTTCCCTCTCCTTTCCATCCAATTCTTGCCATTGCTGACAACAAGTTACAAACTTCTTCCAGCACGTCTCTGAAAATGGTGAAATTTCACCGCTTTCTTCGCCAACGTTGCAAACGCACGTCCTGCCAACGGGCGCCGCCATGTTCCTCCTGACGTCCTCGTCCCCGGGAAAATTAACGTAATTTTCTAAATCGGCTACGAAGCGCCGATTCGAGGTTGCAACATACCGCCCTGAATCGGCGTTCAAAAAAGCATCGTCGATGCGACGGGAAAGTGGCAATTTTCTACCTTGATTTTCACATTAGTTTGCCGGGTTTTCTGCCGGCAACATCAAAAATATTAATCAGTGTCACAAAAGGAGTCCATTAGGAAAGAAAAAAAGTTGCCATCAAAAACTCCGAACGATTCTGCACGCTACGATTTCTGGCCCACGGTCTATTATATGAAGTATTTACACGAAATGACTCTTAAGAGTCATTTTGTGTAAATACTTCATATAAGAGTCCACGCTAAAAAAATCGAGTTTTTTTTACACTTATATGAAGTATTTACACAAAATGACTTTTAAGAGTCATTTCGTGTAAATACTTCATATAAGTGTCCAAGTTCAAAAAATCGAAATGACTCTTAAGAGTCATTTTGTGTAAATACTTCATATAAGTGTCCACGCTAAAAAAAATCGAGTTTTTTGTACACTTACATGAAGTATTTACACAAAATGACTTTTAAAAGTCATTTCGTGTAAATACTTCGTATAAGTGTCCACGCTCAAAAAATCGTGGTGGTTTTTTTGGTACCTTGTGGGATGAAAGGACTTTGGGAGCAAGTAATCAAATTAGACTTTTTAAACCGATATTTTCCCCGATGATTTTACCGACAAAGCCAAGTTATTGGTGGGTGGTCACACCCCACCCTCAACCCCAAGCAATGGCCCCAGGGTGTGAAGGGGAGGCTGTGAAAAGCAAGTCTATGTAATTTCTAAAGTGTTCACTCGCATATTATTTATTTACATTTGTTTCGTTATGCAACACACAAGTTCTAAATTCGGTGGCACAGGGGGAGTGGGCGGGGCCTAGCCAGGTGTGAGTGGGGGGAGTACACGACCTACTATTCATCCACTGGTCTAAAAATGATACAGAGTCTGATTCTGTTTGTGAAAATGTGCTTGATTCATGAACAATATTAATTATACAAGTTTTTACTCAAAACAAATGAAAACACTGAAAATACACTTTTTAAGGTTTTTGTGAAATTTACCACTTTTGGAGCGCTACTGCACAAAGGATATACTATAACCCAAAATTTTCTCACCAGATATGAAACGACCAATGTCTGAAATAACCATAGCCGAAGGAAAATTATTCTGAATGCCCTGGCAAGTGCCATTTTGGAGGGATAAAAATGGGGTAAAAATGCAATTTTGCTAGTTGTAAAAACATGCTGTATTTTAGGGCCTGAAAATAATGTAAAGGAGATTTTTCAGAAGTGTTTCTATTTTTTTTTGTAAGGGTAAGGATGATACTTTGCCGTGATATAGTTACTTTTGTGACATTACCTCGCAGTTTGGCTTGATGACCTTTGAAATTAACGCAAAAAATGAATTTTTGCAGCCTCAAAATTGCCCCAAAATGGCCAAAACACATAATGGCCCGTAACCATGTCAACGGGCAAAATATCGGTTTAAAAAGTC
Source organism: Patiria pectinifera (assembly GCA_029964075.1). Classification (NCBI taxonomy): domain Eukaryota; kingdom Metazoa; phylum Echinodermata; class Asteroidea; order Valvatida; family Asterinidae; genus Patiria; species Patiria pectinifera. The sequence continues at coordinate 6,054,141 of CM057143.1, forward strand.
TATTTTGGTTACTTGCTCCCAAAGTCCTTTCATCCCACGAAGTTTAAAAAAATTCCATTTTTTGAGCGTGGACACTTATATGAAGTATTTACACGAAATTAAAAAACCTATACTTTAGTCTATTTGGTTCAAAAACAACAAAGAACAATCCGTTGACTACAGATCTGCTCATAACAAACGTGTTCGAGTCAACTCAGACTACAGTGAGGCCATTGGAATATGCCGGAAGTACTTGAATGTAAAGGTTTTTTTTCCCCCAAATATCGAAGGATGGAAGAAAACATTTTCTCAACTTACCTGTGATCGGAAAATTTTCTGAAAATAAAACAAAACAAAAAAAATGAGTTAGTTTTAACACAATATTGATGAAATGACCATTTATATACTTTCTGTCCAAAGAAAGTCGAGATAAACTTGAATTGGGTGTTTTGCAGAATTGTTATGATCTTTTGACATCTTGTTTTGGTTTTCACAATTAAGTTTAGTGATGTATATCTGTTTTTTTCTGTCAGTTGCACTTATTTATGCTTTATGAAACTCATCCCTCGGAAGGGTATCGCTCTCATTAATTCAACCACATATTGGAAAGGCCACTGCTTGTGTTATAGTTATATTCCTGTAGACAGGTGAAAACCGATCAGGGTGGTGGGTTTTTTTTGGGGGGGGGGGTCATAGAATAAAAAAAAACACTTTTCAGTCTTCCATGATATGCATATGAATTACCGGTACCTTTAACTGTAATTGATGACGGATCAACAGTGAGGGCAGTAATCCTTTCGTCATCTGAGTTGTTGAACGCCTCCTTTAAGCTCTTCGTTAGTTCCTCAGAGATGTCTTTCGTTTCCGGTGGAAATTCCATCAGAAATGTAGCCACAATGCTTCCTTTCCTAAAGCTTGAGACTGAGCAGCGCTCCATATTGCTTCCAGCATCCGAGTTTTCCAGGGCAGCGTCGACCTAACGGAGAGAGATCAACACGATCAAATGTTGTGATGGTAAGATGAGTAATGCATCATGGCCAGCCATTCCACGGAGATGTCAATGAGGTTGCTCTTTCTTGTTAATACACGGTTCTCGAGGTTTCCTTGGACTCGGACCAAAATTTATATTTTAGCAGGATGGGAAGGAAAATGGAGCTATCATGACTTTATCTCTTGTCTGTCGACGGAATATGGATATTACTTACCGCAATGCAAACTTTGTCGCTCAAATTCTTGTAAAGTATTGAATCTGGCTTCTCGTAGTCGGGCTCAAACACAGCATCGACTCCATCAATTTGCAGGATCTTTAGGTCACCCTCGAACTCCTTCGGAGCTGAAACAGAAGACGATCACCCGTTGATGAATGTGAACGTCTCAAGGAAATCATAGCAGGTATGAGCATGGCTCAAGAGAGTCATCGCAAAGTACTTCATTTTTTTGTTTCATAAATACATCTTTGCTTTTTTGAAAAAGGTTCACTGATATATAACTCACGTGGTGGTTTAGTAGCGGGCTCTGAAGGCGGTTCTGTGAAAAATAAATTAAAAAAAACCCTCAAATATGATTTGAAGTCTTGGATGCGGAAAAGTACAACATTAATGAATTTGAAGCTGATATATCACATGAAGTGACTACAAGGTATTGTATATTAGCACCTATATTCTGATTTGGCTCAAAAACAATAAACTCACAATCCATTGACTATACAGATCTGGTTATAACATTATAAGGGTGCATTTCCATGTTCTCCTGATACTGTTTCCGTAACCCTAACCCTAACCATTTAACCCTAACCCAATGGGGAACATAGATATCGGGTGGACCCCATAATTAACAAACGTGTTCGAGTCAATTCACACTACACACTAGTGAGGCCCTTGGAATAAGCAGAAAGTACATGCACATGTATTATCCAAATCTTTTTTTCCAAATATCGAAAGATGGAAGAAGAATTTTTCGCAACTTACCTGTGTTCGGTACAATTTCTGAAAACAAAACAAATGAGATAATATGAACACAATATTGACGAAATGACCTTTATACGTTCTGTCAAAAGAAAGTCAAGATAAACTTGAATCGGGTGATTTGCAGAATAATTGTTATGATCTTTTGACATCTTTCTAAAAGTAGTGATGTATATCTGTTTTTCTGTCAGGTGTACTGATGTTATGCTTTATGAAACTCATCCCCGAAAGGGTATAATACAACGCTCTCATTAATTCACTCACATAGTGGAAAGACCACTGCTTGTGTTATAGTTATATAAACAGCTCGAACGAGATCTTGTAACATTTTTTGAGGGGTGGGTGGTTGTTGGGGAGTAATAGAAAAAGAAATACCGGTACCTTTAACTGTGATTGATGACGGATCAACAGTGAGGGCAGTAATTCTGTCGTCATCGGAGCTGTCGAAAGCCTCCTGTAAGGTTGTTGTTAGTTCCGCAGAGATGTCTTTCGTTTCCGGTGGGAATTCCATCAGAAATGTAGCCACAATGCTTCCGTTCCTGAAGCTTGAGACTGAGCAGCCCTTGATGTTTCCCGCATCCGAGTTTTCCAGGGCAGCGTTGACCTAACGGAGAGAGATCAACACGATCAAATGTTGTGATGGTAAGATGAGTAATGCATCATGGCCAGCCATTCCACGGAGATGTCGATGAGGATGCTCTTTCTTGTTAATACACGGTTCTCGAGGTTTCCTTGGACTCGGACCAAAATTTGTATTTTAGCAGGATGGGAAGGAAAATAGAACTATCATGACTTTATCTCTGTCTGTCGACGGAATATGGATATTACTTACCGCAATGCACACTTTGCCGCTCAAATTCCTGTAAAGTATTGATTCTGGCTTCTCGTAGTCGGGCTCAAACACAGCTTCGACTCCATCAATTTGCAGGATCTTTATGTCACCCTCGAACTTTTTGAGAGCTGAAATAGAAAACGATAAACCGGTGATGAATGTGAACGTCTGAAGGAAATCACAGCAGGTGGGAGTAGCTCACAAGAGATTAATCGCAACGTACTTCATTTTTTTTGGTTTCATGAATACATCTTTGCCTTATTGAGACAGGTTCATGTATAACACACGTGGTGTTTCAATAGTGGGCTCTGTCTCATTACCAGGTGCTTTCGTAACCAGTTTTGTAGGCGGTTCTGGTGTCCTAGTTGCTGGTGTAGGCGGGGTTGTCCTAGTCGCTGGTGTAGGTGGGTTTGTCTCATTTGCTGGTGTAGGCGGGGTTGTTCTAACTGCTGGTGTAGGCGGGGTTGTCTCAGTTGCTGGTGTAGGCGGGGTTATCCTAGACGAAGGTGTAGGTTGTGTTGTCTCAGTTGCTGGTGTAGCCGGGGTTGTCCTAGTCGCTTGTGTAGGCGGGGTTGTTCTAACTGCTGGTGTAGGCGGGGTTGTCTCAGTTGCTGGTGTAGCCGGGGTTGTCCGAGTCGCTGGTGTAGGCGGGTTTGTTCTAACTGCTGGTGTAGGCGGGGTTGTCTCAGTTGCTGGTGTAGGCGGGGTTATCCTAGACGAAGGTGTAGGTTGTGTTGTCTCAGTTGCTGGTGTAGCCGGGGTTGTCCTAGTCACTGGTGTAGGCGGGGTTGTTCTAACTGCTGGTGTAGGCGGGGTTGTCTCAGTTGGTGGTGTAGAGGGGGTTGCCCCAGCTGCTGTTGTACTCGCATTTGTAGGTGTCCCCGTTGGTCTCGCAGTCGTATTTTGTTCGTCTGTGCCCATCGTTGTTGCTCCGTCGCCTTCTGTGGAGTTCCATTCACTAGTTATGTTCTCTGCGTTTTCTGGCGTTACGTCTGTTACATTCACTGTAGGCGTTGTAGCTGTTACGGTCTGCGCATGGGTAGGTATTCCTAATCGAGAATCGGTGTATGAGAAAAACATTATGCCACAGAAACCAAAACTCCTGAAGAAGTGACTACACACTGCAGCGTGTGACAGCTACTTTGGCCAATATGAAGTCTGTTTGAGTGTTTTCGCGGTGAGTGACGCCTTGCTTTCATAAACAGCGGTACAGTCTGTGAGTTGACACATTATTTGAATAAGACTTCTGTAAAGTATTAGTGTCTCCTTTTCAGTCACAAAAACCGCTTTGGAAGACTTGAAAATAGTTGGACATTTTCAGCACTTCCTTTTGTTCAAACACTCAGATGCTACCAATCAAAAGCCCATATTCTCAAACGACAGAAGTTTTGTTCAATTTCTTTTAAACTGTTTTGTTTTGTTTTGTGCTTTCGGATAAGCACATGCCATCCCATAAAACACCGGTGCGCAAATGCCACAGTGGGGCAATGCGACCCCAACAAAATACGCTTAAAACAAAAGTGTAGGATATTAAAATTTAAACAATAGTTATAAACAATATACTAACTTACCCATAATGCATACTACGATGATGAATAAAAGAACTGAGGACCTGTAGATCTCCATTGCCAGATTCCGTCTAAGTTGACCTTTCGTGAGAGATAGCTCTAGAAAACGAATTTTTAGCAGCATCTTTAGTGGTAAACTTGAGTTCATCTCTAAGTCAACCAAAAATGTTGGCCAGTGTTCAAACGATTCGGTCGTTCGAAAATATTCACAATAATATCGACCAATTCATTAATTTTGTCGAATCAAGATTATTTACATGATTCAAGGACATACAAGTCTGAGTAATGGATTTGATCTAAGTTTCCATTATGTGGTGGATAGGCGAAATAATTTGTGAATTACGTATTTCTAGACGAAACCACGACCCCTCCCCCCAAGTGACAGGTAAATCATCGTTACCTGTAAAGTTACTTAATAATTGTACCGTTTCATCAGACAAACAGTTGTCTCTTCGAATATGTGACAGTTGTCTTATCGCAGATTTCTGACGAAAGGCAACAATTTTTGTCGACTACATCACTTTTTCACCTTGAAATTTCTAATTTCTATTCATCCGACAATTTGTTCGAGAAAAGAAATTCCAGATTTAAATTATGTCTATAACCATTTCAATTCCGAATTAGATGGTCAATTTTTGGTCCTATTACTACAGGATGAAAAATACCTTTAACTAAATGAACTCACTGGACTGATTTCCTTACCTAATCATTGGATTTTCCTACAAACTCAAACCACACCGGATATTAAGCTGCAGGCTTTCCGGTTTTCTGCTAATTTAAATGGTTGTGATTAACACTTGATGCTTGGTACAAGCACGTGCAACACTTTTAAAGGTATACATGTATTGATTATGCACACCTAAATCATTTTGCACTGATTTTCAGTACAATCGCAATTCTCCAAGGTGTTATAATTTTTTTCCATCTTTGTTTAAAGATTCCGGACTCACTTGATTCCACAACCTTGAAGGCTTAAAGTTCTGATTTCTCAGGTGTTCGACGCAACTTTGGAGTTGGACTTCAGTTAAATGTGTACGCAGTGATACCATAAAAACAACTATCAGTCTGCAACAAGTAGCCTATATCTGCTCAGTTCACTGATCAATTGCCCGTCTGATTACCATCGTTTACACATTTCGACCGTGAATGCATATTAGGACTAGTGCTGTATCTCTTTATTTTCCGTACACCACTCGAGAACGGTGCAAAGGTTTATTCACCCCTGATAGCCACTTCTGTTTGATAAAATCAACATGTCTCTATACTACGGTGGCTCACATTCGCCAATTTGCTGCGCAAGTCCCTTTTCCTTATGGCGTTATATCGCCGTACTATTGCGTTATATCGCCGTATTATTGCGTTATAACGCCGTACTATTGCGCTATAACGCCGTACTATTGCGTTATAACGCCGTATTTTATTGCGTTATAACGCCGTATTTTATTGCGTTATATCGCCGTATTTTATTGCGTTATATCGCCGTACTATGGCGATATATCGCTATACTACTGCGTTATATCGCCGTACTATGGCGTTATATCGCCGTAGTTTTGCGTTATATCGCCGTATTTAATTGCGCTATAACGCCGTATTTGTTTGCGTTATACCATTTGGTTACTACGAAAGTTTACGACAGCCCATTAGCGCCACTGGAAGTATATATGTTACAGACTATTTAATTCGTTATTACGGATTTTTAATTCGTTATTACGGATTATTTAATTCGTTAATCAAAATGCAACATTTCGGGAACAAATCCCCAGATTGTCTCAAAGCATAGTATCACCGACCCTGATCACATAGTTTCCTTCACAGTTAAAGTCCTGTTTAACTTAGTTGACTGCCAATCAGTGAAGGCCAACACAGTAGTGAACACTCGTCACCAGGATTGTCTCACATTTAGTCACCACTATGCTAGAACTCAAACCCTGAAAAACACACCTGGTCATGTCTTCCCCCGAATCTGGAGTAGTTTGCCATCGCCTGTAAGGGACTCTCTATTAATTGATTCATTCACACTGTTTAACACCCGATTATCCGCTCATTATTATGATGTTAAAACCTTGAGTGTTTAACTCTTTGGATCTACTTTAATCTTTTTAAAGTAATTTCATGTGTATATTTTTCCACTGTAAACTGCCATCATTCTTTTATTTCATTGTTATTTATTTATTTATGTCTGAAGTAATGTTGGTTTTCAGGCCTATTTTTCCGGTTGCTTATCATTGATTATTACTTGTTTTTATTTTGTTATTGATACTTTTGTTGTTGCTTTTCTTGTTCATTGGATGGATATTTTTTTTGACGTAGTTTTTCTCGCATGTCAACTGTATTTACTTTTCTCTATCAGGTTTTTATTGCTGATTATTTATTTTTTATTTCATTTTAAATTATTTTGTTTACTGTATCAATCTTTCGTTCTGTGTTTTTATGTTGTTGTGTGGTTGTTGTTGTCTTGCCTTGTCTTGTCTTGTTTGTTTGTTTGTTTTTTGTTTTGTTTCGTCTTGTCTTGTTTTGTTTCGTTTTGTCTTGTCTTGTCCTGTCTCTTGTCTTGTCTCTTGTTTTGACTTGTTTTTACATTTTGTTAAGTCTTATCCTGTCTTGTTTTGTTTCTTTGTTTATTGGGGTGTTTGTTTGTTTGTTAGTTTTGTTTTGGCTTGTTTGTCTGTTTTTCCCCAGTATTGTATAATCTGCAGTTGTTAGGTTTTTATGCCAGCAATTCTTGCCTTTGAGAAAACTGTTATAACTGTAATCTTTTAAATCTATTTATCTTTTTAAGTATTATTTTTAAGGCGGTCTTCTATTTCATTGAATTTTATACCTAATTTTTAATATATTTTGTATGTTACATGTACCATTCAAGTTAGGATTGACAGGCTTTCGAGTCACAGTGTTTTATTATACTTTTGTCAATCCTGGCCAGCTTGGATTGGATTGTTTTTGTTTAGTTTAGTTTACTTTTGTGAATTGCTTGTTGTACCTTGTAATTTGGCCGAATAAATAATAATAATAATAATAATAATAATAATAAGAATGGCCGGTCTTAAATTTCACTCAATCAGACGAAGGCCCATTGGCGGCATGCGGCAAATTTTAACAAGATCAAACCAACTAGCATTAGCTTGGAACTTGTAGATTGTGGAAAAAAGATAAGAGTGATTAGATCAGACTAATTAACTTCAAAGATGCGCAAAAAGCACAGGGGGCATGGCCTTTACCCTCACCTTTTCTTTTTCGCTCATACCCTTGCAAAACAACGGTAGAGGTAAACATTTTTTAAAAAAACAGCTTGTATTGGTGCCTTGGCACTTGTGAAATATGAAATTATGAATAAAGAGTGATTTTAGGTCCGAATAATTAACTTAAGAGCGGCGCAAAGGGAAGCGCAACCCCCTCCATGTTCATTTTTTCCTTATATCGTCGCAAAGCACTTTTTAAATCCTGCCAAGTTTCTCTAACAGTTGTTCGGATGTCCTGTGGTTATTTTGACACCACGTTATGTAAATAGGGCATACTCTCGTCGCAAAATGTCCATTTACCAAAACAGGTCGTGAGGTCGGCTTAAATGTTATCTTTTCCCATCACATTGACCATGTTTAATTTACATGAGAGTGCGCATGAGATCGAGAGTGCTGACTTTTTAATGACCATGACAACATTCATTTTAACAGGTTGATTGAATAAAACTTCACACACGTACTACAGAAATTTGGGTTTCCATTCAAATAATTTCAGATGTGGGAGGAGCATATCAGGCATCTGGTACCCTGGGATGGGTCAATTAACTTTGTATACACACTTATCACTATTTATCATTTATATTCTTCAAAACGCCAGCTTTTTGTGAAGTGCAAAGGATGGCTATTGCAACTTTTATTACTCTACTCTCATGATTATTAATTCAGACCCGAAAGGAAAACAAAGAGAAAAAAAGGAAAGAAAAAGAGGCACGATGTAATATTGCTTTCAATTTAATGGGTTTGGGGGGATGACCCTGTCCCCTCTAAAAAATAAATAGAGAATAAACGGTTGAGAAATATGCTTTGTCCCCCCCCCCCTCTTAAAAAAATCAATCCGTAATAACGAATTAATAATCCGTAATAACGAATTAAGAATCCGTGATAACGAATTAATAATCCGTAATAACGAATTGAATAATCCATAATAACGAATTAATAATCCGTAATAACGAATTAAATAATCCGTAATAAGAATTAATAATCCGTAATAACGAATTAATATTCCGTAATAACGAATTAAATAATCTGTAACATATATACATAGTGGCGCTTATGGGTTTCGTAGTGTTGCATTACAAAATGGCGACGTCACTGTTGATTTTCGGCGTTAAGAGTACGGCGATATAACGCCATAGTACGGCGATATAACGCCATAGTACGGCGATATAACGCCATAGTACGGCGATATAACGCCATCGTACGGCGATATAACGCAATAAAATACGGCGATATAACGCAATAAAATACGGCGTTATAACGCAATAAAATACGGCGTTATATCGCCATAGTACGGCTATATAACGCCATAGTACGGCGATATAACGCCATAGTACGGCGATATAACGCCATAGTACGGCGATATAACGCCATAAGAAAAAAGGACATGCGCAACAAATTGGCGAATACGAGCCACCGTACTATACATCGCCTGCCGGACAACAACTCCAAACCTGTCACCTAATACTCCATCGACAGCACTTGTCCATCTGCAATTTCAGAGCCATCGGTGTGGGCGTTTCCCGCTTTCCGTATTTCACCGTCCGTGTTTTTTTTATAACGCATTATTTCAGTGTGCTGCATTCGCGGGGGGGTTTGGGTTTTTTTTTCCAAGGTTTGAGTTAAAATCTCAGGTTCTTTGGGTTGGATTAAAATGGACTCTACAAATGACTGCAAATCATCATCAAAAGGTGAATCAGGAAACGAGCATTGATCACAACGATCGCAACAATAGACCTGATAGGCAGCGACCATCTTAGGGCATCTTTTGCTATTTCATTTCAGTACCAACGAATGCACAAAAACTTCAATCATGTATATCCCTGCAAAACAGGGGCATTGCCGTCTAAGATCGCTGCTACGCATATAAGGTCTATAGCGAAAGCAAATCTTCTCTAATAAAACCACCTAATATATTCATCAGTAGACACTGAGTAACACAAAAAGAATGTTTTTCCAGAGCTGCGAATTTATCAAAATAATGTGTATATCTTTACAAACGAGATGATTTGGTCAGCTGTACGGGATGGTTTTGAAAAACCTGCCCAAAAATGAAGTTAACAATTTCCCACAAAATTTTGACTTTTGAGCAAAACAAATGGACATCGTAGTCGTTCTGGACTAAGCAGAAATTAATGAATGTAATGCCAAGGCTTGGATCGGATAATCAGTGCAATAGTCATTGAATTGGAAGGAATGGGAGAAAGTTAACTTACAATTTTAACAGATCTGTCCGTCAAAGCTGAAGCAATTTTGTCTTATGCTGCTACCAGTCCTATAGTATATCCACAACCGATTTCACGATTTACAAGGCGTAAAATGCTGCGCGTCACGAAGGGCCTTTCCTTTTTAAGGGAATAACGTTCATGTTGCTATTTGCACACAGGTCTCGAAGCAATATTACACGGTTTTCTAATGGCTAGCTACGTCACAAGTGGGTGATGGCCCCACGTGACTCGCAGTGCGCGCCTTCTATTGGATGACGCAGGCAGAAACCCAGCCGGATTGTTTCAGTTTCGTTTTGTATCACTGTATCTGTATTTTGTTTATCAGGGGAACTTTGTAACACTTGACAACCCGTTTTTGCGATAAACTTGGCAAATAGTTCCATTTTGTTTTGTTGTATTTATTTATTTGTCAACCCTGGATACACAAAATAATGTCAAACGACACTTAATTCCCTTGCGCACCCCAACCTAAATTCGAATTTGGGGGGCTAATTATCCTTACTCGCAGCTGAGTAGCATGGCCGGCTACAACATGGTCGAACCGATGGAATCTATGACCACGGAGCATGCACAGCCTGAGATCGCAAGTGTTTTATTTTTGCAGAGGGAGGAAATGTTTGGGGTCAACGAATTTATAAAAGCCATGTTTACAATAATAAAACTTGTATTTTATGCATAATATGCCAATTAGCATCCACCATTATCATATAATGTTTACTTCTATCTATATCTCCGCTGGACCTCGTCCAATGGTATCAATCGAGGTGTCTCAACACAAGTTTTATAGGGTCAACGAATTCATTGAAGCCATTTTTACATACAATGATAACGGTCTATATGTGTCTATTATGCATAAACAAAACAAATTGTGTTTTTAGGATAAACCAGAACTAAGTCATTGCAACACCAATCTCAACCAAATAGTCACAAACTACTTCTCGAACGCCTGAATAAAAACCCACGTTATGGTTCTGGACTTTTTTCGTTTAAAGTAAAAGGGTGACTTGACCAAAATCTTAGTTTCTAGATTTTTACGGAAAAAAAAATTCTTAAAAAAAAAAAATCTTAAATATTCAGTAAAAATGGATGCTGTCTTCCGTAAAATCGATTCTCGTCCTCCCCGTTTGAACGCTGGAAACGCAATGAATTCGTGGACGACAGAGTAACGCTGAGCGCCGGCGCATCGGGGCGAACTATTGAACCTTCGGACTAACGAACCTTCGGACTAATGACCCTTCGGACTTGAAAACCTTCGGACTATCGAAGCTTGGACAATTAAGCTGTCACCAGCGCATCATAGACCCTAAATATCATTCTTTTTGTAAGAGCCATTTAGTTTATTTAGTGATTTGAAGTTTACTCATGTCGAGCTGCACTTCAATTATGACCTGTGCCCCAATGTTGGAGGGCAATCTTTCAGTCGCCCGTACACGGTACGCAAAGCAGACTATTATTCCGGATTCAATGAAACGATAATCTCATCTACGTCAATCAAGTTGAAATTGACTCCACAATAGGGACGATATGAAAGAGGGGAACTGTTGCCTAGGTTCAATTTCGAGTGTTTTTTTTTTACTTTAGCTAGAAAATTCACCGAGGGCAGTTTCTGTTGTCAAAATTCGGTTCTTGCCTGGAGACGACGGCCGAGTCAGCTCCTGTTTCCACGTCCTGGACCCTGGCTGATCGTCCCGTTTTCTTCACAACAAGGACGATGACCACGACGATGATGGCAACAGCGGCGACAACACCTACCGCAATGCCTGTGATGGCCCCCGGGGACCAAAGAAAACAACAAACTCACAACCCATTGACTATGCAGATCTGGTTATAACATTCAAAGGGTGTATTTCCATGTTCTCCAAATACTGTTTCCGTAACCCTAACCCTAACCATTTAACCCTAACCCAATGGGGAACATAGGTATCGGGTGGACCCCATAATTAACAAACGTGTTCGAGTCAATTCACACTACACACTAGTGAGGCCCTTGGAATAAGCAGAAAGTACATCCACATGTATTATCCAAATGGTTTTTTTTTTCCAAATATCGAAAGATGGAAGAAGAATTTTCGCAACTTACCTGTGTTCGGTACAAATTCTGAAAACAAAATAAATGAGATAATATGAACAGAATATTGACGAAATGACCTTTATACGTTCTGTCAAAACAAAGTCAAGATAAACTTGAATCGGGTGATTTGCAGAATAATTGTTATGATCTTTTGACATCTTTTTAAAAGTAGTGATGTATATCTGTTTTTCTGTCAGGTGTACTGATGTTATGCTTTATGAAACTCATCCCCGAAAGGGTATAATACAACGCTCTCATTAATTCACTCACATAGTGGAAAGACCACTGCTTGTGTTATAGTTATAAAAAAAACAGCTCGAGCGCGATCTTGTAACATAATTGGGGGGGGGGGGGGTTGGTGGGGGGAAAATAGAAAAAGAAATACCGGTACCTTTAACTGTGATTGATGACGGATCAACAGTGAGGGCAGTAATTCTGTCGTCATCTGAGCTGTCGAAAGCCTCCTGTAAGGTTGTTGTTAGTTCCGCAGAGATGTCTTTCGTTTCCGGTGGGAATTCCATCAGAAATGTAGCCACAATGCTTCCTTTCCTGAAGCTTGAGACTGAGCAGCGTTCGATATTGCTTCCAGCATCCGAGTTTTCCAGGGCAGCGTCGACCTAACGGAGAGAGATCAACCCGATCAAATGTTGTGATGGTAAGATGAGTAATGCATCATGGCCAGCCATTCCACGGAGATGTCGATGAGGATGCTCTTTCTTGTTAATACACGGTTCTCGAGGTTTCCTTAGACTCGGACCAAAGTTTATATTTTAGCAGGATGGGAAGGAAAATAGATCTAACATGACTTTATCCCTGTCTGTCGACGGAATATGGATATTACTTACCGCAATGCAAACTTTGTCGTTCAAATTCCTGTAAAGTATTGATTCTGGCTTCTCGTAGTCGGGCTTAAACACAGCTTCGACTCCATCAATTTGCAGGATCTTCATGTCACCCTCGAACTTTGTTGGAGCTGAAACAGAAAACGATAAACCGGTGATGAATGTGAACGTCTGAAGGAAATCACAGCAGGTGGGAGTAGCTCACAAGAGAGTCATCGCAACGTACTTCATTTTTTGGGGGTTTCCAGCGCCTTGAGTACCTAATTGTTGGTAGATACGTGCGCTATATAAGACTCCATTATTAGCTGTTCCCAATTTCAATTGGGAACAGCTCTTGTTTTCGTTAAAGTTTTTTTTTTCCTTTTTTAGCTGTTCCCAATTTCAATTGGGAACAGCTCTTGTTTTCGTTAAAGTTTTTTTTTCCCTTTTTTAGCTGTTTCGGTGTACACACCGATTTCGGTGTACACACCGAAACAGCTCTTGTTTTCGTTAAGATTTTTTTTTTTCTTTTTTTAATTTTTTTTCTCCTTTTTCCACCTTTTTCTCCCTAGGTTTTACACACGTTTCTTCTACCAGTCCACTTTGGCACTTTTTTAAATCCGATCGATTTCAGACTTGGTACATACTTAGAACACCACCCACACATGGTCCTAGAAGAAATTTGTGATTGTGACGTCATCAGGTGTCGGGTTACGTTACATTAAAGATGTATTTTCCCCCATATGTTTTGTACACGTTTTAAAACACTCCAGTTTGGCATCTTCGTAAATCCGATCGACTTTAGACTTAATTCATACTAAGACCACCACCCACAGACGGTCCTAGACGAAATTCATGATCGTGACGTTATCAAGTGTCAGGTTACGTCACATTAAAGATACACTTTACCCCATAGGGTTTGTACACGTTTTAAAACGCTCCATTTCGGCATTTTCGTACATCCGATCGACGTTACACTTGGGACATACTTCAACCATCACCCACAGATGGTCCTAGAAGAAATTCGTGATCGTGACGTCATCAGGTGTCACGTTACTTCACATTAAAGATGCACATTTTCCCCATAGGTTTTGTACACGTTTTAAAACACTCCTCTTTGGCACTTTCGTAAATTCGATCGCCTTTATACTTGGTATAATACACACTAAGACTACTACCCTTAGATGGTCACGTCATCATCAGATGTCATGTGACGTCCCTTAAAGGGACATTTTATTCTTTAATAGGTCATCTACAGAACTATAATGTTCGATTGGTTGTACATGTAACTTGATGTACGTATTATGATGTGCTGGTATAGATGACATTTATAGTGACGTCACTGATTGTTCGTCACGTGTACAGAGTATTTCAAATATCCGAAACAGCTTGTGTTTCTACACAAACACATTTCTAGTTTTTTTTTCTTTTTCTCTTTCAGACTCTTCTCCATAGGGTTTGTACACATTTTTTCTTCAGCAAGGGCACTTTGGCACTTTCTTAAATTGCATCAACCTCAGACTTGGCACACACTTAGACCACCATCCACAGATGGTCCTAGAAGAAATTCGTAATCATGACGTCATCAAGTGTCAACTTACGTAACATTAAAGGTGCATTTTGTGTCCATAGGGTTTGTACACGTTTTTTTCTCCATAGGGTTTGTACACGTTCTTTTCTCCATAGGTTTTGTACACGTTCTTTTCTCCGTAGGGTTTGTACACGTTCTTTTCTCCATAGGGTTTGTACACGTTCTTTTCTCCACAGGGTTTGTACACGTTCTTTTCTCCATAGGGTTTGTACACGTTCTTTTCTCCATAGGGTTTGTACACGTTCTTTTCTCCATAGGGTTTGTAAACGTTCTTTTCTCCATAGGCACAGTGGTTTAGGTAGTCTTCTTAACACAATTTGACCTTGGGCCTAGAAATATGTAAAGGTCACATAAATATGTAAATATGGAAATATGTAAATATAAATATGAATTAAGGGATGTGGGAATTTTTAACACAGTTTAACCTAATGAATGGATGAGATGAATCGGGAATAGGTGTGGGTATAAGGAACCGTGTACAGTTTGACCTATTCTATGGGAAAGATTGCACAAGGTATGGAAAAATATATATATTTTTATGGTACATTTGGATCTTAGCCCGAATATGAGTTTCATACGTTAGTCCCTGTGAACGACCAGCTGGTCGGATCTTTAATCCCCCCAACAATAGACGGAAGAGGGCGCGTGCACTAGTATTGTTACGGAGTTAATCCGATCGATACAAAAAGTAATTGGATTTCCGAATGCTCGAAAGCAGAAAACAGTGATAGATGGCAAAAATGAATGTTGCGTTGATCAGACTGAAACGAGTACGATTGTCTATTTGAAGAATTATTTTAAAGTCATTTTTATTGGGTTTATGGGTATTGTGCACGTTACGTTTTCCCAAGTTATAAACAAACACTCACCGCAGCATACTTGCAGGGTACAGCCTGTGTCGGCCATGGGGTATATGATAAATCCACGATCCATAATCCATGCGTCTGTACGGAGACCGGTGGTCGATCACCCCTCGATGATCGCACCGATCATGGAGCAAATAACTCCGTCCGTGCGCCTATATTCCTCTTGTTAATCGATACAATACCAATGGATCTTCTACACTGCCACCAGAATCATCCAAGTAAAAATATATGTCTGTGCGCGGTGATCGTAGAAAAGGGAAGGTTTTGGCATCAGCGAGATCAATTGCTAGTACACATGCACACTACTGTATACATTACTGCCATCCGATCAGATAGCGCTCAAGTTTTCTTAATCCGTGACGGCTAAATTATCGATTAGGCTCTATAGTCTGCAGAGGCGCGTACAATAAGGAATGGATTCAGTGGTTTAAAGCCATAAGAAAACGTGCGGGCATGTGGTTTTTAAAGGGAACTACAGCCTGGAAAGTGCCCGATTGAGTGTGTATCGGAATAACACCACCATCATTGTGCATTTTGTAATATTTCGTACTAGAACGACCCCAAAAACAAGCTATAGCCTATCCATAGTTAAAAATTTAATCGTAACGTGGTAAAAATGGTGCCCCTTTAACGCTGTCTGGACAGGAATGCACCGAACCCTAGTTGTACCTCCGTGCCGGATTTGTTTACAAAATCGAGGATGACTGGGTTTTATCTACAACCATTTTACGGGGGTTATTTAGAGGGCGTGTCCAAGCGCTAATTTTATGACTGAGAGTAGGCTTTTACGATTGATAAGACAACACAAACAAAGAAAAATACAACTACAGAAAGTATATACGTTATGACATTATTGCTTTATTGACTTTATTATTGCTTTATTAAAACACTCGTGTTTTTATTTGTCTGTCCCAGTGTATTTCTTTGCAATTATATCGTCATTGTAATGTTGACTAGTCTTTAATCATCACTGTCTTCCTCGCTGACGTCTTCTTCATCTTGATGGAACAATCCGTCAAATTTCATCTGGTGTTTAGGCATAATTCTGCCGAGAGCCTTTTGTACGCTAATGCCCTTATATATTTTTTCTTCGAGATTGTCCACAATATCTTGATGAGTATCGTTATCTTTCAGATGTAGGTAGCTTGACAGAAAATCCTTGTACTTGTCAAAAAAGATTTGCTTGACTGCCCAGAGGGTCTTCCTATCGGCCTTTTCCCTGGCCTGATCTTCACCCATACCCTCGTTGATGTACTTTTCATGTTTTTCGCTCCACATTTCACGAGTCGCTTCTTTGGACTCTTCCAACCAGTCTTGGAAAGTAGCATTGTCTTCTAATTCAGAACTAGACTCATCTTCATCGTCATCTTCTACCTCCGAGTCCGTTTCCGAGCCCGATTCATCCACGTCAGGATGATCAGATTGAATAACCTCAGTTTCAGAATCATCGTTAACCCCATTCATTTCAGATTCATCTTCAGCATGAGCGTTTTCGGTATGTCGCCAGAGATTATATCTCCGTCCAAAGCTTTTATCACACTGGTTACAAGCATGGGGTTTGACTGCAGAAAAAGTATTCATGTTGAAGTTATAAAGGCTGATTCACGAATGACAAGAAACGGATGAAATGGTTTAATATATATTGTGCCGAGACCTGTCTGTTTGAGCTAATTTTCACATTCCCCCCTGCGCATGCTCTCTGCGTGCCTGTGCGCTCTTAATTCTGTGCTCATCCTACTCTTTTCCCTGCTCATCCTACTCTTTTCCCTGCTCATCCCACTCTTTTCCCTGCTCATCCTACTCTTTTCCCTGTTCATCCTACTCTTTTCCCTGCTCATCCTACTCTTTTCCCTGCTCATCCTACTCTTTACCGTGCTCATCCTACTCTTTCCCTGCTCATCCTACTCTTTTTCCTGCTCATCCTACTCTTTTCCCTGCTCATCCTACTCTTTTCCCTGCTCATCCTACTCTTTTCCCGGCTCATCCTACTCTTTTCCCTGCTCATCCTACTCTTTTCCCTGCTCATCCTACTCTTTCCCTGCTCATCCTACTCTTTACCGTGCTCATCCTACTCTTTCCCTGCTCATCCTACTCTTTTTCCTGCTCATCCTACTCTTTTCCCTGCTCATCCTACTCTTTTCCCTGCTCATCCTACTCTTTTCCCTGTTCATCCTACTCTTTTCCCTGCTCATCCTACTCTTTTCCCTGCTCATCCTACTCTTTACCGTGCTCATCCTACTCTTTCCCTGCTCATCCTACTCTTTTTCCTGCCCATCCTACTCTTTTCCCTGCTCATCCTACTCTTTTCCCTGCTCATCCTACTCTTTTCCCTGCTCATCCTACTCTTTTCCCTGCTCATCCTACTCTTTACCGTGCTCATCCTACTCTTTCCCTGCTCATCCTACTCTTTTTCCTGCTCATCCTACTCTTTTCCCTGCTCATCCTACTCTTTTCCCTGCTCATCCTACTCTTTTCCCTGCTCATCCTACTCTTTTCCCTGCTCATCCTACTCTTTTCCCTGCTCATCCTACTCTTTTCCCTGCTCATCTTACTCTTTTCCCTGCTCATCCTACTCTTTTCCCTGCTCATCCTACTCTTTTCCCTGCTCATCCTACTCTTTTCCCTGCTCATCCTACTCTTTTCCCTGCTCATCCTACTCTTTCCCTGCTCATCCTACTCTTTTCCCTGCTCATCCTACTCTTTTCCCTGCTCATCCTACTCTTTTCCCTGCTCATCCTACTCTTTTCCCTGCTCATCCTACTCTTTTCCCTGCTCATCCTACTCTTTTCCCTGCTCAACCCGCTCTACTGATTCCGTGCTCATTTCAAAAAAGATTTGCTTGACTGCCCAGAGGGTCTTCCTATCGGCCTTTTCCCTGGCCTGATCTTCACCCATACCCTCGTTGATGTACTTTTCATGTTTTTCGCTCCACATTTCACGAGTCGCTTCTTTGGACTCTTCCAACCAGTCTTGGAAAGTAGCATTGTCTTCTAATTCAGAACTAGACTCATCTTCATCGTCATCTTCTACCTCCGAGTCCGTTTCCGAGCCCGATTCATCCACGTCAGGATGATCAGATTGAATAACCTCAGTTTCAGAATCATCGTTAACCCCATTCATTTCAGATTCATCTTCAGCATGAGCGTTTTCGGTATGTCGCCAGAGATTATATCTCCGTCCAAAGCTTTTATCACACTGGTTACAAGCATGGGGTTTGACTGCAGAAAAAGTATTCATGTTGAAGTTATAAAGGCTGATTCACGAATGACAAGAAACGGATGAAATGGTTTAATATATATTGTGCCGAGACCTGTCTGTTTGAGCTAATTTTCACATTCCCCCCTGCGCATGCTCTCTGCGTGCCTGTGCGCTCTTAATTCTGTGCTCATCCTACTCTTTTCCCTGCTCATCCTACTCTTTTCCCTGCTCATCCCACTCTTTTCCCTGCTCATCCTACTCTTTTCCCTGTTCATCCTACTCTTTTCCCTGCTCATCCTACTCTTTTCCCTGCTCATCCTACTCTTTACCGTGCTCATCCTACTCTTTCCCTGCTCATCCTACTCTTTTTCCTGCTCATCCTACTCTTTTCCCTGCTCATCCTACTCTTTTCCCTGCTCATCCTACTCTTTTCCCTGCTCATCCTACTCTTTTCCCTGCTCATCCTACTCTTTTCCCTGCTCATCCTACTCTTTTCCCTGCTCATCCTACTCTTTCCCTGCTCATCCTACTCTTTTCCCTGCTCATCCTACTCTATTCCGTGCTCATCCTACTCTTTTCCCTGCTCATCCTACTCTTTTCCCTGCTCATCCTACTCTTTCCCTGCTCATCCTACTCTTTTCCCTGCTCATCCTACTCTTTTCCCTGCTCATCCTACTCTTTTCCCTGCTCATCCTACTCTTTTCCCTGCTCAACCCGCTCTACTGATTCCGTGCTCATTTCAAAAAAGATTTGCTTGACTGCCCAGAGGGTCTTCCTATCGGCCTTTTCCCTGGCCTGATCTTCACCCATACCCTCGTTGATGTACTTTTCATGTTTTTCGCTCCACATTTCACGAGTCGCTTCTTTGGACTCTTCCAACCAGTCTTGGAAAGTAGCATTGTCTTCTAATTCAGAACTAGACTCATCTTCATCGTCATCTTCTACCTCCGAGTCCGTTTCCGAGCCCGATTCATCCACGTCAGGATGATCAGATTGAATAACCTCAGTTTCAGAATCATCGTTAACCCCATTCATTTCAGATTCATCTTCAGCATGAGCGTTTTCGGTATGTCGCCAGAGATTATATCTCCGTCCAAAGCTTTTATCACACTGGTTACAAGCATGGGGTTTGACTGCAGAAAAAGTATTCATGTTGAAGTTATAAAGGCTGATTCACGAATGACAAGAAACGGATGAAATGGTTTAATATATATTGTGCCGAGACCTGTCTGTTTGAGCTAATTTTCACATTCCCCCCTGCGCATGCTCTCTGCGTGCCTGTGCGCTCTTAATTCTGTGCTCATCCTACTCTTTTCCCTGCTCATCCTACTCTTTTCCCTGCTCATCCCACTCTTTTCCCTGCTCATCCTACTCTTTTCCCTGTTCATCCTACTCTTTTCCCTGCTCATCCTACTCTTTTCCCTGCTCATCCTACTCTTTACCGTGCTCATCCTACTCTTTCCCTGCTCATCCTACTCTTTTCCCTGCTCATCCTACTCTTTTCCCTGCTCATCCTACTCTTTTCCCTGCTCATCCTACTCTTTTCCCGGCTCATCCTACTCTTTTCCCTGCTCATCCTACTCTTTTCCCTGCTCATCCTACTCTTTTCCCTGCTCATCCTACTCTTTTCCCTGCTCATCCTACTCTTTTCAATGATCATCATACTCTTTTCCCTGCTCATCCTACTCTTTTCCCTGCTCATCCTACTCTTTTCCCTGTTCATCCTACTCTTTTCCCTGCTCATCCTACTCTTTTCCCTGCTCATCCTACTCTTTACCGTGCTCATCCTACTCTTTCCCTGCTCATCCTACTCTTTTTCCTGCCCATCCTACTCTTTTATGCTCATCCTACTCTTTTCCTGCTCATCCTACTCTTTTCCTGCTCATCCTACTCTTCCTGCTCATCCTACTCTTTCTGCTCATCCTACTCTTTCCTGCTCATCCTACTCTTTTCCTGCTCATCCTACTCTTTTCCCTGCTCATCCTACTCTTTTCCCTGCTCATCCTACTCTTTTCCCTGCTCATCCTACTCTTTTCCCTGTTCATCCTACTCTTTTCCCTGTTCATCCTACTCTTTTCCCTGCTCATCCTACTCTTTTCCCTGCTCATCCTACTCTTTTCCCTGCTCATCCTACTCTTTTCCCTGTAGGATGAGCAGGGAAAAGAGTAGGATGAGCAGGGAAAAGAGTAGGATGAACAGGGAAAAGAGTAGGATGAACAGGGAAAAGAGTAGGATGAGCAGGGAAAAGAGTAGGATGAGCAGGGAAAAGAGTAGGATGAGCAGGGAAAAGAGTAGGATGAGCAGGGAAAGAGTAGGATGAGCAGGAAAAGAGTAGGATGAGCAGGGAAAAGAGTAGGATGAGCAGGGAAAAGAGTAGGATGAGCAGGGAAAAGAGTAGGATGAGCAGGGAAAAGAGTAGGATGAGCAGGGAAAAGAGTAGGATGAGCAGGGAAAAGAGTAGGATGAGTAGGGAAAAGAGTAGGATGAGCAGGGAAAAGAGTAGGATGAGCAGGGAAAAGAGTAGGATGAGCAGGGAAAGAGTAGGATGAGCACGGTAAAGAGTAGGATGAGCAGGGAAAAGAGTAGGATGAGCAGGGAAAAGAGTAGGATGAGCAGGGAAAAGAGTAGGATGAGCAGGGAAAAGAGTAGGATGAGCAGGGAAAAGAGTAGGATGAGCACAGAATTAAGAGCGCACAGGCAAGCAGAGAGCATGCGCAGGGGGGAATGTGAAAATTAGCTCAAACAGACAGGTCTCGGCACAATATATATTAAACCAATTCATCCGTTTCTTGTCATTCGTGAATCAGCCTTTATAACTTCAACATGAATACTTTTTCTGCAGTCAAACCCCATGCTTGTAACCAGTGTGATAAAAGCTTTGGACGGAGATATAATCTCTGGCGACATACCGAAAACGCTCATGCTGAAGATGAATCTGAAATGAATGGGGTTAACGATGATTCTGAAACTGAGGTTATTCAATCTGATCATCCTGACGTGGATGAATCGGGCTCGGAAACGGACTCGGAGGTAGAAGATGACGATGAAGATGAGTCTAGTTCTGAATTAGAAGACAATGCTACTTTCCAAGACTGGTTGGAAGAGTCCAAAGAAGCGACTCGTGAAATGTGGAGCGAAAAACATGAAAAGTACATCAACGAGGGTATGGGTGAAGATCAGGCTAGGGAAAAGGCCGATAGGAAGACCCTCTGGGCAGCCAAGCAAATCTTTTTTGACAAGTACAAGGATTTTCTGTCAAGCTACCTACATCTGAAAGATAACGATACTCATCAAGATATTGTGGACAATCTCGAAGAAAAAATATATAAGGGCATTAGCGTACAAAAGGCTCTCGGCAGAATTATGCCTAAACACCAGATGAAATTTGACGGATTGTTCCATCAAGATGAAGAAGACGTCAGCGAGGAAGACAGTGATGATTAAAGACTAGTCAACATTACAATGACGATATAATTGCGAAGAAATACATTGGGACAGACAAATAAAAACACGAGTGTTTTAATAAAACAATAATAAAGTCAATAAAGCAATAATGTCATAACGTATATACTTTCTGTAGTTGTATTTTTCTTTGTTTGTGTTGTCTTATCAATCGTAAAAGCCTACTCTCAGTCATAAAATTAGCGCTTGGACACGCCCTCTAAATAACCCCCGTAAAATGGTTGTAGATAAAACCCAGTCATCCTCGATTTTGTAAACAAATCCGGCACGGAGGTACAACTAGGGTTCGGTGCATTCCTGTCCAGACAGCGTTAAAGGGGCACCATTTTTACCACGTTACGATTAAATTTTTAACTATGGATAGGCTATAGCTTGGTTTTGGGGTCGTTCTAGTACGAAATATTACAAAATGCACAATGATGGTGGTGTTATTCCGATACACACTCAATCGGGCACTTTCCAGGCTGTAGTTCCCTTTAAAACCACATGCCCGCACGTTTTCTTATGGCTTTAAACCACTGAATCCATTCCTTATTGTACGCGCCTCTGCAGACTATAGAGCCTAATCGATAATTTAGCCGTCACGGATTAAGAAAACTTGAGCGCTATCTGATCGGATGGCAGTAATGTATACAGTAGTGTGCATGTGTACTAGCAATTGATCTCGCTGATGCCAAAACCTTCCCTTTTCTACGATCACCGCGCACAGACATATATTTTTACTTGGATGATTCTGGTGGCAGTGTAGAAGATCCATTGGTATTGTATCGATTAACAAGAGGAATATAGGCGCACGGACGGAGTTATTTGCTCCATGATCGGTGCGATCATCGAGGGGTGATCGACCACCGGTCTCCGTACAGACGCATGGATTATGGATCGTGGATTTATCATATACCCCATGGCCGACACAGGCTGTACCCTGCAAGTATGCTGCGGTGAGTGTTTGTTTATAACTTGGGAAAACGTAACGTGCACAATACCCATAAACCCAATAAAAATGACTTTAAAATAATTCTTCAAATAGACAATCGTACTCGTTTCAGTCTGATCAACGCAACATTCATTTTTGCCATCTATCACTGTTTTCTGCTTTCGAGCATTCGGAAATCCAATTACTTTTTGTATCGATCGGATTAACTCCGTAACAATACTAGTGCACGCGCCCTCTTCCGTCTATTGTTGGGGGGATTAAAGATCCGACCAGCTGGTCGTTCACAGGGACTAACGTATGAAACTCATATTCGGGCTAAGATCCAAATGTACCATAAAAATATATATATTTTTCCATACCTTGTGCAATCTTTCCCATAGAATAGGTCAAACTGTACACGGTTCCTTATACCCACACCTATTCCCTATTTATCTCATCCATTCATTAGGTTAAACTGTGTTAAAAATTCCCACATCCCTTAATTCATATTTATATTTACATATTTCCATATTTACATATTTATGTGACCTTTACATATTTCTAGGCCCAAGGTCAAATTGTGTTAAGAAGACTACCTAAACTACTGACAACTCGACCGTTATCCAACTTGACATTTTGACAGCGTGCGCGTGCATGCCTTGCCGCCCTACAGCTGGCCAGGTCCCCGCGCACTCTACGCGGTACAGTCATGATGCCACAGATTTATGCGGCTTACGTAAATGTGACAAACTTGTAGTTGGGTATGTGAGTTGGGATAATCATGATTTATCAGAAGTTAACAACTTTAAAGAATTTCTTAAATGTTAATGTGGGATTTTCGGGGATTTGTTCAAGTGCGCCACGTTAGGAACACTGGAAAGAATTCCATATAAGCCTCCACCTCTATGGGCCATGACAGGAAACGTCAAAGTATTTTTAAAGAAAATCTTGACTTTTTTCCCTCCTAAATTTCCGTTTCTTCGTCAGATTTACAACTTTTGGTACTTTTTAAGTCATATCTAGGAAAATAACTGGAGTCCGTATATGGAATTCTTTCCAAGACGTCAATAAATTTAATTCCCTTCTCGTCTGCTCAGTACTATTGGTATTTTCACTCCCAACATAGTTGAACACATTTCGTTTTTCCTACTTCAAATATAGACACCAGAAATAAGTTGCTAAATACAGGTACACTTTGACATTTTCCTAAATCTATCCTCGACCCGCTATCATCATCTGCGCACCTGGGTGTGTCCATAAATAAGGGGTCGTAAAGTGTGACATTTTTGGTGTCCCTGTTACACCGGACCTGTTAATTTGCCATTCAAGTGTCAATAAAAACGACTTCACGCTATTTTTCATTTGTTTACCAGGTAGTTTGCTTTACATAATCACTCTTAGAATCAGAGACATGTGTCCTGAATTACAAAATCTTACACAAGTCAGATGTAACTCGGACACCAAAATTGGACCCTAAATTTATGGAATCACCCACCTACATGTACGCTTTGCACGCGCACCCATTCCCAAACGCAAAGAAAAGAGGACTGCGCACACATTGAACCACGTGGATTTAGGACATCTGACATAAATCGACTTCACACACTTGGCACACACAGCAAAAACTTGGAATCCCCACACAAAGGTTCTGGGTTCGATAGCCGCCGATGGCCACGTCAATCTTTTTCATTCAAAGACAGAAAAAAACACCAAAACAGCTCGGTGTTTGTTTACCTACAAACACAACGTCCGTCTAGTTTTTTTTTCCTCCTTTTTCAGACTTTTTCTCCATAGGTTTAACACACGTTTCTTCTGGCAGGCCACTTTGCCACTTTTTAAAATCCGATCGATTTCAGAAGAAATTTGTGACCGTGACGTCATCAGGTGTCGGGTTACGTCACATTAAAGATGCATTTTTCCCCATATGTTTTGTACACGTTTTAAAACACTCCACTTTGGCCTCTTTGTAAATCAGATCAACCTCCGACTTGATACACACTTGGACCATCACCCACAGATGGTCCGAGAAGAAATTTGTGACCGTGACGTCATCAGGTGTCGGGTTACGTCACATTAAAGATGCATTTTTCCCCATAGGTTTTGTACACGTTTTAAAACACTCCACTTTGGCCTCTTCGTAAATCCGATCAACCTCCGACTTGATACACACTTGGACCATCACCCACAAATGGTCCTCGAAGAAATTTGTGATCGTGACGTCATCAAGTGTCAGGTTACGTCACATTAAAGATGTATTTTCCCCATAGGGTTTGTACATGTTTTAAAACGCTCCATTTCGGCACTTTCGTAAATCCGGTCGACGTTACACTTGGTACACACCTATACCACCACCCACAGATGGTCCTTCAAGAAATTCGTGATCTTGACGTCATCAGGCATCACGTTACTTCACATTAAAGATGACATTTTCCCCATAGGTTTTGTACACGTTTTAAAATGCTCCACTTTGGCACTTTCGTAAATTTGATCGACTATATACTTGGTACACACTTAGACCACTACCCATAGATGGTCCTAGAAGAAATTCGTCATCGTGGCATCATGAGGTGTCAGGTTACATCACATTAAAGATGCATTATTTCCCTATTGGTTTTGTACACGTTTTTCTTCAAACTGAACTTCGGAAGTACAAGTCTGATTGGGTTAAAACTTGGTACGCATATTGACATAGATGTGTTATAGATGGAAATTGAAGTGGCATCATCATCAAATGTCATGTGAAGTCCCTTAAAGGGGCATTTTATTCCTTTATAGGTCTATATCTACAGAACTAAAATGTTCGATTCTCCATAGGTTTTGTACACGTTTTCCTTCAATTAGTACATTTTGGCACTTTCATAGATCTGATTGACTTCAGACTTGGCAGACACACATATCATCAGCCCCAGATGGTCTTAGAAGGTTGTTGTCATTTTGACGTCATCAGGTGTACAGCCCCATATCTCTGGAAGTATGGGTCCGATTGGATTGAAACTTGGCATTCTCTCATATTGGGATCTGTTATACATGTATTTGATAATATAGCTGAAATCATCGTGACGTCCTTAGCTGTCATGTGAGGGCGCTCTCACTTTGCATCATTTCCAGCCTAATATCTCCACAATTACATGTATGCGTCCGATTGGGTTGAAACTTTGCATTCTCACAAACTTGGATTAGTTATACACCTGAATATAGGTTAAGTCGTGATCACGTCATCAGTTGTCTTGTGGGGCGCCCTAACAGTGCATCATAAGTCGTGATTACGTCATCAGTTCTCTTGTGGGGGCACCCTAACAGTGCATCATTTCAGGCCCTTTATCTCTGCAAGTATTCGACCGATTGCGTTGAAATTTTACATGCACTAATTGAAGTCATCTTCTCATGTCCTTGTCACATAAAAAAAGCCGAAACAGCTGTGTTTGTACACAAACACCTCTAGTTATTATTATTATTATGAATACATCTTTGCCTTTTTTGAGAAAGGTTCATGTATAACTTACGTGGTGTTTCAATAGTTGGCTCTGTCTCATTACCAGGTGCTTTCGTAGGCAGTTTTGTAGGCGGTTCTGGTGTCCTAGTTGCTGGTGTAGGCGGGGTTATCCTAGTCGCTGGTGTAGGCGGGGTTGTCCTAGTCGCTGGTGTAGGCGGGGTTGTCCTAGTCGCTGGTGTGGGCGGGGTCGTCCTAGTTGCTGGTGTAGGCGGGATCGTCTTAGTCGCTGGTGTAGGCGGGGTTGTCCTAGTTGCTGATGTAGACGGGGTTGTCCCAGTTGCTGATGTAGACGGGGTTGTCCCAGTTGCTGGTGTAGACGGGTTTGCCCCAGTTGCTGATGTAGGCGGGGTTGTCCTAGTTACTGATGTAGGCGGGGTTGTCCTAGTTGCTGGTATAGACGGGGTTGCCCCAGTTGCTGATGTAGGCGGGGTTGTCCTAGTTACTGATGTAGGCGGGGTTGTCCTAGTTGCTGGTATAGACGGGGTTGCCCCAGTTGCTGATGTAGACGGGGTTGTCTTAGTCGCTGATGTAGGCGGGGTTGTCCTAGTTGCCGTCGTTGCGTCTGTCCCGGGTGTTTCTGTAGGTGCGTCTGTCCCAGTTGTTGCAGTCCCTGTTGCCTCGCCAGGTGTTGTTTCCATGGTAGGTGTCCCTGGTGTCCCCGTTGGTCCCGCAGTCGTTACTTCTGTGGCCACCGTTGCATCGCTAGTAACATCTGCTAAGGTGCTCCCTTCAGTGTTTTCTGTCCCTGCAGGTGTTGTTTCCGTCGCGAGAGTCGTTTCCGTTGCAGCTGTTCCGGTCTGCGCATGGGTAGGTATTCCTGATCAAAATTTGGTGTATGAGAACAACATCACAGAAACCAACATGATCCTGATTAAGTGACTATACACTGCATGTGACAGCTACTTTGGCCAATATGAAGTCTGCTTGAGTGTTTTCGCGGTGAGTGACGCCTTGCTTTCATAAACAGCGGTACAGTCTGTGAGTTGACACATTATTTGAATAAGACTTCTATATAGTATTAGTGTCCTCTTTTCAGTCCCCAAAACCGCATTGGAAGACCTGAAAATAGTTGTTTTTGTTCAATTTCTTTTTAAATTGTTTTTGTTTTGTTTTGTGCTTTCGGATAAGCACATGCCATCCCATAAAACACTGGTGCGCAAATGCCACAGTGGGGCAATGCGACCCCAACAAAATACGCTTAAAACAAAAGTGTAGGATATTAAAATTTAAACAATAGTTATAAACAATATACTAACTTACCCATTATACATACTACGATGATGAATAAAAAAACTGAGGACCTGCAGATCTCCATTGCCAGATTCCGTCTAAGTTGACCTTTCGTGAGAGATAGCGCTAGAAAACGAATTTTAAACAGCATTTTCAGTGGTAAACATGAGTTCATCTCTAAGTCAACCAGAAATGTTTGTCTGTTCAAACGATTCGCTCGTTCGAAAATATTCACAATTATATCGACCAATTCATTAATTTTGTCGAATCAAGATTATTTACATGATTCAAGGACATACAAGTCTGAGTAATGGATTTGATCTAAGTTTCCATTATGTGGTGGAAAAGCGAAATAATTTTTGAATTACGTATTTCTAAACGAAACCACGACCCCTCCCCCCAAGTGACAGGTAAATCATCGTTACCTGTAAAATTACTTAATAATTGTACCGTTTCATCAGACAAACAGTGGTCTCTTCGAATATGTGACAGTTGTCTTATCGCAGATTTCTGACGAAAGGCAACAATTTTTGTCGACTACATCACTTTTTCACCTCGAAATTTCTAATTTCTATTCATCCGACAAATTGTTCGAGAAAAGAAATTCCAGATTTAAATTATGTCTATAACCATTTCAATTCCGAATTAGATGGTCAATTATTGGTCCTATTACTGCAGGATGAAAAATACCTTTAACTGAATGAACTCACTGGACTGATTTCCTTACCATTTCAGAGCAAGCCTATAAATCATTGGATTTCCTACAAACTCAAACCACATCGGATATTAAGCTGCAGGCTCTCCGGTTTTCTGCTAATTAAAATGGTTGTGATTAACACTTGATGCTTGGTACAAGCACGTGCAACACTTTTAAAGGTATACATGTATTGATTATGCACACCTAAATAACTTTGCACTGATTTTTAGTACAATCGCAATTCTCCAAGGTGTTATAATTTTTTCCATCTTTGTTTAAAGATTCCGGACTCACTTGATTCCACAGCCTTGAAGGCTTAAAGTTCCGATTTCTCAGGTGTTTGACGCAACTTTGGAGTTGGACTTGAGTTGAATGTGTACGCACTGATACCATAAAACAACTATCAGCCTGCATACAAGCCAACTCGTGTCACAACAACACGTAGCCTATCTGTTCAGTTCACTGATCAATTGCCCGTCTGATTACCATCGTTTACACATTTCGACCGTGAATGCATATTAGGACTAGTGCTGCATCTCTTTATTTTCCGTACACCACTCGAGAACGGTGCAGAGGTTTATTCGCCCCTGATAGCCACTCCTGTTTGAAAAAATCAACATGTCTCTATACATCGGCTGCCGGACAACAACTCCAAACCTGTCACCTAATACTCCATCGACAGCACTTGTCCATCTGCAATTTCAGAGCCATCGGTGTGGGCGTTTCCCGCTTTCCGTATTTCACCGTCCGTGTTTTTTTTATAACGCATTATTTCAGTGTGCTGCATTCGCGGGGGGTTTTGGGGTTTTTTTTGCAAGGGTTTGAGTCAAAATCTCAGGTTCTTTGGGTTGGATTAAAATGGACTCTACAAATGACTGCAAATCATCATGAAAAGGTGAATCAGGAAACGAGCATTGATCACAACGATCGCAACAATAGACCTGATAGGCAGCGACCATCTTAGGGCATCTTTTGCTATTTTATTTCAGTACCAACGAATGCACAAAAACTTCAATCATGTATATCCCTGCAAAACAGGGGCATTGCCGTCTAAGATCGCTGCTACGCATATAAGGTCTATAGCGAAAGCAAATCTTCTCTAATAAAAACACCTAATATATTCATCAGTAGACACTGAGTAACACAAAAAGAATGTTTTTCCAGAGCTGTGAATTTATCAAAATAATGTGTATATCTTTACAAACGAGATGATTTGGTCAGCCGTACGGGATGGTTTTTAAAAACCTGCCCACAAATGAAGTTAACAATTTCCCACAAAATTTTGACTTTTGAGCAAAAAAAAAATGGACATCCTAGTCGTTCTGGACTAAGCAGAAATTAATTAATGTAATGCCAAGGTTTGGATCGGATAATCATTGCATAGTCATTGAATTGGAAGGAATGGGAGAAAGTTTACTTACAATTTGAACAGATCCGTCCGTCAAAGCTGAAGCAATTTTGTCTTATGCTGCTACCAGTCCTATAGTATATCCAGAACCGATTTCACGATTTACAAAGTGTAAAATGCTGCGCGTCACGAAGGGCCTTTCCTTTTTAAGGGAATAACGTTTCTATGTTCACGTTGCTATTTGCACACAGGTCTCGAAGCAATATTACACGGTTTTCTAATGGCTAGCTACGTCACAAGTGGGTGATGGCCCCACGTGACTCGCAGTGCGCGCCTTCTATTGGATGACGCAGACAGAAACCCAGCCGGATTGTTTCAGTTTCGTTTTGTATCACTGTACCTGATTTTTGTTTATCAGGGGAACTTTGTAACACTTGAAAACCCGTTTTTTGCGATAAACTTGGCAAATAGTTCCATTTTGTTTTGTTTTATTTATGTATTTGTCACCCTGGATACACAAAATAATGTCAAAGGACACTTAATTCCCTTGCGCGCCCCAATCACAATTCTAATTTGGGGGACTAATCATCTTACTCGCAGCTGAGTAGCATGGCCGGCTGCAACGTGGTCGAGCCGATGGAATCTATGACTACGGAGCATGCACAGCCTGAGATCGCAAGTGTTTTATTTTGCAAAGGGAGGAAATGTTTGGGGTCAACGAATTTATAAAAGCCATGTTTACAATAATAAAACTTGTATTTTATGCATAATATGCCAATTAGCATCCACCATTATCATATAATGTTTACTTCTATCTATATCTCCGCTGGACCTCGTCCAATTATATCAATCGAGGTGTCTTAACACAAGTTTTATAGGGTCAACGAATTCATTGAAGCCATTTCTACATACAATGATAACGGCCTATATGTGTCTATAATGCATAAACAAAACAAATTGTGTTTTTAGGATAAACCAGAACTAAATCATTGCAACACCAATCTCAACCAAATAGTCACAAACTTCTTCTCGAACGCCTGAATAAAAACCCACGTTATGGTTCTGGACTTTTTTCGTTTAAAGTAAAAGGGTGACTTGACCAGAATCTTAGTTTCTAGATTTTTACGGAAGAAAATATTTCTTTAAAAAACAAATTTCTTAAATATTCAGTACAAATGGATGCTGTCTTCAGTAAAATCGATTCTCGTCCTCCCCGTTTGAACGCTGGAAACGCAATGGATTCGTGGACGGCAGAGTAACGCTGAGCGCCGGTGCATCGGGGCGGACTATTGAACCTTCGGACTAACGAACCTTCGGACTAATGACCCTTCGGACTAGAAAACATTCGGACTATCGAACTTTTGGACAATTAAGCCGTCACCAGCGCATCATAGACGCTAAATATCATTCATTTTGTAAGGGCCATCCAGTTTATTTAGTGATTTTAAGTTTACTCATGTCGAGCTGCACTTCAATTATGACCTGTGCCCCAATGTTGAAGGGCAATCTTTTAGTCGCCCGTACACGGTACGCAAAGCAGATTATCATTCCGGATTCAATAAAACGATAATCTCATCTACGTCAATCAAGTTGAAATTGACTCCACAACAGGGACGATATGAAAGAAGGGAACTGTTGCCTAGGTTCAAGTACGAGGTTTTAATATTTTACTTTAGCTTGAAAATTTATTTCCCGGGAATTATCAAATATTTTGAGACTCGTTTCTTGTTGATAATAGTGTTCACGTCTTCGACTGTCGACTTATTAATGCTGCAAAAGCGCAGTGCAGAATGAATACAACGTATGAAAAATTACTAATCGTCAGTTACTTCTAAAGGACAGCTTAAAATGAGCATCCATCATTTGAAACTGCAGTTATCAACCTCAAAATACACTCACGTTTTTAATTTTAGTCATCGTTCAAGTCTGACGACTTTACATCAAACAAACGAAAATTGTTGCATTAAAAAGAACATATTTAGGTCAATCCAAAAAAACCATTGGTAAGAACACATTCGTTATTGAATTTAAACTAAACTTATGCTATCTTCTGCGCTGTAAAAAAAGTTGGGTAAAACACTGCTTTGGCAATGTTATTTGCCTTACATTGGTGTGAAGTTACCGCATTGTGGGGTGATTTGGGGTAACAATTGACCAACTATTGGCAAGACTTTGCCCAAGAGTGTCGTCGGTTTGTTAGTTGACCAACATTGCGCAAAATATTTTTTTTTTTGGTACAGTGAATTCTAAAGACTCTATTATATCCTCACTACCATCAAAACAACATGCATTCGATTATATAAAAATACATAAAACATGTCTTTTGTACAGATCATCAGTTTGATTTTTATACCCCCAATTAGATATCATTCACTGAAGAGACGGATGGAGTTGTGTTATACACGGACGGATGTGATACGAAAGATTTATAATTAACACAAAAAGGGTCCAAAAGGTATCTTTACACTGGACTCGTATCGAGATATGCACATTGCCCGCCTAATACTGCAATGAACTCGAAATGTTCAAGTTTGACCTGCTGATTTAATACATTTACTGGTCAGTGCATTGACAGTTTCAGGATACCTGACGATGGTTATGTATTGCAACCCCGTCTCCAAGAGTATGACCCCACAAATCTGTCTGTGCTTAATTCCCTTGACTGAAATAAAGCCATCGACACTCTTACTTTACGACCAGATATAACCATTTGCATATAAATATAACACGGTAAACCTTTGAATGCAAAAAATTAAATAAATAGTATATTTGTAAAGTTGGTATGCCCGTGTTTTAGTGTGGTTCACAGTAACGGTGCGTTACCTATCATCGCCATGGCACAGAATGAAAACAACATTTTTGAATGACCATTTACAGGGTTGAGCCCAAACTTTAAGGTTTGGGTTTTGTTTAAAAATGCCGTTTTTTCCTGCAAACAATTATGCAAAACATTCAAACAAATGATTCTTTTGTCAAAAGAGCACGGCCATACCAAACTAAACAGAAACGAGATAACGAGGACTTTCACATGATGGCTGAATACCAATATAGACACCTTGCACGGTGCGCTCTCACTGGGGCAGTTTCTGTTACCAAAATGCCGTGAAAACGAAAATACAACTGTCTTCTCATATCACAGAGGAACACATTCGTGCCCTCAATGTGACGTCAGATGCAGGGGTTCTATGCAGTTGTCTCCCCTCCTGCTCGGGTCCAAACGTCTTATACTTAGCTCTCCCCACCCTCTGCCAGCTCCTCCGATGCATCTCATCAAGATGACTTGTCCGACGCGTTGGATACCTGGTCAGGCGGTGGGCTGTTGCCGCGAGGCGGCGGGCTGTTGCCGCGAGACGACGGCCGAGTCAGCTCCTGTTCCTCCACGTCATGGACCTTGGCTGATCGTCCCGTTTTCTTCACAACAAGGACGATGATCACAACGATGATGGCAGCAGCGGCGACACAACCGACCGCAATGCCGGCGATGGCCCCCGGGGACAGACCCGGGTCTTCCTTTTGGGGTGGATCTGATAAATAAATTTAAAAAATGAGATTGGGGGGGGGGAATCAATTGGCAAAAAAACCCTCAAACATGATGTAAAGTCTTCACTGCAAAAAATATAGTGTTAATTCAACACCATTCGGTATCTATATAGAACAATACCAGTAAAACTTGACACAAGATGGTCCTATATAGATACAAATGGTGTAAATTTAACACTGCAGTTTTTGCAGCGTGCATACGGAAAGTACAACACTCATGAAATTGAAACAGATACATCACACGAAGGGACTACCTAGATATTGTATCTTAAAACCTATACTTTAGTCTATTTGGTTTAAAAAAAAAAACCCGTTGACTACTGATCTGGTTAAAACAAACGTGTCCAAGTCAACTCAGACTACAGTGAGGCCCTTGGAATATGCCTGAAGTACATGAACTTCTCGAGTCTTTTTTTTATCCAAATGTCGAAAGATGGAAGGAAACATTTTCTCAACTTACCTGTGTTCAAAAAATATTCTGAAAAAGAAAACAAAACAAAACAACCGAGATAACATTTACACAATATTGACGAAATGACATTTATTTACGTTCTGTCACAAGAATGTCAAGATAAATTTGAAATCGTGTGTGTGCAAATTTGAAATGACCTTTTTGGCATCATGTTGAGTTTTCAAAATTAAACTTATTGATGCGTATATCTGGGGGGTTTTCTGTCAGTTGTACTCAGTGGCGGTTCTGGGGGGGGGGCTTTAGAGGAGAAAATAACCAGTCTACATTTCAGCACGCCTCCCTGAAAAAATTCTGGAACCACCCTACTAGCCCCCCCCCCCCCAAAAAAAAATTATTGGCTCTAGAACCGCGCCTGGTTGTACCGATTTTTATGCTTAATGAAAAAATCATCCCCAGAAAGGGTATACACAATGTTCTCATTAATTCACCAAAAATTTACAGTTTAAAGTTGCTTTTGACCTTTCAACAGGAAATAAGTACAACAAGAGAAGTGGACTTTCCACTATATTATAGTGGAAAGTCCATTTATTGTGTTGCACTTAAATTCCTATTGGTAGGTCAAAAGTAACTTCGTAAATAAAAAAGTTGGTGCGGGGGCGGGGGGAGGGGGGTTTTACAGACAAAAAGACAGTTTTCAATCGTCCACGATATGCATAATTACTGGTACCTTTAACTGTGATTGATGACGGATCAACAGTGAGGGCAGTAATCCTTTCGTCATCTGAGTTGTTGAACGCCTCCTTTAAGCTCTCCGTTAGTTCCTCAGAGATTACTTTCGTTTCCGGTGGGAATTCCATCAGAAATGTAGCCACAATGCTTCCTTTCCTGAATTCAGAGACAGAGCAGTCCGCGATACTGCTTCCAGCATCCGAGTTTTCCAGGGCAGCGTCGACCTAACGGAGAGAGATCAACACGATCAAACGCTGTGATGGTAAGATGAGTAATGCATCATGGCCAGCCATTCCACGGGGATGAGGTTGTTCTTTCTTGTTAATCCACGGTTCTCGAGGTTTCCTTGGACTCGGACCAAAATATATATTTTAGCAGGATGTGAAGTAAAATAGATCTAACATGACTTTATCTCTGTCTTACTTACCGCAATGCAAACTTTGCCGCTCAAATTCCTGTAAAGTATTGATTCTGGCTTCTCGTAGTCGGACTTAAACACAGCTTCGACTCCATCAATTTGCAGGATCTTTATGTCACCCTCGAACTCCTTGAGAGCTGAAACAGAAAACGATCACCCAGTGATGAATGTGAACGTCTGAAGAAAATCATAGCACGTATGAGCATCTTACAAAAAAAAGTCTTTTACTTTTCAAAGTACTGGAGGTTTTTGTTTCATGAATACATCATCGCCTTTTTGAGAAAGGTCAAGTTCTATATAACTCACGTGGTGTTTCAGTTGTGGGCTCTGTTTCATTACCAGGCGCTTGCGTATGCAGTTTTGTAGGTGGTTCTGATGTCCTAGCTGCTGGTGTAGGCGGGATTGTCCTAGTCTCTGGTGTAGGCGCGGTTGTCCTAGTCGCTGGTGTAGGCGGGGTTGTCCTAGACGCTGGTGTAGGTTGTGTTGTCTCAGTTGCTGGTGTAGACGGGGTTGTCCTAGTTGCTGGTATAGACGGGGTTGTCCCAGTTGCTGGAATGGGCGGGGTTGTCCTAGTTGCTGGTGTAGGCGGGGTTGTCCCAGTTTCTGGTGTAGACGCAGTTGTCCCAGTTGCTGGTGTAGACGGATTTGTCTCATCTGCTGCTGTATATGCGATTGTCCCAGTTTCTGGTGTAGACGCGGTTGTCCCAGTTGCTGGTGTAGACGGAGTTGTTTCATCTGCTGCTGTATACGCGATTGTCCCAGTTGCTGGTGTAGACGCGGTTGTTTCATCTGCTGCTGTATACGCGATTGTCCCAGTTGCTGGTGTAGACGCGGTTGTCCCATCTGCTGCTGTATATGCGATTGTCCCAGTTGCTGATGTAGACGGGGTTGCCCCAGTTGCTGGTGTAGACGCGGTTGTCCTAGTTGCTGGTGTAGACGGGGTTGTCTCATCTGCTGCTGTATATGCGATTGTCCCAGTTGCTGATGTAGACGGGGTTGTCCCAGTTGCTGGTGTAGACGCGGTTGTCCTAGTTGCTGGTGTAGACGGGGTTGTCTCATCTGCTGCTGTATATGCGATTGTCCCAGTTGCTGATGTAGACGGGGTTGCCCCAGTTGCTGGTGTAGACGCGGTTGTCTCATCTGCTGCTGTATATGCGATTGTCCCAGTTGCTGGTGTAGACGGGGTTGTCCAAGTTGCTGGTGTAGACGGGGTTGTCCCAGTTGCTGGTGTAGACGGGGTTGTCTCATCTGCTGCTGTATACGCGATTGTCCAAGTTGCTGGTGTAGACGGGGTTGTCCCAGTTGCTGGTGTAGACGGGGTTGTCCCAGTTGCTGATGTAGACGGGGTTGTCCCAGTTGCTGATGTAGACGGGGTTGTCCCAGTTGCTGATGTAGACGGGGTTGTCCCAGATGCTGATGTAGACGGGGTTGTCCCAGTTGCTGATGTAGACGGGGTTGTCCCAGTTGCTGATGTAGACGGGGTTGTCCCAGTTGCTGATGTAGACGGGGTTGTCCCAGTTTCTGGTGTAGACGCGGTTATCCCAGTTGCTGGTATAGGCGAGGTTGCCCCATCTGCTATTATAGGCGCATTTGTTGATGCACCTGGTGCGTTTGTTTCCTCGGCAGGACGTGTCCCTTCTATCCCCGTTGATCCCGTAGCCTCCGTCGTTGTTGCTCTGCTGGTAAAACCTGTTGTGGTCATTGCCTCGACAGTAATGATTCCTGTGATTCCTGTCACATCTGTCTCATCTGTCACATCTGTTATATCTGTTACAGTCTGCGTATGGACAGGTATTCCTGAATGTACATGTATCAATAATAGATGTATTAGGGGGGTGTTCAATAGAAACCAATGCCCTGAAGAAATGATTACACGCAGCTACTTTGCCCAATATGAAATCTGCTTGCTTGTAATCGCCTAAATCTGTGAGTTGGCACAGTATCTATAAAAAAAAATACCAGGCCTAATACATGGCGCATATCAACTGCCTCTTTTTCAGTCCCAAAGACCGATGGGATAGTCCTGAGAATACTTTTGCATTTTCAGCCATGATTTTTGTCCAAATAGTCAAATGCTATCGAAAGCCCATGTTCTCAAACGACAGAGGTTTTTGTTTAATTTCTTTTAAACCATTTTTGTTTTGTTCAAGAGCCCTTTCTGTACTCTGGATAAGCACTAAACCATAAAACACTGTTGCAAAATGCCACAGTGGGGCAATGCGAATCCAGCAGAAAAAAAATATGCTTAAAACAAAAATGTTGTATATTACAGGCTTTAAAATGGTTATAAACAATATATTAACTTACCCATCATGCATACTACGATGATGAATAAACAAACTGAGGACCTGTAGATCTCCATTGCCAGATTCCATCTAAGTTGACCTTTCGTGAGAGATAGCTCTAGAAAACGAATTTTAAACAGCATCTTCAGCGGTAAACATGAGTTCATCACCAAGTCTACCAGAAATGTTGGTCTGTTCAAATGATTCGCTCGTTCGAAAATATTCACAATAATATCGTCCAATTCATTTGTCGAATGAAGATTATTTACATGATTCAAAGGCATACAAGTCAGAGTAATGATTTTGATCTTAGTGTCATTGTGTTGGAAAAGCTGAATAATTTGTGAATTGCATATTTCCATAAAGTCTTCATTGACAATATGTCTGTGTGTGACAAGAAGTCAAATCAGTCTGAAAAGAAGAAAAAATCTATCAAAGCGAAACCAGGAAAACAAGGCCCTCCCCAGTCGCAAATAAATCACTGTTACCTGTAAATGTATTATTGAACGATTTCATAAGACAAAAAATATCTCTTATTATGGGAAGGTTGTCTTCATACATATTTCTGACAAACGGCGACAGTTTTTGTCGACTCCATCACATTTTCACCTCGAAATTCCTCATTTCTATCCATCCGACAATTGGTCGAGACAAGAAATTCCGGATTTATATGTCTAATCATTTCGGTTTTTTCTGTTAGTTAAATATGTTTGTGATTGACACTTGATTCTAAGTACAAGCAGGTGCAATACATGCATTAATTATGCACACAACTGAATAACTTCGTACTATCTTTAAGTACAACCACAATTCTCCGAGGTGTTTTAAACTATTTGTCCTTGAAAGCTTAAAGTTGGACTTGAGTTAAATGAGTAGGCAGGTATACCATAAAATTAAGTATCAGTCTGCAAACAAGCCAACTCGTTTCACAACAACACGTAGCCTATATCTGTTCAGTTCACTGATCAATTGCCCGTCTGATTACCATCGTTTACACATTTCAACCGCAAATGCAAATAGGACTAGTGCCACATCTCTTTATTTTCCGTACAACACTCGAGAACGGTGCAAAGGTTTATTCGCCAGTAGCCACTCCTGTTTGGTAAAATTAACATGTTTTAGTCTGTATACATCGGCTGCCAGTGTCATATGAAAATTCGACTCCTATGAAAGTCGGACCTCTTTTCCCTGTTATTGGTCAATCCCTCACATGCACAACACACGACACAAGTCACTTTCCCATAATGATCCTAAAAATAGCATAGTATCGTACTTGCGCAATACTACCATGCGCAATACTACAAATGAGTCCACATTTCATGGAGTCGGATATTCACGCTACACCGGAAAATAACTAAAAAACCTGGCACCTAATATTCCACAGACAACACTTCTCCATCTGCAATTTCATAGTCATCGGTGTGGGCGTTTCCCACCTTCCGTATTTCATCATCCGTGTCTGTAATCATCCATTATTACAATGTGCGTTCGCGATGCACGTATTTTTTTATTTTTTATTTTTTTTGAAGGGTTGGAGTCAAAATCTCAGGTTCTTTGGATTGGATTAAAATGGACTCTTTTCAAAAGACTGCAAATCATCATCAAAAGGTGAATCAGGAAACGAACATTGATCACAACGATCGGAACAATAGACCTAGTGGACAGCGACCATCTTAGGGCATCTTTTGCTATTTTATTTCAGTACCAACGAATACACAAAAAGTTCCATCATGTATATCCCTGCAAAACAGGGGCATTGCCGTCTAAGATGGCTGCTACACATAAAGTCTGTAGCGAAAGCAAATCTCAAATAACACCACCATGCTCTGAACTATACATAGTAGACTTCAGTATGTTCATCAGTAGACATTGAGTAACACAAAAACATTTTTTTCCACAGCTGTGAATTTATCGAAATAATGTTTACATCTTTACATACGAGATGATTTGGTCAGCCGTACAGGAAGGTTTCGAAAACCCAGCCCCCCCCCCCCCAAAAAAAAAAAAATGAAGTTAACAATTTCCCACAAAAAGTTGACTTTTGAGCAAAAGAAATTCAAGTTGACATCTTAGTCGTTCTGGACTAACCAGAAATTAATGAATGTAATGCCAAGGTGTGGATCGTGATAATCATTGCAATAGTCATTGAATCGGGAGGAACGGGAGAAAGTGTACTTACAATTTTAAAAGATCCGCCTGTCGTCGAAGCTGAAGCAATTCCGTCCTCTGCTGCTAGCGATAGTATATCCAGAACCAATGTCACGATTTATAAGGCATAAAATGCTGCGCGTTACGAAGTGCCTCTCCTATTTATGAAAATCTTGTTATTTATGAAAATCTTGTTATCTTGTTGTTATTTGCACACATGTCACGAAGTAATATCACAGGGTTTTCTAATGGCTATCTGCGTCACAGGTGGGTGGTGGCCCTGCCCACGTGACTCGCAGTGCGCGCCTTCTTTTGGTTGACGCAGACAAAAACCCAGCTGGATTGCCGTATGTTTCAGTTTGTATCCCTGTATGTATTTTGTTTATCAGGGGACTTTTGCAACACTTGAAAATCCGTTTTTGCGATAAACTTGGCAAATAGTTCCATTTTGTTTTGTTTTATTTATTTATTTGTCACCCTGGATACACAAATGTCAAAGGGCACTTAATTCCCTTGCGCACCGCAACCAAAATTCTAATTTCGGGGGCCAATCATCCTTACTCGCAGCTGAGTAGCATGGCCGGCTACAACGTGGTCGAACCGATGGAATCTATGACCACGGAGCATGCACAGCCTGAGATCGCAATTTTTTTATTTTTGCAGAGGGAGGAAATGTTTTGGGTCAACGAATTTATAAAAGCCATGTTTACAATAATAAAACTTGTATTTTATGCATAATATGCAAATTAGCATCCACCATTATCATATAATGTTTACTTCTATCTATATCTCCGCTGGACCTCGTCCAATTATATCAATCGATGTTTTAGGTTCAACGAATTCATTGAAGCCATTTCTACATACAATGATAACGGCCTATATGTGTCTATTATGCATAAACAAAACAAATTGTGTTTTTAGAATAAACCAGAACTAAATCATTGCAACACCAATCTCAACCAAATAGTCACAAACTACTTCTCGAACGCCTGAATAAAAACCCACGTTATGGTTCTGGACTTTTTTCGTTTAAAGTAAAAGGTTGACTTGACCAAAATCTTAGTTTCTAGATTTTTACGAAAGAAAACATTTCTTTAAAAAACACATTTCTTAAATATTCAGTACAAATGGATGCTGTCTTCCGTAAAATCGGTTCTCGTCCTCCCCGTTTGAACGCTGGAAACGCAATGAATTCTTGGACGGCAGAGTAACGCTGCGCGCCGGTGCATCGGGGCGGACTATTGAACCTTCGGACTAACGAACCTTCGGACTAATGACCCTTCGGACTTGAAAACCTTCGGATTATCGAAGCTTTGGACAATTAAGCTGTCACCAGCGCATCATAGACCCTAAATATCATTCTTTTTGTAAGGGCCATTTACTTTATTTAGTAATTTGAAGTTTACTCATGTCGAGCTGCACTTCAATTATGACCTATGCCCCAATTGTTGGAGGGCATTTTTTAGTCGCCCGTACACGGTATGCAAAGCAGACTATCATTCCGGATTCAATAAAACGATAATCGTATCTACGTCAATCAAGTTGGACTTGACTACACAACAGGGACGATATGAAGGAGGGGAACTTTGACTAGGTTCAAGTTCGAGGTTGTGTTTTTTTTTTTACTTTAGCTAGAAAATTTATTTCCCGGGAATTACCAAATATTTTGAGACTCGTTTCTTGTTGATAATAGTTTTCACGTCTCCGATTGTCGACTTAGTAATCCTGCAAAAGCGCAGTGCAGAATGAATACAACGTATGCAAAATTACTAATCGTCAGTTACTTCTATAATAAATGACAGCTTAAAATGAGCATCCATCATTTGAAACTGCAGTTATCAACCTCAAAATACACTCGCGTTTTTAATTATAGTCATCGTTCAAGATTGACGACTTAACATGAAACAGACGAAAATTGTTGCATTAAAAGAACATATCGTCGTGTGCCCGGCAGAAGGGCATAAGTGTGCATATGCCCTTATGCAATGTAGCGTAATGACCAAAATGTTCCCAGCAAAAGGGCATATGCAGAAAACTGCCTCCATTTTAGTGAAATTATAACATTTTCGTCAGAAATTAATACACATTGTTCCTAAACTTATGATTCATACGTGTGACAAATTTCAAATTCGTACGATTTATATTATGCGTGGGAGAACATTGTATACATAATGCGCGCGAGGGAACAATGGAACCTTTCAATGCAATTTTCTTGAAAATGATTTTTGCGTCAGAACGCTCATATGCCCTTCTGCCGGGCACCCGACGATATTTAGGTCTAGCCAAAAAGAACATTGGTGAGCACACATTCGTTACTGAATTTAAACTAAACTTATGCTATCTTCTGCGCTGTAAAAAAAAAAGTTGGGTAAAACACTGCTTTGGCAATGTTATTTGCCTTACATTGGTGTGAAGTTACCGCATTGTGGGTTGATTTTGGGTAACAATTGACCAACTATTGGCAAGACTTTGCCCAAGAGTGTCGTCGGTTTGTTAGTTGACCAACATTGGGCAAAATACTAAACCGTTTGCCCAACATTTTTTTTTGATACAGTGAATTCTAAAGACTCTATTATATCCTCACTACCATCAAAACAACATGCATTCGATTATATAAAAATATACAAAACATGTCTTTTGTACAGATTATCAGTTTGATTTTTATACACCCATTTAGATATCATTTACTGAAGAGACGGATGGAGTTGTTATACATGGACGGATGTGATACAAAAGATTTATAATTAACTCAAAAAGGGTCCAAAAGGTATCTTTACACTGGACTCTTATCTAGATGTGCACATTGCCCGCCTAATACTGCAATGAACTCGAAATGTTCAAGTTTGACCTACTGATTTAATACATTTACTGATCAGTGCATTGACAGTTTCAGGATACCTGACGATGGATACGTATTGCAACCCCGTCTCCAAGAGTATGACCCCACAAATCTGTCTGTGCTTAATTCCCTTGACTGAAATAAAGCCATCGACATTCTTACTTTACGACCAGATATAACCATTTGCATATAAATATAACACAGTAAACCTTTGAATGCAGAAAATTAAATAAATACTAAAATTTGTAAAGTTGGTATGCCCGTGTTTTAGTGTGGTTCACAGTAACGGTGTGTTACCTATCATCGCCGTGGCACAGAATGAAAACAACATTTTTGAATGACCATTTACAGGGTTGAGCCCCAACTTTAAGGTTTAAGGTTTGTTTTTTCCTGCAAACAATTAGGCAAAACATTCAAACAAATGATTCTTTTGTCAAAAGAGCACGGCATACCAAACTAAACAGTATCGAGATAACGAGGACTTTCACATGATGGCTGAATACCAATATAGACACCTTGCACGGTGCGCTCTCACTGAGGGCAGTTTTTGCTACCAAGATGCCGTGAAAACGAAAATACAACTGTCTACTCATATCACAGAGGAACACATTCGTGCCCTCAATGTGACGTCAGATGCAGGGGTTCTATACAGTTGTCCCCCTCGTGCACGGGCCCAAACGTCTCATACTTAGCTTTCCCCACCCCCTGCAAGCTCTTCCGATCCGTTAATCCATCTCATCAAGATGACTTGTCCGACGCGTTGGATACCCGGTCAGGCGGTGGGCTGTTGCCGCGAGGCGGCGGGCTGTTGCCGCGAGACGACGGCCGAGTCAGCTCCTGTTCCTCCACGTCCTGGACCTTGGCTGATCGTCCCGTTTTCTTCACAACAAGGACGATGACCACAACGATGATGGCAGCAGCGGCGACACAACCGACCGCAATGCCGGCGATGGCCCCCGGGGACAGACCCGGGTCTTCCTTGGGTGGAACTGATGAATCAAAAAAAGAAATTTAGGGGAAAATCAATTCACAACAAGGAAGACAAGAAGCACGACGATTATGGCAACAGCGGCGACACTACCGACCACAATTCCGGCGATGACCTCGGGGGACAGACCCAGCTCGTCCTTTTTGGGTGGATCTGATAAATCAAAAAATGAGTTTGAGGGGGAATTCAATTGGCAAAAAAAACCCTCAAACATGATTTAAAGTCTTAACTGCAAAAACTGTAGTGTTAATTCAACACCATTCGGTATCTATATAGAACAATACCAGTAAAATTTGACACAAGATGGTCCTATATAGATACAAATGGTGTAAATTTAACACTGCAGTTTTTGCAGCGTGCATACGGAAAGTACAACACTGATGAAATTGAAACAGATACATCACACGAAGGGACTACCTAGGTATTGTATCTTAAAACCTATACTTTAGTCTATTTGGTTAAAAAAAAATAACAACCCGTTGACTACTGATCTGGTTAAAACGAACGTGTCCGAGTCAACTCAGACTACAGTGAGGCCCTTGGAATATGCCTGAAGTACATGAACTTCTCGAGTTTTTTTTATCCAAATGTCGAAAGATGGAAGGAAACATTTTCTCAACTTACCTGTGTTCGAAAAATATTCTGAAAAAGAAAACAAAACAAAACAAGCGAGATAACATTTACACAATATTGACGAAATGACATTTATATACGTTCTGTCACAAGAATGTCAAGATAAACTTGAAATCGGGTGTGTGCAAATTTGAAATGATCTATTTAGCATCTTGTTGAGTTTTCAAAATTAAACTTAATGATGCGTATATCTGGGGGGTTTTCTGTCAGTTGTACTCAGTGGCGGTTTTTTTTTCTGGGGGGGGGGGCGCTTTAGCGGAGAAAATAACCAGTCTACATTTCAGCACGCCTCCCTGAAAAAAAATCTGGATCCACCCTGCTAGCCCCCCAAAAATATTGGCTCTAGAACCGCGCCTGGTGGTACCGATTTTTATGCTTTATGAAAAATCATCCCCAGAAAGGGTATACACAACGCTCTCATTAATTCACCAAAAATTTACGAAGTTGCTTTTGACCTTCAGCAGGAAATAAGTACAACAAGAGAAGTGGACTTTCCACTTTAATATATAGTGGAAAGTCCACTTCTCTTGTTGTACATTCAAAAGTAACTTCGTAAAAAAAAAAAATTGGCGCATGGGGGGGGGTTGGGGTTCACAGAAAAAAAGACAGTTTTCAATCGTCCACGATATGCATAATTACCGGTACCTTTAACTGTGATTGATGACGGATCAACAGTGAGGGCAGTAAACCTTTCGTCATCTGAGTTGTTGAACGCCTCCTTTAAGCTCTTCGTTAGTTCCGCAGAGATGTCTTTCGTTTCCGGTGGAAATTTCATCAGAAATGTAGCCACAATGCTTCCTTTTCTGAATTGAGAGACAGAGCAGTCCACGATACTATTTCCAGCATCCGAGTTTTCCAGGGCAGCGTCGACCTAACGGAGAGAGATCAACACGATCAAATGTTGTGATGGTAAGATGAGTAATGCATCATGGCCAGCCA
The DNA here is from genome assembly GCA_029964075.1 of Patiria pectinifera. NCBI lineage: Eukaryota > Metazoa > Echinodermata > Asteroidea > Valvatida > Asterinidae > Patiria > Patiria pectinifera. The sequence goes on from CM057143.1 coordinate 6,098,569, forward strand.
TTCCACGGAGACGAGGACGCTATTTCTTGTTAATCCACGGTTCTCGAGGTTTCCTTGGACTCGGACCAAAGTTCATATTTTAGCAGGATGGAAAGGAAAATAGATCTAACATGACTTTATCTCTGTTTTACTTACCGCAGTGCAAACTTTGCTGCTCAAATTCCTGTAAAGTATTGATTCTGGCTTCTCGTAGTCGGGCTTAAACACAGCTTCGACTCCATCAATTTGCAGGATCTTTATGTCACCCTCGAACTCCTTGAGAGCTGAAACAGAAAACGATCACCCGGTGATGAATGTCAACGTCTCAAGGAAATCATAGCAGGCATGAGCATCTTACAAAAGCGTCTTTTCAAAGTACTGAAGATTTCTGTTTCATGAATACATCATTACCTTTTTGAGAAAGGTCAAGTTGTATATAACTCACGTGGTGTTTCAGTTGTGGGCTCTGTTTCATTACCAGGTGCTTGCGTAGCCAGTTTTGTAGGCGGTTGTGGTGTCCTAGTTGCTGGTGTAGGTGGGGTTGTCCAAGTCGCTGGTGTAGGCGGGGTTGTCCTAGTCGCTGGTGTGGGCGGGGTTGTCCTAGTCGCTGGTGTATACGGGGTTGTCCTAGTCTCTGGTGTAGACTCAGTTGTCCCAGTTGCTGGTGTAGGCGGGGTTGTGCCAGTTGCTGGTGTAGACGGGGTTGTCCCAGTTGTTGATGTAGACGGGGTTGTCCCAGATGCTGATGTAGACGGGGTTGTCCCAGTTGCTGATGTAGACGGGGTTGTCCCAGATGCTGATGTAGACGGGGTTGTCCCAGTTGCTGATGTAGACGGGGTTGTCCCAGTTGTTGATGTAGACGGGGTTGTCCCAGATGCTGATGTAGACGGGGTTGTCCCAGTTGCTGATGTAGACGGGGTTGCCCCAGATGCTGATGTAGACGGGGTTGCCCCAGATGCTGATGTAGACGGGGTTGTCTCAGTTGCTGATGTAGACGGGGTTGCCCCAGATGCTGATGTAGACGGGGTTGCCCCAGATGCTGATGTAGACGGGGTTGCCCAAGTTGCTGATGTAGACGGGGTTGCCCCAGATGCTGATGTAGACGGGGTTGTCCCAGATGCTGATGTAGACGGGGTTGTCCCAGTTGCTGATGTAGACGGGGTTGACCCAGTTGACCCGGTCTGCGCACGGGTCGGTATTCCTGAATGTACATGTATCAAGAATAGGTGTGTGGGGGGATGTGCCATAGAAAACAAACAAAACCCTGAAGAAATGATTTCACGCAGCATGTGACAGCTGCTTTGGCCAATAAGAAATCTGCTTGCTTGTAATCGCCTAAATCTGTGAGTTGGCACAGTATCTATAAAAATAAACTGCCTTCTTTTTTAGTCCCAAAGACCGCTGTGATAGTCCTGAAAAAACTTTGGCATTTTCAGCCATGTTTTTTGTCCAAATAGTCAAATGCTATCGAAAGCCCATGTTCTCAAACGACAGAAGTTTTTGTTTAATTTTTTTTAAACCATTTTTTGTTTTGTTCAAAAGTTCCTTCTGCATTCTGGATAAGCACTAAACACTGTTGCGAAATGCCAAAGTAGGGCAATACGAATCCAGCTGGCGCTTAAAACAAAAATGGTGTATATTATAAGCTTTAAAATGGTAAACTAACTTACCCATCATGCTTATGATGATGAATAAACAAACTGAGGACCTGCAGAACTCCATTGCCAGATTCCGTCTAAATCGACCTTTCGTGAGAGATAGCTCTAGAAAACGAATTTTAAACAGCATCTTTAGTGGTAAACTTGAGTTCATCTCTAAGTCAACCAGAAATGTTGGCCAGTGTTCAAATGATTCGCTCGTTCGAAAATATTCACAATAATATCGTCCGATTCATTTGTCGCATGAAGATTATTTACATGATTCAAGGACATACAAGTCTCAGTAATGGTTTTGATCTTAGTTTCCATTATGTGTTGGAAAGGCGAAATAATTTGTGTATTGCATATTTCCATAAAGTCTTCATTGACAAGGTCTGCGTATGACAAGACGTCAAATCAGTCTGAAAAGAAGAAAAAATCTATCAAAGCGAAACCACGAAACCACGGCCCTCCCCAGTCACGGATAAATCATTGTTAGCTGTAAAAGAATTTTTGAACGATTTCATAAGACAAAAAAGGTGTCTCTTACTACGGAAAGGTTGTCTTCATGACATATTTCTGACAAACGGCGACAGTTTTTGTCGACTCCATCTCATTTTCACCTCGAAATTCCTAATTTCTATTCATCCGACAATTGGTCGAGACAAGAAATTCCGGATTTATATGTCTAATCATTTCGGTTTTCTGTTAGTTAAAAATGGTTGTGATTGACACTTGATTCTAAGTACAAGCAGGTGCAATACATGCATTAATTATGCACAACTGAATAACTTCGCACTATCTTTAAGTACAACCACAATTCTCCGAGGTGTTTTAAACTATTTGCCCATGTAAAGATTCCGGAGTTGTGCGATTTTATCTGTTCAATTCACTGATCAATGGCCCGTCTGATTACCATCGTTTACACATTTCGACCGCAATGCAAATAGGACTAGTGCCGCATCTCCTTATTTTCCGTACAACACTCGAGAACGGTGCAAAGGTTTATTCGCCAGTAGCCACTACTGTTTGATAACATTAACATTTTCTTGTCTGTATACATCGGCTGCCACTGTCATATGAAAATTCGACTACTATGAAAGTCGGACACTTTTCCCTGTTATTGGGCAATCCCTCTCACGACACAGGTCACTCTCCCATAATGATCCTGAGAATACATGTAATTGTACTTACGCATGCGCAATACTACCAATGAGTCCACATTTCATGGAGTCAGATATTCACACTACACCGGAAAAACAACTCCAAGAAACCTGGCACCTAATATTCCACAGACAACACTTGTCCATCTGCAATTTCAGAGTCATCGGTGTGGCGTTTCCCATCCTCCGTATTTCATCATCCGTGTCTTTTATCATCCATTATATTACAGTGTTCTGCGTTCGCGATGCACGTATTTTTTTGCAAGGGTTGGAGTCAAAATATCAGTTCTTTGGGTTGGATGAAAATGGACTCTTTTCAAAAGACTGTAAATCATCATCAAAAGGTGAATCAGGAAACGAACATTGATCACAACGATTGGAACAATAGACTTCGTAGGCAGCGGCCATCTTAGGGCATCTTTTGTTGTTTTATTTCAGTACCAATGAATACACAAAAGGTTCAATCTGTATACCTGCAAAACAGGGGCATTGCCGTCTAAGATGGCTGCTACACATAAAGTCTGTAGCGACAGCAAATCTCAAATAACACCACCGTGCTCTGAACTATACATAGTAGACTTCATTATGTTCATCAGTAGACATTGAGTAACACACCCAAAAAAATCCAGAGCTGTGAATTTATCGAAATAATGCGTACATCTTTATTTACAAGATGATTTGGTTAGCCGTACAGGATGGTTTTTATATATAAACCTGCCCAAAAACTGAAGTTAACAATTTCTTACAAAATGTTGACTTTTGAGCAAAAGAAATTGACATCTTAGTCGTTCTGGACTAAGCAGAAATGAATGAATGTAATGGCAAGGCTGGGATCGGATAATCATTGCAATATTAATTGAATTGGGAGGAACGGGAGAAAGTGTACTTACAATTTTAAAAGATCCGTCTGTCGTCGAAGCTGAAGCAACTCCGTCCTCTGCTGCTAGCGATAATATATCCAGAACCGATTTCACGATTTATAAGGCATACAATGCTGCGGGTTACGAAGTGGCTCTCCTACTTATGAAGATCTTCATGTTGCTATTTGCGCATAGTCTCGAAGCAATATCACAGGGTTTTCTAATGGCTATCTTCGTCACAGCCTGGGTGGTGGCCCTGCCCACGTGACTTGCAGTGCGCGCCTTCTATTGGATGACGCAGGCAAAAACACAGCCAGATTGCCGTATGTTTCAGTTTGTATCACTGTACCTGTATTTTGTTTATCAGGGGACTTTTGTAACACTTGAAAACCCGTTTTTTTGCAATAACCTTGGCAAATACTTCCAATTTGTTTGGTTTTATGTATTTATTTGTTACCTTAACGATGATAAAATCCGCCATTATCAAAATCTTTACTTCAACCTTCGTCTTCACATGACGTCGTACAATTGTATCAATCAAGGTATCTAAACCCAAGGTTTTAGGTTTTCAATGAATTCATTGAAGCCATTTCTACAATGATAAAGTCCAATGTGTCTATATGTATGAACAAAACAAACCAAAGAAGAACCAAAAGAAAGTACCGTATCATTCCAATACCAATCTACACACTATCTTCGTCAACATTTTCAAATAATCACAGACTACGTCTCAAACGCCTGAAAAGGGTTTACTAAAAAAAAAAAAACCGTTATGGTTTTGAACTTTTTTCGTTTATAGCAAAAAAAAGTGAATTAACCGAAATCTTAGTTTTTCCAGATTTTTACGAAAGAAAATATTTCTTGAACAAAAAAGAATTCTTAAATATTGTGTAGAAATGGACATCTGCTGTCTTCCGTAAACTTAGTTCTCGCCCTCCCCGTTTGAACGCTTGAAATGCAGTGGATTTGCTGAGTAACGCTGAGCGCCGGTGCATCGGGGCGGACTATTGAACCCTCGGACTAACGAACCTTCGGACTAATGACCCTTCGGACTAGGAAACCTTCGGACAATCGAGCTGTCACCAGCGCATCATATGCATCATAGACACTAGAATTTAATAGCATTCATTATAAGGGCCATCCAGTTTATTGAGTGGTTCGAAGTTTACTCATGTTGAGCTGCACTTCAAAAATAATATGGCATATGCCCCATTTTGTTGAAGGGCATTTTTTTAGTCGCCCGTTTGCAAACCGGACTATTATTTCGGATTCAATCAAACGATAATCTTATCTACGTCAATCAATTTGGACTTGAATACACAATATATGGACGATATGAAAGATAGGAACTTTGACTAGGTTCTAGTTTGAGGTTATTTTTTTTTTTTTACTTTAGGTAGACAATTTTATTCAGTGCAGGACCAAATATTTTGAGACGCGTTTCTCGTTTATAGTTTTCACGTCACCGCCTGTCGACTTGATCCTGCATCAAGATGAATGAATCCATCATTTGAAACAGCAGTTATCAATCTCAAAAACACTCCCATTTTAATTATAGTCATCGTTCAAGTCTGACGACTTTACATCAAACAAACGAAAATTGTTGCATTAAAATTTAGGTCATGCAAAAAACATTGGTGAGCACACATTCGTTATTGAATTTAAACTAAACTTATACTATTCTCTGGGCTGTAAAAAAAGGTTGGTAAAACACTGTTTTGGCAATGTCATTTACCTTACATTGGTGTGAAGTTAACTCATTGTGGGTTGATTTGCAAAACAATTAGACAACTTTTGGCAAGAATTTGCCCAAAGAGTGCAGTTTGTAAGTTGACCAACATGATTTATGCACTAGTTGGCCATTTTGTCCAGTTCCCTGAATGTATTTCATTAATTGTAACCTGTTGAATGGGAAGGTGCCAGACTATTTATGCGGGCATAATGCAGCCTTATTTTAATGTGAGGTGTTTTTTAACTCTGGCTTTAAACATTAGGAAATGTTTAATTACACATTTTAAATTACTCATTGAAGCAGACTGGAATTAATAAGTAATTAACTTGCTCTCATTTCTCTTCGCAAGATAAACGATTAACATTTTACCTCACTTTCAATTCAATATGGCCGACTCATGCATAAGGCCCATTGGGCAAAATAACCAAATCGTTTTCCCAACTATTTTTTTTCACAGTGAATTCTATCCTTCCATTGTTAGTAAACGCTGGTCCTCATTACTATTATATTATCCTCACTACCATCAAAAACAAAACGCATTCGCTATATATTCATCAAAATAAATAAAAACATGTCCTTTGTACAAAATCATAATCTACAGTTAATGTAAGTTACAAAGATAGAGAATAAAAGTTTCATAAAAATGAATTATCATATTTGAAACACCCAATCTGATCATTTACTGAAGAGACGGATGGAGTTATGCTATACCCTGACCATACAGCAATGTAGATGTGATAAAAAGAATAAATTTTAAGATACTATTCATCCCGAACAGGTTCAAAGGATATAGACTCGATATCAAGCTGCCGACATTGCCCGCCTAATACTGCAAAGAGATACACTGCAAAAACTGGAGTTTTAAATTGACACCATTGGTATCTATATAGGACCATCTGATGTTAAATTTTACTGGTGTTGCCATATATAGATACCGAATGGTGTTAAAATAACACTACAGTTTTTGCAGTGTAGAAATGTTAAATTTTAGTTAGACCGACTGATTTCCTGCATGTACGCGTCAGTGCACTGACAGTTTCTGGATACCAGACGATGAATATGCAATGCAACCCCGTCTCCCAAGGTTTGACCCCATACAACTGTGCTAATTTCCCTTGACTAAAAAAAGCCATTGGCATTACTTTACGACATTAACCATCTGCATATAAAACATAATCCAGCAGACATTTTAAAAGCAGGCTTTTTTAGCCGTCTGTGTTCTAGTGTTCTTCATTGGTGTTCGTATGTTAAAAAACTGCTGAAAATATTTGCTTTTAACACTGGTTTTTCGTCGATTTTTATGCTCTGATTCTACGAACTAACATGGTTATGTGCACTCATCCATTCAAGCCTGATCACTCAACCATTTAGCGTGTGCATGTTGACTTGACCACCGGAGCTCTACGGCCACCTACCCGTGCAATGATGCAGAGAGTATATTCTTATGACTTCTGCATGAGTTTCGAAAACTGAGTGCTAGTTCTGCAAAACTTCCACTGATTGTCTTTGCAATTTTACGAGAACTTAAACTCTGTCAGAAACCCTCTACACGTCGAAAGTGTTCGGGTGGCAAGCATAGTTGCCGCCGTCCACACTATCGTGCACCGGATGTGGACAATGCCATTCCTGTAATAACAGGGAGACGGCAGCCATATTGGAACGTCGATGGGCTTGCAATGAATTTCAAGCGTTCTTCAAATACCGATCTCATACGGGTGAGAAGCAGTATTCAGGATCAACATCACCGGACATTCACTGTAAGTACCTGGAATGTACGATCGGTCTGTAACAAAACATCTGACATTTTAGAACTATTGCAAGAAAAAGACATCGATGCTCTTGCCATAACTGAAACTTGGTTAAAAGATTCAGATGATGTCACTGTTGCCGAACTTACTTGTCACGGTCACAAGTTAATACACAATCCAAGACTGACAAAGCCAGGTGGTGGCGTCGGCCTTTTGTACAAGCCAGAACTTGATATCCGTGAACGGTCCAAAACTTTGTCGGTTACAACTTTCGAGTACATGGATTATTTGCAATATTCTGAGTAGGAATGCCACGCTTCGGCTCTTAATTCTGTATCGTCCACCTTCCTCAAGTGCCAGCATGTTCCTGACAGAGTTTAGTCACCTTCTCGAGGAGATACTTTCCTCATCAGCAGAATTCATAATCATAGGTGATTTCAACATACACTTTAACAAAACAGACTGTCGAGAGACAAGAGCATTCACAAATCTCCTCGAATCATGCAATCTGAAGCAGCATGTCAAGGAACCTACTCATAATCGTGGTCATGTGTTAGACCTACTTGTCACTCGTTCATCTTCTGACATCATTAGAACAACTGATGTTTTTGATCCAACATTGTCAGATCATTCGATGGTGACTGGTGAGTTGGATTTCTATAAACCCTTGAGACAACAGGCATCACGTACTTACCGTATGATTAAAGACATTGATGTAACCCTCTTCATGGCAGACATCACTACTTCATCGCTGGCCGATTTATCCAAAGCTGACACTGACCCAGAAGTTCTCACCAATACCTACAATACGACGCTGCAAACTCTCTTGGACAAACACGTTCCATTGAAAACGCGGGCAATTACTGTTTGCCCTAAAACTCAATGGTTCTCTGATGAAATTCGTGCAGAGAAATTGTTGCGGAAGAAACTTGAGAATAAATGGCGCATGACTAAACTCGCAATAGACATAGGACTATATACAAACATCAGCGGAACAAGGTCGTGAGTCTGATCAACAAGACCAAATGTAATTACTTCAAAGAGCTCCTCGATGACTGCCGAGGTGATGGTAACCGCATGTTTCGTGTTCTGGACAATTTGCTTGGTCGAAAGTCAGCGACTGTCCTGCCAACGTGTAGTTCTGTACAGGAACTTGCAAATCACTTCAGTCAGTTCTTCCAGCAGAAAATTCTCACTATACGGCTGAAATGTGAAGAAACCGCAGCTGGACCGTCGGACATCATCGACAAACCGAAAGCTAGGGCACCTGGGTGTGAGTTTTCACTTGAAACGGTGTCCTATCTTCAGGTGGGTAAGATAATTAGACAGTCTCCACCAAAACAGAGTGATCTTGATCCTATCCCGACTTAGCTTCTGAAAACCTGCTTGCCAGTCATTTCTGCAGTGATGACATCGATCGTGAACTCATCAATAGTGCATAGTGTTGTCCCGCAAGCTCTCAAAACGGCAACCGTGACACCAGTTCCCAAACTTCGAACAATGAGTACTGATGAAGCCAACGTTTTGCAGAATTATAGACCTATCATGCACAAATTTACCTTTTTGTGCAAAGGTTCTTGAGAAAGTTGTTGCTGAACAACTTGTACATCTCCTCTCTCGTCATCAATTGAACGAACATTGTCAGTCCGCTTATAGGAAATTTCACGGGACAGAGACGGCCCTCACTCGCATCCAAAATGACATCTTGATGAGTGTTGACCGGGGACAAGTGGCCATCTTAGTCTTGCTGGATCTGAGTGCAGCCTTTGATGCTATCGACCATCAAATTCTTCTCCGGAGGCTGCAGTCTTATATCGGTGCATCACCTGACACTCTGCGATGGTTTACGTCCTACCTGTCCAACCGGCATCAGACAGTGAGAGTCCACACTCAAGACACTACGGGTCATGCGACCTATCCACTGAGGTTTGGAGTGCCACAAGGATCTGTCTTAGGTCCAATCCTCTTTAACATTTATATGCTTCCCATAGGTGATGTGATTCGTAAACATGGCCTAAGTTTTCATTTTTATGCGGATGACTTTTTATGCGGATGACACAATGCTGTACCTGTCAACGTCGCCAGTATCAGAGGATGTGACGGACAGTGTCATTACCATTGAGAACTGTTGCATTGACATCAAAAGTTGGATGACCTCCAATTACCTGAAAATGAATACCAACAAGCAGTGGCGTAGCCAGGAATTTTTCAGTGGGGGGCGCTGGGGGGCTGGAACATTTCATGTGTGGGCGTCAAGCAGGGGCGTCAATCGCTTCTCAAAAGTGGGGGGGGGGGGGACATACCTTGATCATAACTGATGCAAGCGCGAAGCGCGAAGCGCGAAGTGCGAAGCGCGAAGCCCTTACGGCGTGGGGTTCGGGGCCCGCTTAAGGGCCCCGAAAAAATTGGATTCTAGATGTTCTGTGGTTTGATTTGAAGCAATTTCTTACAACTTTCCTCCATGCTTTAAATAATATTTTCTTGACAAAAGATACATATTTGAACATCGTTTCGAGGTTGGAGACATTGAATCAGCTATCGGTATTCTGAGCTATTGGCGTGGGGTTCGGGGCCCGCTTAAGGGCCCCGAAAAAAATTAGATTTTCGATGCTCTGTGGTGTGATCTGAGGCAATTTTTTACCACTTTAACCAATAATTATCTTAGCACAAAAGATAATAATTTAAACATAATTTTCGAGGTTTTCTCAGCTAAAGGCATAAGAAAATTTTGTGAACATTGTTTTCGAGGTTGGAGTCATTGAATCAGTTACTAGAATTCTGAGAAGGCGGCGGGCTGGAGAACCGGGAAGACGGCGGGCTACTGCCTCGAGACGACGGCCGACTCCACTCCTGTTCCTCCACGTCCTGGACCCTGGCTGATCCCTTCTTTACAACGAAGACGATGATCACGACGATGATGATGACAGCGGCGACACCACCGGCCGCAATGCCGGCGATGGCCACGGGGGACAGATCCGGCTCTGGTGGAACTGAGGAATCAAACAAGAAATTTAGGGAAAAGTCAACTCTTTCTATCTTCAAGCCTACAGTTTGAGAACAACAAACTCACAACTCGTTGAATACAGATCTGGCTAAGGCAAACGTGTCCGAGTCAATTCAAATTACAGTACAGTGAGCCCTTGGAATATGCAGGCAGTATTACCGGTCGTATTATACGCATTTTAGTTTCAACAGAATTATCCAAGTATCGTTTTCAAATCAAAAAGATGGAAGAAAAATTTCCTCAACTTACGTGTGGTCGGTATAATGTCTGAAAATAAAACAAAACAAATGAGATAATGTTAACTTAATGTTGGCGAAATTACCATTATAAGTTTTGTCAAAAGTAAATCAAGATAAACTTGAATCGGGCGCTTTGCAGAATACTATCGTTGTTGTGTTTGTTTAATTAGTGATGTATATCTGTTTTTCTGTCGGTTGAACAGATTTTATAATTTATAAAACTCATCTCATGAAAGGGTACTACGCGCTCATTAATCATCCACAGTGGACAGGCCACTGCTAATGTTATAGTTATATTCATGCAGACAGCTAAAAACCTATCTTGTAACAACGAAGGGGTGGGGTCGTAGAAAAAAAACAAGTTTTCACTCTTTCAAGATATGAAAAATTACAACTGTTACCTTTAACTGAGATTGATGACGTATCAACTGTGAGGAAGGCAATCCTTGGGTCCGTTGAGTTTTCGAAAGCATCCTTTAAGGTCGTTGTTACTTCCTCAGGGGTGACTTTCGTGTCAGCTGGAAATTCCAGGAGAAATGTGGCCACGATGCTTCCACTCCTAAAGCCAGAGACCGAGCAGCCCTCGATACTGCTTCCTGCAGTCGAGTTTTCCATGGCAGCTGTGACCTAACAGACATAAACACAATCAATGTAACGGGGGCCAACCATTCCACGGAGATGAGGCTGCTCTGTCTTGTTTAATAATCCGAGGCTACTACAATTTATTTTATCATTTAGCAGGAGGGGAACGAAATCTTTTCTACGGAATATATAAATATGGATATTGAACTTACTGTTGTGCAAACTTGGACGCTCAAATCCTGGTAGGGTTTGTCATCTGTTATATCTGTTACAGTCTGCGCATGGATAGGTATTCCTGAATGTACATGTATCAAGAATAGATGTATTAGGGGTGTGCAATAGAAACCAATGCCCTGAAGAAATGATTACACGCAGCATGTGACGGCTACTTTGCCCAATATGAAATCTGCTTGCTTGTAATCGCCTAAATCTGTGAGTTGACACAGTATCTATAAAAAAATTACCAGGCCTAATACATGGCTCATATAAACTGCCTCCTTTTCAGTCCCAAAGACCGATGGGATAGTCCTGAGAATACTTTGGCATTTTCAGCCATGATTTTTGTCCAAATAGTCAAATGCTATCGAAAGCCCATGTTCTCAAACGACAGAAGTTTTTGTTTTATTTCTTGTAAACCATTTTTGTTTTTGTTCAAGAGCCCTTTCTGTACTCTGGATAAGCAATAAACCATAAAACACTGTTGCGAAATGCCACAGTGGGGCAATGCGAATCCAGCAGAAAAAAAATACGCTTAAAACAAACATGTGTATATTACAAGCTTTAAAATGGTTATAAACAATATATTAACTTACCCATCATGCATACTACGATGATGAATAAACAAACCGAGGACCTGTAGATCTCCATTGCCAGATTCCATCTAAGTTGACCTTTCGTGAGAGATAGCTCTAGAAAACGAATTTTAAACAGCATCTTCAGCGGGAATTACATGAGTTCATCTCTAAGTCAACCAGAAATGTTGGCCTGTTCAAATGATTCGCTCGTTCGAAAATATTCACAATAATATCGTCCAATTCATTTGTCGAATGAAGTTTACTTACATGATTCAAGGGCATACAAGTCAGAGTAATGATTTTGATCGTAGTGTCATTGTGTTGGAAAAGCTGAATAATTTGTGAATTACATATTTCCATAAAGTCTTCATTGACAATATGTCTGTATGTGACAAGAAGTCAAATCAGTCTGAAAAGAAGAAAAAAATCTGAGCGAAACCACGAAACCACAACCTTCCCCAGTCACAGATAAATCATTGTTACCTGTAAAAGTATTATTGAACGATTTCATAAGACAAAAAGTTGTCTCTTATTATGAGAAGGTTGTCTTCATGACATATTTCTGACAAACGGCGACAGTTTTTGTCGACTCCCTCACATTTTCATCTCGAAATTCCTCATTTCTATTCATCCGACAATTGGTCAAGACAAGAAATTCCGGATTTATATGTCTAATCATTTCGGTTTTCTGTTAGTTAAAAATGGTTGTGATTGACACTTGATTCTAAGTACAAGCAGGTACAATACATGCATTAATTATGCACACAACTGAATAACTTCGTACTATCTTTAAGTACAACCACAATTCTCCGAGGTGTTTTAAACTATTTGTCCTTGAAAGCTTAAAGTTGGACTTGAGTTAAATGAGTAGGCAGGTATACCATAAAATTAAGTATCAGTCTGCAAACAAGCCAACTCGTTTCACAACAACACGTAGCCTATCTGTTCAGTTCACTGATCAATTGCCCGTCTGATTACCATCGTTTACACATTTCAACCGCAAATGCAAATAGGACTAGTGCTGCGTCTCTTTATTTTCCGTACACCACTCGAGAACGGTGCAAAGGTTTATTCGCCAGTAGCCACTCCTGTTTGGTAAAATTAATATGTTTTTGTCTGTACACATCGGCTGCCTGTATCATATGAAAATTCGACTCCTATGAAAGTCGGACACCTTTTCCCTGTTATTGGGCAATCCCTCTCACGACACAGGTCACTCTCCCATGATGATCCTGAAAATACATATAATTGTACTTACGCATGCGCAATACTTCCAATGAGTCCACATTTCGTGGAGTCAGATATTCACACTACACCGGAAAACCAACTCCAAGAAACCTGGCACCTAATATTCCACAGACAACACTTGTCCATCTGCAATTTCAGAGTCATCGGTGTGGGCGTTTCCCATCTTCCGTATTTCATCATCCGTGTCTTTTATCATCCATTATATTACAGTGTTCTGCGTTCGCGATGCACGTATTTTTTTTGCAAGGATTGGAGTCAACATATCAGGTTCTTTGGGTTGGATGAAAATGGACTCTTTTCAAAAGACTGTAAATCATCATCAAAAGGTGAATCATGAAACGAACATTGATCACAACGATCGGAACAATAGACCTAGTAGGCCGCGGCCATCTTAGGGCATCTTTTGTTATTTTATTTCAGTACCAATGATTACACAAAAGGTTCAATCTGTATATTCCTGCAAAACAGGGGCATTGCCGTCTAAAATGGCTGATACGCAAAAGGTCGGTAGCGAAAGCAAATCTTCTCAAGTAACACCAGCACCGTGCTCTGAGCTATACATATAGACTTTAATATGTTCATCAGTAGACTTTGAGTAACCCCAAAACAGTTTTTTTTTTCCAGAGCTGTGAATTTATCGCAATAATGTATACATCTTTACATACGAGATGATTTGGTCAGCCGTACAGGAAGGTTTCGAAAAACCAGCCCCCTCCCCAAATAAATGAAGTTAACAATTTCCCATAAAAAAGTTGACTTTTGAGCAAAAGAAATTCAAGTTGACATATTAGTCGTTTTGTACCAGAAATTAATGAATGTAATGCCAAGGCTTGGATCGTGATAATCATTGCAATGTTGATTGAATTGGGAGGAACGGGAGAAAGTGTACTTACAATTTTAAAAGATCCGCCTGTCGTCGAAGCTGAAGCAATTCCGTCCTCTGCTGCTAGCGATAGTATATCCAGAACCGATTTCACGATTTATAAGGCATAAAATGCTGCGCGTTACGAAGTGCCTCTCCTATTCATGAAAATCTTGTTATTTATGAAAATCTTGTTATCTTGTTGTTATTTGCACACATGTCTCGAAGCAATATCACAGGGTTTTCTAATGGCTATCTGCGTCACAGGTGGGTGGTGGCCCTGCCCATGGGACTTGCAGTGCGCGCCTTCTTTTGGTTGACGCAGGCAAAAACCCAGCTGGACTGCCGTATGTTTCAGTTTGTATCCCTGTATGTATTTTGTTTATCATGGGACTTTTGCAACACTTGAAAACCCATTTTTGCGATAAACTTGGCAAACACTTCCAATTTGTTTTATTAATGTATTTATATGTTACCTTGACAATGATAAAATCCGCCATTATCACAATGTTTACTTCAACCTTTGTCTTCACAGGACGTCGTACAATTGGATCAATCGAGGTTTCTAAACCCATGGTTTAAGGTTCAACGAATTCATTGAAGCCATTTCTACACTGATGAAGTCCAATGTGTCTATATGTATAAACAAAATTAACCAAAGAAGAACCAAAAGAAAGTACCGTATCATTCCAATACCAATCTACACACTATATTTGTCAAAATGTTCAAATAATCACAGACTACCTCTCAAACGCCTGAAAAGGGTTTACTAAAAAAAAAGAAATCGTTATGGTTTTGAACTTTCTCGTTTATAGCAAAAAAAAGTGAATTAACCAAACTATTAGTTTTTCCAGATTTTTACGAAAGAAAATATTTCTTAAACAAAAAAGAATTCTTAAATATTGTGTAGAAATGGACATCTGCTGTCTTCCGTAAACTTAGTTCTCGCCCTCCCCATTTGAACGCTTGAAATGCAGTGGATTTGCTGAGTAACGCTGAGCGCCGGTGCATCGGGGCGGACTATTGAACCCTCGGACTAACGAACCTTCGGACTAATGACCCTTCGGACTAGGAAACCTTCGGACAATCGAGCTGTCACCAGCGCATCATATGCATCATAGACCCTAGAATTTAATAGCATTCATTATAAGGGCCATCCAGTTTATTGAGTGGTTCGAAGTTTACTCATGTTGAGCTGCACTTCAAAAATAATATGGCATATGCCCCATTTTGTTGAAGGGCATTTTTTTAGTCGCCCGTTTGCAAACCGGACTATTATTTCGGATTCAATCAAACGATAATCTTATCTACGTCAATCAATTTGGACTTGAATACACAATATATGGACGATATGAAAGAGAGGAACTTTTACTAGGTTCTAGTTTGAGGGTTTTTTTTTTCACTTTAGGTAGACAATTTTATTCAGTGCAGGACCAAATATTTTGAGACGCGTTTCTTGTTTATAGTTTTCACGTCTCCGACTGTCGACTTGATCCTGCAGAGGCACGGTGCAAAGTTACTTATTTAAACGAAGAACAGCTTATAAAATGGAATCCATCATTTGAAACAGCAGTTATCAATCTCAAAAACACTCCCATTTTAATTATAGTCATCGTTCAAGTCTGACGACTTTACATCAAACAAACGAAAATTGTTGCATTAAAAAGAACATATTTAGGTCATGCAAAAACGTTGTTGAGCACACATTCGTTATTGAATTTAAACTAAACTTATACTATTCTCTGGGCTGTAAAAAAAGGTTGGTAAAACACTGTTTTGGCAATGTTATTTACCTTACATTGGTGTGAAGTTAACTCATTATGGGTTGATTTGGGTAACAATTAGACAACTTTTGGCAAGAATTTGCCCAAAGAGTGCAGTTTGTAAGTTGACCAACATGATTTATGCACTAGTTGGCCATTTTGTCCTGTTTCCTGAATGTATTTCATTAATTGTAACCTGTTGAATGAGATGGCGCCAGACTATTTATGCGGGCATAATGCAGCCTTATTTTAATGTTAGGTTTTTTTTCTAATCTGGCTTTAAACATTAGAAAATGTTTTATTACACATTCTAAATTACTCATTGAAGCAGACTGGAATTAATAAGTAATTAACTTGCTCTCATTTCTCTTCGCAAGATCCAACGATTAAGATTTTACCTCACTTTCAATTCAAAATGGCCGACTCATGCATAAGGCCTATTGGGCAAAATAACCTAATCGTTTTCCCAACTATTTTTATACAGTGAATTCCATCCTTCCACTGTTAGTTAACACTGGTCCTCCTTACTTATCCTCACTACCATCAAAAACAGAACGCATTCGCTATATAGATATCAAAATATATAAAACATGTCCTTTGTACAAATCACAATCTACAGTTAAGGTAAGTTACAAAGATAGAGAATAAAAGTTTCATAAAAATGAATTATCATATTTGAAACACCCAATCTGATCATTTACTGAAGAGACGGATGGAGTTATGCTATACACTGACCATACAGCAATGTAGATGTGGTAAAAAGAATAAATTTTAAGATACTATTCATCCCGAACAGGTTCAAAGGATATCTTTTATTATAAAATAGACTCTATATCAAGCTGCCGACATTGCCCGCCTAATACTGCAAAGAGATAGAAATGTTAAATTTGAGTTCGACCGACTGATTTCCTACATGTACGGGTCAGTGCACTGACAGTTTCAGGATACCAGACGATGAATATGCATTGCAACCCCGTCTCCCAGAGTTTGACCCCATAAAACTGTGCTAATTTCCCTTGACTGAAAAAAAAGCCAGCGGCATTACTTTACGACATATAACCATTTGCATATAAAACATAACCCAGCAGACATTTAAATGCAGGAAATTAAATAAAAACTTTATCTTTTAAACTTATAGTATGCCAATGTTTTTTGGTGCACGTGGTTCACACTAACGATGTATTACTTGTCAACGCCGTGGCACAAAATGAAAACAGCATTTTGAATGACCATATTAATACAGAGTTGAGGGCTAATCATAAGTTGTTATTTTTTCCGTTAAAAATGCCATTGTCTTCCTGTTAGTAATTAGACAAAACGATTCAAGTGATTTGTTTGTCAAATACCAAAATTAAAGAAACGACTTTCCCCTTGCACAGATTTTCTCCTCACGACGGGCAGACCATACTGTTCGAAACGTTGAGTCCCTCCGGTTCTTTTCAGAACCACACGTACTCAGAAAAGAGATTTATTCACATGGTGCTACCGCAAACTTATCTTGTCTTTGCACAGTTTTTCTTATAATAAAATATCAATAAACAAACACACACACTCATGCTCACCGCGGAGAAAAAAAAGTCCTCATTGTGAGCTCAGATGCAAGTGGTCTACAAAGTTTTCCTTCCCCCTTCTCCCCCACTCCCCACCCCCATCCCACTCCCACCCTACCCCCACCCCCACCCCCACCCCCTCGTGCAAATACCCAAACTTGTACGTCATACTTATAACTGTGGCTCGTACTTAGGTCTAATCAAGATGACTTGTCCGATGCGTTGGAGACCCGGTCAGGCGGCGGGCTCTTGCCTCGAGACGACGGCCGAGTCAACTCCTGTTCCTCCACGTCCTCGACCTTGGCTGATCCCTTGTTCTTCATGACAAGGACGACGATAATCACGACGATGATGGCGACAGCGGCGACACTACCGACCACAATGCCGGCGATGGCCCCGGGGGACAGACCCGGCTCTGGTGGAACTGAGGAATGAAAAAAAAAGAAAATTAAACAAAAAACTCTTCTATCTTAAAGCCTACAGTCTGAGAACAGCAAACTCACAACTGGTTAAATACAGATTTGGCTTAAGCAAACGTGTCCGAGTCAATTCAAACTACAGTACAGTGAGCCCTTGGAATATGCAGGCAGTATTACCGGTCGTTTTATACGCATTTTAGTTTCAACAGAATTATCCAAGTATCGTTTTCAAATCGAAAGATGGAAGAAAATGTTTCTCAACTTACGTGTGCTCGGTATGACTTCTGAAAACAAAACAAAACAAATGAGAAAATGTTAACTTAATGTTGACGAAATTACCATTATAAATTCTGTCAAAAGTAAGTCAAGATAAACTTGAACCGGGCGCTTTGCAGTATATAATCGTTGGTGTTGTTAAGAATTAGTGATGTATATCTGTTTTTCTGTCGGTTGAACAGATTTGATACTTTATAAAACTCATCTCATGAAAGGGTACTACGCTCTCATTAATTCATCCACACAGTGGACATAGGTCACTGCTTGTGTTATAGTTATATTCATGTTGACAGCTCAAAACCTATTTTGTAACAACGGAGGGGTGGGGTCGTAGAAAAAAAAAGTTTTCACTCTTTCAAGATATGAAAAATTACAACTGTTACCTTTAACTGAGATTGATGACGTATCAACTGTGAGGAAGGCAATCCTTGGGTCCGTTGAGTTTTCGAAAGCATCCTTTAAGGCCGTTGTTACTTCCTCAGGGGTGACTTTCGTGTCAGCTGGAAATTCCAGGAGAAATGTGGCCACGATGCTTCCACTCCTGAAGCCAGAGACCGAGCAGCCCTCGATACTGCTTCCTGCAGTCGAGTTTTCCAGGGCAGCTGTGACCTAACAGACATAAACACAATCAATGTAACGGGGGCCAACCATTCCACGGAGATGAGGCTGCTCTGTCTTGTTTAATAATTCAAAGCTACTACAATAATCATTTAGCAGGAGGGGAACGAAATTTTGTCTATGGAATATATAAATATGGATATTGTACTTACTGCAGTGCAAACTTGGACGCTCAAATCCTTGTAGGGCTTGGAGTCTGGTTTCTCATAGTCGGCGCCAAACACAGCGTCGGTGCCGTCAATTTGCGTGATCGGTAGGTCACCCGCAAACTCCTTGCCAGCTGAAACAGAAAACGACAAAAATAGGCAATGAATGTCAACAACCTCTGTATGAAAATCGAAGCAGGTATGAAGAACATCTCAAGGGAGAAAGAACTTCAGTGATTTTGTTTCTTGACTACATCTTTGCCTTTTGTTGAGAAGTGTTCGTGTATACTCACGTGGCTTTGTTCCAGGTTTCTCTGTGGGTGCCTTTGTTCCAGGTTTCTCTGTGGGTGCCTTTGTTCCAGGTTTCTCTGTGGGTACCTTTGTCCCAGGTTTTTCTGTTGGTTCGCCTGTACCAGATTTTTCTGTTGGTTCGCCTGTGCCAGATTTTTCTGTTGGTTCGCCTGTCCCCGTTTTTTCTGTTGGTTCGCCTGTGCCAGATTTTTCTGTTGGTTCGCCTGTCCCAGATTTTTCTGTAGATGCGTCCGTTCCAGGTGTTTCTGTAGGTGCGTCTGTCCCCGTTTTTTCTGTTGGTACGCCTGTCCCAGGTTTTTCTGTAGGTCCGTCTGTTCCAGGTTTTTCTGTAGATGCGTCCGTTCCAGGTGTTTCTGTAGGTGCGTCTGTCCCGGGTTTTTCTGTTGGTACGCCTGTCCCAGGTTTTTCTGTAGGTCCGTCTGTCCCAGGTGTTTCTGTAGGTGCGTCTGTCCCAGTTGTTGCAGGCGCACTTGTCACAGCTACTGTTGTTGATGCACTTGCAGTCCCTGTTGCCTCGCCAGGTGCTGTCTCCGTGGTAGGTGTCCCTGGTGTCCCCGTTGGTCCCGCAGTCGTTACTTCTGTGGTCATCGTTGCATCGCTTGTAACACCTGCTGAGGTGCTCCCTCCAGTGTTATCTGTCCCTGCCGTTGCAGCATGGGTAGGTATTCCTGATCAAAAATTGGTGTATGAAAAAACCATTATGCCACAGAAACCAAAACGATCCTGAAGAAGTGACTACACACTGCACTGCATGTGACAGCTGCTTTGGCCAATATGAAGACTGCTTGAGGTTTTCGTCACGAGTGACGCCCAGTTTTCATAGTCAGCGGTACAGTATTTTGGTTGACACGGTATTCACATGGGCGTCGCGGGGGGGGGGGGGCCAAGGGGGGCACTTGCCCCCCCCTGGAAAAGCACACACACACAAAAAGGAAGAAAAAAAAGACAAAAAAAGAAAAAGAGGCGCGAAGACAAAGTGGTGTAAATTTAATGAGTTGTGGGGGGGCAAAATGTCCCTGCCCCCCTCTAAAACTGATACATCGAGAATGTGTTGAGAAATACAAGCATTTTTTGGCAAACAATTTTTTTGCCCCCCCCCCTCTAGAAAAAAATCCTGGCGACGCCCATGGGTATTCATTAAATAAAACTTAGTATTAATGTCTCCTTTTCAATCCCGACGACCGCTTGGATACCCATAACCAAAACCATGTTTTCAAACGACAGATTTTGTTTTTTAATTTAAAGATGTAAACAATATATTAACTTACCCATCATGCATACTACGATGATGAATAAACAAACTGAGGACCTGTAGAACTCCATTGTCAGATTCCGTCTAAGTTGACCTTTCGTGACAGATAGCTCTAGAAAACGAATTTTAAACAGCAACTTCAGTGGTAAACATGAGTTCATCTCTATGTTGGCCTGTTCAAATGATTCCCACGTTCAAAATATTCACAATAATATCGTCTAATTCATTCTTCAACTCATGATTATTTACATGATTCAAGGACATATTAGTCTGAGTAACGGTTTTGATCCCTTGTTTATTATTATCATCAGATGCGACACTTTTAAGGTACTTGTATTAATTATGCACCCCTGAATAATTTGCACTATCTGTTAGTACAATCACAATTCTTCAAGGTGTTTTAAAACTATTTGTCCATCTTTGGTTCAAGGGAAGATACAACATTTGCAAACATAAAAAAAAACACGATATGATCCAATTATCACGAAATACCTTACTGGATGTTAGGGAATGCCAATCTAAAGCATCCTGTAAAATCGGGGCTCCTGGTGTGCTGACATTTACAAGAAAAATATTTTTTTTCCAATGCTGGTCGGCCAACTTTTTTTCCAAAAATGCGCGTAATTTTTCATATTTAGTTATTTCGCATTTTTTTTCCAATTGATTCGACACCTGCGAACGGGTACAAGTCAGCTTATTGATACTCTGATTAATTCCCCTAAGTCTATAAATTGTTCCATTTCATCTTAAGTAGGGTCAGGGAACCAGACAACAAAAACATAATTGGTTTTCTTGGCTTTTCCAGCATCTACAAGCCCAAAACGTAAAACAAGTCAGTTTAACAATATTTGCTAAAACAATACCAATCCTCCAAATCCATTTATTTCTGAAAATTGCAGCAAAAGCCAATGTTGTATATTCCCTTTAAAGATTCCGGACACGTGAAGGCTTAATTTTGCAAATTCTCAGATGTTTTTCTCAGCCTTGGAGTTGGACTTGAGTTTACATGTGGACCCGATAAGCGCAGCGGTAAACTATCAGTCTGCGTATACAAGTCAATTCGTGTCACAACAACACGTATTTATATCTGAAGAACCGTTCAGTTTTACCGATCGATTGCCCGTCTGATTATCATGTTTACACATTTCAACCAACAATGCATATTTGGACGAGTGCTGTATCTCTTTCTTTCCGGACAACGCTTGAGAACGAAGCAAAGGTTTGTTTAACCCTGACAGCCACTCCTGTTAAATAAATCAACCTTTTCTTGTCGCTATGCATCGGTCGCCAGACAACAATTCAACACCTGGCACCTATTATTCCATTGATAACACTCGTTCATCAAAACTCGTTCATCTGAAATTTCAGTCGTCGATCCTGGCGTCTCCAGCCTTCTGTACGCGGTGGTACAAAAAGAAGGATAGGCCTACCCACGTTTGACAGTAACCAAGTTTCACGTACTTTTTAAGCATGTTAATTTAATGATATCAAAATATTGATCTTGACACATAAGTGACGAAGAAATGATTGCAAATGCATATTTTGCGTCTGAGATAAGTAGTTTTAAAATGTTCATGTGCTAAACCTGTTTGTCCACGGACGGCTTTATTCCATCCGCTTGACTGAGCTCCGGAGCTTGATTTGCAGACCAAATAACACTACACTAGACTTACACGAGGAAAACAGTGATTTTGGTATTTATATTCAAATTAGCATAACAACACTATTCTTGCGGGTTTTTTTTTTTTTCAAAGATTTGTTCACCGCGTATGGTTAAAGAGCTATACTTCACTACATTACAGCAACAAAAAGGGTTAAAATAAGTTGAGTAAGTTTAGGTTAAAATTCCTGTCAAAAGTGGGTTTCCTTTTTTTTCCCACCACCCTGTATTTCATCTTTCGTATCTTTTTATCATCCTTTATTACAGTGTTCTGCGTTCGCGATGCATGTGTTTTTGTCATATCTAGGGTTTGAGTAAAATTCTCAGGTCATATGAGTTTTATGAAAACGGATTTTTTCAAAAGAGTGTAAATCATGTACAAAAGGTGTTTCAGAAAACGAACAAAACGAAACAATGCCGAAAGTAATACTTCTCAAATGATGCCATTTTGATCCGAATTGATTAGGCCTACGTTCAGTTTACTCTTTAACGGGCATTGAGTAACACAAGGGTACTTGTATTAAAAGCAGTAAATGTATCGAATAATCGATAAATGATGTATGTACGTTGCCTATACATATACGAGCTGATTTGTGTCAGCCGTACATAAATTCTTTTAAAAACCCACAGAAAAAAATGAAGTTAAAAATGTACTACAAAAGGTTGAATTTTGAGCAAAAGGGGGAACCCTAGGCATTCTGGACTAGTCAAAATTGAATCAATGTAATGGCAAGGTGTGGATGAGATAATCATTGTAAAAGTCACTGAATTGGAAGGAATGGGAGAAAATTAACTTACAATTTCAACAGATCCGTCCGTTGACGCTAAAACAATTCCGTCCTATGCTGCTCCGGTCCAAAGATATATAATCCAGAACCGATTTCACGATTTACAAGGTGTGAAATGCTGCGCGTCACGAAGGGCCTTTTCTTTTTATGGGAAAAACGTTTTTATTTTCCATGTTGCTATAGCAAATATATTTACACGGATCTTGAAGTAATAATTAACACAGTTTGTCAAGAATCCTATTGGCTATCTGCGTCACCAGTGGGTGATAGCTCTGCCCACGTGACTCGGGATGCGCGCACTCTATTGGTTGACGTAGACAACTCAGCCGGATTGCCGAATGTTTTGTATCACTGCACCTATATTTGTTTTATCAGAGGAAATAGTTCCATATTTCATTCCCATACCTTCTTTTATTTATCCATTTTGTTTAATCTATTTATCTGTTACCCTGGATACAAAAATGTCAAGTGTCACTTTCTTCCCCTTCGCACCCCTACCTCTAGTAGTGCCACAGGTTTTCAATTTTCACGTTTTTCAAGGTAAGAACCCGAATACCCGTGATTGGATTGTAAGCAGAGTGTCAAGTTAAACAAAGAAAAATCCCACA
This sequence comes from Patiria pectinifera, assembly GCA_029964075.1. Taxonomy (NCBI): domain Eukaryota; kingdom Metazoa; phylum Echinodermata; class Asteroidea; order Valvatida; family Asterinidae; genus Patiria; species Patiria pectinifera. Next base: position 6,121,809 of record CM057143.1, read on the forward strand.
CATATATTGTAAACGTTATAAACAATTGTGTAAACTTTTTTTAAATGTGAAGTTTGATGACAGCTTTTTTTGGGGGGGGGGGGGGGGATAGAAGCCACTGTTGCCAAGCCACGATGAAATATGCACTTGCAGGGGGGGGTGCGCAACTCTCCCGTTCAGTCGATGACTGTTGTTAGATACTACTAAAGTGGGGCCAACAATAACTGGAAAGGTAAAGTTCCCTTCTCACGTTGCTTTAGAATGCACGATAAAGCATTGTAGCTTTTATACAATTTCCAGGTTTTGTTTTTGTTCCCGGACCCCCAAAGTTTGCGAGTTTGCACGAAAGAATACAGTCAAAACCATACACCATCACAGCTACTCGGATTCGCAATCGAGTATAGATAATCGGAATACTAAACAGTGTGCTAGTTTGACGAACTTTCTGGAAATAAAATATGGGCTCGTGAGAAGGCCTAATTCATGAGAATAACTTCTTACCACGTTTGCTGTAAAGTGTGGTCTTCACTCTTCGGAAAAAGTTGTTCTTGTCTCTTGAGTTTGTAATTCACAAGACGATACGATTAAAGTACGACTACGATACGAACTCTACGCACACAGCGTGAACACGATTAAACCATACCGATTGTCGCTGCGGAAACCCCGACCAGAAATGACCGATTCACGGTCAGATCCTATGTGTAACGTCATGAACGTGGAACAATTTTTATTCATCTGTAGAGTTCTTTCAACACAGTTTTCATACACAAAAAACATTTTCTTGAAGATTTATAATGATTTAATCAGGCATGGTTCATGTAACATGATACTGGATCAACTTAATACTCTCGAAAACATCTCAAAAGTCAAGTTTCTCGGTCGTCTATCTGCTGTACAGAGAACTGTTTCTTCTACACCGCCATTTTTAAAATTAACCTCTTTCCCATTCGTTTGACCCCACCGCGCTACTCGGTAGGGGAAGAGACACGTACGGCGCGCTCGCCGCACTGAATATAGCAACGAGGTTGGCCGCATGCATTCAAAGAGACTGGTACCCAAAATAACGCGTCGTTAAACGAGCCTTTGTGAAAGGGGCACCGGACCGTTTTATTCCTTATCTTCTACGTTGGATTTTCACTACGATTTTGTCCTAAAAAAGCACTTTCGCCGGGTAAATTTTTCTTCCACCGTCCCGATTCTGAATAAGAAAAAATACACGAATCGTATACAAACAAGAAATGAAGGGGGGGGGGGAGTTGGTGTAGGGTCAATTTTTTTTTAAAGCAATTTTGGCGTTCTGGATCCCGGACTATGGATATACTCGTGGTTGCTCGGTGGTTGTGGGTTGTTGTCCTGACTTGCGACCTTGGCGCCGTTTCCTTTCATCTTCATGACGACAAAGACAATGATGACCATTACGATGAGTACGAGTAGGACCGCGCCGACCACGATACCAGCTATAGCTCCCGGGGAGAGACCCACTGGCACCGGCTGACCCTCTGTGGAGACACGCCAAAAATGATAACCATAATGAGAGACCAAAAAAAAAAAAAACTGAAAACTACCCGCTTCCTTGATTGAGCAGAAATATACCCCAAATCTCGTTGGGTCCCGTTGGAATCGAAAAACTATACCATACAATATAATAGAAAAAAATTGTCTAGTCCATCATAAGTCATATCATAAGGTCACATGTAACAGGGGAGCAGCAATGACATGAACACATATTTCTTACATATAGTATATGGCTTGTTTTGAGACTGAACGACTTGTGATTGACTTGTAATTGACTTTTGATTGTCTTGCGATTGTCTTGTGATTGACTTGCGATTGACTTGCGATTGACTTGTGATTGAATTGCGACTGTCTTGTGATTGACTTGCAATTGATTTGTAATTGACTTTTGATTGACTTGTGATTGACTTGTGATTGTACTTGCGATTGACTTGTTATTGACTTGTGATTGACTTGTAATTGACTTGTGATTGACTTGTGATTGACTTGTGATTGACTTGTGATTGACTTGTGATTAGCATCTGGTTGACTTATGATTGGCTTGTGATTGACTTGTGATTGATTTGTAATGACCTGGCTATAACTACTATTAATTTCGATTGTAAAATTTTTGATTTTTGATCTGTCAGGGCCAGTAATTCCCCGAAAGAATGACATTCTCTGTTTCTCCGATCGACTTGAACCTCGTCGCCAAGGCGTCGAAGCAGCACAAACAACACAAAGCTCCCTCGTTGGTTGCTTGTAGGCCTACTCTTAATCGCGTTTTCAAAAGAACGGTTTTCTTAAACATGGTGGATTAACAAAATAGTTTTTTACAACAAACCTACCTGTTGGTGATACTGTTGTCAAATCTGGTGCTTGGTGGGTGGTAGAATTTCTGTAAATGGGGAAGAAACGTACAATGATGCTCCGTTAAACATGAACGACTAAACATCTGTAATTCACTTAGTGCAGTACTTGTCCATGAATGCAATGAAGATTAAAACAAGCTTTTATCCTCAGCTGAACTCTTCACTGCTTCATTATCTTTCGTTATTTCCTTTATGAAACGAATTTTGGTGTTGAAAAGTTCAAGTTGATATCAAGAGTTTCGCGAGCGTCGCGCGCAGACCGCACTAAAAAACTGATCAAGAGGAACAAAAATACTGTTCCTCTGGTTTTGCCGTATTATATCTCATATTGATCACTTCCAAACGAAGCTGCATTGAGAGCATGTTTTGTCCGAAGGCCTGAAGAAACCTTAAGATCTAGACTTCAGGAAACAATACACAGACAACAGTGTAAGCACCGGAGAGCAACCAATAAAAGGCATGCAGCCCAACTTCGGAACCTTGCCCTCTATGTAGCCCCTTTCCCCCTGCAAAACAAAGACTTCTGGGCGTCGTTACTGTCGTTGCTAACCTATTACATAAAAACCCATTGAGGTAGCGGAGGCGGGCCTGTGTAGCCCACTTTCAATCCAACGGTGACTTACCCTCGACATCAATCGACGAGGTGTCGACACCTAATTGCGTGATGAGTGGATTAGTTGAGTTTGTGAATGCTACGACCATATACTGCACCAGCTGTTCCGCTGTCAGTGTGGTCTCCGCTGGAAATACCAGCCGGTAAATTGCTACCACACTGCCGCTCCTGAACTCCGTCACTTCGCAGTCTTCTGCGGTCGGTAGTGCAGAAGGTTCGTTTGCTACAGCTGTGACCTGGTGGAAGGAATGATTGCAAGACTGAATCAAAATCGGAATCTTCAGCCGTAAAAGGCAAAATGGGTTCAGAAAACTCACCATAAGAACTGAATGGTCTTACTCAGTAACACTCGAATTCGATCGACTTCGGCACAATAAAATGTGTTGGGTTCTCAGATGGGATTTTAAAAGTGCGGCTATGCATGCTTCCCATCTGACTTTCGGGTCAATTTGGACTGATAACTCACCGCTGCACACACTTTCTCGCTTAAGTCCTTAAAGGCGTCTGACGATGTATTTGTCAAATCATCCGTGAAATTGGCTGGTAGACTGTCAATGTCAGTTATCCGCATGTTACCTTCGAACATCTTAGGAGCTGCAAAACAACATGTTTAAAACAGAATTAAGCATTAAGAATGTTTTTTGGGGAAAAGTTTGTTGTCTTGAAAGAAATAGATTGCCAGCTGAAACAGATAACGACAAAAATAGGCAATGAACGTCAACCTCTGTATGAAAATCGAAGCAGGTATGATGAGCATCTCACAAGAGAAAGAACTTCCGTAATTTTGTTTCTTGACTACATCTTTGTCTTTTTGAGAAGTGTTCGTGTATACTCACGTGGCTTTGTCCCAGGTTTCTCTGTGGGTTCGCCTGTCCCAGGTTTTTCTGTTGGTTCGTCTGTCCCAGGTTTTTCTGTTGGTTCGCTTGTCCCAGGTTTTTCTGTTGGTTCGCCTGTCCCAGGTTTTTCTGTAGGTCCGTCTGGTCCAGGTTTTTCCGTCGTTGCGTCTGTTCCCGGATCTTTTGGAGATGCGTCCGTTCCAGGTGTTTCTGTAGGTGCGTCTGTCCCAGTTGTTGCAGGCGCACTTGTCACAGCTACTGTTGTTGATGCACTTGCAGTCCCTGTTGCCTCGCCAGGTGCTGTCTCCATGGTAGGTGTCCCTGGTGTCCCCGTTGGTCCCGCAGTCGTTACTTCTGTGGTCATCGTTGCATCGCTTGTAACACCTGCTAAGGTGCTCCCTCCAGTGTTTTCTGTCCCTGCAGGTGTTGTTTCCGTCGCGAGAGTCGTTGCCGTTGCAGCTGTTCCGGTCTGCGCATGGGTGGGTATTCCTGATCAAAATTTGGTGTATGAGAACAACATTATCCTGATGAAGTGACTATACACTGCATGTGACAGCTACTTTGGCCAATATGAAGTCTGCTTGAGGGTTTTCGCCACGAGTGACGCCCAGTTTTCATAGTCAGCGGTACAGTCTTTGGGTTGACACAGTATTCATTGGATAAAACTTAGTATTATTGTCTCCTTAGGCCGATTGGATACCCATAATTCAAAGCCCATGTGCTCAAATGACATTTTTTTTTCAATTTCTTTTAAACAATGTTTTATGTTTTGTTTTGTTCTAAAGCTCTTTCTGCATCGGATATATATGAGCACTAAACCACAACACTGTTGCACAAATGCCACAGTGGGGCAATGGGACTCCAGCAAAAAACAAATACGCTGAAAGCAAATATGTAGGATATTTAAAGGTGTAAACAATATACTAACTTACCCATCATGCATACTACGATGATAAATAAACAAGCTGAGTACCTGTAGATCTCCATTGCCAGATTCCGTCTAAGTTCACCTTTCGTGAGAGATAGCTCTAGAAAACGAATTTTAAACAGCAACTTCAGTGGTAAACATGAGTTCATCTGTTATGTTGGCCTGTTCAAATGATTCCCTCGTTCAAAATATTCACAATAATATCGTCTAATTCATTCGTCAAATCAGGACTATTTACATGATTCAAGGACACATTAGTCTGAGTAACGGTTTTGATCTCTTGTTTATTATTATCATCAGGTGCGACACTTTTAAGGCACATGTATTAATTATGCACACCTGAATAACTTCGCTCTATCTGTTAGTACTGAAGCGGTACGCCATTCGAGAGGTCCGCTCAAATGGTTAGATTTAAGGACGCCAAGAACAACCCAAGACAAACAGACAAAATCAAAACACTAGGAGGAGTCAAATTATGTTTGGTCTCATGAACTTGTTACAGATTACTTGTTTACAAAATCAATTACAATAGTTCTGGATCTGAATGTCAATCTAACTCACAAAACAAGTGTTACAAAAATCATATAACTTAGATTAAACTTCCAGCTCTATAAATTGTAATAACGTTGCCAATGATAAATTATAATCACAAAGTTTGTATTTCTAAAGTTGCCCCAGTTCCTAAGATTCCCAGGTTCCTAATATTCTTGGTTCTAATATTTTAATCAGGCTCCCCGAACGCCTGGCCAGTGTACGGCTGTGTAGTGAACTAGGCCTCCAAATTGCACCTGACATGAAACAGTCGTGTTTCAATAAATCAACATGTGACTTACACGATGAACACGGGTGATTAAAACTTTGAGATTACGAAGACTAATTCACCCCAAACTCACTCCTTTCGTCGACATGAAATAAACTAACACCTAGCCCAGCGGTAGCAGAGAACTTGCATTTTGACATTAATAGATTGCAAAGAAAATACAAATTTCGCTCATTTGAAACTAAAATGTTGGTTTTCAAGCACAAATCTATGCACACGATACTCACACTTTGGTGTGCAGGCAGTTCTAAAAGGGCTGATATTCGCGCGTTCACGGCACTGAGTGCGCGTTTGTATACATTTTTCTGGACTGTATGCCAATTGTACGGTGCCTCGTAAAAGACGTCTCACTACAGTACAATCACAATTCTCCAAGGTGTTTTAAAACTATTTGTCCATCTTTGGTCCAAGGGAAGATACAACATTTACAAACAATAAAAAAAAAAACGATATGATCCAATTATCACGAAATACCGTACTGGATTGTTAGGGAATGACAGTCTAAAGCATCCTGTACAATTATGGCTCCAGCTGCATGGTGTGCTGAAATTTTCAAGAAAAATTGTATTTTTCCAACGCTGGTCGGCCAACCAGCGTTGGAGAAAACTGGCTATTTTCGAAAACTACTCCATGTTTCTTATATTTTAGTTATTTCACATTTTCTTTGCAATCGATTTGACACCTGTGAACGGGTACAAGCCAGCTATATTGATACTCTGATCTTACAATTCCCAAAACTTTATAAATTGTTCCATTTCATCTTAAGTGAGGTCAGGGAACCAGACAACAAAAACATAATTGGTTTTCTTGGTTTTTCCAGCATCTACAAGCCCAAAACGAGAAACAAGTCAGTTTAATAATTTGCTAAAACATACCAATCCTCCAAATCCATTTATTTCTGAAAATTGCAGCAAAAGCCAATGTTGTACATTACCTTTAAAGATTCCGGACTCGTGTGATTTCACTACCTTGAAAAGCTTAAATTTCCGATTTTTCAGGTGTTCGACTCAGCCTTGGAGTTGGACTGGAGTTACATGTAGACGCGATAAGCGCAGCGGTAAACTATCGGTATGATTATCATCGTTTACACATTTCAACCAACAATGCATATTTGGACGAGTGCTGGATCTCTTTCTTTCTGGACAACACTCGAGAAAGATGCAAAGATTTGTTTAACCCTGTTAGGCTAAAGAAAAAAAGGCTCCGGTTTCTGGTTTGGAGCTTGCCCAAAAAGTGGTGCGGCGACGCGGCTTTCTTCTTTTTTTTACCTGTTTTTTTTTGCTTCAAATGTCGGCGGATGACTGCAAAATGGTGCCCGACTAAACTTAGTGCAATATATGGGAGTCCAGAGAGGCAACATAAAGCTTATTCTCGATCATAACCCCATCTAAAAACACGTTAAAATTGTGCAGCAGCAGGATTCCAGTCAAACCAGTGAGTTTGGCGGTTTTGAGACATCATCTTTCATTGAAAAAAAACTTTTTTCATGCTGCCGATGCGCATGGCTACGGCGACGCGCGCGCATACCAGAAACCGGAGACTTATTTGTTTTGGCCTTAGCCACTCCTATCTAATAAATCACCCTTTTCTTGTCGCTATACATCGGTTGCCAGACAACAATTCAAAACCTGGCACCTATTATTCCATTGACAACACTCGTCCATCTGAAATTTTGTCTTCGATCTTGACCATTTTGATCTGAATCAATTAGGCCTAGGCTACGTCCTAGTCTACTCTTCAACGGAATTGGGTAACACAAGGGCACTTGTATTAAAAGCAGTAAATGTATCGAATAAATCGAAATGATGTATGTTCGTTGCCTATACTTACGAGCTGATTTGGGTCAGCCGTAGATAAATTCTTTTAAAAACCTACAGAAAATTGAAGTTAAAAATGTCCCACAAAAGTTTGAATTTTGAGCAAAAGGGGGAACCCTAGACGTTCAGGACTGGTCAAAATTGAATCAATGTAATGCCAAGGTGTAGATGAGATAATCATTGTAAAAGTCACTGAATGGGAAGGCATGGTAGAAAGTTGACTTACAATTTTAACAGATCCGTCCGTCAAAGCTGAAGCAATTTCGTCTTATGCTGCTACCAGTCCTATAGTATATCCAGAACCGATTTCACGATTTACAAGGTGTAAAATGCTGCGCGTCACGAAGGGCTTTTCCTTTTTATGGGGATAACGTTTATATGTTCCATGTTGCTATTTACAGGGATCTCGAAGTAATAATCAACACGGTTTGTCAAGAATCCTATTGGCTATCTGCGTCACCAGTGGTTGATAGCTCTCTGATTTGGCTGGGGGCTCACAATTTTTATTTTCTTGTTCAAATTTTTCATAATTGAATTTTTTTGTCAAAGGGTACTTTACAGAAAAAGGGCACTTTCAAAAGTAGGGCCAAGGGCGGATCCAGGGGGGGGCCAAAGGGGGGCCCCAAAAAAACGAAACCAATTTTTTTTTTTTTTTTTATGACATCGCAATAAAGGCAGGCAATGAGTACACCACCATCTTTTCCTAAAAAAAAATTGGTTAAAGTGGTCAGAAATTGCCTCAGATCGCACCACAGAGCATCTAGAATCCAATTTTTTTTTCAGGGCCCTTAAGCGGGCCCCGAACCCCACGCCGTAATTTTTTTCACCCACTTTTTTGGGGACCAAAATTGTTTTTGCCCCCCAACAAAATTGTGTTCTGGATCCGCCCTTGAGTAGGGCAATTTATTTATTGCCGGAATATGACACCAGATAAATGTTTTAGTTGTGGGACACAACAATAATTCAACCGCCTGGGCAGAACTCAAACCAAATTCATCACGAGAGTTGATTTTCATTCTGCATGCCTCAATCACAACTTTAGGGGTTATTCTTTCATTCTTGTCGACATTATGACAGTTACGTCACACTGCACTTAATAACCGGACCTCGGCGACAACGTACATCAAGACATGCCCAATATTAACAACCAAAACAATCTGGTCAACCTATACTCTGTTTTATTACCAAACCTTTCACCTAAGCGATTATTCAACACCAATCAAATCGAAAAATCAACTGTGACAATGAGAAAGAGAGATCCTGAAAGACAGTGGCATGAATTTCCCCCCCCCCTTTTTTTTTAATTATCAAGGCTGGTTATAGTAACATCAAAATTCGAGTAACACCGGTTTACAGACTAATTAGGCGACGCCATTTTCTGAGTCGCGCTCAGGTATTATGCACCATTGATCCCATTGGCACAGCGACCAATAAGATTAGGGACCTACCGAAATGCGCGCGCGTCTTTTGTCTGGTTACCCGACCAAAAGATTCTGACTGCTGACGAATCTTAGGCTGAAAATAAATCATTGCCCCTTTCTCAAACTCAGGTTCGCTTCAGGTTTGGCTTAATTATTATTAGCTTTTAATGTTCCGAACTTGCGATCAAATAAAAATTATTAATCACTTGCTTCACTTATCATATGCAGTTTGATACTTCAATAGGAAAACATTGACTAATGTTGAGCTGGAATCTTCAAAGTTAGGGGCCCAAACAGTAGGCGAAGCTGAATGGAGACGACACCGAGTTTTGGAATACCCCTAGGTAACCGTCGACAGATTCAAAATAGTGCAAGGCGCAGCAAAATTCGCCCCTCGTATACTATCCCAGTGCATACTTGATGCACAAAACTTTAAAAGTCGTCATTGAATTTCGAGTTTTCTCAAATGCAAGCAATGAATATCAACTCATTTTTTAAATTGTTATATGCATGCCAGGGTCAAATATAAATTGGGACATTTTCAGAAACGGGAAAATTCATCCCGTTTTGGTCACGTGACACTAACAACTACCCGAGGCTTCATCCGAATGAGCTGTCTAGCGCTAGGTCTAGGTCTGCCTCCATTGAAAATACGCGGGAACGCTCTGACAATAGACGTAGCCGTAGCTCTGGAAGCCCGTTTCGGACACGGCCTGTAAGATTCATCAGAAATATATAATCGGAATATTTGGTCTGGGTACCAGACTAGCGCGCCTTGTCTTTAATACAAGAACGCGTGCAGCAAACGCATGTGCGTGCGTGCACGACGTACGGCAGTAACAGTAACGGTTTTCTATAGAAAGCTGCATAAACAAACGAACTCTGCGTAGAAGATATCTAAACAAGCTGCCATCACCAGAAATACAAGTCTATACTCCTTCTACAAATGTATTTCTAAATATTATATTCCATATCAAATATACTTTAATGTAGATGCAAATCTACACAATATATAAATACAATACTATCCATAAAGTAGTTTGGTCTTATATACAAATCAAAGTAATTTCCAATCAAAGTATACGATTATGTACATTCCATATATTAAGTACATTTCTGTGATTTACATTATTAATAAATATAATATATTTCGAAATATTGAATTAATATCATACAATGACACTAGCTGATGTGCTTTGTGTACACTTGGAACAACTACCAACGATTCGTGCAACAGCGTGATTTAACACAAAAAATAATGATTTATTGAGCTAAGAGTTGAGCTTCTTTGAGTGAAAAGAATCGCAAGAAAGTGAACTTTGTCCACGGAATGGACCGATCCAGTAAGCACCGCCCCATGGTGTTCTGACCAATCACAGCCGTGATTTATGTCCGACGTGCGTGCACTAAAGTCCGACATGCGTGCACGCGCGTATGATGCGCGCGGCAGGAAAATGCAGTGTGGCATTGGAGAGGAGCACGTGTTAATTTGCCCACGTGCGCACTGGGCGGAGCTTACTGGATCGGTCCATTGCGAAGGGTATAACGTTTGAAAATTATATTGAAACATTTCAGGTCATCTACTTGGTTAGCAGAATACGTTCATCAGCCTCTTATTTCTAAAATTGCTTATTCAAAAATATAAAGGCCTACAATTTTTGTAATAAAAAAAAAAAATCATTTTTGCCAACAATGATGTATTTCCCTATAATGCGGGTAAAATACCACACCAAGCAACAGCGATATCAATCCTGTTGAAAATTTCGACGTCATTTCTTTTACAAACCACGCCCACTTGAGCAAGGGTCAATTTCGGAACATAATACGCAGCACAGACGGGAAAACACTTAGGGCAAAAACAAAGAGTTGTATACGGCACAGGGTAATTGCAAAGTAACTCATTAACCTTGGGGACTGAATGTAGAGCCATTATGCGCACTAATTATCTAATTAGTTTGTAATTAGCCAGGGTCCAATGTCAAGGTGCTGGTAAGCGCATGATTTCACACAGAGCCTCCGTCTATTTCACGGAGACCATAAGCATAAGCACAGCAAAAGACATGCTAACCTCAGAGGAAAAAATGCTTAACTTAGTGACGTAACAAAAGAAATCTCCATTCACGCGTGACCGTTAGCACTTACACGCTATGAATTAGCTCTTAAGCTCAGCATCATTCTTTTGTACAGTAAGCACACCTTTTCTGCTAACTGTTAAGCAGCGCTATGAAATTTGGCCGCAAGTGAATTGTCTACGTTCGCGATGGGTGCGCCGTTCGTGACATAATTTCTCATTTATAATGTCACAAAAAGTATACTTTCCGGCAAGATTCTTTTCACTCAAATTTGCGTACAACATTTCTAAAATGTTGTGGGTTTTTCTAATTTGTATACAGTTTGATACATTGAGTTTATTTTTCTTGTTTTAGATCAGGAATTTCACTATGTAGTTTTAGTTTTAGATGGTGTACTCAATTGAACGCTTCAAGCCACTTGCTTCCGATAAGTTATGTTTCGCACTAATATTTTACAAAATGATTCAACCTCAATAACAGCTATATTCCTGCAACTATATTCATTAAAACTGAAGCACACCTATAATGTACAAAAACACTTAAATATTTGTTATTCTTCTTTTAATGATTTATATTAAAGAAAAGGCACTATAATTTTGATGGGCATTAAAGGTAAAATACACCACCAGCCAAAAAAAATGTATTTTTGTCGATTCAAGGTACAACAATAAATAAATCGGAAAGCCGGATATTAAACCAACCTGTCGAGATTTCATCTCAGTAAATTTACTTTTTGAGAAACCTGTGAAAACGCATCTTCATTTTTCTCGACGCGAAGCAAATGTTTCCGTCGACAGCTCATTTCCTCTTTTCTCGAAAGTGACGGCACACAACGATTTAACAGGATTTACGATCCAGTTTTGTTTACATACAATCAGGCAGGATATTTCTTTGCTTAACAGTTTCATTTTTTTTTAATGTTTTGCAAATGGCGTCAATTATCTTTAAACAGGTCCCAAATTGGCTTGACGAGAATGGGAAATACCTTTAAAACAGCGCGTACGGTTACTCATCCTCGACTCCATGGGCGCGTGCGCAATCCTTCACTACCGCGCAAGGCATGATGGGAACCAACATGGCGCAAAGGGATCGTACCCATGGAAACGAGGTTGGGTTCAACGTCGTGCTTCGTGCATTGCTACTGACGTTTGACAATTTGTGATGAAATTTCTCTTTGCCCCGCTGCTCTCAAATGATCGGTCGTGGTCATGATGATTCATACCCAAGTTGGAATATACCTTGATGGAAAAACTCTACCTTGCCCTACAACCCTATTGCTCTATTTATTACGTTCATCTAAAGAAGTTACAAAAAAAACCAGATATATCATCAGCAACTGTATTCGACTAAACCGGCTGCGCAGTCACATTTACCAATTTGTGTCACTTACACCAGTCTATATTTCATGCTTAGAGCCTTTGATGTCCAAGATCAAGCAAGTTCCAAACTTCGGATGTAGATAATTTGTGTACAAATTGCACAAACCTATCAGAGAACACGTTAAAATATGGAACCGCCCACAATTACCTTAATTAGAGAGGGTATTTTGATCCACCAATCACAGCTCGATTATTGGGCGGGTCATGAATGAGCAGCAAGGGGTACCCTACTTATATAATATTTCGCATTTGTGAACCACGATCACCACTGGTCACGCCATACAACTAGTATGTGCATGTGCATCATTTATTGGATAAAGTTTTTATTCACAGGATTTTCATGAATAATTATTCCGTATATCTGTAATCAATTTATGGCATTCCGACACTAAAACCGCATCGGAAGATCATCAATTAATCGGGTCAGGTGCATCAAAAATTAATATTTTATTAAGATGTTATTTTCACGAGGAAAAGTACGAGAAACCACAAGGCACACTGGTGTCTGATATGGTTGGCTACTCGTGGTTGCTCGGTGGTTGTGGGTTGTTGTCCTGACTAGCGACCTTAGCGCCGTTTCCTTTCATCTTCATGACGACAAAGACAATGATGACCATTACGATGAGTACGAGTAGGACCGCGCCGACCACGATACCAGCTATAGCTCCCGGGGAGAGACCCACCGGCACCGGCTGACCGTCTGTGGAGACACGCCAAAAATGAAAACCATAGTGAGAGACCAAAAATCAAATAACTCAAAACTACCTGCTTCCTTTATTGACCAGAAATATACAAATCTTGATGGGTCCTGTTGGTATCGAAACACTATATCATGCATATAAAATGTCTAGTCCATCACAAGTTAAGGTCACAAGTAACAGGGGAGCAGCAATGGCAAAGAAATATACTTGTTACATAATAGTGTGTGGCTTGTTTTGGGATTTGTGATGGACTTGTGATTGTCCTGCGATTGTCTTGTGACTGACTTGTGATTAACATGTGATTGACATGTGATTGACTTGCGATTGACTTGCGATTGACTTGTGATTGACTTGTGATTGACTTGTGATTGACTTGTGAATTACCTGTGATTGAATTGTGATCGACTTGTGTTTGACTTGTGATTGTACTTGCGATTGACTTATGATTGACTTGTGATTGACTTGCGATTGACTTTGATTTACTTGTGATTTACTTGTGATAGCTTCTGATGGCTTTTGATGGACTTGTGACTTACTTGCGATGCCCTGGGTATAACTTTCAATTTCGATTGTAACATTTTGATACAAAAGTGGCAATGTATATTGCACTACACTCTTCCATTTTTTTTATATTAATCTATCTGTCAGGGCCAATTATTAACATTCTATATCTCCTCCACTTAAACCTCATCGCCAGGTCTTCGAAGCAGCACAAACAACACAAAGCTCCCTCACTGGTTGCTAATTCTAAATCACTTTTTTTCCAAAGAACAGTTTTCCAAAACCTGGTGGATTAACAAAATAGTACATATGTAACAACAAACCTACCTGTTGGTGTTACTGTTGTCAAATCTGGTGCTTGAGTGGGTGGTATAATTTCTGTAAATGGGGAAGAAATGCAATTATGCTCCGTTAAACTTGAGCGACTAAACATCTAAAATTCATTCAGCGTGGTACTTGTCCAGGCAATGCAGATTAAAACAAACATTTATCCTCAGCCGAACTCTTCACTTCTTCATTATCTTTCGTTATTTCCTTTATGACACGAATTTTGGTGTTGAAAAGTTCAAGTAGATATCAAGAGTTTAGCGAGCGTCGCGCGCGGACCACACTAAAAAAAAAATGATCAAGCAGAACAAAAATACTGTTCCTCTGGTTTTGCCGTATTATATCCCGTATTGATCACTTTCAAACGAAACTGCATAGAGAGCGTGTTTTGTCCGGAAGGCCTGAAGAAACCTTAAGATTTAGACTTCAGGAAACAATACACAGGCAACAGTGTAAGCACTGGAGAGCAATCAATTAAAGAAAAAAGGCATGCAGCCCAACTTCGGAACCTTGCCAGGCCCTCTATGTTGCCCCTTTTCCCTGCAAAACAAAGACCTCTGGGCGTCGTTACTGTCGTTGCTATCACATTACATAAAGGCCCATTGAGGTAGCGGAGACTGGCCTGTGTAGCCCACTTTCAATCCAACGGTGACTTACCCTCGGCAGTTATCGACGAGGTGTCGACACCTAATTGCGTGATGAGTGGATTAGTTGAGTTTGTGAATGCTGCGACCATATATTGCACCAGCTGATCCGCTGTCAGTGTGGTCTCCGCTGGGAATACCAGCCGGTAAATTGCTTTCACACTGCCGCTCCTGAACTCCGTCACTTCGCAGTCTTCTGCGGTCGGTAGTTCAGAAGATTCGTTTGCTACAGCTGTGACCTGGTGGAAGGAATGATTGCAAAACTGAATCAGAATCGGAATCTTCAGGCGTAAAAGGAAAAATGGGTTCAGAAAACTCACCATAAGAACTGAGTGGTCTTACTCAATTAGACAGTTACCCTCGAATTTGATCGACTTCGGCACAGTAAGATGTGTTGGGGTTCTCAGATAGGATTTTAAAAGTACGGCTATTATGCGTGCTTCCCATCTGTCTTTCGGGTCAATATGGACTGGTAACTCACCGCTGCACACACTTTCTCGCTTAACCCCTTGAAGGCGTCTGACGATTTATTTGTCAACTCGTCTGTGAAATTGGCTGGTAGACTGTCAATGTCAGTTATCCGCATGTTACCTTCGAACGTCTTAGGAGCTGCAAAACAACATGTTCAGAAACAGAATTTAGCATTAAGAATGTTTTGGGGAAAAGTTTGTTGTCTTGAAAGATGATGACTTTGTAAAATGATTTATATCTTTGCGCTTGATTGGGAAACCAAATCTTTTGTTTTCACTCTGCATGTATATAGCTGTTGGCGTTAGGATATTATGTTGCACGTTAAATACGTCGTCTTGGGGCGGGACACGAGCATTATTCATGCAGTCCTAAAAGCGCTTTATAAACATGAACATCACAAAAACTTTTAATACATTTCACTATATACAAGAACAAGATGCTTGTACTTAAGTTGTCTGAAAAATACATTTCGAAAAGATGCTCAAATTCAAAACAATGTAAGCTAACTTACGCGGAGCAGCAGTTGTGGTCTGTGATGCCGTTGTGCCCCCAGCTGTTGAAGCAAGTGGTGCTGCTGTAGTTGCATCACCACCTCCTGCTGCTGTGGTGGTGTCACCACCTGTTGCTGTAATTGCATCACCACTTGTTGCTGTTGAAGTTGTACCGCCACCCGCTGTTGTAGCTGCAGTTGCACTATCAGATGTTATCGCTGTTGTGGTGTCGCCACTTGTAGGTGTTGCAGTTGCTCCACCATCCGTTGTTGCTGTATTTACATCACCCTCTGTTGCTGTAGTTGCATCACCACTTGTTGCTGCTGTGGTGGTGTCACCACCTGTTGCTGTAGTTGCATCACCACTTGTTAGTGTTGAAGTTGTACCGCCACCCGCTGTTGTTGCTGCTGTTGCACTATCAGATGTTATCGCTGCTGTGGTGTCGCCACTTGTAGGTGTTGCAGTTGCTCCACCATCCGTTGTTGCTGTATTTGCATCACCCTCTGTTGCTGTAGTTGCATCACCACTTGGTGCTGCTGTGGTGGTGTCACCACCTGTTGCTGTAGTTGCATCACCACTTGTTGCTGTTGAAGTTGTACCGCCACCCGCTGTTGTTGCTGCAGTTGCACTATCAGATGTTATCGCTGTTGTGGTGTCGCCACTTGTAGGTGTTGCAGTTGCTCCACCATCCGTTGTTGCTGTAGTTGCATCACCCTCTGTTGCTGTAGTTGCATCACCACTTGTTGTTGTTGAAGTTGTACCGCCACCCGCTGTTGTTGCTGCAGTTGCACTATCAGATGTTATCGCTGTTGTGGTGTCGCCACTTGTAGGTGTTGCAGTTGCTCCACCATCCGTTGTTGCTGTAGTTGCATCACCCTCTGTTGCTGTAGTTGCATCACCACTTGTTGCTGTTGAAGTTGTACCGCCACCCGCTGTTGTTTCTGCAGTTTCACTATCAGCTGCTATCGCTGTGGTGGTGTGGCCACTTGCAGGTGTTGTTTTTGCTCCACCATCTGCTGTTGGTGCTGTAGTTGCATCACTAGACGTTATCACTGATGTGGCTGTTGTTACTGTTGTTGCAGCTGTAGCTGCATTAGCTTCTGTTGGTGTAGTTGCAGTATTGGTCTGTGCTCCTGGCGAAACAAAAAGACCAAAAGAGAGAACAATCACAGAGTGTGGAATTCCTCATGGGAATAAAAACATGCACGCACCACTGATAACTAGCGCCCATTGGATAAACACTAATTGTTATGTTAGCTTCCGGTTCCAATGGTTCCAATGCAACCTCGTCCTCAGGGTGTTGAGCAGTACGCGCGCCCACCACTACCTGCTCTCTCACCCTAGTATTGGATCATTTGAATGTGCAAGATTTTTGAACACGTATGCAAATGAGGAATAGTCTGGTGCCTGCCGGTGCGTCACATTTGCGTTTGTTTTTGAATGTGGTGTCTGGGGTAAAAACAGAATCAATTCGTCGCAGCGGGAGCATGGCGTGATTTACGAAAATACAATTTTATTTTAATTATACTGTTAAGATAGTAGCCATGCGCGTCGGCAAAATGAAAAAGTGTTGTTTTTTTCAATGAAAGATGATGTCTCAAAACCACCAAACTCACTGGTTTGACTGGAATCCTGCTGCTGCACATTTTTAACGTGTTTTTAGATGGAGTTATGGTCGAGAATAAGCTTTATGTGGCCTCTCTGGACTCCCAATCCCATATAGGCCTATTTGTACAAAGTTTAGTCGGGCACCATTTGCAGTCATCAGCCGACATTTGAAGCAAAAAAGTCGGGGGAAAAAAGCCGCGTCGTCGCACCACTTTTTGGGAAAGCTCCATACCAGAAACCGGAGACTTTTTTGGGGGGGGGGGCCTTAATATGAACAAATTAGAAAGAAGACGAACATTTTCGAGAAGGCCTGGACGAATGGTCGCAAAAACACGTACTGTACGTTGTGTGTAACAACACCGAGTACATGATGTAAATCCATTTCTAGACAATTGCGGTATGGAATCAGAATACAGGAAGAACATTTGCTATCCAGGGCTTACTACTGGAAACGAAGTTGGAAATAAAGTATGCACTGGGGACGAGGTTGGTTTCAATGCTACTTAATGGCCAGTGGGCGTGGTTTAAACTGATCTGACGTCACACTAACGAACCGGATTAACTACGAAATGCCACTTTGAAACAAACGCGAGATTGGAATTGCAAAACTATAGACTCTTTAGTGTGGTAATTATGCAGTGCATTTCCTGGGGTCCGCTCATAAGTCCGACGCTTCATAGGTCTGACGCCTCCATCAGAAGTCCGACAAAATGGCATCCCATAACTGCCCATAAATCCGACGCCTCGCACTCTTCGTTTTTCCGACGTCGGACTTATGAGGCGTCAGACTTATGAAGCGTCGGACCTATGAGCTGTAGGCGAAATAAATAAATAGTATGCCTCATAAGTCCGACGCCTCATAAGTCCGAAATTTCAGACTTATGAGGCGTCGGACTATTACGGCCCAAATTTCCAGTATCATGTCTTGTAAAATTAAACGATTAAAGTGTTAACTTACCAGTGAGACATGCTGGTACAAGTATGATGAAAACACAAAGCAGTGTTTTTGTACCCATGGCAAAAATATGCTCCCTTCAAAATCGCAATCTGGGAAAGGAAAGACATAAACAAGCTTACAAAATTGTAAAAAACTCAAAAGGATGTTTCACAAGCCTCCCATAAATTTCTTGCCCCCCAAAAAATATTTCCTGTCTTTATTTCGTCATTCACTAGTGCATACACAAAACCCAAGCTCCTACACTAGCGAAAAGGGAAACGGCATCCTCTGTTAATAAAAATATTAATTATTAAATATACTGTTAACAACAATGACTTTTTAATCTCTGTTGGGGGGGGGGGGTCAACGATGCTCCAATCGTGAATTAATCCCGTCATTGGCATCAATGACCGCGAAATGGTCCTTTCGTTGGCACACTGCCAAGTGCCATTATCGGCAGGTGAGACTGAGTCCCGGATGTTACCATGGCGACGTTCTTTTATTTACCAATTCCCGCATCAGCAGCCGGCTATGTATCCTTGACAAACCGACGGGGTTTTATTAATGGATGGCGGGTATAGAGTGCCCTGTGCAATTCACGCCAAAGAGCCAACTCTGTGGCCATTGTGATGATTGATAACAGGTGACACTGGCTAGGAAGCAAACGAATTAGCTTCCTTGTAGAACAATAGAGACACCTGTAACGATCGATGGTCGTTTAGGGTGACATCAAAGGATATACCTGGAAAGCAATCATCTTGACCTTAAAGATAAAAGTTAATGGATAAAACATAATACACAAAGTATCGATTGTAATAGTGGCTAAATTAAAACCGTATCGACCATATGCCCCATTGCACCTGAGTTAAATTATCCGAAGACAACATCCGTCATTGTGTTTTATCCAAGACGATTTCCACCTGCACCTGAATGCACACGAGGGCGTTTGCCACTAAAAATTCAGAGATGCCCAATATATTCTTTCCAACTATACTATAGTGTTTCGAGGCCTTGGGTTAGATGTAATTCTGCCGTTTCGTTAATACCTTCCAAAAATAATGTATAAATGTTGTATAGATAGGCCATCAGCCTGGGGGTTTGGTCAGTATCAAATCAGGGTATAAATGATTATAGTGCGCGTGCACAAGGTATACCGCCCATAGAGTGGTAACAAGCATTTTGATGGACATTTTGAAAAAAAAGGGTGATAACACCCAAAAAGCTGGCACCGCTGCAATGCTGTCACATATTTTCCAATTCTGGAGGTGTGTGCCTTGCCAAAAATAGCCAAAAATTACCAAGTTCAAGCTGATTAAAGAATGGGTACAATGCAAATTAACGTGCTACGTAAAAAGCCTGCTTTAGTAGGGAACTCATAGCCATTTACAAAAAAAATTGTATTTTCTGCATTGACATGATCATTATTAAGTGACGGGTCCAATCGGGGGGGGGGACGGAGTGGGTGGGCGGCCCCAGCACTACCCAACCACCACACCGACTTTACTCTTAATCTGGTTGGACATTTTTTGCAAAAATGCTGCTTATTCCATTGCAGCGTTGCCAAATTAACTTCTGGAGGTTCACCCCCTCCACATGGGGGGCCTCCCGATGTTCCCCAGTCCCTTTGTCCCTAGTCCCTATGCTCCCCAGTATTCCCTCTAGGGTAAGGGTAAGGGTTAGGGTCAGGGTTAGTTTTAGGGTAGGGTTACAGGATATATGAATGGGGTCACTGTGAGGAACATATAGGGACTGGGAAGAATTAATTTACATCAGAGTGAAAAGGCCCATGACAATCTGATGCAGTGATATCACTACGCACCCCTCTCCATACCTCTCCCCACCCCCACCCCGCAAAAATTCAATTCCAAAAGGGGCCACCCTGTAGTCTTTTTTGCACCTGTCTGACTGACTGACTGACTGACTGACTGACTCCCCCCCCCCCATCCCCGACAGACTGACTGACTGACTGACTCCCCGACAGACTGTCAGACTTAGCCTGGTTGTTGGCTTGTGAATAAAACCGGGCAGTGCTAACGTATAGGACTATCCTGCCATGAGCAAATCCAGCCCATTGTTAACACCAGTTGCATGAAATACTCCTAATGAATAGCCATAGACATTCCATTCTTTAAAATGGTGTCCTCTTAATGGGACCAGCTAACGTAGGCTTGATTTTTTTTTGGTCCTGTAAGATATTTTAAAACGTGCGCCAATTATAGATTTGAGAATTTATTAAGAGTTCATACAACCGAATTCACAGCGATAATATTGTTCCGTCTAAACAATTGTTCAACAGCCCAAGCTTTACCTAGCAACGTACACAAAGAGCGCAAATAGTTTCCACTTGATGGCCAGTATCTAAAAAAACCTTCTTCATAATGGCTGGATCTGCAAACAGAACTCTATCTTTGGAACTTGACCTTTATGCAATATTAAATGCCGAGGGAGTGTATTCGTGTAAAATTGATTAGGCAATTCGTCTGCATTGCGCACAGGGTTTGAATAGTCGTGGTTGTGATACTACATTATATTATTTTCTCACAAAGCAGCTACTGTATATGAGTCTAAGGTATTCGATCTCGTTTTATCACCGAGATACCAAAATTAACAATTTCGGCTTTGGCGTGCCAACGTGCCTATAGTGCCTTGTATATGCCTACAGTCTGCACAATTCTAATGTGGCTGGTAAGTGACACACAGGGTGTCCAAGAAGAAAGGTGTGCAAGCAGATATCCGTTAATATCTATTTAAAAAAATAATTTAAAAAAATACTTAACATACGTATTCCATCTTGATGGAGCATGTTAATTATGCTCTTTTGTATATTCAGTAAAAATGCCATGGAGATCTATTCTTGCAAACCAAAAATCTAACAGATTATAAAAGGCTATGGGGTTTTCCCCCATTCCAATGGTATGGAATTGACACAGTTTACTTAATTTACATCAGAGTAAAAAGGCCCGTGACAATCTTATGCACTGATACCGCTAGCTGTGTAAATCGCATTGGAATGGGTGAAAAGCCCATAGCCTTTTACAATCGGTTAAACTCTGGTTTGCATGAACGGATTTCCATGGCATTTTCACTTATTAAGAGTATTCCATGTTGAGTGGTTGCCATGTTTAATAGTGGACGCCTACTTCTACAGAGGATGTCGGAGACGTCTTCTAACATTTATAAGCACTTTTTCAAAATCGGATATCACTTGGTGGGAATTTTCGATCCATTTGCCCTCATGTGGGCTCGGCAAACCAATCAAGGTACACAATTAACGCGATTATTTCTTTCCTATGGTATAATATATACGATTACTATGTCTATGAAGTCAGGCAGCTCATCCAAGAAGTCATATTTCGACTCAAATAAAATAAAAGTTCGCAGGAAAACGGCAGAGCATTGAAGCCGAACTGCCCGTGTTGCTTCGATGGGAACTAAAAAAAAAAAGTCCCGCTGTCAAAGTGCCGTAGCTTTGATAGCCTCGACGTGGATGCTTGATAGAAATTCGTCTATTTAAAACCTTTTTTTTCGATCCACCAGCTTCGATTTTCCGTTCCGGACTTTGAAACGTTGCCCTGGAAACAGGCAAACAACATGATGACCCAAATGTGCTTCCCATCCGAAGTCCAGACGTGTACGTGATACTGATAATACGGTACTTCATGGCGCATTGATATTAGCATTTTGCTATAGTTACCAAGTTACCGTCTGATACTATCAGCGGGTAACAAGTGGTGACGTCGGCGCTTGGAGACGTGTCGTGTAAGTAATATTGACGTTTAGCTAAGTTTGTCGACCCTGTTTTTGCTGGGTCTGTTACTAATAACCTGACCCACTGTTCTGAAGACGTCAAGGACTTTTAATAATTAACTATGAACTAAAATCAATCATGTTGTATTACATTATTTTTTTATTATTATTATTTTTTCATAGTTTAATAAACAGATTCAGAGCGATATATTGAACTGAAATATGTACCACAACTGGTAGTATGTCGTATTTTTTCACAGCAAGTTATATCTTTTCCTATATAGCAGGAAATCGTTCAAACGCTCTGTTCGCTGTCAGTTAATGTCACGATAAGTAGAAAGTATATACTTTTCCCGGACAAATTAAGGTATTGACTATGGATTAGTTCTTTTCTACGATTTTTTTCCCCGATTCAAATGTGCGAAAAGTCTTCCTAAATGTGCGACAAATTGCAGCAACGGCTCATATTTAAAGGTTCACAAAATACTAGGCATGAGAATGAATGTTAATGAAAAAGAAACAGGTAATTTGTACAAATACAGAAAAACACGTTAAATTAGGCCCCCAAAACCTAAAACAGGCTCAAAGTACATAAAAAAAAAATGCAGAAATCTGGGCAAACAAACAAACAGCAATTCATTTTAAACAGGACCATTTTAAAGAAAGAAACGGAATCTGAACATATGCAAATCAGACTTCCTGAAAATCGGACTCCTTTTCCTTTGTATCTAAATTACCTCTTAATTATCTTCAATTAGGCATGCGCAATACTACAAATGAATTTGTATTTCGTAGAAACCTCACTTCACGCCACACTGGTCCGTGTTAAGAGCGGACGCGAATTTGACGTCACTATACGAAAAACTCGGAGCGAAATTCGCTTGTTTTATGCAAAGTTAATTCGGGTGGTTTTTTTTTTTCGTTAAAACCGACTCAGGACTTCAGGTAGAATATAAAATCGTGTCATCGGTGGGCATATTTGTTTTTTAAAACGAAACCAAAGAGTTCAAGATTGACACAGCAGTACAGTTCGAAGGAACAAATACAGGGTGAACCAACAATGAGAGCCGAGATTGACACTAATACAACAGAAGAAAGAAGAGCCGCGCACGTGTTATGGGTGCAGACCAATAAATCGGTCCGAAATTGCCTACGCCGGCCAAATCACGATTTGCTTGCCCTCAAAATCTTCAGTATTTGAGCGTGCTGTGGGCCATGAAATTGAGGGTTTGTAAAAAATATGGGCGGAAGCCGTGCACAGGACTGGGAGCTTGCAGTTCTGTGTAATTTGGATGTAATTTGGACCCTAAAAGCGCTATATTTTGCAATGGAGTGTAGGCATCGTTTTTCAAAATGGCGATGGGCTTCCGGACTATTTTCAGGGGAGATCATCTTCAGATGGAAATTTCTCCTAAAAGTCATCAGTTGACCCCCCGAAAAATTGAAAAGAAAATGAAAGATGATGAAATAAGCTTTGATTTGATGTGTGTCTCGAACACCTTGGAGAGTTGTGAGTAGTTTTCCCGAAATTTTGAAATGGAAGCATTTACCATTGGGGTCTATGGAAGTTTATTTACTGGTCTGCTACCTTTATAGGACAGAGTAATAAGCTCGGTTCACTATACTACACATGTAGTTAAAACGAAAGCGATACTGATTTCTTTGACGTCACAACATAAACATTCCTAGTGAACCGTGGAGTAACTAGGGACCTTCGCCCCTCCCGCTCTGTTACCGCGCTTATACAGCGGCGACATCTTTCAAAAATAGCAGGCGGTCTTCAAAACCGGCCATTATGCAAACTACGCAGGGCGCATTGTAAGGGTTCCGGGGCTTGGTTTTCATATTCCTCACTCATATCAGAACTCTCTATACCATTTTGGAAAATGGTTACTGAAAAGAAAAATTGGGCAAGTTAAGCAATTTTTAAGCAAAAACAGGGCCCAATTTCATTGGTCTACTTACTTGTTAGTCAACCAATCTCCGCTTACTGCAGTAGAAAATTCCGTGCTTACTGTTAGCATCTTTCAAGGGTTTAGCGTGGATTTTGGATTATGCGCATGCGTACATCATGCCTGTACCCCAAATAATCTGTGTTTACAGGGTTAGCCAAATTTCTTATGTGCTGACGCTGTTGGTACAGAATGGTGATCGTAAGCCTTTTTGGGACGGGGTAGTATAGCCATAAAATTGGGCCCAGTTTTCCAACGAACTGACATACGTTGTGTACTGCCGGTGATTGGTTGCAAATGAAGAAACTAAGAAATACTTTCAGCATAACTGCTGTACGAAAATTGGGCCCAGCAACCGCACGATGACATAATGGAAGATATTATATATCACGTGAAAGAACAGACACTGAATACCAACGAGGTCGTAATACAATACACCGCAGACCAAATTTAATCCTATGCAGGACTCGGCGACAGCGGTCTCATTATTAAAAAAAAAAAAAAGAGGAGGTTTCCATGTCATGCGATAGATATTAACATTTCTAAAAGCTTTAGGCCCTAAAATAATCATGCAATGAAATTGCACGAGGATGGCTGATACTGTGTAGTGTAAATAGCACAGTAGCCCTATAATGCGTCACGTCATGATTCGACAAAATGGTTTTCTGAAAGGTACAGTCCATCATTTGTAATTTCTACATTTTGTTCGTTAGAAGCAACAAACGTGCTCAATATCAACGCATCGTTGGAAAGGCATTTTTTTTTCGTTGATTTCTTTCTTCAAAATGACAGCTTGCCAGAAAGAATAATGTCACAGGGAGTTTACTTAGTCCCCTTATCTTTCAACCAAGTATGTTTTTCAACACAAATTACGTCAGTTACTTTTTGGATAGCTGCAAGTGCAAATGATGGACTGTATCTTTAAATATATATCTGTTAAAAGAGCATGCAAATGCATCTTCCACGAAGTCACTGCATACTCCATTAAAGTGCCGGAACTCCAACATCCGCCTTGCTCCCAGTTAGATAGCGCATCGTGGATACAAAATGTGTTGCGTGTCAATGAAAGATGTTGAGTTGGTGTGTAGTTTATTATGATTGTTGAATCATTATTCAAAGAACAGGGACAATTATTATTTATTTAATTGAAATATGAAATAATCAGCAAATTAGATACTGAAACATTATTTTCGAGTTGTCTGGCTATGAAAACAAACACAATGACGCTACACTCATCATCGTTCCTGTCTCCTTCATGATAGACAAGGAATATCATTAATTTTGAATGTGTTGCAAGTTGCAGAGGACAAGCATGGAGTTTGTTTAGTCTGTGCAGAGCCTTGCATATTAATGAACCGAAAAATCCAGTCGAATACAAATTGACAGAGATATCTCCCGCTTCAAAAAAAAATCGAAATCGTCAATATCTGGTGAAAACAGATGTAGGCTTAGCACGTGAAATAAACTTAATGATCAATACATATTAGAGGTAAATCAGGATTCTCTTCTCTTCACTGATAATAATCTTACAGGTTTGTTGTTTGAAATTATTGATTTGGTGTGGGAATCGACCGCGTGAAAATTCATTCCGTCAAGGTATTGATTTTTGATACTATTTTTTTGGTATGAAAACACATTATCTCTCCTCGGTGAATTATCTTTAACGACGAATACACAATCACGCGCGGGAGAGATGCACAATTGTTATTGTAATGAGTAAAAGAGAGAATTCACGCTCATTATTTACACAAGGTTGAGAAGGGATTAGTGCGCCATGATGAAACTACATTTCGAAGGATTTCCAATAAACAACAAACTTTCCTCCTGGCGTTTGCAAGCCACCTGAACCAAGAATAATGCTCAATAAATTATAATGTCCATTCGGATGAAAAAAAAAATGGCCGTTTGTACGCAGGGAGAAGGTTCGTCTGACGTGCTCGTTTAACGGATGTTATTAAATAGCCTCAATTTAATCAGAGGCCTTTACGACAGACACAGCAGACATAATATGTCATTGTTGACACGGGTGAAATAAGATCTTACACCACAATATTAGTAAAAGAACAACCCAAGGTGAAAATATGTTTATATATTTCCATGTTCAGTTGTGGAACATAATGTGACATTTTAATCCATAACTGCACATGCACAAGAAGGGATCATAAGGAAGAAGTTAAAACCTTCTCCTAGAATCAAAATATCGGTTTTATTTTCATAAGATGACTGCATGCGCCAAACCTGCAGGCTCTGTTGATCATTATTGGCATTTACAAAAAAACACGAGGACCTTCGTGTCTCATTTGCGGCGAGGATTGAAAAAAAAAGGGAAGGGTCCAAAATGCCCTGCAATATTGCTTAGCAATGAAAGCCTCGACCTGACATTTAATGTGAAATTTGTCCGCACCAGATGATATCGACGCTGACTGTCTAGCAATCAATTTATGTATCACCGTGCATAATGCAAAGATTTGATATAATGTAGGGCACGCGGTCGGAGGCAGTTGAAAACGGAAACACAAGAACTCTATGTGAGAGTGGAGCTCCTTACGGGCAACCGACTATGCACGCATCGTATATGGAACAACCGTTGTTGAAGAGGCGTGAAATGAAGGCTTGAAGTCCACAGGCTGATAGGCAGGTAGACAGGCCGATAACGAAATCTACCTTGATTGCTGGCAATTAGAACACTGTCTTGTTACTGGGAGAAATTGGAGATATTTGAAGTATCTAGTTTTAATACCTTGAACATATTTTATGGAATTTGTGCTATAGAAATGAATAAATTATTCATTCTTCTTATTATTATTATTCCTAGCAAGCTACCTTTACTAATATGAATTCCAAAATGTCCGACATCTCTTTGGGACGAAAACAATATCTGAAACTGACACCATGATTTGTAGTATTCCAGATCAAATATCGCCAACACATGATGTGCCAATTTCAGACATTTTGTACAAACAACTTATGTTCATATAAAGTGTGTTTATTCTCCAAAGGCACCTAATCATAGACTGGCCGTTATGACAATTGTCAGAGGTGTATAAGTCTTTTGCTGATCGTATGCAGACTGTGTTGATAATGACTTGTACTGTTCCTGAATAACTAATTATACAGTTGAACAGCAAGTGGATTGTAATTGTTTAGAGTGGACACAGGATAGGCCCACTGCACTGGAGGATCCGGCCTTGTATCGCCATACACGCAGGGGTAAATATAGTCGAGAAAAATGGAGAGCATCCGAAAACAATATCGTAATGAACATCTAAAACAGACAAAAACACCAACATATGGTCTTAAGATGGTTACTTACCCAGGCCTCCAATGCAGTCTCCTTAAGTAAATATTAACGTCTCCTCTTGTTGGTTATAATCCGGTAAAATGGCAATTGAGAAAGATGTCCGTCTGTGTTCGACCGCTCTCTCCCGGAGAGTGTGGATGAGGCGAGGGTTGCTATGAAAATGATCAGGTATCCCACGCACGCTGCGGTTCTCAACTCGGACGATTGACCAGTAATTTCAGCATCCTCCCCAGTCCCTACGTGTTTTTTTCTCTTTTATTTAAATAATCGATCGACTTACGCCAATCGCGACGGGGGAATCTGCGTTGCCAGGACATGTGACTTATATACAACCAATAATTATCATAAAAACGATTTTCAGTCCCTGCGCAGGTGGTATCGTGCCGTTCACTATTTTGTATCAAAATGGTGATAGAAACTCTTCCCGTGCTTTGCAACATTTTCGATTTTTTTGCTTCATCTCGCGAATGTTCAATTTGTATGTTTTATCCTTTTCTATTTTTGGACGTGTTCAACCCTCTAAAAAAAGGTTGTTTTCGCACCCAATACATACAAAAAAAGACTCGCCTGAATTCACGTCGGGTCGCAAAGAATTCGACATTTATTAATTATTATATTTGCCTGTCTCAATGTGAGTTAGTTCCTTTGTTTGATGACTCAAAAGTGAATAACTTTGAAATAATAAGATGCCAAGACAATTGGTGATTTAAAAACAAATTTTTTCGGGTCAAAAGTCGGAAAATATCACATGTGGTGGAGAGCAACTTCTAAAAAACTGGGCAGCCAAATTCATGCAGTGGTGAAAAATGTATACCCTGTTTGAAACTGTTGTTTCATTCTGAGAAGGTAAGTATAGATTTGGCCGGAACTTCAAAAACCGAAACTGGAATTTGCGAACATATTTAAGCAATGGCATTGCAACCAACGCAACAGATAAGAACTGATACCATTGTTTCATTAAAGGCCAAGGAACTTTTCCTCTAAGCAAAAGCAATATCACTTGAACGAAAAAATGGCTATTTCTGAATTATTTCTATCGAAAAATGTTCCATTCATGCACCATACTTGTGCTTAACTGGAAAAGGTTAATTGCACAATGTCTGAGGCGTTGCTCTGGTTTCTTTCCCTAAGGGGTTTTGCATTGGGAATACATTGTAGTCATTACTGGTTGTCAATTTGAGGTTTGACAATACATTGGGCATCGCTTAGCGTATAATTGAGCCCATGGGAGGCGAGTAATTTCGTATCTCTTTTTCTTTAC
The DNA here is from genome assembly GCA_029964075.1 of Patiria pectinifera. Taxonomy (NCBI): domain Eukaryota; kingdom Metazoa; phylum Echinodermata; class Asteroidea; order Valvatida; family Asterinidae; genus Patiria; species Patiria pectinifera. Next base: position 6,149,981 of record CM057143.1, read on the forward strand.
TGCGTTGTTGGTCAATAAATGGCAGCTTTCTGTATTTGTTATAACACGAGCTCGCCTAGTATAAAACTGGACAATTTGTTTGATCATTACAATGACCATTTTGAGAGAGACGCCTTTCCGAGTCTAACGATATCTATATCCATTCCAGTTGGCCTTTGTCGTTGCCATGTTTGTCACCATCCCCGAGCTGTCATCTGCAAACACTAATTGTAAATTTGGCTTCACTAAGTTTCCTTGTCTCTTTACCATTTCCAGTGAAATCCCATCACCATTATGAGATATCTTAATGTTATGTATTATATTCCACCTGTGCATCACTGACCTCGTTTTTTTATCTCAATGTATCATACTAGTGTGATCTTGTTATCCTTTCCGACTGAGGACTTTTACTTGGGACACGGGTTGAGGACCTCAGCCAAGTCCTCGAAAAGTTTTCGTGTACAAACTTTATGGGACATATTGAGAAAAAGTACAGACAATAGGAGCAAAAGAAGGGAACAATGGGGGTCCTCATAAGTAAGTATAGGATAAATTGACTCATAGTGTGTGCTTTTGTTTATGGTGTAAATCGAGGACACTCACGTGCAACATCATCGGTGAATTGAGGACAGGAACCAAATCGAGGACGACCTAGATTGGAAAACATGTACGAAACCAATAAGAGCTGTTGCAAAAAAAGTTAGAATATAAACAAAGGAAAAGGGAAGAGGAACAATAGAAAATCCTCGATTTACACCATAAACAAATGTGATTGTGTGTGTGTGTTGTCTTTTTTCCCATTAAGCATTGTATTTTCATTTGTATTTTTCCTGGTTTTGACCACTGTATTACTATTTCGCATGGACATTTTCTGAAGTAAAAATAAGAAGATGAGAGGTGACGATGGTCAGATTTTTCAGGGCAGAATAAGATTGCTAATTTGTGCTCATCCATGCAGTATTCCTCTTCGGCTTTTGTCTGGTGGGGAAAATGTAACGAGATGCGCGTAATTCGTAGACCAGTTCCGGTCAATAGACCAAAAAGGCTGTCTATATAGGAATGTGCGGGCCTCCTTCGAGCCAACATCTATGGCTTTGAATTTGTCCTCGTGAGCAGACACATCACATACTTTCTGTTGTATATTGTTTTTTAATATAAAATTCTGCATACTTGTGGAATGTGGCGGGTGCGATTAATGTATTCGGCGCCATGTGAGTGAGTCATTACCAATCACATTTCACAATATCCGTGAAATGGCCTGAATGATTCAGGAGATGTCAGGCAGTTGTTAATGCATTGGAAATTTTTTTTTATTTCCAGGCAGAAAATTACCAACCAAATAAACTACGGAAAAGCTCAACGTTCAAAATAATATACGTAGAGGAGCACCATTATACTGGTTCCCGTGGATCAGCCTACTGACTGCCTGACTGACTGAGTGACTCCTCAACTCCCCCGACCGACTCCCCCGACTGACTGACTGACTCCCCGAGTTGTGACTGGTGCAAGAACGCACAAAACTGGGAGTCGTTTCACGCACTCTGGTCTACACAATCGGACCAGATTTAGCCCATTCTTTGGCATTATGGGGTGATCCTATACAAGAGCACTGCCCGGCTTACAAGTAAAAGTCAGTCAGTCGGTCAGTCAGTCGGTCGGTCAGTGAGATGGGTACAAAGAGAACAGGAGGGTGGCCCTCTGGGACCAGTAAAAAGCATGCAGCTGTTGTTGGCTGTACTAAACAAAATAATGACCGAAAGAAGGGGACGAGTCCATTCGCTATGGTCAGCAGTCCTAATCTTCCGTAGACGCATGTGTTATTGCAAGCCACAACCAGGTAATTGGGACAAGGCCTTTACGATTAGGATTATCTCAGTACAAACAGGTGTTGTATCACCGATCAATGTCATATATTTCAGAGCAAGGATCGTTGCAATAAACCCCAGCCTTGACATTGACAGAGCGGAGCAATGTAAACATCTCACTGTGAGACACTGTTACTATTTGTATGATCCGATGCAAATATCGTGCTCAAATAGATCTGAGCGGGGTTGTTAAGCGTCCGTTGCTAACATGTTTGTGTTGGCATGGGCATAAATACGCACTGGACATCACTATGGACACCGTTTCCATGTCGCAAGAGATGAGTGTCCAACGGACGGAGGCCGTTCCACTAGGGTGAAGAGTAATCGAAACTTATAAAAAAGACTGATATAAAGGCCTGCATTGTATTATCATCGTGTCAAAAATAGATGAAGTGTTTGCGGTTACCCCGAGAGATGAATATGGGTTAAACGCTTCCGAATGCCTCAAATAATTTCAAAAGAGATTTATGTTATGATACTCCCGGAAACTGCCATTATCTATCATGCTGACTATCCTTCAAATCTAATGCCGACTTGCTATAGAGTGATTCTTCAAGCCAATCCAAATCGCCATGCAGTAAAAAAAAAATATGAAAGGAAGACAGAAAATTTTACAAATATTAAACAATTTTCTATTTCAAACAGCGGGAAGATTAATTCGCGATTTCCCTTTCACACAATGCCAACAGCGCCCATTCAAATTATTCATTTGCCTATTTCGAAGTGCGTCTACTAATGATTTCTTGAGCAATTTTAACGTGGAGGTTAGTCTGTCAATAAGCTAAATGTAGAACGAAATTCATCAATATTCTTTAAGAGAAATGAACTCAACACAAAGGCACACCTGCCAAACTGTATGACAAATAAAGGAACTTCGTTATTTTCCTTATGTAGTATTATGGTCTTTATAAACCAATGAACAAAGGGAAAATTTTAGAAGTTTGGTTTGGAAATCCAGTCACAGAATTGTGATAAAGCTGTCTAATCAAGACATTAACTTATATACACGCGAATTATTGGCATTGAAACCGAGGCTCTCAGTGCTAAGCCATTGTATAAATGGCGGACCTCTTTATTTTAATCCTCTCAACAAGAGACAGCACTGATGCCCTCGGTTTGAGTGACAATATAAATTTCGTCTGTAGGGCTACACAAAATTAATAAACGATCATAAGCCTATCAAGTTCTGTTACCATGGAGCTTTATTAGATGGTGGATTATTCAAAACAGTTCTGTGGCAGTTTATACTAAGGCTCCGATCGAACAAACTGTTTCAAGTATCTCATGACGTCAAAATGGTTACAAGTCATGGGAACTGGTATTTGTTTTGTGGATAAAAATGAATAAAAGTATTGGCGAAATATCAGAAGCCATTGTTGGTCCTCGCAACCCAACTTGGCAACCTTATCAGCCAGTTGTATGACGTCACTCACGCGGGCTCAACCAGTCAAAATGTCAATAACGGCAAATGTCGCGAAACTCAATCTTATCACGGAGAATCCAATTTGGTAACGGAAATTGTTTGGTCTGATGATGAGTCGGGTAAACATGACCCGCTATTCAGCCGGTTGTCAGGCTAGACGGTTATCACATTGTAGAGAGTAGGGGGGGGGGAAGCAAGGACCGACTACCATGGTTTTGCTATAGGCAGGTGGACCATGCCTCGCCGTGTAAATAGAAACGAGGTATCATAATGAGCAGCCGTAACCAAAGGATAATTCAAGTGCAAACAACCAAAGGATGATGCGTGCGATGATTAAGGTGTTTTCAAACTAAGGCTTACTGTGCGGCTTTGGCTACATCTCTGGCTTCGGAATCATTGAGAACCTGATTTCCCATAACTATGCTGTGCAGTTTTATCATTTATATCTCAATTTGTCTTCATATCTTTTGTTTTTTTAATACTAACATGGTTCCCATTTTTCCTTTCTCCCTCTGTCTGTCTATTTCTAGTCCCACCCCTGTTTATATTTGTTTTGTGTTCTTGAGGAAGTTGTCCTTCACTCTAAAAACTGAAGAGTTGAATTCAACACTTACATGTGTTCGGTCAGTGCAACAATTTGAAAGTATTAAATCCAGCATTTTAAATGTTAAATCCAACACTTAAAATGTTAATTCAACATTTTAAACGTTGATTATGTTGATTCAACACTTTCAAAGTGTTAAAGTTAAAAAAATGTTGAATCAACACTTTACAAGTGTTGAATTCAACTCTTTAGTTTTTAGAGTGTTGATTGTCTCCTTTCTGATTATCCCTCTTTTTCTGGATTATTGTTAATATCTGTGTTATTAATGTTCACGAACCAGGCTTTTCTCTACAAGCTTATAGGCTTACTTAAACAGCCGTCAGCTACTGTTTCTTTTCTGCTATAAGATTTACTGCTTATTACCGCATCATTACTGCTTACCACGTTATTGTGTTCTTTGAACCTTTAAACAGCCCAAAAAGTACCTTTGTATCCCACTGAACCTTATTTTCAATTTTAGTTTTGCCGTTTTCAATTTCAAGGGTATTTTGGTGCCTGTTTTTGTTTTTATGCTAATGCAAATTTTCCTATTCATGAGCAACAGTGTGATGTCATTTTAGGCTATTAAACAGCTATTACAGCACACAAAAACGTTAATTGTCAGAAGCTTGGATATTTTCTCGTCCTAAATTTCCTTGTCTTTGGTGATTCGTTGTTGTGTCAGTACACAGCAGTAAGCCAGTGACCAAACTTTTCTCACCGATGTTTCCAACATGCACATTTTGCGGATTCACAATTTGAACAGAAAACTCCTTAACTGAACAGTGTCTTCCTGAAGTGACATCACAGCAACAGCGCCCTCAGTTGTCGATGTCAAACAGTTTCCGTACATTTTAAGAGTAGAAAGTTGCACAAAATTATGTCCCTAAGAAAAATTGATTTCACGAATCCTTAATTCACGATATAAATCACCTTTAATCCAGATTTTGGCTTACATTAGGATGTGATGATTCCAAAACCCAAAATGAACCCATACCGAGCCGAACCCCTAATCACCTGAAGCCGAACCGGAAACGAGGCCGTGGTTTTATCCTCCTCAGTCATTACAGTCGGTGAAGCGACAGGATAATGACAGTTTCTTAATCACCCGTTTTCGCCATGTTTGCTCGGCTGTCATTGAGTGGCACTTAATAACTTAATAATAAGAAGGAAATTGTGTCATTTGTCAACGGTGAGCATAACCGGTTGGTTGAACAACTATTCGAAGAAAAAAAGAGCTGAGATGGGCGATTTTAATTCTTCTTGTTTCGTACTATTTTATTTTTACCCTACAACTGAATATGGAAGGTCGAGATGAAAGCAAAAATTTAAAAAAAAAAATGTCTTCCGAAGGTTGTTTCTATGTAAAGTCAAGATAGGCCTAAGTAAAAGATTCTTCCGATCCGATACCATTATTCGTTATAATAATTATGATAGTTATTAATTAACATAATTAATCTCGCGTCGATGTTAAAATCAATCGCAAACTGTAATTGGAATGTCAGGAAGAAACTAAAGCAAAAGAAAAAGTGTCATCCAAAAAGTGTTCGATCCAAGCCCTGTGCAGACGAGTTTTGTCTATATTATATTTACATAAAAAGTGAGACATAAACATCGGCAAAATGTAGCAAAATAGGCACATGATAATTTATTGAACTGTCCACTGCACATTACCGTGTGCACGGTACCGTTTGCCTTGAGATGTGTGAAATGATAATTCCCAGGAAAGCGGTGCGGCGATGCACCTGGCTTTATCATGCATCCGGGTCTGCCTGTTATTCACACAAGTTTTTTTTGTTCAAATCAAAGAGCGGCTATGTGGAGAGACGCATTAAAGGTACAGTAATGATCATTTGCTAGTTAATTGTGCTTCAAGTTTGGGTGCATATGTTCCCCAATACCGATGTTCCCCGAAATCCTTACCATAAAACCCTAACCCTAACCCTACCCTTAATCCTGAGGATTTCGGGGAACATTGGTATTGGGGAACATAGGTATTGGGGAACATTGGGTAGACCCCCTTTCTGGGGGGGAGCAACAAATTTGCTCAAAATGCTAAGACGGTACATAAAAACTAGTCTTGAGTATCACCCGTTTATTGTCCAACGGAGTCCTCTTTGTCTCCGTTTCAACGTCTGTTATATCGAAGTATGCAAATTTTACGCGCCCCAGCCAATCGGAGTCGACATGACGTCATCATTCATTCCAAAATCTGGACTGACCTGTTGATTTGTCGATTTGGATGACATGTTTTTGTAATACAACAACGGGCATAGTTATCTAAAAAACAAAACAAACAAAAAAACACCCGAAGACCCGCTATAGAAGGCGCCCCCTGAATGGTCAAAATGTCGAGGTCAAGACGCAATCTTGTTGCATAATTACTCACCGAATCTGCTCATATATCATAGACCCTTGTTGTGTTAAGGGGATGTTCCATATACATAACAGCTACTTTGTTTAAAAGTTTCAGCTCAGCGAATACTATACAGTTTGAGAAAAATGGAAACGTACTTCTAAATGTTTGGGGTCTCGTAGCGCAGCATTCCGTTGCTTTACCCACGTTAAAAAAACCTATGCCCGCGGGGACACTTTCTGAAAACACCTTCAATTATTGTTTCCTTCCGAATGATACCATTTCAGGAGGAATAATTTCACAGGGTATTTGGTACCTGTCCTGTCTTCACTTTGAGCAAGGATCTCTCGTTAAATCTGTAGCTATAGGTTTCCAGGTACATGTAATTGCAAGGCTTCTACACGCCTTTAAATAGCCAATTACAAATCCAATACACGAAACTGCAGCTGCTGCTATAAACAATGAGAGAATATAGGAATAAATTAATTAAATTCAGCCCCATCATGCTACCACTCGGGAAATTACTATTTCTCCTCTTGCCGTTAACAATACCATTGTGACTTTGTGATTGATTGCAGGGCACATCGAAGCATGGTCTTTTGTTATGATAAAAAGGAAAATGGGAAGGAATTATTAAAAATAAAACAAAATGCAGGCGGCCTGATGTTAACACGATCTTCTTCATCAGAGGCAAAATGACAGTGGTTCAAAGAACAAACATGTAAGGGACGCACAAGCACGTAGGGTTGAGAGGAGAAACACAACAGAGAAATTAAAGGGGCACTAGGTCCTGAAATCCCCGATAATGTCATGTTTTTGGATTGTAAACTTATCCTATTTCAAACGTGTGGTTGAAAAGAAACCAACCTAATGTCTTACCGTTCCGAAGGAAAGACGGAAAAAACCGGTTGTTTACATTGGACACGACGGAGTATACGAATACGTTTTCACTGTCGTTCTCAGTGTACGATATACACGTTGTGTGTCTCGGAACTTCAGAGGTGACCAATCACCAATGCACAAAATGAATTTTCTTTGACGTCCGCAAAAAGGCGAACACTTTACGGATGAAATCACAACTAGCACCCAAACAGCTCGAAGTTTTGGGGGTCGCAAAAGTGGACCACGAAATTCGTTCTCGCACGCATAATACAGGAAAAGCACAAAAACGCCCAGATTTTAAAGGATAGTTGTGTGGATGTTTATATCCTACTTTTAGATGTTCTTTCCGATTAACATAATTTCGTTCAAAGCGCGTTTTGTGGCCCAATTGGGCTGTTCCAGGACCCAGTATCCCTTTAATTTGGGCAGACCAATGTGGGTGAAGATCAAAGTGAATGGAGTAGAAGGTGAACAAAGGAAAAATTTTAGTGTTAATATTAAGATCTGCAGCAGCTACCCTGCTGGACATGTACACTCAATCACGTAGGCTTAAGCACTTATATAGCCAAGTACTGACTGGATATGTTTGTTCACTTTCCCGATTAAATGACGTTTCTCATGGATGAATTAAAAATACACTTTTTTTTTATTCCTCCATGCTTTACTGTATCTCCTGAAAGGTTAAAGGTTATTGCAGAAAATGTCAAATTCAGAGCCGCAGATTTAAGAAAGCCCCAAAAACCTAAACACAAAAACTCGCGCTCACGCGACATTATATATATACCCATAATCAATATTTTGTTTATACTTGCATGGTTGAAATGATCACCCAATTTTTTGAGACTATTACTTAATGATGATGACCTACATCTGTTAACGGAACTGACTTATTTATAAGACGATCGAAGATCCATTTGTTTACAATGATATTCCCATGCAGTATCTGTATGCTGTATTGAAAAAGTCGATTCAATGATTTTTCACTCGCTCGCTGAATGAAAAGCAAGCAAAAAGCCCATACTGCATGCAGTCCGCTTGGTCTCCCACAGTGTAGTAATTGATTAGTATAATATTTGGGATCTTTGTAAATATGTTACTTATCGTGGCCCGGTTTTTTTGTTTTTTGGTGGCTCGATGACTCATTACAAAGCTCATAAATTAGATGCTAGAAAAGCCAGTACGTTTATTTGTCCAGCCGCTATACAGCCAAAATCACGGATGTCTTATAAACACAAAGATCCCATACTGCCAATAAACGGCCAGCAGTGAACATGATGAATTTCTCAATTATTTTTGGTTAATAAGTAACTGGACGAGGAAGAAATGGGATGTTTGTTTAAGTCCTGTGTCCGACTACTACTGTAAGCAGCCGTGTTTGAGGTATTTCTTGGTATTTTGAATTCAGTAAAGACACATGGGCAAGATATCTACTTGGGGCTATCCATGTGGGACATCAGGCATGTACCTCAGGGATGGCTGCAATGCAGAAAAGTCTGCAGTGACGCAGATTTTATGTAATGGTTTCATGTTTGTCCCGGGGTCCGCTCATAAGTCCGACGCCTCATAGGTCCGACACCTCATAAGTCCGACAAAATCGCATCCCCTAACCAAATAAAGGCCCATAAGTCCGACGCCTCATAGGTCCGACGCCGCATCAGTCCGACGCCTCATAGATCCGACGCCTCATAGCTCCGACGCCTCGTAAGTCCGACAAATTAAACGCCTCGTTTTTCCGTTGTCGGACTTATGAGGCGTCGGACTTATGAGGCGTCGGACCTATGAGGCGGAATAAATACATGTTATGCCTCATAAGTCCGACGCCTCATAAGTCCGAAATTTCGGACTTATGAGGCGTCGGACCTATGAGGCGTCGGACTTATGATACGGCCCCGGTTTGTCCCATTTGCATTTCGTCCGGCATGTCTGCTATATTTCCGTTGCCTGTGTTCCGGAACTCGGGATTCCCGAGCTAGCATAGAATCCGCGCGGCCTCGCCTCCCTGTTTGAAGTTGCACCTGTTCGTGGCTCGTTGCTAGGGTAAACAACTTCTGCGCCTCGGCCGTCGCCTGGCAACGGGACACCATCATCGTCATCAATAATCAATGGCCAGCCGAACACTGCTTACGCGGTTAAAGCCACACAATTTTGTTTGTGCACAATAAGAGATATTGTTTTGTTTTTCTGATATAAAGGAGAAATGGGGGGAATTTGGATTAACCTTGAATACATTGCAATTCAATGAAAGATGTATCTGGTTTGTGACGTATCGGGGAATATAATAATGGGTATTTATTTAGTTGATTCGACGGTCTTCCAGTATTTTGTTAATTACGTTTTCGAATTCATATACATTTTTTTCAAGAGAATATTTCACCCATATTTCGGCAAAATTTCCGAGTATCCTCAATTTGTCTGAAATTTTCTTGTTAACAAAATATTGCCACAAAATGTCTGAAAAAGGCCTTTGTGTGTTAAGAACGGCGTTTTGATTTATCAAATGTATATACGGGTATATCTTTTAACACCATTTCATCATGTTCGTTTGAAATACAGTGCTAACGAGAACTCTCCGCACATCATTCCAATTATTCTAGAACACTTTCAAAACCCAGACAAGTGGAAAATGCACTTTATTACACAATTTGTTATTCATGCATGGAGGAGCAACTCTTTCCACTGCGTCTGCTGAGTACATGTAGTTTACAAGGCTGCCCATTTTATGCCATAATGTAGACATGTTTGATAGAATTTTGTGGAAAAGAGCAGACGCTCATAAAATATGCAAAATAAGCATTGGCAAACGTCACAGTGGGCAGCTCAAGTAGACCTAATAAAATGAAGTAAACCTAATAAAATACATGATAGGTTGCCAACCTTGCGCTTTTACTAATGAGAATAATTACACAAGAACTGACGGCCAAGTAAAAGTACCAATTCTAGCGGCACACAAATTCTGCCGCCTTGGTAACACATGTAATTTCACTTTAATTGACTGGTTACTCTACATCGGGTTTGACGTTGTACGCTTTGAAAAACTGCTCAAACAAAATTGTCGGTATAGAGGCATCATGCTGTTGAAATGAAGTTGACGTACACACAATATGGCGGTCTGATTGTGATACCTTGAAGTGGAAACACGAACCTCATGGGGGCAAATATCAGGCCGAATAAAAAAAATGTTTCTCTCGTCCGGGTTTTTGAAAAAAAGGAGGAAGCGGGGCTTTTTATTTTTTATTTTTTATTTGTTTCAAGATGGCCGCCATTTAAAAATTTCCTGCAACCGTTGGTGTTTCCACTGTTCAAAGACACTTTTAAAATGAAAGATAAGTTGGACAAGAGAACTGAACATTATTTACAGTGTCATTTAGACTTGTTTCGGTCTACAATTTATTTTCCGATGAATTTGTGGACTTTTTCGGTGTTTTTTTACTGCATTTTTCAAAAATAAAAAATAATAAAAAAAATCCAGGCGGCCTCCAAAAAGGAAGCGGGCGGGGACGAGAAACAAGTTGTTTTTTTTTACTTCGCCTAATAATGGTCGAAGTAGTGGAAAGATGTTAATTATTTTTTTTTCACAACGATGAACACTTCACTGCACAGCTATAGCCTTGCATAAAATCTTTTACAGTATAGGCTGTTGGGAGACAGACACAACAAAATACATACATTGCATGGACAGAAGATATATTTCCACAATAAAAACGTCCACACAAAACCTCATATACCAGTAAACGAATCACAATAATTGCTATTATGCAAATTTGTCTCATGTCTTTATATAACGCATATGTTCTTTATTAATAATGTGCTACTGTATTTTAATAGAAGTATGGAAATAAATGTTATGCGGAATTTAATTTAACTGAAATTTTTAAAATACATGTCCCCCAGCGATGCATCGAAACAGCATTGGGACACCGCTATTTAATACTGTATATTTGTATATACCCTTTCAAAATAAATTTCATTGTTCGCTTTTTGTTGATTTGTGAATAGACTTGCAAGTTGCATCCTTGTACAAATGTCATTGCAAACTTAACAATTTACTCCAGCTGTTACCTATACGTGCAAATAAAACCGCAGCAGGTGTCACGGCTGTTTCATGTTTGAACAAGAAATCGTTTATCAAAAGTGGTATGATTCAAAGTAAAAGGTTGTCACTTTTTGGAAGTCTATGCAGCGGTTAGTGTGGTTATTCAGGGTGTGGTATTTTTTAGGGTAATTCATTCAATATAGGCCTACGTGCAGTAGACATGAGACCTAATGGCGTAATGGCTTTGCGGTTTATGCGCTTTCCTAGGGGAGCGAAGTCGAGACGCCAGACGAAGTGGGGCCCGTCTACCACATAGGAAAAAAAAATTAAAAAAATATTTAAAAAGCGTGACGTCATTAGGTCTCAGACCTATTGTCAACCTTGTAACAACCTCTTCCCTTTTATACCACCATCTCGCCAGTGTATCAGTTTCCGATTTATATCAACTCCTCCCTAATTAGTAATCATCATCAACCACTGACGGCCCATTTCGCTCCGAGAGAATACATCAATTCATTCAGTTATAGCTGTCATTGTTAATAAATTACAACATGTCAATTTCCATGCATTAGAAGTATCTGCACAAAAATACGCAAAAGTATCCTATTGCGCACGTAACATATGTACATTGACTTGGACACTACGCACAACATACTGAAAAGATCTATAATGCACTACAGTTTGGTCGTATTTTTACCAATAGCTATTGCAGTAAAACCGTAAAGGGTTATTTCGTTTTCAGTATGATATATTTCTTGGGCATTGTCATTGTCCAAGAATATAATGCTATAGTACAAAACAATATCAACTCTTAGCGAAAACAAGTAATGCTGTGTTCACCACAGATAATAAACATGGGGGGAAATTCCCTAATTCAAGATAATTATACATTAGGAACTTGGCGTTTTTTCTGTGGGAAGATAATAAAAGAAATAGAAAAAAAGGTTAATATTTTTGTCAACTTTGTAGCTTTGTCAGTTTAGTATTTTATCCTGAGTTTCCATCATTAGCGCTAAGTATATATCCAGATAAGTTTACTCCGCTTATTTATATTTATATTATGACCATGAGCATTGTGAGAAATAATACAGCCGTACGCACCTGGCGCGGACTACAGCAGGCTGCGGCCGGCAATTTATTGAGTTCTCTTGTTTAGATCCGCCAATTAATAGATTTTCTTTTTACATCCAATCCAATAATTCCTCTCTCTTTCTCTCGTGCAGCCATGATATTTGCTTAAATTCACAGTGTGTTTTACATCATGTGGAAATATCTATTTATTCATCTGTTCTTTCTGCGCATGTGTAAAAGTCAATTATGTTGTTGCTCACGGCGTACTCAATAATTTAAAACAAAGATGCTATACATGGTGGTAAAAAACAGCAACCTCATACTTCCAATATCCAGGGACCTAAACCACTAAAATGTACGGCTAGGATATTTTGTCGGAAGGAAATTGATAGTCAGGGGGTTAAGATAATCCATTTGTTCACTGTGCGATAATCTTAATTGGAGATCCTGACCTTAATTCACAAAAATGTCGCTGGAATCAAAACTACAGGACCGAATCGGGAGTTTTTGGTATCATTTTCCTTCAAACAAAAAGGTTGGTGCAGCTGAAGTATTTGGCCGAACCAGCAAGCTGATGGTCGTGGGTTCAAGTCCCCAATGAGTAAACTTGTGCTTGTATTCTCGCAACTTCTCGGACAGCACCCTACTAATAGTTCATACAGCCATGTGTGCTTCAGTCAAGCGAGATTACTTGAATGGTTTCGCTCCTACCAAAACTGTAAACTTCGAATATACTCTTTATGCAATCTCATAAATTATTTCTCGAATTTTATTGACTTTTTGGCATTTTTTTTTTTTTTAAAGTAAGGAGTATTTTTCGAATCAGCGGTGTCGGAATTAGTGTCGCCAATTTGTACCAGACCAACAGTAAATATTTATTTTCAAAATTGCTTCAAAATGATTACTCCAATTGATTACGCATCCTCCTTGTCAGCGGAGATGGATTTTTTATATCGAGTAGCAATTGAACGGACAAGTTTACATGTCTGAAAAGGGTCACTGAAAATCGATCAAAATATTCGGCGGGACTGATATTTGAACGCCGTTATTTGCCCTCCATCCAAAACCCCACAACCTTGGTCCTGGACTGTGTAGTTTACTCTTCATCAATGATTAACCCGTGACCCCGTCACGCTAATGGTGATGACGACTTCATCAACAGCTAGCCGTACATGATTGATGAAGTTGGCTTAAATAATATCAGCGTGCGAGGCGAGTTCAATTCGTTTGGAGAAACAACCCTCGCTCCGCTGCGTCAAGGCAGTTATAAGCGGCTTTACTCATTAACTTTCACTGGTGAAAATTAGACAACAAATATTAACGTTTGAAAATGACATGGAAAAGAGCGAATACTCATTTCACTGAAACCGACTTCATGCACGGCCAATCGGATTTGATGCTTTGGATTGGATGCCGAGTGATAATTAACTTGGGAAAACCCGGCTCCGATGCTCATTGGAAATGTAGCCCAATTCGATATTGCCTGGGGTTTCCCAAACCGAGTGAGCAACATCGTTTTACGATACCCAGTCTGTCACACACAAAAAAACAATCATACGAATACCAAGTTATTGGCCGATTTATTGCTGTGAAATTATTAGGCGGACATATTTCCAACCTATTCGGCATGCGGTTTGTGTCAGTGTGAAATAGCAAAATGAAGCACACACTCCAACACTCGTCAATCTGTATTATGTAGTCAATCAAGATTCTCGGTCACCTAGGCCTTATGCGTAGCGGCCATCTTGGAGGGCATCTTTTGTTATTTTAATTCAGTAACAATGAATGCACACAAGGGTCACTCATGCAAATCCCAGCAAAACAAAGGCATTGCTCTCTAAGATGGTTGTAACCCATCAGGTCTATTTATCGAACCAGTCCGAAAAATTTTCTCCAAAATTCGATTCCTTCTGATCTTATTTTCTTAATTAAAACAAACAAAATCAGCTAATCGTGTGCGCCTGCATCAAATCAATTCCGTGACTGCAAATGAGAAACAGTACTCGTTTCACCAATTAAGGTATTCGACCACAGACCAAGGCAGGGATCGTCCTTCGCTCGGCAACCGTTCCAACTAAATGTCGCCCTCATGCGTCGAGACTTCACTTTGTACTCAAATCCCGGTGTCACATGAAAATCCGACTCCTATGAAAATCGGACCCCTATTTCCCTATTATTGGTTGAACTCTCTCACGTGACCAGTCCCTCTCCTAATTATCTATGCATGAGCATGCGCAATACCACCAAAGAGTCCGTATTTCATAAAACCTAAATTCATGCTACACCTGCACTCGATCCTTTTTAACAATGGGACAACAAACTTACTGCAATGATTCGTGCCACAGTTTGCGTACTTGTATAAGCATAAGACAGTGATACAGTATTTCACGGACACTTTCTTTTCATAATATATTTATTTCCACACCTAGCCCTGCACTACAATCTTATTCATAAAAATTCTATCATGAAAAAGAATAAAGTGCTTTCAATAATTTGTAGTAACAAAATAATCTGAGAAACATATGATTTTCTAATAAATATTTTTTTAAACTATGACGTAAAAATATTCTATTTATAATTGTTTGGTTTTAATCAGTGAGTGTCGCCTAAACCAAGACTATGTGTACAAAGGTAAAACTCTGCTTTGCAAAAAAAAAGTGGAATTAATGTTTTCACTGTCTATTCTTGATGATTAACAAGCAGATATGGAATCATTTCAGTTGCATACTCACAATATCCGCAACCTAGTGATACAAAAAAACTTTATAGCAGTCCCCAAAAATATGAGTACATGGGGCTATCGCAAACTTCACACCTATTAACTTTAGAGTACTGTTATACGAAAGCCAAAGACATCAACTACACTCTACAACAAATCTATGATGCAACAAAAACTGTGTGTCATGCAATATACATTTGTACAGGGTGAGTAAAAAAAAGCGGAACCCAAACACCAAAAATTATACTTCAAATTAAAAAAAGTATGTAGCACCAAAAACAATAATGACTGGAAAGCCAATTTCATAAGCTACTTTTAGATGAAAAAAATAAGTTAAATTGCTCAATCCGTTCAAAGAATATCACAATTTAAACACAATGACCCTAAAACCTCTTTCGTCCAAAAATGTGATTTCAAGAATCGTCGTCGCAATTGTTTTCAAACATCAACAGCGATAAAACCTCAGTTTAAAAGTTCAAAATATTCAACAAAGTCCTTTGGAAGGCCCGTCTTTGAAAAAAAAAATGGATTTTATAAATCATATTGTTTGTCTAACCAGGGTTGTTAATAAAGATATTGTGTACTGCAGTTGTTGACAGTTGTTGAAACAAGTATTCCGTGTCATTTTCTTTGTTGTTCCAAACAGTCAAAGACACACAATACATTGCTTTTTTTTTGGATGAGACAGGTTTTAGGGTCATTGCGTTTAAATGGTGATATTCTTTGAACGGGTTGAGTAATTTCAGTAATTTTTTCATCTAAAAGTAGCTTATGAAATTTGCTATCCAGTCATTATTATTTTTGGAGCTACATATTTTTTTAAATATGAAATATATTTTTGGGGGTTTGGGTTCCGCTTTTTTTGACTCACCCTGTAACTGATAGCATTCTAGACATTTTTTTTTTTCTAGTACTAGTTCAAGTACTTTGTCTCTTTACCACTTTTTGTCAAGAACGGAACGAGGCGCGGGATAACTTTTCACTCAACCTCAAGCCAGGCAGGTTGAGGCCATAACCTTGGGCAGCACATTTCCGGCCTCGCTTGCTGCGAGCGGGTCGCTGACGCAGTATTACCGGCCTCACTCCCTGCATGTTTATCTGTCATCCGTTCCGAATACCGCAAAATATTTGCGGGTCTACACGTCCTCCGGCGTGAACCGTTTAAGAGTCGCACAAGGTGAACATTAAATATTTCAAGTTGAACAATTATGGGACACGGCAAACATGGCAAAACACAAAATGCTTAATATATCGCGGTAAGGCCAAAAAAAAAAAAAAATTTGGTCTCTGGTCAGACCAAAGTTCCGGAATTGACGCGGCCACACGGCTTTTCTTTTTTTTTTTTGGCTTTTTTTTCTTTTTTTTCTTCAAGCTTGGATTGTAATTTCCCATTCCTTGGTTCTCTTTGGTAAAAAAAAATGAGGAGGTGCGGAAATAGAGGGCGCTGTTGGAGATACCGCGGAACATTTTGGAAAAAAAAAGATCGACCCGCATGATTAAAATCGACGCGAGCGCTGACCACAGACCGACTTTTTTTTTTTTTTTGGCCTAACAATGATCTAATGCATCATTCCACAAGCACCAACTACATGTCAACAAGTTAAATGGTAAGGAGCACTTTAAAGTGCATTCCTGCGGCCTGCCACATGAGAGATTTACAGCAATATAACGCTCTTGAAAGTGCTAACGCTAAGCTGTACAATGAAAACTTAATCTTGGTCAAGTTGGTCATTATGTAGACAGCGTACAGGATTGTTCAATTTTCTTCTGAAATAATTGTCCATGCCACCGTAAGATTTAGTCGTTTACCACTTAAAATCCCCCTTGCGTGATTTTGAAGATAGTTTCATATAGGTTGGCTCGATGGCACAGTTGCTCAGTTTACAACTAGTAAACTCATCAGTGATGAAATTTGATTTGAGTGACAGAACATGACGTGACTTTAAACCCTGTACAGCCTGATCCCGCTTGGTCCTTCTACTGGCACTGATTTGGGCTGATCTGTTTAATCTGACTAAGGTTCTTGTTTTAATATTGCATTAACCAGAAAATTAACCATGTATTTTTTATTTTAATAAGTTAATTATCATCTCCTTATTTTTCTTTTTATAGTTTTCAGTGAAAAGAGTACTGTAATTTTTTTTAAACCTATTTCTGCCATTCTATATCTTTGTGAGATTACACAAATAAAAAGTAAATTAATGGATTATCGTGATCTATTATATTCAACGTTAGTTACATTAATCTTGGACTTGTTCAAGTTTACCAACTGTTGAAAATATTGCCTTATAGACCATTATCATGTTGTGGCCATCTTGATTTGTTCCCATTCAAATCAACGTAACCAAAGCGAGGCTGGGAGGAAAAATAGTCTGGTTCCTTTTTGCACAAAAAATATATATCATTCAGTACTGTTGGATACAGGGAACATGACTGAAATGGTGGCAGCATGATAAAGGTCTATTCTCTTAATCTTTTGATTATGTTTCTTAACGTGATGATCCTGAACGTCAAATCCCTTAGCATTATCCCCGCAATTTTACTGTAGATAAACTGCAGAGACTTGTGATGTACAGTATCTTTCAGCTGTTAATCCTACTGAAGTTAGAATCTTCCAAATGGCTTGTTCCAAAGTAATCAGATTTGGGAGGATTACCTTAATCCCTCCCTTCACTGTCCTGGTGGGAAGGGATTACTCTCATCTGGCTTGAGATCACTCAGTGAGTGATTGACTTCTCTGTGATGCGCCTCGTCTGCCCGGATGGCTAGGATCATGTCGCGCATCATGGCATCGGGCTAAAAATATAAAACGTAACGATGGAATTGAGATTGATCTCATCAAAGGGAGAGCATCACTGTTTTGCCAGACCCAAGTAACCACCCTAGTGTTCTCTGACTGACTGAGTCACTGACTGAGTCACTGAATTACTGAGTCACTGAGTTATTGACTGACTGAGTGACTGAAAGACCGAGTCACTGACTGAGTCACTGACTGACTGAATTAGGCCCCCCAAAAAAGGTTTCTGGTATGCGCGCGCGTCGCCGTAGCCATGCGCGTCGGCAAAATGAAAAAGGGTTTTTTTCAATGAAAGATGATGTCTCAAAACCGCCAAACTCACTGGTTTGACTGGAATCCTGCTGCTGCACAATTTTAACGTGTTTTTAGATTGAGTTTTGGTCGAGAATAAGCTTTATGTGGCCTCTCTGGACTCCCATATATTTGCACTAAGTTTAGTCGGGCACCATTTGCAGTCATCAGCCTACATTTGAAGCAAAAAAATCAGGTAAAAAAAAAAAAAAAAGCCGCGTCGCCGCACCACTTTTGGGCAAGCTCCATACCAGAAACCGGAGACTTTTTTTGGGGGGGGGGGGCCTTATTGACAGAGTCACTTAGTCATTGACTGACTGAGTAACGGACAAACCGAGTCACTGATTGACTGTCACTGAGTCACTGACTGACTGAGTCACTGACTGACTGAGTCATTGACTGACTTAGCCACTGACAGACTGATTCATTGATTGACTGAGTCACTGACTGACTGAGTCACTGAGTGACTGAGTCACTGAGTCACTGAGTCACTGAGTCACTGAGTCATTGACTGACTCAGTCACTGACAGACTGATTCATTGATTGACTGAGTCACTGACTGACTGAGTCACTGAGTGACTGAGTCACTGAGTGACTGAGTCATTGATTGACTTAGCCACTGACAGACTGATTCATTGATTGACTGAGTCACTGACTGACCGAGTCACTGACTGACTCCCCCACTGAGTGACTGAGTCACTGAGTGACTCAGTCACTGACAGATTGATTCATTGACTGACTGAGTCACTCCCCAAGTGAGTCACTGACTGACTGAGTCACTGACTGACTGAGTCACTGACTGACTCCCCCACTGACAGACTGATTCATTGACAGACTGATTCATTGACTGACTGAGTCACTGACTGACTCCCCCACCGACAGACTGATTCATTGACTGACTGAGTCACTGACTGACTCCCCCACCGACAGACTGATTCATTGACTGACTGAGTCACTGACTGACTCCCCCACTGAGTCATTGACTGACGATCCCTGACTGAATCACTGACTGACTGAATCACAGAACGACTGAATCAATGACTGAGTGAGTAACTCTGAGTGACTCATGAATACGTTACAATTACAAATAATGCTTACTACGTAAGTACTCACAAATAATTATGAATACAGCAGCTTGACTAACCTTCATTTTCCAGTATCTAATGGCAAGGTCTGGTGCAGCCATGTTTCCCCAAACGGACAGTTTTCCATCATCCAGGTCCTAAAATTAACCAAAAATAAGTGCCAGTCAAATTGAGTGAATCATCCGACCAATGGACTATTACGGATTTGGGCATAAACCTGACCCACCATTGTTTTCTTGCATGCCTCACAGAGTACTCAATAGTTCGCCAATTTGAGTTCCCATCCATTTACAGCTATCTATAGTGTTTTTGTAAAGGCCCAGTGGTCATGGAATCCCGCAACTATACCCAACCATCACCAAGAGCATTATGTGCGGCACCACACTCATCACTGTTGCTTGGCATGAATGGGAGCTTCCAGGGACATTGGCTACCCGTTATTTGATTTGAAAAAAAGTTAGGACAACCGGATTTTGAAATCTCTGATTTCATTCACCAGTACTTGCTTTCAACATTAATGGACATGGACTCCACAGAGATTTGGTGTTCGGACTGCTCAATGCTAAACCCACCAAACTGTAACTTCCATCGCCAAGCTCGGACCAGTAGACATTCTAACAGAGATACGAACGGTCGGAAAAACTTTTCACTTCAACTACCTGGATGAGTTTGGTGTATGTTATGACGGCTTCTTCCTCCAGGTAACCCACAAACCGATGGCAGAACCGGGGACTGCATATGTAGGCCAAGAAAAACATATTCACAAAGAGCCCTGGAAAAATAGGAACAAATACAGAAGCATTCGCTTGGAATAACATACTCAATTAAATCATTTATTGAGGCATGGAGCTGTGAATAAACACATATTGACTACAGGCCAATTTTGTAAATTCCAAGCTCTTTTTGTACGTCCCACCACACAATTGTACAAAGTCGTTAGGGTGGTAGCACATTTGTTTGGCCTGCAATCGTTTTCCCTTCATTAGATGTCACACATTAGTAATGTAACACATTTACACTACCAACCAGAAGCTCACAAAACTGTCTTGACATGTACGTCCGAATTTACGGAATTGCCCTACAGGTGACATTAACATCAATTTGCAGGTGCAAATTGCAGGTGTAAAGTATGTCATACGGTCAATATTTTGTTTCTTGGTGTAAGAACTTTGCACAATCTTGACTCTGTGCACTTCAAATCCTAAAATGCAAAACAGACAACAATTTCAGCCTTTAGTGAATCCATCATGCACATGTGCTCTAGTACTTTCCTGTTACAGAAAATTTGCATATATGCTAATTAAGTACACTAATTTAAATAATTGGTTGTAGGTACCGCGTGTGACACTTGTGGAAGGGGCAGACTCATCAGACACAAGTCAATCATTCCGCCCTTATGTGACCGCAAACCCTTCCAGGAGAAGGCAAACCCTTCCAGGAGACTGGCCGAGACACTACTCACCCTGCGTGAGAAGCACGCCCATCGTGAACAGCTTGCCCGGTTTCCTGAGCTCCAGGGCAGTCATCAGATGCATTCTCTCGTTCTCTGCCTCCTCTGTCGATAACAAAAAGAGTAAATAGAGCAAGAAGATAATAACAGGTCAAATACTCGCTCTTCTTCTCGTCGATCTTGGTTAGGCTTACATGTCAATGTTCTAATTCTTTTTTTCTTTTTTTTTAAATCAAAGGGGGTCAATTTATTTTTTCATTACCAAGAAGTGTGTGTATCCATCCAAAGTCTCTTTGCATTCTCCTCAGAGAACGCAGATGTCTTGTCATGGCCGCTACCATCCCTGGCACTCCAGCTACAGTCTCCAGGAAGATAATACGACTGAAAAAAAACCAATAGCCCATTCCTTGGTGTCACGCAGTATGCACAACTTATTGTATTCTGAATGCGCACAAAGCCACAGAGTACAAGCATTACACTCACCGTGTGGACTTCCAAACAAAAGATGTCCACATAAACCAGTTTTCAGATACGTTGTGTGGACTTGTCCACGTCCACACAATGTTTCCCTCCTCTCTGGAAAACAGGTTTAGAGGCATTTTGGGGTTAGGTTTATCCGTCACAAAATGAAGAGAAACACTCAAGGGAATCATAGAAAACAATTTGGGTTGAAAGACTTTTCACAGTGTGAGTATAAAATGAGTTTTTTTACAGGTTTTTCTTAACTACCCGAAAACAAAGGAATGCCCACACTAGGTATGTAATGTAAACATGTGTGTCTTCGCGTGAGCATCAGGTGTTGTCGGCAACGTGTTCGAAGTGCTGTCCAAGTGGTCTCCCCCAATTAACTCTCCCTTTCTTACCATTGAGGGGGTACTTACATGTATGCATTGGTCCAATATGAAACATGTCAAACTGCCCGGCCACAATTGGTGGTCAGTCGGTAAAGTCAGTCAGAAATTCGGAAAGTAAGTCGGTCAGTAAGTCATTCAGTTAAGTCAGTCGGTCAGTCAGTCCATCAGTGAGACAGGAACAGTCTGGCCCTCTGGTTAAAGCAACAAAAAAAAAAATCGACAGCAATTTTCTGATCCATCTCAATTTACAGAAAGCGTATTTGAGGATATATTTAGCATATACTTACATGAGCCATTTCTGTTCTGTCCTATCTCCCCGCTTATAGCCAGAAAACAAGTCAAAACTGAAGCGGAGGGTCTGGACACAGCTGTACGCAAACTGAAAGCATGCACAAAGAACCAGACAACAGTGATCGGGGGAAAGAAACACAGACATACCTCATCACAGTTTTATTGCCCAATTTTACAGCATCATTTCAGTGACCTCCATGGCCTTGTTTTATAAAGTACGACGTCCTTCTTTTATGCCACACAGTTCTCTTGTTTCTATAACTTTCATATTTAAAAGGAAAAAGATTTTGCTGAAAAAATCTCTAGGTCCTTGTGGAAACTGGGCGACACTTCAAGGAGCTGCTAATTAGTTGGCAATCTGAGATTTGAAGGTTCGCATGGTGGAAAGATACTAAGACAAGATAAGTTTGCGGTAGCACCATGTGAATAAATCTCTTTTGTGAGTATGTGTGGTTCTGAAAAGAACCGGAGGGACTCAACGTTTCGAATGGTATGCTCTGCCCGTCGTCAGGAGAATAAGGGATTTAGGGACTTATAACATCGCCTCATCGTTGGCATCCCTCATTCTCCTGACGACGGGCAGAGCATACTGTTCGAAACAATTGATATGCAAATAAGCTGAGAACAGGTCAGTAGCAAGATACATCACTTGACATTTTTGGCCAGTTACCTGTGTTTGAGCAAAATTTTTGTACCTCGCATATTTCTGTGTACAACAGAACATGAAATTGATCCCTGCTCGCTTGCCTTATCTACTCGAGACATGCATGTTGGAGCTTCAACCCAATACGACACTCCGATCAATACTAAGACTCACCCAATCAGCGAAGCCTTTGGGCGGTTTGTGGGTTATCTCCACGCTATCCAGTTCCTTGTCTGACCTGCCAGATTGATGGAAAAGATGGAATCAAACAACAAATCTCTGATTCATTAAGCCCCACCTAGTGATGTTGCAGACCAATCACAGCCTTGAATAATGTCCGACATGCACTCACCTGGAACATGCAGTGTGGCATTGGAGATGAGCATGAGCACGTGCACAGTGGGTGGTTGATGAGTGGTCTATATGTTCAATTTGAGTTACTGTAGTCAAGTCCATCACAAGTCCTAACAAGTTCTCACAAGTCCTTACAAGTCCATTACAAGTCCTCACAAGTCCATCCCAATTCCCAAGTCCTCACAAGTCAGTCACAAGTCCTCACAAGTTCATCACAAGTCCTCGCAATTAGTCCATCCCAAGTCCTCACAGTCCAACCCAAGTTCTCACAAGTCCATCCCAAGTCCTCACAGTCCAACCCAAGTCTTCACAAGTTCATCACAAGTCCTCACAAGTCCATCCCAAATCCTCACTTTCTAACCCAAGTCCTCACAAATCTATCCCAAGTCCTTACAAGTCCATCACAAGTCCTAACAAGTCCTAACAAGTCCTCACAAGTCCATCCCAAGTCCTCACAAGACGTCCATCCCAAGTCCTCGCAAGTCCATCCCAAGTCTTCACGGTCCTCACAAATCCATTTCAAGTCCTCACAAGTCCATCTCAAGTCCTCTCAAAAGTCCATCCCAAGTCCTCACAAGTCCATAACGAGTTCATCACTTGGGCCTGCTTTCTCAAGCCATACATGGCATGCTATTTAAAAAGAACTATGATAAAAGCATTCCTTTCATCCCGTTTACCCCTGAGTGAACTTGGAATGGACTTGTGGTGGACTCTGTATCAATTTGTTGCTTTTGCTACAAACCTTGACCGGTAACTTACCATATAGGATGAGGGAGCAGATATTGTCTATCGTCCTCCCCTTCCTTGCCGTCATCTGTTGCTGCCTTAGGATGGGACATCTCATCTCCAGAAAACTCTGGCTGCTTCTTTAATGCTATTCTGCAACACACAAAATTATGCAAAAAAAAAGTATGAGGGAAAAAAAAAATCATAGCAAAACATCTCAATACGATTCCCGCTCATTGAAAAATAGAAGCTACTAAAATTAATGACAAAATATTCTAAATGGGCCTGGTTCTCATGACCATTTCTGCTGATGTGTTGTTAAGCTGCTCACGATGTTTTATTCTTAGTAGCTGATACTGGGTCTTAGTGTTTTCTGGTATGGCAAATACAGGTGGGCACATGTGGGGGGGGGGTTGACTTGGGGTTGGGAGGGGGGTTGACTTGGGGTTGGGAGGGGGGTTGCAGTTGGGGTATTGCAGGGGGGGGGGTGTTGCAGGGGGTACATCAGTCCCTAGCTTTTTTCAAAAACTTTACCTGAAGTGTGGTGCATGTTTTGGTGTTTCTTTCTTGTCATCTCTAGCTGGCATGTCAACTCGAACCTTTTCATCCTGTTGTGAGGCAGTGCTGAGTGACTGTATCAATTTTTTCCCGATACAATTATAAACAAACCAATATTAATTTAATTTCAGTATCGGTTAAATTTTTTACTCAAGGAAAAAAATAGTTACACGTATTCAATTCAAGTTATTAAGTTAATCAACATTTTTTCTTCTGTTCTTTGATTGAGGCAGTACAGTGGCAGATCTATTTATTTATTTATTTATTTCATTTTCCGGGATATTACAAACAGTGCATCATAGACAAAACAATTGCATGTACAAATCACACTGAGCAGTAAACATAACAGAAAACATAACACAAAACAACACCCAAAAAGCTCCCGCAGGATTACCCAAAAGAAACAAGTTTCTGTCGAGGGGCTCTCCAAACTAATTGGATAACATCTCCCACCTCTCCTCCCTACTCAGAAAGCAGGATTACGAGTCTCGAGGGTTTATGCATGATTATATTTATTTAAAAAGTAGTATCCACCCTGATCTCTTGCAGGCCATTGACTTTACATGCCAAATGTACAAACATTGAAGTGTTTTGGAGCAAAGCAAAGGTACATGTATATATGTTTTTTTTAAATGCATTGAAAAACAGAGCACATTTTATACCGACAAGTGACACGCTAATAATTAATAAATAACAAAAAAAAGGGGGATGATTTTACATTCATACACGTGTACAACTATTGGTACAAGCGTTGTTATATATGTAAAATTGTTATGGCACAACAAATTATAATTTATAGGTTTCTTTCTCATGTTTCTTTCTAAGTTCTAAATGTCTGCAAAAATGCACTTTTAAACTAAACCATTGTCCTTTTTTATATACGAACCAACCTTCTGATGTGTTGTGGGGATGAACGGATTCAAGACAACATTGCTACCAACTGCACGGGTCAAGGCAAACCCTGCCATGCACGACCCCGACGACCCGCCTGCAATCAGCGAGAATGGACGGCAGGGCACCGCTGCCAGACGCGCTGAGACTTTCGGTCTCCGCGGTGCTAAGGGGAAAGAGTCACTCGATGAATGGACAGCTAAACCAAAGCAACGTGGCCACACGTAAACCAAATTATTCGCAGAGAGCAAAGAGGCCTGTTTTACTGTCACTTTCAGCATGTTTATACTCGCTCAAAATGTAGAAAACTCGAAATTCGAATGTATTTTCAAAATTAAATACACCTGTCACTAGTGTTCGCGTCAACGTGCGATTTCGATAAATATATTGGTCTTGCTCCAAGGTCAAGTACATGATGCAATGCGCGCGAGTGCTGTAATTTCTAGGAACCCGACGATAGACTAGTTTTACTTTTAGTTCCATTATTTTGTGTACATGCAAATGCAGTTCATGACCATTTTTAAAGATTAGACAGAATGATGAAATGGCGACGTTGAATTTCGATCTTCCTTTTTTTTAAATGTCACGTACGGGTGTATATATCGTTATTTTATTGTAAGTTTTTACGGAAACAAAATCTTTCTTTTATTTACACTTTACAGTGCATGTGAAGACAAAAAAATCAAGATGAAAATCACGGTAAGCCCTGTGATGAGTTCATCCCATCATAGCAGATGGGTTCCTATTAAAGCCCAAACTTTTCTGTTCCCTTATTTAGCCTAAAATGAAAAACCAATATTGAAGATCTTAATTTTCCATTTCTCCACCACATGCCCCTGGCCGTCGACCCTGTCGTGTTCTTTTCTTAATAATGTACAGCCACATGTTACGCTTTTAACAAGAAACACGCCTCAAATGTAGGACCCAAAAAAGAGCTTTTCCTTTATTATATTTTAGTATCTGCACATACATGCATACGAAAACCAGTCAGACAGAAAGAGTAGGACGGTATGACAAGAAGACCTAAAATATTATGAGAGGTTGCCCTTTACACTAATACAGACAGACCAGACAAAACACGAATACACTGTGCACGACTCTGCGCTAACGATAGCGTCATTACCATCAATCATTTATAAAGGCGACAGATGGATCGTTGTTGCCTAGCGCACGACTATGATGCAATGAAAAATCCAGTCATTAGTCCGATCCGGTCGGTGAACGTGAGAAATGGCTCGTCTACGTTGGCATTTCATCATCGAGTTTTCATGGTTCATTACCATTGCGTTAAGGTCAAAGAATAGACGTGAACTACCTTCAACCCACATTTTCACTATCCACCTCATTATGTTTTTTCCTTCAGTTTCCTGGGCTTTTCCCTCAGGCAATGTCACATACAAGGCAATAGAAGATAATTTGTACTGTCAATGTCACTGAATCTGAACACAAAAATACTTCCACAAACGGTTAAAATGTGTATACTCCTTATATTCGAATTCTATCAGGAAAAAAACAAATAAATAAACCGAAGATA
The DNA here is from genome assembly GCA_029964075.1 of Patiria pectinifera. Taxonomy (NCBI): domain Eukaryota; kingdom Metazoa; phylum Echinodermata; class Asteroidea; order Valvatida; family Asterinidae; genus Patiria; species Patiria pectinifera. The sequence goes on from CM057143.1 coordinate 6,176,366, forward strand.
CTTGATTGGGCTTCCAAAGCGGCACTTAATTTTTATTTTTCATTTCAAAGTGTTCCAAGTGATTCTTCATGTAATTTTACTTAACCAGTTGTTTATAAAACCTTTTCACTGCGAACCCCAACAAGGATAACATTTCTATTTCTTAGACCAAATACCTGAAATCTGCACAATGGTTTGCAGGATTCTATACCTATTAAAATGTGTTAACTTCAGGCATTTTGTCTAAAATAAAAATTGAAGACTTTGAGAGCTCATTTTGTCTTCATTATACACCATGTTGATAAATGTGGAAGTATTGTTTCTTAATAATCTTCTGCTTCACTTTGGAACACACCTCATGGCTCAAATAATGCTGTCTTTATAGTTTGGAGATTCAAGGGATTATGGAAGTACGCAAGACAACTTGGAAGAAACTAAAAAATGTTTACAGAATTTGAAAACCTACAAAAAGTCAGACATTACAGTGCATGACTATTGCACACTCAAAATCGTACACACAAACACATGCAAATAATGAAACAAAAATTCCAGAAATTATTTACATTAAAAATTGAAAGCTTAAATAATATGAGTTCCACAAAAGGAGTGAGTTTTGAAAGATCTACTTATTTAGGTTGTCAGAAATTCTTTTTGAGAGCAAATTGTAGAAAAGATGCCGTTAAAAAAACCTTGTAAAAATTCAAGATAACTTCCATCTGTATAAAATGCTTTCTCTTTAAACCATGAAAATGGTCGTTTTTAGTAAGAAACGCAGTTACTTCTCTCTACGTTCATACCATTTACAACAAAGGACAAGTACATCTACTGTTACAAGTTAGGTACCTTTGCTTGAAGTTTCATATGAAACTATCCTTGAGACAAACATTACATATCTGTCATCTTTAACTAAGGACCAATACAAAAGAGCAAATTAAAAAAATTAATATTGTGAGTACAAACATAACAGTGGAAGCCTAGTTCTGCACAGCAATTTACACATATTCACATTAACAACTATGAAACACAGAACCCTGATAGGTCACGGTGCAGGATGGAACAAGTAAAAGAGATATATGAAAAAGGCAAACTTCTTTTTTATAAAAAAAACGCCTGTCTGAATTACAAATAGCTCAAATTTTCGTCTATAAATGTACCTCGAAGAGTTTCGCCAACCAATTCCAATATGTTATTGTACATTGCCTTCAAGTTCAAGGAACCAAACAATTATAGCTACAGTCAGACACAGTGTTGTAGTCAAAGCCCTTTTCCGAGTTATGAGGTATACACCTATCTGGGCATGTGATTATTGTACACTCACAGAGGATCCCATTAATGGCAGCAGATAACACTATGCGTTACTTGGGACCTTTACGAGTGAACAGCGATTCTGTGTCCAGATTGGCCTACACTGAAATGTATTATGAGATCAGAATCAAGCATACGTATCAAGCTGCGTTCACTGAGAAGGAATATTTACAAAATGAGTAATATTCTGAAAATGCAAAAAATGGATGATTGAGTCCGAGTCCTTTTGAAAATACTGACATTTCCAACATTTTTTTTCCCTATTTAGTCATTTTCCTTCCTGAAATACAAGACCCAAGTACTCAGACCACACTTTCTTGTTTCTCAAGTTTCATTCCTACAATAAAACCACCTTGTATTTCGGTATAACTGTCTGACTATAAGTAACGGATTTGACTACATCACTGGCGAAAGGGACTGTCCTTTAACATTATCTCATTTTTTTCTTTCATTCCATGTCGGCGTCGGCCATGTACGCATCCAGCTCGGCATCCAATCCCGTTTTTGTCTTGGACATGTAATCGTCCAACTGGTTGTCTAGCTCCTCCTTGTTCAGCTGGACTGGTGCGGCTGCTCCACGGCCACGGCCGCGGCCCCGGCCACGCCCACGGCCACGCCCGAGACCACGCCCTCTACCGCCTCTGACCTGCTGCTGGCCTGCCCCACGACCTCGGACACCTACAAATAGAGATTGGAGAATGATTAGGTGGAGCAGTTAAGATCTGGGACGAGCTTGCCAAACCATCACGTGAAACACAAGGCAAGAAAGATTCTGAGAAGCACCAGATGAATGAACTTCTATTTTGGTCAGTCTGATCCGACCATCACAGGATCGGAAAAACTCTGAGAGGATGAACAAACGAGGAGATTGCTTCTTAAAGGAAGTTGAAATTATCCGACTTTGGCAAGCTGAACATTAACATCCCCCCCTGTTCTTATACAATCATGGGCACATTGAAAAGGCAACAGGAATGGTAAATCTACATCATTCAGTTCATCTTTCCCAAAGCTGACCATACATAAGGATATGATTGTAAACACTGGAAGAAAGTTTAATTTTAAGAGTTCTCTTAAAAAAATGACTATAAACCAATGATAAAACAAGAGGGAGTTTGGTGTGACGGATTAAATGTATTAATCACTGTTATCGAATTAGTTTGAGAGCCCCCTCGAGAGACTTGATTCTTTTTTGGGTATCCTGCGAGGGAGCTTTTGTCGTGTTCTTTTTGTTATGTTTTTTGTGTTACTACTCTACTCAGTGTTATTTGTACATGTAATTGTGTTGTCTGTAGTTCACTGTTTGTAATATCCCGGAAAATGAAATAAATAAAAATAATAAATAATTCTAAATGTTCCTTAACCGTAACCCTCCAGGATATGTTTGTAAGAACCCTGCCAAACGTAGCACCATGCAACACTTGACTAAGTGACAAGATTGCCAAATGTAGCAAGATCCATCAGGGGAAAGTCTCAAAGCCACACTACCTCAGAGTTCATGGTCACCGCACGCAGCGGGATACAACTTTGGCATTGTTCAATGGGACTTAGCTCTCATTGTTTTAGAGCTGGCCATTCATGCACTGGTGGTGGTAGCTGAATGCATCAAAGTGCACCAGTTCCTTTCCACCTGATGCACTGTGATGCGTCTGGCAGGGTTAGGGTTAATGCATACCCACCTCTCATACCTCCTCTACCACCCCTCTGCATGCCTCGCCCCCTTCCAGTCATCTGTCCCCTGGCAGCACCTCGTCCGCCTCGCCCAATCTGTCCGCCTCGCCCCATCGGTCCACCCCGAGCTCCGCGCAGTCCTCCACGCCCTCTAGACCGCATGGCCATCCCCCCTCTGTTGACTCCGCCTCTGGCTCCGATGGCTCTCCCCACGCCCCTGCCGCCACGAGTGAAGACTGCACCCCTGAAGCCCCTGCCTCGACCCCCTCGTTGCCTCCCCTGTCCCCTCTGGCCCGTTGGGGAGCCCAGACGACCCTGGATACTGGGCTGGCCCAGACGCTGCTTCAGTGACTGTGTTTGGGATGTGAAAATCAGCACCAGTAAAATGTTATCTTTAATGAAACACTTAAATACGGATGAATCACTGAAATGCATTTAATAAAGGCTGTGCTATGATGTACGTTTGGTCAATAAAGTGGCATGTACAGAACAAATGTGTCCCCTGAAATATCTGCTGTCTTTTTAAAAATGCAACAAGTGTTGATTTAACATGTGTTGATCATCACACATGTGCCAGGAAGAGGAAGTCTGTCAGGTTTTGAGAAATCTTGATTTTGAGAAAATCCTGTGTATAATTGGTCTAAATTTGTTAAATAAGTTCACCAAGAGATGAACTCAGCTCAAGCCGACCACTGCTGTACACAACGCCACCATGCTCTTTCCCTTCCCATTAACATCAACTCCCTAGAAGCATTTTGCTCACCCAAGACGTTATGGCTTTGTGCACACTTAGAATACGATTAGTCGTGCGTACTCCATGCTATACACAGGGTGTACCCAAACCACTGGGCTCTCAAATGTGATAAAACAGTATCCTCTCTTGTTTGCGCATAGAACCCACAGCCCAATGCAACACGGTCCCACCTGATGCACTGTGTTGCACGCTTTGGCAGGGATAGGGTTAATACTGTAAAATCCTCCAAAATTGCTCAATGGATTCCAACAAAATCTCCAGCATTAAGTAATGCCATGACAGAGCTTTTATAAGAATTCAGTGAATAAACTTGAAATTGTAATTGTTTTAAGTGTATAGATCTATCATCTAGTAATGGGCAAGGAGATTTACTCTGCAGTACAGTCTAGGAGTTTTGGATCATTAAATTCTCTGAATCATTAGACATAATGGTTAATAGGCCGTGTCGTGGCCATTACATTTTCTTTCATAACGCTGCGATTGCTCGAAGGATTATCAAGGATATGGGAGGGATACGCCTGATGCGAATCCTACCTGCCTGCCGGGTTGCCTGGGGGGCTGCAAGGCGGCCTGCACGGTCATCCTGTTCTCCATCTGCATGGCTAGTCTCCTGTTGGCTGCCGACACCTGCTGCTGTTGGATCATGGTCTCCGTCCGCTGCTGGGCCGTCACCGTGGGTCGGTTCTTGATGATCTTGGTGAATCTTTGGATGGGGGGAGGAGGTGGGTTGGTGGGGAAGTTGTTGAGGGGAAGAGGTTTTCACGAGGGTTGCATGTTTCTTTTCGTCGTTCAACATTTGATTGATTCTTGGGAGAGGATGTGGCCGTGTGTGGATGACAAAGGAGTGTCATCACTTTAGAGAGGAAAGATTGCCAGTCACAGAGTGTGACAATAAGAAAGTAATTTAAGAACAATTTTGGATTGATGCTTAAGCATCCTGATACTTCTGGAGGGAAAAAACAAAGGTTTGTGCAATATGAATTGGTATTTTGGTATCTCGCCCAATTTGAAATTGAATTCAGGAAAACTTAAGAAAAAGAACCTAGCTAAATGTTTAACCACGATAACAAAATTTAGTGGACTTAAGAAAATTATGCAGAGAATTTATGTGAAAGTGTAATGCAATACATTTGTATGGTTGATACCCAGTGATTTCCAGTCTAATATTCATAGGAAAATGAAGGAAATGAATAAATTGAAAAAAAGAAAAACTAAATAGAATCTATTTCAAAAGTTTTGACCGTGAAGAAGTCAGGTATATCAAGTGTTAAGGTATCAATGTCCTTAAAATATTACATATAATGTAATTTCATGACATCTAAATCTGGATTATCTTTATACCTGAATAGTGTTGAGAAAATAATTTGTATCACTGTGATTAAAAGTCCGTGACATTTTTTTTTTCTACTCTTCAAACGGGAAATTGTTCAGAGGAGAGTCTAACACAGAACTCTAAGTTGGATTATTCGGTGATTGAAAGCTAGTAACTATTCAAAAAAAGAGAGAGATGACCCTCAGAAGAACGGACAGGAATGTCACACATGTACATGAAGGAACATAAAAATAGTGCAAATACCACTCAACAACGATTATTCATCAGCCTGTTGCCGCTTACCGGTCTCAGAGTAATTCAAGATATCACCGAGACCGCGGACAACAAGGACTGCAATCCCAGAGAGAAAAGAAAAGAAAACCCAGAACTGCCGCTTACACTCACAGTCTGGCCCCGGACTCTCAGCGACACACAGGGCACACCGTGAATGGGCATTGCTGGCCGCAACACAGACCGATCCTCTCCACAGAATAATACACCATTGCCAATAATTATTTCATCAATTATAACAATACATGCATTTCAAACACTCATCGGTACAAATTACATTCTTTCTTTATAAGACCACACTGCTTTATAAGTAGGTACATGTACCAGTAATTAACTGCAGTGAGATAGCCCTCTCTCCATGTTTACAAATGAGCTTTCGTACTCAGTCACAGTGGACTGAGCCATGTTGTGTTTCCAAATACATATTTCTGCAAACACGTACATGTAGCAGAATGACTGGCATCGTACGAAACTGGTGCCAGTGCCAATGTCATGTCAATGTTTTAATCACATGGCTTTGCCATACATGTACACATGTATAAATTCTGCTCATTTGTATTTAATCTCAGTGCATATGTCTCCTTTTCACATATTTCCAATAAAATTCACGCCTTCAGCATTTGCTATAAAACAGCACTCTCTGAATCCAATGATGGCTTTTTCATTATCAAGATTTCAGAGGAAAGTAATTTTCATTTTTATATTGGACAAGTCGTCGAACAATTATTTGTCCTTTGATTTTGAAAATCAAAATCATGTCAACTGAGGCATGCATTTTGGTTTTCTATCGTGTGATAACTCACGGTCGTTAACACCGCACCAACATTTGCAAATTGGAAAACACAGCTCGTATGTACTGAGCAGCGACTTGCATATAACATCCCATACTCCTGGTGCGGTTTTATGAGGAGTATCACACTCGAGGCAGAATGCTTTTTACGCAACTGAAAAGGATCTGGTGAACATGTTTGACACTGCATTCTGCCTTGGGGAGACATTTCTTGCCAGACACCCTTGGGTGGGCGAGGCGTTTTCAAGGGCAATGGTTATTTTTTTATCATGTGTCTTCCCTCACCGATCATTGAGTGTTTGTTTGGTAGTGCTTTTCAGCACTATCTTTGGGACGGGCATAGCGGTAGCCATCGTGAGACTTATATGCGGGAATCCTCTGCCGCTGATTCCTTCAAGACGTCCCCCTGGAAAATTCAAAATCAAAAGCAAAAACAAAACCGCAAAATTGTCAGTGAAAAATACAGAATCTAGACGTCATGATTTTGCTGTGTATCAGTGATAGGCCTACATCAGGTCGGCTCGGGGACCAGCACTTATTTAACTAGCGGCGTCGCTAGATTGTATAACAGTTGCTTGATCAAGTGACGATGACGTCATTCTTCAGTACGATGACGTCATTCTTTTCGCCCAATCACTACCTTAGCGAGTTCAGCCATGGGTTCAGACGACAAAACAATGTTTAGCGCAAAAAATATAAAATGGGCTCAACTTACAGTTTGAATATAAATGTTGATGTTCAATGTCTTCATTGATTTCGTGGATTAAATTGTATGATTCGTGTCTTGATTTTCAAGAAATTGTCGCCCGAATCTTTTGACTACACACGTGTATTGCCGATGTCGCAATGGTTCCTTACACGCGCAACTCTCGCGGTCGCATTGTCCTCGACTCCACAGACTATGCAGGCTTTCCATTATGGCACGGCGCGTGAATGAAGTTGCCGACAGCTGTCGCTAAATCAAGCGACGTCGCTAGATTTAGGGGCTGGTCCCCAACCCAGGCCTACATCATTTGTACATGGCAAACAGGTTTTGAAAAAAATAAACCTAAAAATATCTTTAACCCCCCCCCCCCCCCCCAAGGCTTTATTTTTTTGTCAGAAACTGACGTATGCCTGTTCAAGTCCGGGTAACTTAAAAAAGCAAATGCCATTTTTTAACATAGTTTGTGTCTTTGGCTTAAATATGACGTAAACAATTGAAAAGGACTGGGTGTATTTGCTGCCACCAACGTCTCAAATGAAAAGTCTCCCCCATTGCATTGGCATTGCAATGTTGTGAAAGTGATTGTGATTGTGAAATTTTTACAGGTTTTTCAGATCTAGATTTTGCATTAAACGCTCGCAAAAATATAAAGCAAAACATGGCTTGTTTAACATGTACATTTAGCTCTTTATATATACACCACTTACAATAAACCTGGTATTGGTAGAAAGAAGTTATTATCGGTATTTTTTCAAGTCGAGTTTCATCAGTTTCCGCTAGACGTGGCCGCGATCTTGGTCAGGATTCTCAGGAATGCTTCAATTTTTCAAGCAATTTGATTGGCTGCATTTTACTCAGCTTATTTGCTAAACTTGCAAAAGTCTGTTGCTATGTAAAAATCAATATTCCTGTCTTGTTCACAGTGGCTTTAACTTTACTTGACGTCAACTAAAATGTGCTTGTCTACTGAACAATGCTATTAACAAAATGCTATAGTGCACCATTTGGCCATTGGCGAAAAACCTTACTTTACATGAAATCAAGTGACAAGAAATTCAAGTGACAAGAGACTCGCTAAACTTTAATCGCGTCGCTTTTGGTGAAACCATTCACAGCTTGGAGCGATTCCTGCAAAATATAAACGCTGGTGCTCATTTGCTGACCGTTGATGGCGCTGTTGTGCCCATTCTTGAAAATCACGCATTCTCGAAAATGGGCAGGCACATTTTCGAGAATGTGCAACTGGATCCTTGCTCAATCTTGGCAAAAAATAACTCTTCCAGATTGAGCGCACATTCTCGAGAATGCGCGACAAGATAACGGTCTTGTCGATGCCGAGCACCGGCTGCGCTTGGCAAGTCTAGCTGAATCCTCGTTCACTGATTCTTAATAATTACACTGTTAGCAACGCAAGGCGCTGAAAAGTAGAGTGGATATGAAAAGTGTACGCGTATTGGGGGAGGGGACCAGGGGAAAAAATAAGAAGAAAGAATTCAGATTTTTGGGATAATAAAAGAGGGGGGGGGGCGTAAGAATGAAGAATGTGAAGAATGAGAATGAATGCTGCGACATCCCATAGTGCTAATGCTATTTCCCATTTAAATTGCCACCAATTTATTGTTCACACCCCACCATAACGTCGCAGAGCTGGATTCTATCTAGTCAAAAGAGCAATTTTGGCAGCTTCTGGACATCGTTTTTTTTTTCGTGGCACGCATATGATACATACAGGGACTTGTACTTGTCTAGCCTAAACAAAGCACTTCCCAGACTAGTTCCCAGTCCTCCGTTATTACAAAACTTCCCATAAGTAGGCAGGAAAAAGCAATAATAACAGGTTTAATTTGATTCAAATTATCGTAGTTATACGAGTACAGAAGCATGGAACATTTTCTTTCCTCTTTATATGAATTGTTTCCCTTTTAACCGCTATACAATTCATTTAACATAATTATGTCGTGCAATGTTTGTTAAGATTGGGCAAAATTCATAAATTGTGCACGTGGTATTCCCACCCAATCTTAAGAATGAGCGCTCATTTTCAAGAATGAGCGCTCATTTTCAAGAATGGGCGCTCATTCTTAAGAATGAGCGCTCATTTTCGAGAATGCGTGATTTTCAAGAATGGGCACAACAGCGCTACAACATTCATTCAGCCACATGATTTTTATTGAGGAAACTTTGAAAAGCGGCTTTAGCCTACCTTTAGTTTAGGAAAATTTTCGACATTGGACGACGGTTTGTAATTTCTTTGATGTTAATGTAAGTGTAATTAAATAATTGAGTCATGAATACACCACACACTATATACAGCATTACTGGAATAGGAAAGAATGTAGTATCCAGACGCGATTTGACGCCACTTCTTTTTTTGTGTGATACAATTTAGTATTTCGCAGTGGCTATTGTTACGGTAGCCCCACTAGTGTGGCCGTCGGTATGCTGCGCTGAACCAAAGGCCACACACCGTGGTACCGCACGCTACTGAGGACGAAGTTTTCATAAAATCTGCGGTCCGTTTCTTACTTTCTCAGTTTCTTACTTTCTTATGGTTGTATTCTATGATGTCTCACCTATCACTTCTGGGATGCTTAGGTCTAATGATGTTCCATTTTCCGAGATATTCTTCAATCTTTCTGGAGCCCATATGCACTCGTGAAACGTCTGGTGATGGCAGCCATTTTGAATGTGACGAGATGACCTCAAGCTGTGACGTCGCGTTTATACAAATTACTTGTCGAGCGCGAGGGCGCGAGTTGCAAATGCGACGGCTGTTTCCTGTGCGGTACATCCTGAATAGAGATCAGTGCACATAGCCCCCTGACGATAAATGCATGGTACAGGAAAAAGCCGTCGCATTTGCAACTCGCGCCCTCGCGCGCTCGACAAGCAATATGCATAAACGCGACGTCACAGCTTGAGGTCATCTCTTGTCACATTCAAAATGGCTGCCATCTCCAGACGTTTCACGAGTGCATATGGGCTCCAGAAAGATTGAAGAATATCTCGAAAAATGGAACATCATTAGACCTAAGTATCCCAGAAGTGATAGGTGGGACATCATAGAATACAACCATAAGAAAGTAAGAGACTGAGAATGTAAGAAACGGACCGCAGATTTTATGAAAACTTCGTCCTCAGTAACGTGCGGTACCACGGTGTGTGGCCTTTGGTTCAGCGCAGCGTACCGACGGCCACACTAGTGGGGCTATTGTTACGGCAGCCGTAACGCATTTCCCATTTTCTATCGTTACGGCACTGCAGTTGCGCAAGCGCAATGACATGTCAGAACGAACCACGAAGCTGACGTTAACTCTAGCTCTCCGGCCGGCCGTAACCCATTTCCTATTTTCTATAGGCCCATGGACAGCAGCAGAACAGAGAGCTTGACTTTCATTACGATCATGAACATGATACATGTGCATTTATACTGCTGTATTTTTGTACCCTGAACCATGAAAATGAATGAATTTGGTCGAGAAAAGAAATGAAACTTACAACAAAATACATGAAGCGACGCAATTCAAGTCAATAAAGAAGAAAACAGTGTCGACACTACGCGACGTTTGCACGTGCCAGCCCCATACAGTACGTGTGGGTACACATGCACACGCACACCCACAATTTTAATCACTCCAAGCCACCGCGTGTGGTCAGCCGGCCGACCTCGTGTTTTGCAGGTATATGTGCAGGCACGCTGACCCGGTCTGTGTGTACTTACGACACGGGTGCGAGTGGCGTTTTTTCCTCGGGAGGGACAACTTTGGAGACGATTTTTACCCGGATAAATGACACTTTTTGGCAAGATTAAACCATATTTGGTGACTTCATATCCCCATGTTGCATAAGCCGTATGCGCGTTCTGGAATTATGTGACATTTCTGCTTGATTTGGGGAAAGACATTTTGGTAGGTTATAAAATCCCCCCCTTCATAAAAAGACAAACGCGCATACGACACTGAAAAGATGACAACTCGCCGTCACGAAGTTATTTGAAGTCTTTACGAAATAAATTTTGCACGCAAGACAAAAGGTATAAAAATGTTTATTGTACACAATTTTCAGTCATTTATGATGCCTAAAACGGAAATTACAGTACTTTGAAAACAGCCCAAGATCCCGAGAATCAGCGTTGTGTTGTCTAGGCCGTGCGTGAGTGTCACACCGGCCTCGTAGTCGTAGTATTTCAAGGCGTCGCTGACGACTTTGTTAGGGACCCTTTTTTTGGCCGATTTCACCGTGTGGGAGCTTCTTACACATACAGGTAGGTATATATGGCCTTTTCCCACTCTGATACTGACTGGGACAGTGCCTCAAAAGAGGCAAATTCTGCGCATACAACGAGAGAATTCGCCATGTCTCTTGGGCACTCGTCCGACCTCGACCGAGACGCTAGAATCAGAGGCCTGGATTATGTACGTACGTACATGGCCGCCTGTGGTGTATGCCCCGGAGCGGCCGGGCGCACAGATCCCCGGCCGGCCCCCCGCGACGCGCGACGCAGGAAGCGCCAGCTTCTTGGTTCGATCGGCCATGTCATGGCGCTTGCGCAGTTGCATTACCGTAACGATAGAAAATGGGAAATGCGTTACGGCTGCCGTAACGATAGCCACTGCGTTAGTATTTACAATTACATGACAAAGTCTATGCTATGCTCTATCAAGCGAGAGTAGTACATGTACTAGTTGTGTGCATTTTTCAAAGGATTTTCTAACAGTAACTTATGTAACAAAATTCGAAATCGAAATGCTTCTCAGAGACTCAGTCACAGATTCATATCTCTTCATATTTTTGCAATTAGGCCTACAGACCTTCACGGATTGAGATAATAATATGATGAAAAAAAGTGGCGTCCCGATGCAACACTGATCTGACATGACTGACTGAGAAGTAGTGACATCTCTGTCACGTCTGTCATTGTTTGTATGCAGTGACCAGTGTATGTATCTGATGTTTGTTGGTTTTTTAACACAAAAACAAGGGTGCACAAAAGTTACAAAGTACCGTGGGAAGGAAAAAGGGGCAGAGTAATTCGTGTATTAAATTATTGTTCCATTCTTAGTCAAATAATCGTCTCGTTTTCTCTCTTTTTAGGCGCTAGCCAACCCAAGTGGAATTGGTATTCCTTGTTTGAATCTTGGACAGTCTTGATATCGTTACCATGGCGCTCGCTCTGACCAGAGAGAAGCGAGTCACTGCGGGCAATCGCATGTCTCGGATGTTGCAGGAGGAGGAACAAGATGAGTTCTACAAAACGACCTACGGAGGATTTGAAGAGGTGCTACATTGTACTTGTGAATCATCAGAAGAAATAAGAGAGTTCTGTTTTGGGAAAGAATATAGTAATCCAGACGTCACTTCTGTGGCTGTGTACAAAGTCTAGGAAGAGTTGAGTACATTTTCAAAGTATTTTCTAACAAAATTGGAAATGTTTCTCAGTCCCAGATTCATGTCTTTTCAACATTTTTGCAATGACTGACCTTCATTGAAATGATAACAAAATTGGCGTCAAGATGCAACATTCTTTGGAAAAAGTGTTGCAACCCGATGCTTCTTTTTTCTTCATATATCATCTCAATGAAGGTCATTCATTGCAAAAATGATGATAAGACATGAGTCTGGGACTGAGAAACATTTCCAATTTTGTTAGGAAATACTTCGAAAAATTTTCTTGTCTCTCCATAGACTTTGTACACTATCGTGGAAGTGGCATCAGATCGCAACATTTTTTTGCCATTCTTGCCCTGTTGTGTTAAACAAAGGGAAATTCAATGACAGTGATATTTCAGTATGTTTCTTGGAGTAGAGTTCAATATCCTGACATCACTTCTTTCACCATTTTCTATGTTGGTCAGTTCTCTCAAAATTTAAAAAACATAAATATGTGACTGAGAAACATATCCAATTTTGTTAGAAAATACATAGACTTTGTAAACAGCCACCAAAGTGACGTCAGGGTAGTACATTCTTTCACTTCCTTTTTTGTTTGTTTTTTGTTTTGCAAACAGCAATCTGGGGATGAGGAATATACCAGTGAAGAAAGCGACTCAGACGCCACAGACAGCGACATAAGCGATTCAGAGGATGATGAAGTAATCAGTGATGATGAGGGAAACGAAAAGAAAAGACAGCGACGAACGGTCACCAAAGCATATAAGGTTAGTACTCATTCAGTGTAGGGAGCTAGCATGATGGTTTGTATTCCACTCATGCCTGGCCAGTAGTGGGTTTTCAATCTTTATTTTTACCATCATCTCAATGGAGTAGGATTTAGCCTCCACGAAAGATTGTATTTGAATTGAAAGTTCTGGCCCTGTAACTTTTTATGATTTGAGTATTTCAGGTCATATTTGCTAATTTTTTGTGTTATGACTGTTGTTGCAAGTTGATCCTTTGTGAGAGTTATTATTTGTGTGATTGTTGATCAGGTTTGAGATACAGTTGTAAATGTGACATTTATGGGTTCATGAGATGGTTTTGTCTTAGGAACAGATTTTGTGCAACGTTCTGCTCCTCAGATGTACATAAACTATTTGACACTTTTTGGTCAATTTTATTGAAAAGTGCCTTTCTTTAAACATTTTTTTTAAAATCCACGCTTTTCCGGACAGCTGAGGGTGCTGTTGCTGTGATGTCATTTCAGGAAGACGCCGTTCAGTTTAGGGGTTTCTTTTGAAATTGTGAACCCAAAAATTTGCTCATTGAAAACATTTGTGAGAAAAGTTTGCTCCTTGCAGGCATGCAACTTTTCCTCGGATCAGCTGATTTACTCTTTTTTTACCTCCCATGTGTGCCATTAAAAATAGAAAGACACTGTACAAAGCCTTGGAAAGATTCGAATTTCCTCTTTTTTTGTGACTTCCCAGTTGCATGCCTGTCATTGGCTTACTGTCATGTACTGACACAACAACCGTAACCGCGTAAATCCAGCAAACAATCCAAAAAAATGTATTTTGCCGTCATCTTGATGGATTCAGGAGTTTAGAACCCAGCCATTCTAATCACGTTTAGAATGTTCAGTTTCTGCAGTGTGGAAAGTACCAGGTATAGGAACGATCTAGCCAAATTGCCTGTGGGTTAAGGGTTAGCCAATATCTCTTGTCGTGATTATCTTGTCACAGGAGCCAGTCGCAAAGCCTGCTGCCAAGAAACCCAGCCAACCACGCCCAAGCGTCGTCGCTTCAAAGCCCAAGGAAAAGGAGAAAGTGTCCAAGCGACCTGCTGTCATGTCTCAACCTGAGCAGACTGCTGGCCAGGACGAAGGCAGCCGTGAGTTCAAGAAAAAAATATCCTTCAAATTCACCTCCCACCCTTAACCCCCCCCCCCCCAGCAAAAACACGAGAAAAAGTAAGCGTAGTATTAAAAGCCAGTTCCAGACTGCACAAAATTCTGTTCTCTTGATTTTGATAGCTGTTCAGTGGCAGTCTTTTCATGCATCTGGTGTACCACAATGGGCTGGATTTAGCCACTTATGGTGTAAATTTATCACAGTAGCTCTGTCCGGCTCGCTTCACTAGTCAGTGAATCAGTCAGTCGGGGAGTCAGTCGGTCAGTCAGTAGGAAAGGCACAAAGAGGACTACATGTATAGGCTGGCCCTCTGGGACCAGCACAAAAAAATCATTTACTTTTACTCTTACTGTTGCCAAACCGCTCAGCGTGAAGTGCGCCCTCAAGAAACAGGCCGCTCGGTGCGCAGACCGTGGCCAAGTTCGGGCAAGGACCATTAGTCGACTAGTGGTTGATTTGTGACGTACCTTACGCCTGCGCACTAATAGCAAAGTGCGAACGTCTCTAGTCGAACGCTGGTCAAAGTATCATTGCAAAACGTCTGGATCCTGGCTCCCTGCTGTACGTTATGAACGCGCGCGGCTATGGTTACCAGCGAAGCAACCAACCCCAGTAGGTTGGTTCCAAATAGTCGACTGGCGTAGTTAACCATCGTCGACTAGACAGAGTTCGGGCAAGCGTTAGTCGACCAATGGTTATTAAACTATAGTCCTTGCGCGAACTTGCCCCATGCTTTAGGAATGTTGCAGGGTTGGATCCGATGAACAAACTTGCATCCAAGCACCTGAAACGATAACTGCTCATCTCATTGAGCCCTGGTTTATCCACCAACCCCAGCAATATTGATTGATACCGTCACAGGTGAATTTGAATAAAGTATGCGCATTGGACAGGCAACTTGAATATCGTGTCCTCAATATTCAACACTTGCCTTGTTACAGTGCGTAAGTCCAGCCGGAGGTCAACCGTTCTTAAAGGCACCGAGTTTCAGATCCGGTTGAAGGAGAGGGAAGAACGAGCGGAGATCAATCGCATGACGATTGCCAATCGCTCCAGACCGGAGGTACGAAGATTGACACAGGAAGAGCTGCTTGAGGAGGCGACACTGACGGAAGAGAAGAACCTTATATCACTGCGTGAGCATTATTAATTCCGTTGCATTTTTTAATAACATTGTGGCACTAAACTTGGCATGGTGGTACTTAATATCGACAATTCTCTTGCCACCTAAGATATAGCCTTTTCATCTGATTGCCAGATTATCTTTGTACATGTATTTCACAAAGGGAATGTGTTCAACTCCAGCCTGTGGTACTGAGTACACTTTTCGTTTTCCCTCCAGAAATGTATCACAAACTGGAAGCCGAAAAGAAGAAGACCAAGTTCCACAAGAAAGCCTTCAAGGGGCCGTTCATCCGGTTCCATTCCATGACGATGCCGGAAGTTGTCACGGATAAAGCCGCCAGGAACAGAAGCAGTGGAGAAGAGAACGCTGTAGTGGGGTAAGTAAACGTATCCGCAGATGTCATCATTTGATTGGCTCTTGGGTGTTGAAATATGACAAGGGCATCCAATGACAGGCCTCGTTAAATCCTGTGTTGTGGGTTGGCCAGTTTACATCAGCAGTAAGGCAAGTTTAATTAAGCACAACTGATCAACTAGTGGTTGATGGGGTGCTGTGGTCCAATGGTTACGGTGTTCGACTCGTGTGCCGTGGTACATGAGTTTGAATCCTGACCGTGGGAACATGGTGCTTGTGCTCTTGAGCAATGCACTTTACCATTATTGCTCCGTCCTTCGGATGGGACGTAAAGCCGTAGGTCCCGTGTGTTGTTCAATGCACGTTAAAGAACCCAGTAACACTTATCGGTAAGAGAAGGGGTTTGCCCCGGTGTTTCTGGCAGTGGCCGCAGCACCTTGTAAACCATTATAAGGTGCTACATAATGGGTCTCATATTTCTCATAAACTTTATTTACCTTTCTGTAATAAAAGACATAATTTCCAGCGCCTTGAGTACCTAATTGTTGGTAGATATGTGCGCTATATAAGACTCCGATATTATTATTATTATTATTTGTGGTTGATTTGTGGTGTACCATTCTCCCTAGTAGTACTCGTATGAAAGTAGGAATGCCCCTTAATTAGTAGAATTATGGTCAATGTTGTCCTCAAAACCTCACAATCCTTGCACCCTGCTGTACATAATGATATACATGAACATTGGTATCCGCTGTGACCAACTTTGGAAGGCTTGTCTTGAAAAGTTAAGTTCACTCCTCTAACCATCGTCCAATCAAATTTTGCGATGAAATCTGGAGGATACCCCCTCCCCCATGCCGTGAAAAGTGAAAATTACCCGAGATCAGTCTGTTGACATGCATCGTTTGGTTTCCTTTTACCCACAGTTCGGATCACACGCAGCCACTACAACCCACCCAACGCTGCTCAAGAAGCTTCATCACCTTCAGCGAGGAGGCCAGCTTCATAGCGTGCTTCCCCAAGACCAAGAGTCGCCCCCCGGCCAAAGCCCTCTGTCCGGTCACCAGACAACGCGCCATGTACCTGGATCCCATCACGAACATTCCTTACGCCAACAAGGAGGCCTTCAAGACTATCCGAGAGGCTTACGAGAGCGAGCTGGAATCGCAGAGCGACAGCAAAAAGCGGAAAGTTCAGAAAGTAAACTGATGAAAAGACATCTATAGGCTTTTGTTGTGGACATCTAAAAAAATAAGTCGGCACTTTGCAACTTTCTGTGAAATGGCAGCAGTGTGAAGGAGTGCATTATGGTAAATGCCTTGGCATACTCGCCATACAGGGTGTCATTCTGTTTACTGAAGGAGACATTTTGCCAGCGAAGACAGCTTTCACGAACTGAACCAGTTTTATCGAATCAGTGCGGAAGTACCCCCTCAACGGTTTCAAGGAGAAAGCTGGGAAGGAGCACTGGGAGGGACCATTTAATGCATTGCTGATGGTGCCTTACGCTCACACACATTCAGAATAAAATATGTCATGCGTACCTCGCACCATACGCACGTGAATAAGTGCGGACATGCGATGTGGCCCTTCAACGTGTGGCTTATGATTGGTGATGAGGTTTTTCACACGCGTACATTTTTTGTACTTGACTGTGTCATTTTAACTGTGTTCTGACCATGCTTGAAGCTTAACCTCAGACATATAAATGCATAGACCGCCAGATCGTACTCAAAAGTGCATGAGCATTTCGTGATCTGCACGGCGCCCGACTAAAAAGAAACCTTTAGATAAATTCATGTCTCAGTATAGGGAATTTACTCAGTCATAAAATTCTATGAAGCTATTTTTTTATTGCAAAAAAAAAAACGTTAAAAAAATGTTTCATTTGCAAAAATGAAATAAACTATTTCATCCAGATTCAAAATAATGCAGTGTACTTGAAGTTTTCCTGTGAATATCGACTAATGAGGCCCATTTATTTGTCCAAAAAGTGAAGTATTAGAGAGTACTTCCAATGTAAGCGTCTTGCACAATAGGTGCATAGAACACGGAGTTACATCATTTTGCCCACATTTTTCCAAACCACGATTTTGCACATGCGACTGGCGGTCTATGCACTTATGTCTGGGAGCGTAATCTTCAGTACATGCACATAGATGGCATGCCTTCAGTTGCCTGCTAAAGCAAGCTCTACTACGCCCTCGATCATCCCCGTGAATGCAGAACAGCGCAATTTCCTGTCAACAGTGATGGCGTATCCATTATTAGAACAACGTGCACTTCAATACCAATTTTGTACAAAACAAGGTTTGAATAAAATTTCAAAGCAGACTTGTACTTTTTTTTCAGCTCATTTTATTTTTTCTTTAAGTTTTTGTACATGGACCATATTTATCAAAAACTTTCCACTAAGGACATTAATGTCTACTTTACCAGAACTAGATTATTATTTACATCCTTTCATGTTAATCTTCAAGTTTTCTTGGATCACTCGGTCCAAGGTCACTTCAATTTTTTTTACACACACATTTTTATACAACTTATGCTGGACGCATAATACATGAATTGTGCTTTGCGCATCCCACGCTTGTTAAACCTGTTATCTAAATATACAATTCCCACTGAATACTTCAACTTTTTTACTTGTTACAAATAGTTCACGCACACATTTATACATTTATTTGCAAATTGCAACTGAACAACTTTTTTTACATTGTCGCTACACAAAGGTGTCCTTGCAACTTCTACCGACATCAAAGTGGTGGTAAGGTTCGTTTTTGTCATAAACAGCATAACCCAATCAATTATGACAGGTGTAACTTAAATTTGACAGATATGCTTGTAGAATGTTTTTTTCCCCGCACAGTGCACAGCAGTATGTGTGAGTATAGAACCCTTCTCCTTTTTTTAATAAGCACAGTAAGAAGCAGGCTCACTCCACAAGCAGAATTTTTTAGTGACACCAATATAGAAATCTCCATACATGAGCAAGCACGGAATATCCTTAGCACTGACACAATAGTTCTGCTTAAGTTAGCAAAACTTGTGTGCTACTTGTTTAAGCAGCTCCACAAAAACTGACCCCTGGATGACAGCCAACTAGGCAATGAAAACAGAGCCAAATATTCAACAACAAAAAAAGATAATCATCTAATAGAGGAATCTGACAATTTGTCGTGTCCGTGCAACAAGCGTGAAACGTGAGTTTTCAATGTCGAAAGGTCATATCTCGCTTTAAAAAACCCGCATGTGCACACAAAGTCAATGGACGTCGCGATACGCAAAAAATGACCTTGTTGCATGGGGCGCATTCGCGTGAGATACGACTTTGTTGCATCGAGTTACGGCCTTGATGCACTGACAAGACAAATTACAAAGAGTGTAAGAACATGTTGGAAGAACCCGGGTGCACTATAGAATTCTTAAGTGAGAATAAAAATGGCTTTTCAATATTGTCCCTTGGCACAAAATTTCCCTTTATTTAACAAATGGAAGGTAATATTGTATGTTCTTACATCATTTAGAAAAAAATAGGAACGAAGAACCGAACCCACACAGTACACGACCACAAAAAAATATATAATACAACCAACAATGCTTGGTTGAAAGGCACCCTTTTTTAAAGCTTGGAATACGATTGAGAAACCCGTCTACTCCCATCCTCCGTCTTCAAAGAAGTCACTTTGTCTCTCTGTGTACCTCCGCTTGAAATCATCGTCAAACATTTCAAGATCTTTTTCGTCTCTGATGACACCCTGGCAGAAAAAAAATTAATAACCGGCGTTGTTGAAGAGTTGGTAAAAATGAAAATTCACGTGACATGTAACACATTGATTAAACTGGAAAAAAAATGCAGTGTGTTGTTGGAAAAAAAGTCAGCATCCAGTCATATACACTGCGTGACAGTATTCAATATAAAATGTGTGTCAAGGCTTTGGTACTTTTTTTTGCAAGGCTTCGAGATACATGGGATGTGTTTGGCACATAGAGCTATATTAAATTACTAGAGTGCTAACTCCTCATTCTTGCGCGCGGAGATGCTTTGAAGCCGCTCTGGGCGCAGACATTTTGAATTATGTGCGTGTTTGTAGAACACAATCAAAATAGATGGATTGAATTTGAAAAGTGGACTGTAAATGCAACGCGCAAGTAGAAGATACGCAAACAACTTAAGCGCATCATGACAGTTCAAAAAACGTCACGGCGAAAAGCATCTGCAGCAGAGGGACGCGCAGACGTTGCGCTGTTTGCATAGAGCAAAATGAAACGCTCATTTGCTGATCGTGCGTTTCGGTTTTGGGCGTATCGGCTTAGATGACGCATCGGTATGGAATACAAACGCAGATATGCAAATAATTTTTTTTTTTCCATAGGTTTGTGCACAAACATGGATACGCCCATCAGGCATTACTTTGTACATCGGGTTAGCGCTCTAGTAATTTAATATAGCTCTATGGTTTGGTACCACAATTAATGAAGAAATCTGATTAAATGCAGGTAATAGAAATTGAACCATGTTGAAAATAGGCCTGTTTTAGGCAAAGACATGGTTGTGCATCCCGATATTCCAAATACGTTACAGTGTTTGAGATGCCACTACCAGCTGTCTTTGATTTTATAATACCAATTTCACTTAATTGTGATTGATAGAAATGAATCACTGCATCAAATAACACGACCAAGGAACGCAGGACGTCTGAAGTGCACTCACCTTTGGTAGATACCCCAGCAGTTTGGAGGCGTGCTCCCTGAGCAGCTTCTGTCTCTCCTCTTCGATGATGTCCTGTCGGAGTTTTTCCAGCATCTCCTCCTCTCGCCGGCCGTCCAACTCCCTCTGCTTGTCGGCCGCAAACTGGGCCCGTCGGTCCTCAATCAGCTTCTCTACCGCCCTCTTGTGTTGCTGTTGGGTCATGCGACGCTTCTGGGCGTTCATCTGCTCAATGCGGTCGTCCTCCGCAAACTTAGCCAGCATCTACGGATGAGAACATTGAGCTTGAATTCACTGGTGTCCCAAGAGTAGCTTGCCTTCAACCTAGTTTTTGCAAATATTTGACTCAACCCAACAAACAGAGGCCAACGCTCCCATATTTGTTTCCAATTTTAAACGCATCCCCTTTATCACTAAGAGAGTTTACTGGAATTTTTTTTTTTTTTTTTTAATAAAGGCGTATAAAATAATCTTTTGAAAAGCAAATTAATCATTAAATCCTGCATGACTAGATAATTAGACAAGATAAAAGACTTGGTCTGCAGGACTTGGGGTATAGTTAAGGACTCGAAATGTAAGATCTGAACACAGAGACTAAATACTTGAGAATTTAACAGTGAAAAAAAAACATACAACTTGAAACTTCACTAGAGAGACTGTGGAAAAATGTCGAACGGCTCAAGATCTAAAAGCAAAGCCTACGATGCAAACGTGACTCTGAAAGACCCAAGATGTAACTGCTGACATTGGTCCAATCCAATCAAGCTGCTAAGCAGATAACATTGCTTGGGAAATGTATGTGCTAAAGCAAAAATAGGCCGACTACCAGTCACAAGCAATACACATTGCATGGCATTTTGGCTGATAACCGGTTTCTGCTAGGTAAATAGTTCTTGCGCTTAGCCAATGTCTATAATTGGCAGCTCCATGGAAATTTTCTCCCGACTGTAAACCTGAGATTGAAGACTTTGGGATGCCCATCGCTGCACCAGATTTAGAGAATCGGCTGCTTAAAGGAGAGAGAAAATTCTACATCACCAACCTGCTGCTTGAATTCCTCCTCCTCTTGCTTCTCGGCTTGTCTCCGGATCTCCTTGAGCATCAGCTCTTCGCGGCGTGACTGCTGCAAGTCCAGACGCTGTCGGATGCGTCTCTCAATTTCCGCGTTCATCTTCTGTATCTCGGCCTCCTCCTGCTCTTCCAGGTACAGCTGCTGTCGGATGTTCGCCATCTCCTCCTCGGCAGCACGCTTCTGGGCGATTTCTTCGCTCAACTGTAAATGAATGACAGCAAAATGTCCAATGTTTTTTCATTCATCTCTGGTAGCATCCAGAAACAGCATTTATGGATACTTACTGCTGCGAGAGTATTTTCCCTCCCCTATCTTCCCCATCTTGAAGCAATGGTATCAGTATCAATTCGATAAATAATAATAATATAATAAACAGAAAAAACTGAAAGTGGAGGTATCTAAAAGACTATTCACCCTCGTCTGTAAATAAAGACAAGATTGACCACTTTCGATTTCAAGGAATAACTAAAAGGAAAAAAAGCAATCCATTAAGTCAACTCAGCAGGATACAATAATTGACAAAATGTGGAAGACGATGGGAATAAGCCCCCCAACACCTACCCCTGTCCTACCCCTGTCCATGCCATCCACCCACCCCTTAACTCAATTGACCTATCGCTGTTTGCAAGTTAGCCACGCCCCTTAGACAACCTTGTGGAATTTTGGTACAATAAGTTTTGTTTGTCTCAGATTCTGCGCGTTCCGCGTCCATTTGTATATCATGGAATTGGACAATGTTTCACAAGCCGCGTTGACGCGATTCTACCGCGATTCTACCGCGATAGGTCAATACTCACGCTCTGCTGCACCGCGGCCTTCGCCTCCTCCTGTGCTTTCTTGTTCTCCATCCTCTCTTCCTCTCTCTGCTGCTGCATGCTGGCAAACTGCAAGATGCGTCGGTTCTCCTCCTCCATGCGCTCCTTCTCCTTCAGTTTCCAGTCCTCCCGGGCCGTCTTGAATTCCTCGATGTACCGCTGGGTGGCGTGCTGCTTCATCAGGTACAGCTCGCGCTCCCTGTTGGGGCAAACAATAAGGACTAAATAAAAGTCGAGCTGTGGAAATTTACCTTAACTATTAAAGAACCCAACAAAATCAAACTGTGGACAATTACTTTAATCCAATTACTCACTATAGGTCTCAGCAACACGCAAGGTATTTCTTGTCATGCTGCTTGATACTGTTGAATTCAGCAATCTTTGTATTCAGTAGCTCATAGATATTAATCAACAGAATTAGAGGGCCTAATATTTTGATCCAAAGCAGGACCTATTAAGAATCAAAGCATTAGGACCTCAAATGTTGTTGATTTGTACAGGGTGAGTCCAAAAAAGCGAAACCCAAACCCAAAAAATTATATTTCATATTTTAAAAAATATGTAGCACCAAAAATAATAATGACTGAACAGCCAATTTCATAAGCTACTTTTAGATGAAAAAAAGTACTGAAATTGCTCCATCCGTTCAAAGAATATCACCATTTAAACGCAATAACCCTAAAACCCATCTCGTCCAAAAATTCAGGAATCGTTGTCACAATTGTCTTCAAACATCACCAGCGATAAAACTTCAGTTTAAAAGTTGAAAATATTTAACAAAGTCCTTTTGAAGGCCCGTCTATTAAAAAAAAGGGGATTTTATAAATCATATTGTTTGCCTAACCAGGGTTGTTAATAAAGATATTATGTACTACAGTTGTTGACAGTTGTTGAACCAAGTACTCTGTGTCATTTTCCTTGTTGTTCCAAACAGTCAAAAAACACAATAATTTGCTGTTTTTGGACGAGACAGGTTTTAGGGTCATTGCGTTTAAATGGTGATATTCTTTGAATGGATTGACCAATTTCAGTAATTTTTTTCATCTAAAAGTAGCTTATGAAATTGGCTTTCACATCATTATTATTTTTGGTGCTACATATTTTTTTAAATATGAAATATATTTTTGGGGGTTTGGGTTCCGCTTTTTTGACTCGCCCTGTATATTTGAGGTCAATGCAGTCAGTATTAGTTGTTAGCAGCAGTTTTATTGATTTTCACTCTTCCAAATAAAGTGCTTTCTGCTCAAGCCATTATACGTCAAAACTCCAAGCCAGCTTCAAACGTACTTGTTTAAAACTGGCCAAGCACATATTTATTCCCTTTAGTTTTAACCATCAAAATGTCCCCAGTGAAGGCATAAAGATATCACATTCTCATAAGACTTTTAAGAAGACATTTGAGCACCTCACCAAATTTTTTTTTAACTTTTACTACCAATTACTTAATAATAATTTAATAATAATTGTGCTTATATAGCGCTTTCCACCGTATCAACGATCTCAAAGGGCTTTACAATTATTACCCCGTTAATCAGGCCATGGGACCACGTGGCAGCCGATATCAGCACTAAATCGGTCCTCGACCCTCACAGGTACCCATTTATACTCCTGGGTGGAGAGGCAATTGTAGTTAAGTGTCTTGCCCAAGGGCACAAACACCATGTTCCTGGTACAGTTCGAACCCACGCACCTTCGTACATGAGTCAAACATCGTAACCACTGGACCCATGGCACTCTACACCTGCTCACACTATTAGAATACAGAATGCATCTTTCCAATTCGGCATCCATTTGGGCAAGTACATGGAACACAGCCCCCTCCCCCCCCCATCAAGTAAAAATGTTACAAAACAATACCCTCAAAAGGTAATGCGCACAGCAGATAAAACCAAACTCACCTGTCATCCTCCTCATGAATCTTGCGTACAATCTCATCAATCATGAGTTTCTCCTTGAGAAACTCCTCGTAGTCCTCTTGCTTCTTGCGTTCCTGTTCCTCCAGTTGTTTCTCTAGCTCCAGGTGGTAGCGCACCTTCTCGTGATATTCTTCCTCCATCTTGCGCCGGTCCTCTTCCTCGGCCCGCGCCGATTCTTCCTTCATCATCCGAGAAATCTCTGCATCTCGTGCCTACGAAGAAGGTCAAGGGATTTATTTTATTTCAAATTCATCGCGGTGCAACGCTGTAGTTGCGTCCATCACGATTCCATCACAAGTCTGGTAAAAAGAAAATCCTCTCACAAGCCCAGTTAGAGTAGCAGGGGATGAACAACTACCAAAGGAATGCTTTTGTCAGAATAACTTGCGACTTGATTTGCGACGGATGGACTTGTGCTGGACTTGTGAGGACTTATGATGGACTCAAATTCAACACTGTTCTGGTGATTAAACCACAGATCCCTTAAAAGTTTATACAGACACGCTGTAGCTCGGAGGTCTGAAGAAACTTAAACTAGGGAAAGGATGATGAAGAAACGTTCAATTTCAGAGTTGGAAGGAACAGTCTGGAAAATGTTGCAGAGAACCGGAGAATCAGTCAGGGACTGAAAACCCAATCCTCACCAGGACCTGGGATTCAAACCTGGGTCCAAGATGCGAAAGGTGAGGAAGTACTGCTATGCCAATGTGAACAATTTAAAACACTTTGCACCAAATTGAGATGTTACTCTTGCTTGTAAAGCTTTTTCTAGTGTAATCTGTTACAAGGACCTACCGTCTTCTCATACTTGACGGCTTCTTTCTCGGCGATCTGAGCGTGGCGTTCACGGTTCATGTAGCCGGCCTTCAAGGCTCGTTCCAGCTCCCTCAACTCCACGCTGTTCTCGCGGATCTGTTGGCGGACCAAGCGGTCTCGCTGTTCCTGGAGTTTGAGGTTTTCCATGGTTCTGGCCATCTGCTCCTCAACCTGCGTTTGCTCTTCTCGCTGTGTTCTCAGCTGCTGGGCCTGTTTGCAGATTGGACAAAAAAAACAAACAAAACTTGACAATAAGCACACACTTATGCAAGCTTCAGCTTGTCCTTAAAGGGAATGTACATCATTGGCTTTTGCTGTAATTTTCAGAAATGAACTATTTGAGGAGTTAGTATAATAGATCAAATATTGTTACACTGATATGTTTGAAGTTTTGTGTTCGAAAATGCTGGAAAAACCAAGAAAAACAAAAATTTTCAAGTAGTCTGGTTCCTTGACTCCACTAAAGATAAAATTGATCAATTTATAGATGCCAGAAAATTGTAAGGTAAGGGAACCAGTCTAGCTGGCCTGCACCCGTTCATGAACATGTAACCAATACAAACAAAATTTGGACTGAAAAAAAGTGTAAAGTTGGAGCAGAAGTTGAAAAATAGTTAGGTTTTTCCAACGGTGGTCGGCCGACCACCGTTGGAAATGAATACAAAAATACAATTTTCTTGAAAATGACTTCACACCAGGTGCCATAATTTTACAGGATGCTTTAGACTGTCATTTACCAACATCCTAGTAAGGTATTTCGTAAAAACTTGGTAGTTTTATTTTTTTTATGTTTGCAAATGTTGTATATTGTCCTTAACTCCTAGGGTATTTTAATAGGATCCCTCCTCATTCCAAAATCCACCTCTGTGCAGGAACCCATTGGCACATTCTTTGTGTGCTTGCTTTCATGGGACAAGTCCCCTGTAAAAAGTGGTTGGGTTTTACTGCAAAATTCTCCGAAACTTTTTAATGATTTCTGAAGGGTCCGGGGGCTTAATTTGCTATTTTGCTGTGAGGCCAAGTTAAAAAATAATAAGAACATGTAGATTTTCATCCAGCCTTTTTGAAGAAGAAAACAAAAGAAGCTGTGGGCAATTTTTTCTTTCTTGCTTTCTGGGAAAATGTAGGATTGGGTTAGGCTTCGCAGGATACCCACCCTGGCGATGTTTTCCAGCATCTCTCGCTCCTGCTGCTCTTTCTGCATTTGGCGGATGTATCGTTTGGTCTCTACTCGCTCCTCGCTGGCCATGTTGGCCTCAAACAGCTGCTCCTGCTGAAGACGTTTGACGTGGTCTTGACGAACATCCTCCTTCCGTCTGTTTTCTGTCTGTTGTCGCTCCTGTTGAGCGTGGGTTAGGTTGCGCCTTATCATTGCCTGTGCATAAAGGATTAAAATATTTTATAAGAATTAAGTAACACCTCCCGAAATCCACATTTAGTTTAATTTATAGTCATTAATGATGACATCATGTTTGCTTAAATTTAAAATTAGCATGTTTAGGGTATCACTCTGATTTTCTTTTCCTATCAATGTTTACTGAACCTAAAAATTAAAAATATACTAACAGTTTGGTTACTTTGTCAGGCCTAGGCTACTTCTAAAATTAGGAGGCACCCGGGTACTCCTAGAACTATAGTTTTAGGAGTAGCACCCGGGCTGTGCACACGGGTGCCTTCTAAGTTAGTAATGAGTAGGCCTAGGCCTAAGTAATTTTTAGACGTAAAAAACAGTAAAGCTGTAACCAATAAACAACCCCCAAAAAAGGCAAAATCTAGCTTGAGTAACTCCAGCTGACATGTTCCATATTCATTCACATGTAGAATGAATATGGAACATGTCAGCTGGAGTTACTCAAGCTAGCAAAATCCATCTCTTCAAACATTGTCAAACACGGATAGAATGCAGTGTTCTGTCTGATGCCCCTTTTAAACCATAATTTTAATACATGTCTTATTTTAATTTAACCCCATTTTGATGGTCAGTGTCCCAGTGATTAAAAAGATGTTAAAAAAATATTTCAATTTAGGATTGAGAACATTTCAAAACAATTCTAAACTTACTTTAACTTAGGAAATGTTCTCGACATGATTTTTGATAGAAATTGTAAAAGAGACATTCCTTCATTCTTTCTTAAACTAAAGACCTTACCATGGCTAAAGTATAAATTAATGAATACGTTTGGCAATGTTTGGTTCGACGATCAAATGCAACGTCTTCTCTCGATGGTCGGCCTACTGTCGATGTCCTAGCCTACAAAATAATTGTGTACGTGTACGTGTACGTGTGCATCCATATCGCTATATCGGCGGTCGGTGATCGTACAGGTCGTACCTATACCGTACGGAAGGCACTGTTCGAGAACAACCAAAATGACATCGTCATACATCATGAATATTGGATTTATCTTGAATATTCATTTATAAGATGGATCCGCCCATACAGTTTCGCCGCGAATTTTAACGACTAGAGGCTATGTGTTGTATCTGTAATCCGGAAGATCATCATGCTGAAAATAATCCCGAGTCCGCTGTCAAATTGTCGGTATCCTGGGAGTGGTTTTACTAGACTAAGGACGATCTGTTACTGACTGTGTGTGTATTGTTGCTTGCTTGCTATTTCCGTTCGTTCACTCATGTTTGATAATTAAATCGATCGGATTTTTGTTTTTTTGTTTTTTTTTAAAAATAGCATGCATTTATTTGTTTGCACATGACATATGTAGTCTAGAGGGCCAAGGAATTTTCAACCTACAGTTGGCTGTATTTTAAGATTGACAAAACTAACTAAAATTTTTTCTTTTTGTTTGTATAAGTACATGTATGTAAAAACTTTAGTTTAGTTTTATTTATTTATTTATTTATTATTATTTATTATTATATTATTGTTTAAATTTAAAATTAAACTTCAAAAATTATTGTGTTCTGTGAAGTTCCTGTGTAGATAAAGTATATATATAAAAGTAACGTACCAACCCTCACTTCAATTCAATTCTGTTTGTTTATTTTTGTACATGTACATAAACGAAGCAGCAACAAAATGCAAAATAAAAATAAATGCACCAGAAAAAAAAAAAAAAAAAAAAAAAAAAAAAAAAAAAAAAACAGGAAATTTAAAAAAAAAAAAAAATTAAAAAAAAAAAATTTTTATAAAAAAAAAAATTGTATAAACTTAAACAATGACGATATCTTTACAATACCAGTTCAACGGGACCATACACAATATGTAGTATACACACACGTAGGCCTATACCTCTTTTGCAACCAAAAGGACTTGTTTGCAAAAAAAAACTTGTTTTTTCACACCAAAATGACTCCCATTCCCCAAAAGTGTTGTCCAGAACCAAAAAATCAACCATTATCCAATCACGAATAATGTCCAACCAACATAAACATAGCTATAATGATCAGCAAAATAGCGTGTTTTGTCAACCAAAAAAACGTGTCAAAAAAAAAGATGACTGTGTAAGATGAAGAAAAACCCACCAAAATGAAATGTTGTGTTGTAATGAAATGAAAAATGTGCCCACCACCAACATGTCGCCCACCCAAATGAAGTGTATTCAGCAAAATGACGTGTTTGTCAACTAAAAAAATCTTCCACCAAAAAAAAATAGTCGCCCACCAAAATAGAATGTCTTCCACCAAAATGACATGTAGCCCACCAAAATGAAGGTCAAGCCACCAAAAAGTGTCGTCCCCACCAAAATGTTGTCTTCCACCAAAATGACATGTAGCCCTACAAAATAATGGAAGTGTTGCCAACCAAAATGACGTTGCGCCAAAAATGCACTTGTAAGCCAACTTGCCAACGTCACCAAAATGACATGTATGTAGCCCACCAAAAACCACATTGTAGCCCACAAAATGAGCGATGACATAATGTGAATCCGCACCAATTCGTACCAAATGGACGTCAACCAAGATGACATGTTCCACAAAAACAAATGTACAAAATGACCTGGTGCCCCTATAAATGTGGTGTATAAAACCAAACCAACCCATATATCACCAACCAAAATAGCGTTGTTCCACAAAAGAATTGATGTGTCGCCAACCAAAATGACATTTCCAAAACCAAAGATGTCAGCAAAATGTATTACCAAAAAATGACGTGGTCCGTGACCAAAATATCACAAAATGACGTGTCAAATGATAACCAAATATCTAGACTATCAGACTGTCATTTTCATGCATGTCATTGTGTCAATAATGGTGTAAATAAATCCACCACAGTCGTCATGCTCGTCAACTCACTAAACGCTCCTCACTCAATAGTATATAGGTTATTATATTATAGGTTTTTATTAGATAATTTTGAAATATTAGGCAATATATAATACAGGCAGACAGGCCAATTCCTTTAAGCCAATTCCCTTAAAAATTCATTACTTCTAATTCTTCGGGACACCTTCTTCAGGGAGAAAAGGCCGTAGGAGAGAAAAGGCGTAGTTCAGTATGTGGAGGATCGATAAAACCAGGCAAAAAAACACCTATAAACACACGGGCAAACCATCCCATACATTACTGTACAGCACCTAACACATTACAACACGTCACACATATTATCGTAAATTATCATGCACATTAGCATGAATAATGATTTGGTGGTTGGTCATAATAAGTGTCATACCGTACCCGGCCTGTACGTCGTGCGTAATCGTATAGTTGCGCTAGCTGAAGCTTGCGAAGAACGTTCACGTCGTACGTACGTGATGAATGAGTTGTACACGCACAATGACGTACGTTGTTATGAATGTTACCAAGACAGTGAGCATGGAAGTCACGGAATATCTCGCGAGAATTACTTCTGTAAAACCAAAGCGGACGTTCCGGCTATGGCTGTTCACGGTATCTTGCACATAGAGATCAGTGGGAAAATCTTGAAACCATAGCCATAAAAAAATACATGATACAAGTACATACATGGCTAGACGGAAATTCGGCTAGAAAAGGCATAACTTATTCATAAATATTGAAGGATTCGTTTTCTTTTAAAACATATGAGTAAAAAAAACTATTTAATTGTCTATCCATTTTTTTAAATTCTATAATTTGGTATATTGTACAAATTTGTTTAATTTTAATAAAGTTTGAAAAGTCTATCTTGAAAGTGGTTACAAGGTTCATTTCTCAAAAATCATCATGGCGTCCTACATACCAGAAAATTTTTGGCAGAATGGCCCCCGTCCAGGAGCTTTTTACAGCCTTCCTGGGAATAAATCGTCATCGTCTTACGAGCCAGCTAAACATACACTGTGAGATATTAATATGGTTTTATTTTGGAATCACAGATCCTTTCAGAAATCTTAAAATGTTATTGTTAAATTGCCGTCGAAATGGTCCGTCATTTTCACACTTGCACTTTTCGCCCCATCTTTTGTCCAGTGACCTATATAAATGTCCAAGTCGCCCCACTTAAATGATTTGTTGCAGTCATATAGTACTCATACTCATTATTTATAGTGATTAGTTGTCATTTCTTTTTAGGACAGCTGGCGACGTTATATATAGATAGAGCCTAGATACCTTCATAAAGAATCTGCTTCAATTTATGATTTAAATTAAACTTTTTTGTTTTCTTTTGATTGTTTCTTGTTTTCTGGACTTGTTTTTTTTATTTTCTAATTTAATATTAAAATATAAACAATGGCTGTGACAAAAACATAGTGTAAGCTAGGCCTTCTTACTGACTGAAGTGGCCAGGGCCTAAGTTATTTGGGGGGAAACATGTTGTAACCTGACGCCACTTTTTTCTTCATAAGCCTATCATCTCAATTAGGTCATTCATTGCAAAAATGATAACACGAATCTGGGACTAGTGAGAAACTTTTGCAATTTTGTTAGGAAATACTTACAAAATTGTCTTGACTCTCCATAGACTTTGTACACAATCGTGGAAGTGGTGTCAGGTTGTAACATTTTTTTCCATTTTTGTAATGTAATTCATTTGTTTTTGGAAGTGATAAATACCTCAAACATGCCAAATACAAGTCTGATTTTGTAAGTATGCAAAGTACCATCTTTCAAGTCTGCCATGTCTAGTTGTCCTGCTAATTTACTGGACTACCTCCGTAAATATCAGCCACACCCTGCGCCATCATATTTGTCACTTGTACTTTTATTTTCTTCGATTTTCACATTCAGACTTTGCCGCTAGTTTATTTACGCTTTGGAAACGTAATACACGTACAAGCATTAGCAATGTAGACAAATGTCTGCTTCCTCAGATGTCTACTTTTCATGTAATTTCCAGAGCCTCTTATTCTTTGGAGGCTCATTTGTGCACGTTTTAAGTGTAATTCCAACATGACAATGCGCAGTGCATGCTAGTACAGTCAATAAATAGCATCCTGCATAACTTCATCCTACATGTCCTAGTAGTTACTTAAAGACGATTTCGAACATGTGCTGACTATTGAACTATGTAATTACACAGTCTTGAGCTTACTACCTATATCGATGGGTGTCCTTCCCCTTCTGTTCCTTGGGGAAATAATATAGCTACTTGTTGCTCTTCTGTTGACGTTTTCCAACAACAATGTTCGGTTGGTTTGGAACACAAAAATCTGGAGCCCATGACGATGTTCAGTATAGCGGTGTTCGGTAAAGGTGTTATGTCATGGGAACAGTCACGGTTGCGGGGCATTTGTGTTTGTAAACACACCTGACTTGTTTGATGATGCCGGCTATGGAAAACGTTGAAGTTTTGGGGGCATTTTGTAAAAAATCTAAAATCTTTCTTTTCTCACTGAATACTGAATGTGATGAGTTGAACTCTTCATGGAATTCAATTCTAACCTCTAGGCACCTCGTATGAACTTTTGAGGAAATTTGGTGAAGTTGGATTTGTGGGTAAAAAACTGACTTTTTCGATGATGCCGGCTATGGAAAACGTTGAAGTTTTGGGGGCATTTTGTAAAAAGCCAAAAAGATTTGTTTTCTCACTGGATACTGCATAAAGTGAGTTGAACTCTTTAGGGAATTCAATTCTGTCCTCCAGGCACCTCCTGTGAACTTTTGAGCTAATTTGATGAACTTGAATTTTTGGGTCAAAAACTGACTTTTTCGATGATGCCGGCTATGGAAAACGTTGAAGTTTTGGGGGTATTTTGTAAAAAATCTAAAAATTTTCTTTTCTCACTGGATACTAAATGTAATGAGTTGAACTCTTCATGGAATTCAATTCTGGCCTCTAGGCACCTTGTGTGAACTTTTGAGGAAATTTGGTTAAGTTGGATTTTTGGGTCAAAAACTGACTTTTTCGATGATGCCGGCTATGGAAAATGTTGAAGTTTTGGGGGCATTTTGTAAAAAAATCAAAAAGTTTTCTTTTCTCACTGGATACTGAATGTAATGAGTTGAACTCTTCAGGGAATTCAATTCTGGCCTCCAGGCACCTCCTGTAAACCTTTGAGCAAATTTGATGAACTTGTATTTTTGGGTCAAAAACTGACTTTTTTGATGATGCCGGCTATGGAAAACGTTGAAGTTTTGGGGGCATTTTGTAAAAAAATCAAAAAGTTTTCTTTTCTGACTGGATACTGAATGTAATGAGTTCAACTCTTCAGGGAATTCAATTCTGGCCTCCAGGCACCTCCTGTGAACTTTTGAGCAAATTTGATGAACTTGTATTTTTGGGTCAAAAACTGACTTTTTCGATGATGCCGGCTATGGAAAACGTTGAAGATTTGGGGGTATTTGGTAAAAAAATTAAAAGTTTTGTTTTCTCACTGGATACTGAATGTAATGAGTTGAACTCTTCTGGGAATTCAATTGTGTCCTCTAGGCACCTTGTGTAAACTTTTGAGCAATTTTTGCCGAGTTGGATTTTTGGGTCAAAAATTGACTTTTTCGATGATGCCGGCTATGGAAAAGGTTGAAGTTTTGGGGGCATTTGGTAAAAACTTAAACGTTTTGTTTTCTCACTGGATAATGAATGTAATGAGTTGAACTCTTCAGAAAATTCAATTCTGGCTTCTAGGCACCTCGTGTACACTTTTGAGCAACTTTTGCCGAGTTGGATTTTTGGGTCAAAAACTGACTTTTTCGATGATGCCGGCTATGGAAAACGTTGAAGTTTTGGGGGCATTTTGTAAAAAGCCCAAAAGTTTTGTTTTCTCACTGGATACTGAATGTAATGAGTTGAACTCTTCATGGAATTCAATTCTGGCCTCTAGGCACCTCGTTTATACTTTTGAGCAATTTTTGTCGAGTTGGATTTTTGGGTCAAAAACTGACTTTTTTGATGATGCCTGCTATGGAAAACGTTGAAGTTTTGAGGGCATTTTGTAAAAAGCCAAAAAGATTTGTTTTCTTTCACTGGATACTGAATGTAATTAGTTGAACTCTTCAGGGAATTCAATTCTGGCCTCTAGGCACCTCGTGCGAACTTTTGAGCAAATTTGATAAACTTGTATTTTTGGGTGAAAAACTGACTTTTTCGATGATGCCGGCTATGGAAAACCTTGAAGTTTTGGGGTCATTTTGTATAAAATCAAAAAGTTTTGTTTTCTCACTGGATTCTGAATGTAATGAGTTGAACTCTTCAGGGAATTCAATTCTGACCTCTGGGCACGTCGTATGAAGTTTTGAGAAAATTTGATGAACTTGTATTTTTAGGTTCAAAAACTGACTTTTTCTATGATGCCGTCACCTTTTTGGGGGGGGGGGGCTTAAACTTAACCTCAAATGTGGAGTGAAAATTGGTGGATTCTGGATTGTTAGTCAATTTTGTTTGTTGATTTTTTCATTCTTTTTTATTTATGAGTGAAATTAAGTAATATAATTGTCAATTTGAATGGAATTTCAGAAACCCTATGGTAACTGGCACCTCGGTCCTTGGTATCAAGTTCAATGGCGGAGTCCTGCTGGCTGCCGATATGTTAGGATCGTACGGCTCCATGGCTCGGTTTCGTAACATTTCACGCATCATGAATGTCAACAATAACACAGCCATTGCCGGAGCGGGGGACTATGCTGATTTCCAGTTTCTCAAAGAAGTGCTAGAACAGAGGATGTGAGTATGAAGTTTGCTTCTAGTGATTACAACTGAAAAAAAAATTCTCCCTAAGGCCAAAAAAACAAAATAAGTCGGTCTCTCGTCAGCGCACGCATCGATTTTAATCATGCGCGTCAATCTTTTTTTTTTTTCAAAATGTTCCGTGGTAGCTCCAACAGCGCCCTCTATTGCCGCACCTCCTCAATTTTGTTTACCAAAGAGCACCAAGGAATGGGAAATTGCACCAAGGCAAATGATCGAGAGCACCAAGGCAAATTTTGGAGGACACCAATGTACATGAGAACACCAAATAGTAAAATAATACCCCACCTTGTCTGTACAATCCAAGCTTGAAGAAAAAGAAAAAAAAAGCCGCGTGGCCGCGTCAATTTCGGAACTGTGGTCTGACCAGAGACCAAATTTTTTTTTTTGGCCTAACCAACATTAACCCTACTATTAAGACTTAAAATTTAAACATGTACTGTTCATGCTCTTCAATAAATTTGTTTTATGTTTTTCTCATGACAAATTTTAAACTTCTGCATTTTATTTTTAAGGAAAACGGCTATTTTTCTACTTTGGGCTTCTGCAACTCTCTGAAAAAAAGGTGTTTTTTTTCTTTTAGCTGCATTTGCCCACAAACATCAGCACTATGGTTCACTGGTCCCAGATCCCTATATTATTTATTCTGATAGGGTGCGGGAATTGTTGTTGTGCCACAAATATTTTGAAATTAGTAAAGAAATTATTCCATGACTGAATGTGGACATATTTTTTTGTTCGATGTCTCAGTGAAAAAGTGAACAACTTTTGCTATGCTAGAAAATAGCATTTTGAAAAACAATCTAGTTTTATAGGGGGTGAAAGTTAACAAAAGCACAGATAGTACATCTTTAACCCTAACAATCCCCATCCAGTCAAACTCCAACACCAGGGTTTGTTGGAGTCTGTTAGGATGAGTACTGCACTAGTAAACAGATTATGCTTTACATGAGGTCAGGCATTACACCAGTAATCAAGAGTCCAACAGTGTTTGTGTGCAGGTTACAATATGATGTTGGAATTTGCAGGAGTGAGGAAGGTTCCTAGTAAATCACTCTACGAGAATGGTTTTAATCTGGACTTAGAATTGAACCTTTAATTGTAACCTTGAATCCTGTTAGAATTGATGATGAGTGCCTTGCTGATGGACACGAGTACACACCCAAGTCACTCTTCTCCTGGCTAACTAGGGTCATGTACAACCGACGATCCAAGTTCAACCCTCTCTGGAATGTCTTTGTAGTAGGCGGCGTACACAAGGGAGAACCGTAAGTTACATCATTGTTCTCCAGTCGGTCATATCTTAAAGATGTTATTAATCCTAATGTTCCTCAATTCTCCAAAATACTCCAGGCGGTTTGGTAGGATGTTTGGAGGATTGAGGCTGAATGGCAAAAAAAGTGTTGGTTGAAATAGGACGATGCATTGTCGAGTTTGTAGGTTGTACCCTGCATTATGTTCAGCCATGCATAGTTGAGACCTGCATTATGCTCAATATCATCAGCACTGTTTCTGAATGTCATCGGCACTGCCTCAACCCAATATTAAACAGTGATTGTTGGAGGATTTTGCAGGATTGAGGCAGTGGTCACCCCTCCACTGAACAAATACAAGAGATAACGGATAATTTTGGAGGATTGAGGTTGAATCCAACTTTTACAATTGGAGGATTTTGCAGGATTGAGGATGGTTCCTAACCAAAAGGACCTAGGCAGTTGGGGTTAATTCATTCAGAGGGCAATTTGGGACAAAATCTTTGCCGGCAGCGTAGGGTTCAAAATGCTTTGATGCCCAAGCCAAGTCACATGAATTTCAGACTTTGCTCTGTTTATTTCACATCTTCCATCAATTTGACAAATTAGTATTATTTGCTGTAGGCCTTACACTGTTACCACAGTTTGTATCAAACAAACTTGTTTATATCCTTAGGAGCATGATCTGGTACAGGGTACCCTGTGGAGACATGAGCACAATAGGGAACAAAAGATTGTATACGTCTCCACAGGGCAATTTCTATAGATGAATACGTTTCCACAAGGAAATACAATGGATTTTACTCAAAACCTAGGAATTTCCAAGGTGTGTTGATCCATCGCAAATTGAAGTATTTTATGTAAGGGATATTAAGTCCGAATTTCAGTCTAGGAAATTAATTCTGGTTAAAATACATGTAGGAGCATTTTGAACTTACAAACTCAAAAACTTTAAGTCCAAATTTTAGCCTAGGAAATTAATTCTGGTTAAAATAGGAGCATTTTGAACTTACAAACTCAAAAACTTTAAGTCCGAATTTTAGCCTAGGAAATTAATTCTGGTTAAAATAGGAGCATTTTGAACTTACAAACTCAAAAACTTTAGTACACGAGAACAAAGAAATGATTCCACAAGGGTACAGATTCCAGTATATGTGTATGACAGTGTTTATAGAGAAGTCAATTTCTTCCATTTTCTTTATCCAGGTTCCTGGGTTATATTGACAAGATTGGCACAGCCTATGAATCTCCCACAGTAGCATCTGGGTTTGGTGCCTACATTGCACTGGTAAGAACTGCAACAAGCCAATCCAGGCATGCTATCAAGTCTAGCACGGAGGCCCCCATCAATGGTGAATGCATTGTGCTTGCTATTGTACAGGTGGTCCGTCACGGGGTAGTTGTCTTGTACAATAGCGTGCACAATGGATTCTCCATTGAAGGGGGCCTCTTGAGTGTACAGTGATCACGTGCCCAGATTCGTCAATACATTGCTCTTTCTAATGACATAAAACAAAAGAAAATTATTGCTGCCTCGGGTTTGTTTTTGTAGAGCCCACCCACTACTAACACTCGTACCCCTTGAAAGCTAACCCTCTTGCTGTCTGAACAGTCACAGACAGTCACAAAATCAATCCTCTTCCCCTGTCATGCCTTTTACACAGCCTAGTCACCAACAGTCAGGTCGTATTTCAAGCAAGCTCCGTGACTAGTCAAATTCAGCCAACAGACAAAAGCAGACAAGTGGTAGGCACAGCTGGCTTATCATGAACAGTCAAAGCAGAGCTGTATCAAGTTACATAAACAGTCCCAGCCAGTCAATCCTGCTTTATGTAGGCTGGGAGCTCTTAACTGTTAAAAACAGTCACTTGATTGATTTTGACTAAAAGGTTACCTTTGCACAGAATGTATCTTTGGCAAAGGAGGGTTTTTGTGCACATTTGATTAGCAGAAATTCCTGGGAATTGGATTAACTAACCTGACTTTTTCCTGTTTTTTTTTATATGGATATCTTTATGATTGACCTTTTATTTTCCAGCCGCTAATGAGAGATGCTTACGAGAAGAACAGCAACATGTCGGAGGCAGAGGCACGAGCCGTACTAGACCGATGCATGAAGGTGTTGTTCTACAGAGACGCTAGATCGTTTAACAAGGTAATCAACAACTCGCTAAAGATCAGGCCATCCTTCACTTAAATGTGTAAAATTAAATCAAGTCGTAATATGTCAGTTGTTGAGTTCATGAAAAGTGAAGCTTTCTCTTCCATTTGAAGTGTTAAAAAATTGTTTGCATAATTATTATATTACAGGAACCCAAATAGATTTTTAAAATGTCAAAATGTTTAAAGTTTTCTTTGTGTTCCTTGTGAGTTGAAGTTTGTCTTGAAATTCCGAGTAATCCCCAATTTCTTTTGCAAATTTTGAAACATTTTTGCAAACATTCCAACCTTTCTAAAAATTGTTTGCATTTGTTTATAGTTTTCCAAAAAAAATCAAGTCCTGCTACAGAGTTGCTTTCATTAGCTCTCCCTCGCAGGTTATTGTTTTACCTAGAACTGTCCATAAAGAAATGGTGTTAATAGCCTTGTGTGCAAATATTAATACTATCTGAAAACCAGTTAGAAACTGTTATTCATGAATATATCTGAAGACCTGAAACTTACCTTTATTCAGTCACACTTTATTGGTCTGTAAAGGTTTCTTGGCTGATAGATGCATACATGTTTTCACTGGACATGCATTGAGTTGTTGTGATATTCCTACTGCTGTTCTGCGACTGTTATACTTGTTTTTCGTCTTTGTAGTACGAGTATGCAGTAATCACTGCCGAGGGAGTCACGATTGAGCCCCCGACATCCTCCAAAACAAACTGGGACTTTGCTTACATGGTGGAGTAAGTACATGTATATCTTGTCTTCTAGACATTCAAGAAATGTCCTAAGTATAGGACTATTTAACCAAGTAACGATACTTTCTATGCAGAAATAATAATATTTCAAGTGTTTTTCACAGACTGAACATCTTGTTTGCAACGACAAATTTGCTATTTTTTCTTCCTTTGCAGGGGTTATGAATGAGGCGAACCTTTCTAGGGAACTGTAGAGATCAGCTTAGTAATCTTCATCCCCATCTGAAGTCGGTATCAGCTCCAAGTCTTCTTCATTATTAAACTAAATGAATTCAAAACTAGGGTCAAATTTCACGGCACTGCTTTAACGATCAGCAGAAAAGTTTTGCCAAGTATAGCAGAAACTTTGTGCCAACCTCAGACTTTTTTCCCACAGTGAAGACTTACCATTTCTACAAGATTTGTGTCATTATGTCAAGAATGATCTAACGTTAGCGCGCTCTTTGCTGAGCGTACTGCTTATTGAATTAAATGGATACAAATCCCGAAGAGGCAAACAACTTTAGCAGAGCCATAAGATTGGGCCTAATTCTAAGGGAGCAAGACTGAAGTTTGTGTTGAGCTCATCTCCTTGAATCGTTAAAATAATACATCATTTATTCACCTGGTTATTCTCTTGACTTTATTTATGTGAACTTGGGTTTCGCACACATAAAGGAAAAAAATATCTCGTCATTGCATCAATTTTTCGTGATTTAGAAGTTTTGTAACGTTCCTTTTGGTCATGTTTATTTTTTGTTGTAATGGAAACTTCAAATGTTCCAGGAATCTGTATCTTTGAGGCGAAGCAATGACCACGCAACAATACCATGCTAGGGGAGTTCATCCGGTACTGTGCAGGAAAAAAGTTTCATTATTTGCAGAAAAATAGCTGTCAGAGTAAGTTTTCAGAAAGTGTTTATAACACAAAATTTAAGTAAGGAAACTTCACAATATTGGAATAAAACAAAAAAACAAAAAAACGTTTACACTTTGTCCTTTCAGTTTATTTCTTAATCCTGTGAGTCGAGTACAAAAATAAATGAAAGATAATGTATATTTTATTACTGAAATTTGAAAAGATTTTGCCAGGGTTCAAACAAAAAAAGTGTCATAAAAATGAAGCTCCCTAAAATATGCATTTTCCAGAAATACAAACTTTTATGGAATAACTAGATTCTTAATGTTTGCAACATTTTGCTGCCAAAAGCATCAAATACCCAGTATTTTGAAGAAACAAAATTTGTGCATCTGAGAAAATTCAAAAAGAAATGACAAAAAGTTGTCATTGTAGGAGAGACTTTTCTGGGCAAGTAACGTCAATGTCTTTCCAGTCCGGGAGCATCATGGGTAAATGTCTCGTCCTTTCCTCCACCATCTCAACAAGGTGCTTGGCTATCACTCTGGAACCATCTTGAGAGACGTGAAGTCCATCATAGAAAAACCTGGGCCAGTTCTGCAGACAAAAAAAAGAAAGGAGAAGGAATTTTAATACATTAAAAGAACCATGTGAGGTAGATCGACTTAAATTCACTGGAAAACGATCGGTTTATTCAACCATGAAATCTCCAGAGTATTAATACTTTTTTCTATCGACGAGCTACCGCGCCTTATTGCGATTATGGTTAAAACCTCCGGTCGGTAAATAAAAGTCATTCCACATTTGCCAATTACAAAAAAATCTTTAACTTAAAAACATTCCTTTGCCCAAGAAATTTGAAAGTCAAGACTGCTTAGAGTACTTCTCTAGAGTTAATCAAAATCTGACGGGGCTAATACAGAACCTAATTTGGGAGTTAATCATCCTGTAACATGATAGCTCGAGCGTGTCTAAAATGTCCACATATTGTTTCCACTAACTCCCTCTATAATAATGATCTATCCCCAGATAGACGTTTTCCCCGACAAAACGCTAGAAACACCCCCCCCCCCTCCTCCACTGCCCCCTCCCCCAACACTGAAATATCCACAACGTTACTCTTCGGCCTAGTTTAACCCTCCCTCTCTGGCTAGCAATTTCAACAAGGCCAGCCCAGCAGTCAAAAATAAATCAGGTGACAGGCTTTTTAACAGTTGAGTGCTCCCTGCCTTCATAAAGCATGGTCGACTGGCTGTGATTGTTATGCTTTGACTGTAGGAGATTGACAAGTAAGCTGTGCCTACTAGTGACCTGCTTTTGTCTGTTGATGGAATTTGACTGTCACAGTGCCTACAAAAAATATGATCTGACTTTTGGTGACTAGCCTGTATAACAGGCATGGCAGGGGAACAGGATTGCATTTTTCGATCGTGACTGATCGAACTGCTAAGCCAAAAATGCTGCTTACATGTAGCTACTTTTAGAGCTGAGCAAAATTAAGCCAAGAACCAGTCATAGGAATATACATCTCTTGTCATTTACACTAAGGCCAAAAAAAAAAAAAATAGTCGGTCTCTGGTCAGACCAAAGTTCCGAAATTGATGCGGCGACGTGCTTTTTTTTTTCAAGCTTGTATTGTACAGACAAGGTGGGTACTATTTTGCTTTTTTGTGTCATACATTGGCGTCCTCCATCATTTGCCTTGGGGCCTAAAAACCTGTTTTTTTTGCTAAGCAAATATTGTCAGTGCTTAGCAGAAATCTACCCCAGGTTGTAAGTATAAACACACCTTGTCTTCCTGCATCAGCGTCCACAGATCCAGGAGGCCTGTGCCACACTCGCTTGCGATGGAGCAACATGCCTTGGCGTACAGGCCCGTGTTGGAGTTGCTTCGGTTGAGTGGAGAACCTGCACGATAAATAATAAACCAAATTGAAGTCAAACTCCCTTTCGAGGGTAATAAGCAGAGGTGCCATGGATCCCGACTTAGAGCAAATTCGTGAGGGGGATTTGGGGTTTTCTTAGGGGTCACATTTTCTCAGGAAGACTGATTTAGTTCCTAGCATCTATTTATTTGTTTATTTTGACAACATCCCACAGCCCAAGGGCCAGAACAGGATGGATAAGACTCGGTAGGGGATGTGGAAGGAAATTACCGTTGTAGTGGTGGGAGGAAAACCCCAGAATGATATTCGAGGGAAAACTAACAGAATCCGACAGTGACTTGAAAACCCAGTCCACATATTGGTCCAGGCGGGATTCGAACCCGGGTCTCAGCGGTGGAAGGTCAGGAAAGTACCGCTACACCAACCTGACTCCCCCAGGATCAAAAATTGAAAGAAAAAGGCAGATTTGTGACCTGCCAAAGTTTCCACAAGGTTGTTGTCAAAACGTACAACTTTGGAAACTCTACAGACATTTCAGAACCACTTAATGTACACATAGCATTAGCAGTATTTGTTATTACTTTTCTTTGGAGGGGAGAGGGTTTAAGGAAAGCATTAATGATTGACTGATGACTGACCATATTTCTCCATGCATGCCGCAGCCCATTTCTCTTCACCTAGTGGTGGGGGTGTGATCACTATTATCTGTCTGGCTTGAAGACCCCCGTCAATTAAATACTTCAATATTGCCTGCGGGTATTAAAAAAAGATGAACCTGCATTGGTGTCCAAACAACGCATCTGAAATTAACAATTTCAGATAATCCATTGGCCCCGCCCACAATTTTTTGTATGTGTACATTTCTCAAGGCCTGTGTTTGAGACTGTTTGACCAAACTAATGTGATCAAGTTGCCAGCTTCAGTGCCTATGGCGCTTTTGACGAATCCTTGGTTTCATTACCAGAAATAAAAACTTATAAAAACAATAATAAACAATGCAATAAATTCATAGAAAAACAAAAACAATATTTGTAGGGGGAAAAAAACTGATTTTATCCCCACATGTTTTTCTTCAGAAGAGAAATTCAATTCTTCCAATTGTTCAAGCCAATTGTTCAAGCCAATTCTAGTAAAGAAACCTCAATAGCCATCCCCTCATTAAATTAAATATCGTCCAAGGACAAAAGCAAACGTGCACCTCCATATTATTTCTGTAGTCCTCCAACGACACATGCTGGGTGCTGTTGACTTCCTTAAGGCTTGCATCATTGGCTCCAAGGAAGACGGTTACCAAGGCAACCTCGGTCAGCATCTCCTTGGGGATGCATTTACTCAGGATGAGTCTGGCCCAGCAGGAATTGTAGCCGGAAAAGCCGCGGTTGAAAACGTCACACTTCCTGAAGAAAAAAAAACGATCAATTGAAAGTTTAGGCCCACGGCACCAAACAACCTCTTTCTTAAACATGTTTCTAATTCTAGGATAAATTGAAATGTTCACTCTATCCTTAAAGCATGGCCTACGAAAACAATTTCAATGATTACTTTTCATGGTTATTGGTTTGCTTTACTAAAAAAAAATCCCATTGCTTAGTTTTGGTAACCTTTCTAGCGGAATTAATTGCAGACAAACCATTCGACCAAATATGCCAGATAGGTTTCTGAGGCTGGTGGTTCAATATGTCAATTATGTGAATTGAATTACAAAGCATTATTGAAAAATAATAAATAACATGAACAATTTGTAAATCGTTAAAAACCACAATGAAAAAAACACACACGATGTTTTGTGAAATGTTTCTTGAAGTCTCTCACCTTCTAAGTGAATCTGCCACAGCAGCACCCCATCCCCCGTCACTGAATGAATACTGTTTCCAGATGATAAATAAATGATCTTTGAGTTTTGTAAAATTCTCTGGAAATCGAGCCATTCTATATCACCAGCCAATATCATCCAAATGGTAACAATACAGAAATTGGTGGATATATCCAAAACTAAGGTAAAACTGTCTTTCTCCCCCTCCCCCCCCAAAAAAAAGACAGTTTAAATTAAACACCTCCCTTCTCCCTGGGCCCCATGCACCCACCCCACCCCCAAAACTTCTGCCGCGCCGGTGAATAGAGCAGGCTTTTTCCTGTAAAACCAAACACCACTAATTACCATAATGGACAGACTTACTGCCCACCCGGAACTCGCGACGGTGCCGCTATAACGCGCTACCCAGTCTTAACACCCCCCCCCCCCTCCGTTCGATGTTGAACAGTACTCCGCCCCCTTCCCTCCACTTCCAACCAAAGCTTCCAACTTTTTTTCAAGTTATCAACTTTCCTCGGCCTCGTTCGGCTTTTACAACTCGCAAGATTTCATTTTTACATAAATTGTAAGCCATTATTTTGAGTGTTCAAATAGCTATGGTTTGTAAATTAAATAATGACACAAATGACTCATCAAACGTACTCTACCTGAGTTATGGAATCCCCAAACAAAATGACTTTTGGCCAGGTCATTTCTGGTGCTGCTGTTTACGTACGTTTATATGTCTGCGATACCGCTAGGTCTACAAATTGGTCATAGCGCCCTCAGTCGGTTGCTTCTGTCTTACGTCAACAGCAGCACAGCCAAATAATTCGCAGAGACACAAAATTATGAATGTTCAGATTTGATATTTCGGGATTTTTCACTTACTCCAGGTTTGGGTCCGGGGTGAGTGTAAAATAAATCCTTTTTTTCTAAAAACAATCTTGACCTTTATTTGGTTTCGTTCATACAATTTGTCAAAACGGGGTTGGGTGTCGGTTGTAAAGGTGTTTTTTTTTCCCTGAAAAAAATATTTAAAAAACAAACAAAAACAAACACACCCACAAAATAAACACAAAAATTGACAAAACGTCGACCCCCACCCCACACTTGCGCTGGATGCCACTGCTCACCCGAAATAAATGAATTATACTCCGCACATGACCACCGTTGGCTTAATGTGGGTATTTCCAACTAATACTTCAATAAATAAATAAATAAATACATCAAAGTTAATCAAACAACTTCAAATAAACACAGACGCAAACGTCATTGTAAGTTGTGCAACAAATATATATTTGAATTTTTTTCCATCAATTTTTCATAATTTTGAAACATTTGTTCAAAAGCTTGCGTTAATTTTTGTGATCCCTATACTTGAAAAAAAGCTTTCCCTAAACTTGATCAAATTATTAATAAAAAACACTACAATTTCATATTAACAGTATTATAAAGTTTGTGTAATCAGTTCATAACCCGTGCATAAAATGTGCTACGCAATAACAGTCCCAAATAAACGAGTATATTTTCACAATGACACACTAATCCGTTGAAACGCTCACTGAAATATACTTTTAACACTCTAATTTCAAAAATGAAATTGAGTCGGCATGCACCAAAATTGGTTGCTAACAGTTTGATCAACTTGGTATTACAAAATATTCCGAAAGATTATTTATGATTTATGTAAATCATATATATATATACATATACCAAATATAGCATTATGTCATTTTAAGTCTTATCACACTAAAAATATAATTATTTTGTTCACAGTTTTGTGTTTTTCTGATGCATTTAAATTTACAGAATTGGTGCACATTAGTTTACAGAATATCAACACCAAAAAAAAATTGAAAAAAAAATTGAAGACTTTATCCATCACAGGCTGATGCTTTCAAAGATTATACAAGTCATGTACGGTAACTTGCATTTTGACTTGTGACCAAAATCACCTTGTATAGACAATAAAAAAAAGTCTGGCTCGTAACGCCTGTGCTATCAAAACACCGAAAACAATCAAAT
Source organism: Patiria pectinifera (assembly GCA_029964075.1). Taxonomy (NCBI): domain Eukaryota; kingdom Metazoa; phylum Echinodermata; class Asteroidea; order Valvatida; family Asterinidae; genus Patiria; species Patiria pectinifera. The sequence continues at coordinate 6,221,016 of CM057143.1, forward strand.
AACAATTTCGTTATGAAATGGTAACTCTGAGTGTTTTCTGTGAATTATAAACGTAAAATTATAAACAATGAGTGTTTTCAGCTTGTATAAACATAAAATTCAGATTTTTACAGAATTTCTTTTTGAATGATCGTTTCAGCATGACAATCAGTGCCTGAACATTAATTACCTCCGCCAGGGAGGTTATGTTTTCATTGGCGTTGGTTAGTTGGTTGGTTTGTCTGTTAACAAGATAACTCAAAAAGTTATGGACGGATTTGCATGAAAAAAAAAAGATTAGGGGTGGTTCTTGGTACAAGTACAAATCGATTAGATTTGGAAGTGATCCGGATCTGGGTCTGGAACCAGGATATCTGTTAAAGGATTCTTTACCATTTATGCGAGTATTTCTTTTGGGTATACTGACAATATGGCGGGGAATTGTTTAGCCTTGGCGGAGGTTTGCGCTCTCCGAGTGCTACGTGTTTAACATGTTCTTCAACGATGACTGAACAGACCTAAATCATAATGACGTCACGCTTTGTTTAAATGTGCGCTTTCTTGTGGGCGCTTGGTGGCGCTCGTGCCCCACCTGACTCCCTATCTGGTTCGTATTAAAGGACCCATAACATGAAGTTAACTTGGGCTCATATTTTGTGCAGTTTTCTACTCTTTCTTAAAAATGTATGAAAACTATTTTGTCGTCCCTTTTGGGGTAATTTTATTGACAAGCGCTTTTTTTTTAAACGTTTGAAATGTTCCATGCTCTTTCTTGACAAATGAGGGCGTTGTTGCTATGATGTCGTTTCAGGAAGACACTGTTCAGTTTTCTGTTAAAATATTGAACCCAAAGTTGCTCATTGAAAGTATTTGTGGGAAATCTTTGCTCACTGGCCTACAATGTCATGTACTGGAGAAAAAAAACGTATCACCAAAGTAACAAAAATTATGACAGCAAAATTGTGGCAAAGTTTGATGCTGAAATAGCTGTAACATTGAGGTTTCTGCCTGAAAGGACGTCACCCTTTTGCTCATGAATATGCAAATTTGCATTTAGCATAAAAACTAAAAAGACACGAAAATGCCCTTAAAAATGGCAAAATGAAAATTGAAAATAATTTTAAATTGAACACAAGATGCATGTCTAAAGGATTACATTAACAAAACTACCCTACATGTGCCCTTTAAGTGAGTGCGCCATGCACGCGCACGCACCACTGATTATTTGCTCCCATTGGCTGGTAAACTCGCCACTTTAAACTACTTCCCGCGTTCCAATTGGTCCAATGATTTTCAATGCTACTCCATGTGTAGTGGGCGTGGTTAAAGTTGAAATGACGTCACACTAACGAACCGGATAGGAAAGCAATTTTTTGCAAACAAAGCTTCTTTATGATTCAGGTCTTGTAGAAGTATGCTTTGAATGTTAGGTAATTGGATGAAAAGAAAGATAAAAAAAATATCTATTGAGTCCTATACTGCCCACCTTGACATTATTTATAACATTATGTTTCATAACCTAATTAGTCGTTTACATGCATACCTATATCTTGATTGCATTGTCTCTGTATCTCATTCCAACCGTTGCTGCTTTTTGTTGATAATGACGATGTCTTTTGCCCAAAATATATGAAATGGCATAATACTTGGGGTTGACTCTGGAATGTCCAAAAATATGGAGTGATCCTGAAAGTCTGAAGATTATGAAAGAAAGACCACACATTCAAATGTGCAAAAAAATAGCATTACATTGTATTAAATTTAATTATTCAAATAAATATTCCTCAAAGTATGCAGAACGGTGCATGTTTAATTAAGGGAATTTTTTTTCCTGCAATACTTGTGCCTTTGTTCTTGACGAGGTGTGTGACATCGATTATAAAATCTTATGTAGTCGAATCAGTTATCACTAGTATCATTGTTTTTTGTTCACTTCGTAATAAAAGCTGTCATAACCTCAGATGTTAAATTTCATCCTGCTCTGACCCTGCCCACCCTGTACCTCGATCATTCATTCCAAGGTTTTCTGGAATGTGACCATGGCGACAGTCCCCATGGCTCCCGCCCCATCCAACCTCAATGCTAGAATGTCATCTTCCCTAGAATATGACCCTGACACGGAGATAGTTCCATCGCCCCCCCCCCCTGCCATTCCTAGAATGTGACCTTGACGATAAAGGGACTGTCGGGGACATGCTTGTCGCCCCACTTAACGGAAATGACGTAGAAGCCGGCCAGACTGACGTCATAGATGATCTCATACAGATCGTCTCCCGTGTAGACCACATTGGTCTCGTTGACCGTGTGAGGGCGCGGTCCACGGATAGTGACGCTGAGGGAGCCGTCTCCAGCCGACAGGGTTCGAACCTGGTGGGGAAAAAATGCAAAATCAGTATGAAGAAGCACTGAGAATGAGTCTTAACTGCACAGAGGCACTTCGTCAAAAAAATAAGCAGCGATGTTTAAGAATACAATAGATCGATTTGGACTTGATGTCCAAGGCCACACATTATCATGAATAATTTTGAGAACTTGTATGATTTTTTTATTACATCATGTCCACACAAAAAGAGGTCTTCTTTTTATTTTACGGAATGCTTGTATCTTGTCATTGGTCTCTATTTATGCATCTCACCATTTTTGAGGAGAAATTCACACTGCCGATATTGTGCCCGAATCAGTCCGATAAAAGAACCGCACACAAAATGCAAATGTATTTATCGGAAATGCGAATGTATTTATCGGAAACTTTTTTTTTTCTAAACCGAGAATATCTCCCCTAATCACTTCATTTCTAGCGATCATCATGATCCCTAATGACATTACATACACTTGTTTATGCGGGCTCGTTAATGATCGTCATTTTCTCGCTATGTCTCCTGAGAATTGAAGGGGGCGATGTTTGTTTGAATTTTTTTGTTTTGTTTGACTTTGTCAACAAGAAAATAACTAACCCTGGTATGAGTCTAAGTCGCCTCCTAAACTCGTAATAGCTACGCTGGATAATGCATTCAGCTACACGTAATAACGCAATCTAGCATACGCATATTACACCCATTGTTATTATAAAACAGTAAGTCGGTAAAGCTATGAAGGCCACGTATCTGTAGCCAATTAATTGCACACAAAACAAAAATGACGCAAACGCAACACTGCTGACATCACATATTTCTTTTATCGAGAATCATGTAATATTATTAAGAAGAGAGACAACTTTTAGTTTTACGTTGACATTTTGTAAGCGGAAAACCACGCCATCCAGTCATTTGGAGACCCCTAAGTACATGCAGTTAAACAATAGCTCAAGGTTGTATTTTTCGCCTGCAAGACGAGGCATTAATGAGATAGTATTGTCATCGGCTGCCGTCGCCAATGGCGATGTAGATCCCTTCCTTTCGGTAGCCATAGCAACGCCTTGCATTTCAGCCAATTTAATCAGTGTTCAAGAAGTCATACTGCTACGCATTATGCGTGCACTCCCATATAGACCGGTAATATAATAAAGCGCGCAGCATGCATTGAATGCAGTGTGTGTTTATCACCCCACAGCAATAGAACGAGTAATATTTAAACGCAGCAACACAACTCCTCAATCACACTCATCGTGCTTAAAAGCTGTTTCTTTTTTCCGTGTAAATATTAACTGAAGTGATGGATGCTCAGTACAGTGTAAAAGCAAAATGGTAATAATCGCATTTTTCTGTATCTTTCCTGTGTAGCATTAATGGAGCGAGCGAATGAATTATCTGAATGCAATGTGTTTTTACATAATTCACCACTGTCCTGTACCAGGACTGGCTTGCTATTCCAAAGAGAACAAAAGTCATTCGAGATGATGACTTTTGATGGAATCAGCTGTTTTAGTGTAAAGATAATAATTATCCGGAATTGGCCTACAGTAAAACAGCACCCAGTCCAGAAAAAAACATCTTCATTACGATAGCCCACACACTGTATTCATCGTCCACTATGGGACGAGGTTCGACGTTCATTGGGGAGAAGGCGAACGTATTTCGGAAAACCAATTTGTACCGTAATGTAGCCGAGGTGTTTGCGCCTTTTCGTATAGCCGGGGGTTGGATTTCGCCCCCACTCTGTAAGACCCCGGCTACATTGAAGAGTTGTTATTTTAAAATGTTATGAAATGTCTCGATTTCAGTACAAAGTGCAGTTGTTCAATGTCTTCAACCGATTAAAACGTTTTGTAATCTTTCTCACTATAAAAAATACTTTACAGTCTGTGATTGAGCACGTTTTTATAATGCATGTTTAAAAAAGTGTGTTAATATTAACGGTACCTTTTCTTATTGAAAAAATGCATCATAGGAAAAAGGCACGTCCCGGTTCAATAAATATGACGTCCAAAACGTGCAAAAGATGTACCTAGCCTCGACAGGAGCATTGCCTGGCGGTGATGTCGGAACATTGTGGGGCTGAGTACGCCCCGGCTCTGACATAATGACTGGATTATCGTGGAGTGTTATCTTTTGACCAAACCGTATTTCACCTTCCACATCCCAACCATCAACCATCGCGTTGCTAGTGGTCGTTTATTTGTGAGATGTTCTTGTCGAAATAGGGTTTTTCATTTACACGGGTTTACGCAAATTCTGACGTGTGTTTGTTGTTTGTTTGTTGGGGTGTTTGTTTGTTTGTTTGTAGGGTTGTTGGGGTTGTTGGTTTATTTGTTTGCTTGTTTGTTTCAGCTCATTTAAAGGAACCAGTGGGGTTAAATATTACAATCACTGTTAATGAGGACAATGTACAACGTGCTTCCATTACCCCCAAGTTGAAGTCAAAACTCACCTGAAAATTGTTCTTTTCCCCGACGATACCATTATACAGTCCCACTCCTGAGGCATGGCATCTTTCCGGTATGGGTTGACTCAGTGCTGCCAAACTCTCCTCCTTGGATGCTGTCCTGTTGTCATGAAAACTGGACGCATCAGCTTTCTCTTTCTGGTACTCCTGATGGTCTCCCTCGGGCTCCGTGGTCGGCAGTTGGGACAGTATTCCCAATTCGTCCTCCATCATCGGCCGGTACTTGCGCAGAAACTCCCTTGTCGAGTAATCAGGATCGTTCTCAAGGCTCTGAAGCATGACGTCCAGGGACATCTCCCTCAGTGTCTCGGTGTCTTCCAGGGGTTCACCCACTGAGAAACCGCCGGCAAGGTTGTCGAAAAGCGCCGAGGGGGATTTCCCGCCGGGTATGCCGCTGCTGGTGTTTGACTTACAGTCCGTGAACGTAACGTCTTCCTCGGGTGTTGAGATGTTTCCAACGGAGGAGTCACCAGGCGTTGGGGCCGTCGAGCTGTCAAGGCAAAGTGGCTCAACGCTCAGATGCTGACCGGATACAAACTCTTCCTTGTCACTCTCATTGTCCGACAAAAATCTCAAGACATCCTCGGCGATGGTTTCCTGATTACTTGATTCATTTCTGAAATGGTCATTCAGGGGGGTGATGGGTGACGCTGGCACTATCTGTATGGGAATGTTTCGGGCGTCAGTGTGTTCCTCCGCGCGTTCGTTGCTGTCTTTTTGGATCGCAACAACATTTGAGTCTGTTGCCGTGCTTCTCCTGTTCTCATCGCGATCTAGACCGGTCTGGTTGTCCGGAGCAGATGATCGATTGCCTCTGTCCGGTTTCCCGTTTGTCAGTGGTCCAAGGCGTCGACCTCTGATATCGTCTGCATTTCGTCTGTGCTCCTGCCCGACGATGTGGCCGTTTTCATCAGAGAAACCACTGTCGAAAGTCGACTGTCGACCTTGGCTGGAGCTCTGTGTTCCAGATCGGCCCCTCCTGTGTTGCACTAGGGCACCGATGGTCCTTCCGCCTGGGTCAAGATCAGCCTGCCGTGTGCTGCTCTCAGATCCCCTTGGCTGGGTCGGTCCTGGCACTGGTGGTTGGTCAGTCGGTCTGCGAACAACCTTGTTGGTTGCAGGATGCGCGTTGTCTTTGTCGCTGGACGAGTTGACAACAGACCCTTCGCTCTCTCCCAGGGCGCTGTCACCGTTGCTGTCTTTCTGCCTGCTATTGACGTGGGCGTTTCTGTACACGTTGCGTCTGCTTATCCACCCCGTAGCTGTCTTGATGTCCTGGGCGGTGCACTGTGTCGCCTTATCCTCCTTCCTCTTTTTGTGTGTTTTTCGGATATGTCCTGCTGGCGCTTCCTTGGGTTTTACATAGCTTGGCGCCTGCCGTGGTCTTGCAACTGTTTGTGTCCCTTCTGATTTGTCCTCATTTGTCTTTTGAGGTGTCGGATCGGCTGGATGAGTGTCTTTATCGAAGCTTCGTAAGAACTCATTTCGGTACTTCAGATACTGATCAAGACTTGCAGGGTTCTCAGTTTGCTTCGATGATTGTCCGGATTGCTCTGAAACATTGTCTGGCTTCTTAGCTTCAGCGCCACGGGTTGTGTTTGGGTTTGAAGCTAAATCTTGCGGAATTGAATGGGGTTTGTGATCGACGGCACTCGGCTGTGTTCTGGATGGAATAACTTCCCTGGAACTGCTCGGACTGTGCCCACAAGGCGGCTTCTTGTCCGTCTGAAGGTGGGCATCTCTCTGGTCACTCTCGTCTTTAGCCTGGCGCTTGGCCATCAGGTTCGTGGCCACCTGCCTCGAAATTTCGTTGAGCGCACTACCGATGAGGATCTTGGACATGTGGTCGGCGTATTTCTCAGAATGGTCGACGTTCTTGGCGCTTTGTGAACGTGCGAAGGAGGCACTAGCCGCAGACGAGGAAGAAGATGTGCTGAACTTGGGAGATCGGTCATCAATACTCATGGAGGTGGATATGGAAGGAGTGCTGGTCATGCTAGACATCTGAGACGAGGATAAAATGGAGGAGCTTCGAATGTTAGGATAGGTCACCTCCTCCGTGCCTCCAGCACCTTTAATGATTCTCCGAATGACTTTCCTTCGAGTCTTCACAGTGGGTGGCCGTTCGGTGCTGTACATGATGGAGCTACTTCTGCTAAGTATGGAGCCGCTGCGTGAAGACCCTGTACTCACCGAAGAGTTGTGGCGAGACAGGAACGGGTGAGTCCCGGCTGGATGACCATGGTGATTGGGCAAGAACACATCAGAAGCGTTATCCATGCTGTGATCCATGCTGCTGACCATACTACTACACATGCTGCTGAAGGGGGATGTACTCGTACTCTCGTAGGAGTCTCGTAGCTGGGAGATATGTGCTTGTCTGACCAGGGACTGTCGACGGGACCTGGTCGAGTTACTCTCAGTGTCCGAAGGGGGTGTTTGCTCGGACCCTCCCTCCTGCTCCGCCGCTACGTCATGATCATCCTGGAACGACACTGCTTTGACAATGCCCGGGCTGGCTCGCACGGCAGTCTGCTCGATGTTCTTAGCCGTGGTGGACCGCACTTTGAACGGGCTGTTCTTGATGTGCTCCCCGCCCCATGTGATCGCCACTTGGTACATCCCTAAGCTCCTCGGTATGTAGTTAACCTGATACGACCCCGGTTTGATAACTTGATAATCCAGAGGTATGGGCTCCGGTGGACCGTCATCTTCAGGGTGTTGTTCATCCTTGCTGGACTGGCTAGACTCACCATTCATCAAAACTCCTCGAGTCACCTTGGTAGTCACAATCTTCCTGCGGACTTTCTCTCTGTTGGGCCCGGTGATCTCTACGTACAGGTTCTTGTACTTGTACGTCTGGGTGGTAATAGTAAACCGGGCTCTCTTGTCGACCACAGCCACGACCAGGCCGCTGCCGCTCGCGCTGCATTCCTTCTCGATGGCCGGTTCTATTGGACCGCCACCACCCTCCACAAGTTTGATGGGGGTCTCCGGTTCCTCTATAGGGATGAAGCTGGCGTTCTGCATGCTGATGATGTACTGCGTCATCTTCCGCTCGTTGATGCGCTTAGGATCTGCCATCTCGTCCGGTGTCATAGGCTGAAAGGTAAAAACAAACAAAAAAAAGGAAATTGAAGTGACCTCGAGAAATGATATGACATCAAATTAATCGTAGGAACAAGATGCAACCTTTCTTGGGAGTATCCTGTGATTCCTGTCGCTTTATGTTTTGTGAACACCAAATTTTTTGAATTACTGAAATTCACTTAAGCTGACAGCTCTCTTTTACTAAAAGTGATTCAAATATATCGTTTGTTTTTATTTTGTTTCATTTGGTTAACTAGTAATAGCTTGTTCATTCGTAGTAGGCCTATAATGTTTTATTCTGGGTTTGTTTTAGCGATCTACTGTTATTTTTTCGATTGGTAAATTGTAAATTTCAAATACGTGTTATTGACATTTGAAGAAGTAAAATTTATGACATAGAAAGTTTTCCAACCTCTTTAATTCCCAGGTTTCGTTGCACCAGTCGCATGGCAAGTCTGCAGTTGTTGACGGCGTGTTCCCGCCGTAGCAAGTCATGGCCGGGACACGTGCCGGGCACAACTGCATTGATGAGCACACAGAGTGACCTACCGTCACACCATTGGCTGGACAGGTCGGTCACGTGTTGGAGACTTGGCGCTTGCTCTTTGACCCATCGCAGCAGACGTTTCCTATTGGCTGATTCTGATCGAGAAAAAAATGTTTCGTCAAGTTTTAAGTCTCTTGAAAGGAGCAAGATGAGGCATAACATAAAGTTAAAGCACAAAACAAAAAGTAGAACAAAATAGATATCATGAGCGGTTGTTACAGCTGTATAATGCAACTAATGCCAACAAAATTGTGATTGAAAATTCTGGCGAATACAAATAGCGCTGTACGTGTCAGAAACTGCGCGACAACATGAAACAAAATAATAGGGGCTTATAAAACTAACTTCTCGTCTTTTAAACTGACTTTCCCGACCAATTTTCGTATAATTATGGTTATACCTGTGCTGACGAACTGAAGAAGTCTATCTCGGAAGCCAGAAACGTATGTCACGCTGTCATTGACCTCGTACTGATTCTTCCTGAGTTGGCGGTGGGGCTTCAGACATCGTGAGATGGTCGGTAAGACATTGAGATAGGTGACCAGACTGAGGACCCAGACGATGAACGCTCCTAGTGCAATTGAGGCCCGGCGTAGCAGAGTGAAGACGGACCTGACTGCTCTGGAAACTGTATGGTGAAACAACAGACAAACACCTGTTTCGTCAAACGTGCAGGGATTCTGGGATATTTTGGTCTGATTTATAACTGGGTGTCACAATAAAAAAGAGTTAGACAAGTCCAAAAATAACGAAACAGTGGAAGTTAAGTGAAGAAAATGGAGTTCAGAAAATCAGCGAAGAAAATGGAGTTCAGAAAATCAGCGAAGAAGTTGAGTCAAGAAGGAATGGGTTGGCCACATTCTTAGAATGCATGATAACAGTCACTGCATCGCAGCATTGTCGTGGCAGCCTGAGGAAAGGAGGAAGGTTGGTCGCCCTACAACAACGTGGAGGCGAACCATCGAGAAGGAAAGGAACACATTAGGTTGGAGGACTTGGAGTGAGCCAAGTATAGTCAGAAACAGAGCAGTACACTGCAGCCTTATGGACCCCACGGCCCAAAAAAGGAAGGTGAAGTACCAGAATACTTACTAAAAGAGTGTTTTATCAACTACCCATTGATACCTTGCTTGCATCCCTGCAATCATTGATGACTGAGCAACATTGAGTTCAAAACAAAGGTTAAAACCATCTGATTCTAAGCAGTGAGATGAGCTGTCCAATCAGTGCACCTAAGACACGAGATCCACACAGTCTAATGGATGCATGTTCTTAGGTTAGCTCATGCCAGCCCTCAATCAATGAAACTTGGCAAAAGGCGAAATCAATGTTACTCAGCCATCCATGACTGCACGCAGGGGGTGCAAGTATAAGGTATCAATGGAAAACTGATAAACTAGCTTTTCAGATGCAACCACGCTGACAGTGTCCAAAGTCATAATTTTCAAATATACATCCATTTTTTTGTTGGTTTAATTTTATTGATGCACCCTGACACCCTGAAAAGCGCCTGCTTATAGATTGTTCTCAAACCCGGTAATTACATCGTTTTAGCATGTACATCAGCTGCAGCTCGCCCATGTTCCAAGAACGACTCTGGTATGCGGCCAATAGTCAAAATAACCCCCCAATCCCTTAATTCTTTGATATATCTTAGTGAAGAACAGCGATTTTATTTCGCAGTGTTTTCCCTCTTATCAAGTTCATTTTCGTGGGTGGAATACAGGCCTATGCACACATCTCTAAATAGTTGTTCAGATGGGCATTCGTCAAACATGTAATAAAATATTGTTGACCCAAAAAAAGATTACCTTAAAACCATTCTCGGCATTTACGCGTATGGGACACAAGAGTCAATAATCATGTTGGCCTTAAGTCATCAGGCGGTATTCATATACGAAGGTTGAACGTGACCTACAAACATCGGCGCAATAATTATGTCCCTGGAGACACTTTGCCACCCGCAGGATGTGTAATCGCTTTACGAAATGGCGAATCATTATCTAAGAAAAAAAATACAAGACCGGTACGGGTACGGCCGTGTTGACGCAGCGCTCAAGAGAACACAACTTTTATTATCATGGTAAAAAAAAGTCGTGTTCTCTTAAGCGCTGCGTCACTGAAAATGGATGCAGGCTGGGACACCTTGTATAACGTTTATTTTTTATCTCTTTAATTTGTTTTGTTTGTTTTATTATTTTTTTTTGCAAAAAAAAGAAAGAATCCGTGCTGTAGTCTGGGAGACAGTGGTTCGCAAAGCCATTGAATCCGTATGCTCACAATGCACAAGGACAAACTCGTTATCAAACTCGTATCCAGTGCAGACAGACGTCGGTATCAAACTACCCCTAAATTCACATCCGACTTGACAACATTAAAAAGTTGAGCCAGGCGAGCGCAATGTTACGCAAACGCAATTCCGATTCCCTAAACAGTCTAAAAGACATTGCTAAGCTATCCGCTATATTTTTCTCCCTATAAAAGAGAACACAAACAACAACTCGTCACGGTAAACTCACACTCGAAACACATCGGCAAGAACTTAAAGTTCACAAAGAACTTTCGTGGATCCGGGAACAATTGAGAGAAAAAAAGAACAGTTAAAAACGTCAGGAAAATAAAACCTAATTAATTTTTCATAACTCTCACCGTTTGTCCTGAAGTCTTCGGGTGTATCCCTGTACCTTGCATATGACGCAATAAACCTTTTCCTGCCCATCTTGCCTATACTATAGGTTGAGACAAAAGCGGCTAGCCCAATCACGGATTAAACACTGTGAGCAGTTTCGGCGTCTCTACACTTCCCACTGATTTGGCACTCAAAACTACCTCTGAGGCTCATCATCCAAATTTATCCCCTTTTTAAGGACTGCGATAAAAATCTCTTACTGTTTTTTTGACCACCTGCGCGTGTTAACGATGACAGATTTACTTGGTTGGGATTGGGAATTCAACGTGACCAAGAAGTCACGTTGGTCTCCTCGCGTGAGACTCATCGGGCCTCCGCGGGCGAAGATCTAACTGCGTACTTGACATAGCTACGGGGGAAGATGATTATCTGAAGTGTCTCATGTGTCCATTTTGCCACTGTTTTCTTCTTTGATGCAAGCATGACTTACGCAACATAGGATGAATGTTGCATATGCTACTTACGCGAATGTATAGTAGTAACACAGATTGAATTTCCGGTCAACTTAGTGCCGACCCTGGTATCGTAAAGAAATAGTTATCAAGAAAATCAACAAAATCAAAATTCACAAAGGGAGCAATCTGACATAATTTAAAACTAGAGTCGGTCGGTGACCGGGGTTTTAAACATCATTCAAGAGGCACATCTTGGTGGGATATTGCAGCAAATGGTAGATATATTGGCCATTTTATTGGCATTTATACAACACCTGAATAAATCCCAGTCATCTGATTGGTGGATCGTTGATCACATGTCATTGAATTATTCACAGTGCAATGGAAGTTCTATTGCACTGTGAATAGAACTTCCATTGCACGGTGTCGCTGCTGCTGGTGGTGGCGCTGTTTTAAATCGAGATAAATTGAATATGATTGTTCTTAACCTGTCGAACAGTTCGCATTAATATAGATAATTATGATGAACTTGTCGCACTTTTAAACAGTTTTTAACCTGAATAAATTGGCTATTAAAAGTCAACCAATCAGATGACAAGGATTTATTCAGGTGTTATATAAAACAAGTAATGAATGTTTCACGTTCGTGCAATGGAAAGAATAATTTCATCTGTCACCTCATGAAATTATTCTTACCATTGCACTCACAAACATTCATTATTTGTATACTATTAAAAATATCTTTGGTTCTCATTAAAAAAAAAACAAGCAATGTCGCAGTAACTCGTGCGGAAGAACACGTGGCTGTTCACCACACGTGATGGCGGGAGATTGGACCGTGAATTGATTCCTATATAGTCTCAGCTGGCGCTAGGACGTATCTGCAAATTCATCGCGGAAATCCCAACTTTCACGTCATTCAACTCGTTTTTGGCCACAAACATGGAAGAAGAGGGTACAATAATTACTTTAATACACAGATATGGCCATTTATTTTGCTGGTCACAGAGATCCAGATGACCGACTGAGTGACTGATTCACTATTACATGTACTTGTAAGACCTTGAGACGTTTGTTTACAAAACTGGATGTTGAGGTCGTGTGATGCCATCTTTCAGCGAATCTCATCTGCACTGCATATCTCTTGGAATTTGAATGGTTTAAAAGTGTTGAAATCAACTGTGGGCCAAACAACATGCAAACAATGCTTAAATGTTTGGGATGCCCGGCACTTGCCTGTCAGCATGACGTCACAGGGAACACGCATCTATTTATATTGTGTAGACTAGATGCAGGAAAAGAGGCTACCAGTGAATATGGCCATTCTGAATCAATTAAATGAAATTTTGTGAGCTCTGGGTCCAGCTTTACTGGGTGTGCCTGGTCTACTTTTTTCTCTGAAAGTGGACTTTGTTTGAGAGATAGACAGCCTGATCAGGTCCGGGGAGTCAGGTTGGCGTAGCAGTACTTTCCTCGCCTTCCACCGCTGTGACCCGGGTTCGAATCAACCAACATGTGGATTGGGTTTTCAGTCCGTTTTGATTCCGTGGGTTTTTCCCAGAAATTCTTCTGGGCTTTTCCTCCCACCGCTAAAACTGTAATTTCTTCTCACTGTCTCCACTTTACAAGGTTCTTCTCACTGTCTCCTCTCTACAGGGTTTCTTCAGGCTTGCGAGCTACATTACTTTTGAGTAATCCTTGGTTTCATTACAATAAATAAATAATAATAATAACATTGATAAACCAGATCCCCAAACATGAGCTGATGCGCCTGCATGACATTTACATCATCTCAAAGATTTCATTCTCAAAGATGTAACGGTGATTATTAGCCTATTGGGTCTAGGAACAGTGCGTCACAAGTTGAGATGGATAAAATGGCAATGCAGAAATTAAATTGAATTTTAGAGCCACACGAAGAAAATGTTGTTACGTTTTCGCTATACACATTGCAATTACGAACGTCTCTCGGGATTCGTAAGTTTGCAATTTAGTTGTGTTTTTGAGCCACAAACTAAAAATGGTAATTCACAAACAATACGAAAACGCGAGAAGAAAAACAACGACAACATCTGCGATTTTCGTGAAGCATGATGCGTGGTTCGTGTCCGTTTCGGCTCGATAAATAGTTCGGAAATAGTTGAAGAAACCTGCTATAGTGGTCGAAATTATCAACAAAAACTTGCTGCGAGTCCCTTTAACAATCCTCCGACTTGGCATTGGCAAGACAGCTATTTGCACATTCAATCTGCGCGAGTCAACATTGTGGGTTTTTTTTTTCGCGATCGGAAAGTTTACCTAGTGACGCAGTCGAGTTGACCGACTGCAGTCGTACATGCCTAAAAGCCACGTAGTGTTGCTATGTCAACGCTAGAAAAAAATGGTTAGGTTGATTTAAAATCGTGATCTTTTCATTTTGATTACAGTTGCACAATATTGTCATAGTCTTGATTCATTAATAAGCGTTCTACAATGTACCATTGGAAGATTTTTTTCTATACTATATGTTTTATTTTAAAAAATGTGATTGACAAAAAAAAACCTGTTTGAGTTAAGGCAGAAGAGATCCTTTTGCAATGGCCCAGAATATTGTTTACATAATTTTTGTTGGGAAATCTCACTAGTTTAAAGAAAGACTGAGCAATCGAGATAATTACTGTCTGAACTTGTGCTTACTTTTGAACTTAGGCCTACAGTTTACAATGACTCACCCTCGTATATGCGAATTTCTCATCATGTAAAATAATGGTTTCTGCATTTCTGATAACAATCATGATCAACTACAAATTCCATATTGATTTAGTTTGATTTCCATTTCGTATTGTTCATCCCCTCGAAGATCAGACAGTAATTATTCCAAATTGGGATTCGGATTGTGGACCTGCATTCCATCGACCGCATAAGATGTGCTGCACTTCCGCTGGTTTGAATCTGAAATTGGTAATTTTATGCAGGAGCCGTAGTGAAAGAAAGACATCTGCCGCGGCAGCTGCAGTAAATGCCTGACTAACCGAAGAGAATGCTCCCTAAATCGATTGGCTAACAAGCTGCCTGTCAATCATCTAAAGGGAGCTGAACCATTAGTAACAAACGTGTATTTTGTAGTCACTCTACGAAGCGCCAAATTCATGAAGATAGTTGTGGTCGATGGGTTAAATCTGTTATAAAAGCGCTTCGTGCTTATTGACCTCGCGGTTAATTGGCTAATTGAGCGAAATTCATGCTTGTATATATTTTCAGATTTTTGTTTCCAATAAAAAAATCACAATAGGTCCTCCCCCACCAAAAAAAATAATCGGTTGTCATTTTCCTGTCATCTGGTAAAACGAAATACATATTGCATTATAATGAGTTGGTTTATTCTGCATTTTGTGTGTAAGAAAAAACACAAAATATTATTGTAAGGCCTACGGTATATATGACATGCGAACAATTTTTGTTTAGTGATGTATACTGTTTTCTGTTGATGAATGACGATTGCATTCCGGTTCAATCGATGCATGGGCGTCTAATTTTGTGCATCGTGAATTTACCGGAAAACCCGCATCGGCTCGGGCCTTCGGTCATCTTTTATTCTAGGAAGAAATTAACGTGGCTCAGACTTAAATGATATCAGTTGAAAACGGACTGTAAACAAATTTTTGAATTTAAAGAATACCGAGAATTTGGAAGCAACTTAATTATAACATGGTGGACGGCAAGGAGTATTTGTGCAGGTTTTTGGAAACTAGACTCGTAGGCGTCGGGAGGGGGTGGTTGTAGGTGCCCTGGAAAACACGGTGAATTGACGGAGTAACTAGATCTCGATATTTGTTTATGATTTTAACATTTTTAGTAGTATCACAATAGACCTGTTTGTGTTGAATGACCAAAGTTATCCAAAACGGTTGTTAGAAATATTAATAAGGCGCATTTAAAAACAAACAATCCCGGCAAAGATATTTTCTCTCATTGCGTTTGCTTTGATTATAAAAGCCTGACAGTTTGCATTTCTCAATATGGCTTATTAAGCTTATAAAGTGTTAGGTTCCACCGAAGTTTGATAAGTACAATGGCCAAGGCCAATGACATGAAATACGTCATGACGCCGTCAGTGGCGGTTCTGGGGGGCCTGGGCTTTACCCAATTTTGTCTAACTCCACCCCCCAAAAAAAAAATCCATAAAAAATGCACTAGCAAATTTAAGAATGTGATGTACATGCGAACGGTCTCCCCCTAAATAAATAGTCGTGAGAAGGGTGCTTTTGTACACTTTTAGTTAATATAGTGTGCCTGATTGTAGGATTTTATCAGCGCTCCCCATTGAAAGTATGGCACGAGCCCCTCCCCCCCCCCACCCCCACCTATTGATTTTCGGACGCCTAAGATTCCGGAGAAAATAACCGGTCTACATTTCAGCATGCCTACCTGTCTGGATCCACCCTGCTAAACCCCCCTCCAAAAAAATATAGGCTCTAGAACCGCGCCAGGACACCGTGGCAATATTGTAATCTGCACTTTAGTCACATCACGATCAGTGCAAAAATGTCGTTGCCATTTCATCAGTTACCTTCATCACTCATCTAAGAATTATTATTATTGTTCATTTTTTTTATCGTTGGATTTCAATTCCAATTTCGAATAAAATACGCATGAATAAGGACCATATTTACCTCTTAATGTTATACGTGAGAGTGATATCACCTCCATTAAATCTTGCGAAAAGGTGTAATACGAACGTCTATACATTTGAGAAAAAGGTATATTTTATGTTGAAATATAACTGCCTTTGGAGTATTTTTGCCCATGCAGAAAATTGAAAGCCACTTTAAAGTTCAAAATTTCTTAAACACACTATTATTATGTCGAAATCATCTTCCAAATGTATTAATTTCATATTTTAATCGGGTGTTTTTGCAATAAAGAAACCTGACAGACGCAAGCAAAAATCAAAACCTCGTAATCATTTGGTGCAAACCAAGTCATCGTCATACTTAATAGAGACGAATAAACGGGAAGGCCACAGCAATTGGAATAAATGATTATATTGCCTTCGGCATTGTTCAATTTTTCATTAAAAAATTCTTTCATCACCACATAATAACGCACCGTTTGTGCGTATACATTTTTTCACGGACCGTACCTACACAGATTTTATCTGATGAACAACATTAGTGCATTATAAAGAAAAAGATGATTTTGATTCGCAATTATGAGAACAAAATCATGTAGGTATAAATGGATGACAATATTACGAAGCCTACCTTTCTGTTTGACATAGGAGGATGGTGAGTATGCGACGGGCGTATGTTTCCTTGCCACGGCACGAGGCATGGTTGATGCGTTTTCACGGACATCAGCAGGTAGTCTGAAGAAGAACGACTACAAAATCACTTCTCACGCAGACACACTGCATGGGCAAATAGATTCATAGATTCAAAATGTTGTCCCACACTTAGACGACGATTGTTACAGCAAACCCTCGTCATTGTGCGAGGCTTTCTTCATCCGATCTGTCTGTTTTCCGTACAGCATGAGTCTCTCAAGCGATCGCATCGGTTTGTTAATACGAATCTTCCCCTGCATCCTACGGATCGTCTACCATAAGAGCCCACTGATTAGATTTGAATAATGAGACGAGCGCGCGGCCGGTCGGAGATCACTGATGCGGCGGACGTGTGTAGACCTACGGGTGACGTACCAGGTCGATGTGTGTACATAAGAAATCCAACTTGGCAGTTGCACAGCACTAAGAAGCAAGTGTGTTTTTCGTGGAGGCTTGACTATATCCCCAAGGTCCTGATCAGCTTATTCCGTTAAACCCTGTACAACTGTACTTTCCGGTAATGCCTACCCATGCCCATTTATTATTACGCATAAGTCACTTGCATTATTATGCTGGCACACCGGTCAAAATCGCTGCTGCTTATAACACGATGCTTGGAGACAACAAAATGTGTGGGCTTGCATGATATTAGAAAACCAACCTCATTTTTTTTCTTTGTCGTTAAGGAATCGTGAGTTATCGTTTCCACTCTGTCGTGTAAGAAACTAATTTCAACGTTGCCTCGTGGATTCAGTGTCGAAAATAACATCTTCAAGAAAATATTTGTTAAAAGCCGTTAGTTTTGTAAAAAAAATTTTTTAAAAATTCAGCAATAAAGAGCATATCACGAGCCGCATGCAGTCAGGTCCATAGACAAGGTCAAGAAGTTATCGATCAGAAATTATTGATATTCCAATATGTAATTATGGGTGTTTAAAAATAAAGGCCTACCTTTATCCATTGGCGTCGCCAGAAATTTTTCAAAAGGGGGCAAAGCACATTTCCCCCAAAGCAGCATTTTTCTGATTTATCATTTTTTCGAGGGTGGGCAGGGACATTTTCCCCCCACACCGCATTCAAATAACAACAATATGACTTCGCGCCTCTTTTCCTTCCCCATTTTCCCCTCCTTTTTTCCCTCCTTTTTTTTTTTTTTTTTTCCTGTGGGGGGGGGGGGGGGGCGCCCCGCCCTCTCACGTGCACGACGCCCATGCCCTTATCATATTTTGCGAAATTTATTGTATTTTCAGTATATCAAAACGAATTACTTTTAAAAAAAGCAATTACGAAAAAAAGTCGTGAAAAATTTGAATAAAGTTTGAAAGTAGGGGCGGATCCGGGCTGTTGTTTTTTTCCCCCCCCCCCCCCCCCCCACCGGATCCGCGCCTGGAAAGGCAAGTTGTTAATCCCGGGTGAAAATGGAGGTATGAGTAACCGTGATTTGTTTAATTGTTTGGTACTTATAAAAGAACTATCAACAGTCATTTGCCATTTTTTTCATACAAAGTAACAGGTCCACCCCTCCTACTTTTAACAATGTTTATATATAATACGAAACAAATGACGCAAGGTTTTTTTTGTCAGAAAAAAAAATATCCATTTGCCACGCCCGCAAACCTGGATACATTACCTTGCTGGTCAAACAGATAGGCCTACTCAGCCTTCTCCCCTGAAAAGTCACTAGGAAGTCTGAAAAAAAGGTATGTCTTATTCTTAATCTTTATAATTTTTGTAACTCTGGTACGACCGCCCCTCCCCCCTCCCCTCCCCATACTGCCATGTCTTGATCCTGGGGGTAATTGAAATAAATTGAAATCAATAAAAATTGAAATAAATGACCATAGCAGGTCAGGTCACGTGCATGGGATGGGTGAATAGATTTATATAAATCGGTTGGGGTTTTTTTTAAGGGGGGGGGGTATTTCCCACATCACAGAAGTTGTGGCGAGCCGACTTCAACAAGTGGGTATCATATCTAGTGCTGGGTTGTGTATTGTAATATCTGTGCAGGGCATCAGCGAAGCTTTTTCTGCTCTTACCATCAGGAAGCGGTTGCGGATTACCAACGAAGCTCCGTTGCCTGGGAGCTGCAGAGGTAAATCAACATGGCGGCCATCGATTGACAAGTAAAAATAAGATTTCGTACATCGATGTCAACTGGCAAATAGTTAAATTATGTAATATTGAAACCTTAAACACCGTTTGGAATATCAAAAGTAAGTCCAGTTTTTTTATATTGTACATTTTGGGTAGGATGTTTCGTCACAGATGTGGCGAATTTACGAGGTTTTGTTGTGTTATGATCGTCCCGATCATTTCAAGTTTATTGCGTTCACTGTGCACGGGTCAATGCGTAATGCATTGGCAGTTCGAACCAGACAATTGTTCAACGGAATGATTTTCGGAAAAATTGTCCTTTTTAAAAAATATCACCCAAAGGCAAAGCCACGTATTATGAAGATGAAAAAGAAATCTAGGCCAAGCCTACTTAATTTAACAAAATTAAAGAATGATTTGATAAGGGCCCTACAATTACAAAGTACAAATTAATAATAATGAATTAGCCTACAATTACAAACATGAAAGTAAAAAAAAAACATGAAACTGAAAGTATAAGAGAAAACTATAGAAATAAATACAATAAAAAAAGGAGTCGAAGCAGGTGTAACCAATCGAACTAACAAAGCATTGGAAGGACATTAATATGTAGGCACCTACTACTACTGGTAATGGACAAATGGTGATTTTGCAGTACCATGGCATGAAAAGCCCCATAAAGATAGCAGTTAAAAATTGTGTTGCAGCTGCTGTAACGATAGCCACTTACTACTATTGAGTATTTTATATAAGTTGATAACTGTGTAAAATTGTTGAAGTAAACAGCATACTTGATAGGCCTATTTGCATGGCCAAAACATCATTGAGGTTAAGCCTATCCCAGCGGTGACAAATTCTCTTGGTTGTTTGATTTGAAATCCTATTCCAAGCATTGCCATTCTTTTCAGATCCGTCCAAGTTAAGGAGCCATGTCGCAGCACATGAATGGCACGGCGGCCCGTCAGCGCAGTGCCAACACAAGCCTGAACGGCAGCATGAACGGCCATTCCTTCGGCCTTCCAGGAGTCGACCAAGAACAGCTCAAGAGCCGGCTGTATTCCTACGCTCCCAACCAGGTCTCAGAAAATACCAAGGCTCTGAAGTTCAAGAGGATAACTCCAGCACAGAAAATCACTAGATCCAAACCCACATCCACAAAGTTGGAGCCGCTGGTGAGTTTTAAAGGGAAGATACAACATTTGCAAACATCAAAAAATGAAGTGATCAAATTATCACGAAATATCTTACTGGATTGTTAGGGAATGACAGTCTAAAGCATCCTGTAAAATCGTGGCTCCTAGTGTTCTGACATTTTCAAGAAAACTTGTATTTTTCTAACGCTGGTCGGCCGACCAGCGTTGGCCTTCTAGATGGATTCTCTGACCTTGCAGTCCTCCAAAGTCTATAAATTGCTCCGTTTCATCTTACGTGAGGTCAGGGAACCAGACTTCAAAAACATGGTTGGTTTTCTTGGATTTTCCAGCATCTCGAAACCCAAAACGTGAAGCAAGTCAATTTAACAATATTTGCTATAACATACTAATCCTCCCAATCCATTTATTTCTGAAAATTGAAGCAAAAGCAAATGTTGTACATTCCCTTTAAGGGTTTTTCTTTCAATCCCCATCTCTGTAACCGATTTATGAATCTGTTTAATAATTATTTGTTTTCAAAAAGACCACACGGCCAATTTCACATATTTGTTTGATGCCAAGCCATTTTGAATATTTGATTCTGCAAATATAAGAGCAATGCATTGGCACACTTGATAGAAAAGTTAATGAAAAGCGGATTTTTGGCTGAATTTTTTGGACAAATTTTTTTCAACAATGTGTGCAGAGTTAATTTTTGAATATTGAATTGGCCAAGTAATTTTCACCTTTTTTGTTGTGGTGTTTTTGGTCATTTTAAAAATTTTGATGTGCTTTGCAGCCGGGCCTGGCAAAATTCCAAGAACATAATCAGCCTGAGTACATCCGACGCAAGGCTGCCGAGGAGCAGGCAGCCAGAGGGTTGGTGGTTGGTCAATCTCAGGGGGAGCCTGACGCCAAGAAGCCACGCAGGCCCGGGTCCGTGGAACCGCTGGAGCGACCTCCAAGCACGACCCCTTTACCAGAGCTTCCTGATGAACTCAAACAGAAACAGGTGCTGTTATACAATCCCGTGTTTTATTTGTAAAATGTGAACAATTGCTAGCGTTATTAGTTTTTGCTGACCGCGCTGTAACAATCAAGTCACTTTGATTGTGATTTGACGAAAATTCTGTCTACTAATGTCAGTATCTATGTTTAAGGAAGTAGCTACTGGCCCAGGGACAGTGCACCCAAGGGGGGGGGAGGGGCTCAGGGGGCTTGAGGCCCTCCTCCCAAGAGGTTGTCAATTTATTGGGGGGGGAGGGGTCAAATTTTTTTTGTAGTCCCACGATTTGACCGTGGTGATATGTATGTGGCCTCTTTTCAAGTAGTATAATAGGGGTGTAAATAGTGCCACCAACGTCAAAATAGTCCCCCAATTTTTTTTCTTCAAAAAATTCAATTTTTTTTCTGCGGCCACAAATTTTGGGCAACATTTTTTAAAAATTCAAATTTCTAAAAAAAAATTGTGAGCCTCCCCCACCCAAACCAAATCCTGGGTGCACCACTGCCCAGGGATGGTCATTTCCAAGACTGGGACCTTGAGTGCAGAAAAATAAAATCAGGCCGACTTTACTCACTCTTTAGCTGACAAAATTCTCCAAAATTATCATGACGCAAAGACAAGGTCCTCAGTATTTCACCAGCCAAGTTTGAGGCCTCAATTCAATTTTGAAAGGGGAATTTTCTGAAGGTTTTGCATCTGAGAGTGAGGCCAAGTGATTTCAATTTGAAGCCTAAGACTAGACTGGTACATGCCCAACTTTTTGAAAAGATTGACCCTTTAGTAGTCTGGTGGCATGACCTGATGACTAAGGAGAGAATGTGTAGAAATACAGACTGGGTACCAGATGTTTCTTTTGACGTGGTTGATGCAGTAATAAAGGGGTGTTGGACTGGTGGTTTAATAATAATAATAATAATTAACATTTATATAGTGCTTAATACGCAGTGTTTCAAAGCGCTTTACAAAAAGTAAACATACGTAAGTAAATATATTACCAAAATATACAGGATACAATGTAGTGTAACAACTAAAGAAATGTGAAATGTGTCTAAGTTGACTCGGAGTTAAATAGGTGTGTTTTCAATCTGGTTTTGAAAATGTGCCAGTCTATTTTCATGTACTGCATTTTTCACTACCTTAAATATTGGTACTCTCATACACAGTATTGAGATTCCCATAATCATAATTTAAAGCAATATTGAAAACGTGGCTATCAGCCGACATTTTTTAGTCACTTTTCTACGATCTTTACTGACAAAAACCTCATAAGGATGGCAAATTAGTTGGCTGAAGCGTAAGGTTTGTGTTGAGAAATACTGAGAAAATTTAGATTTTTTTTTAGGGTTCTTCATGCATCGTGTGGAGTTAAAAGGTGTTTTTAATAGTTTTTAAAATAATGTGAAGCTTTTAAGCCCCCAAAAATTCATGAATGCTGATTTATTTGCAGAATTCCTTTGTGGGAGGTGCGCTACTGTCCCCCACCCCGCCCAAGGAACCCAAGCCCCCTAGCCCCCGTCCGGGGCACACCCGGGGCGCCACGGTCAACATACCGGTCCAGCAGGGTCCGGAGGAGTTGGAGGGAGTCCGTGACATCAGTGAGATCATTCGTATCATGAGGGAGAAGCCTAAACTAGGATTTCTGTACATGTCGCCTGCCGTGCCCAAGGCCTCTGTGTTGTACCATCCATACAATCTCAAGTAAGTATCTGAAATGCTAAATAGATAGGTTTTAGGAAAGTCTAATTACAGACAGAAAAGGTTGGTAAAATTCGGCATATTGAAAAATTACAATGATCCGAAAGAGGTTGAAGTTCCAAAGTCAGAACTATTTTTATAATAAAGTTGAAATAGTTTCCCAACAGTTTGACAGTTTAGTACTAATATATAATTGCTTGAAAAATTGTGCTGAAATGGCCTTATTGACAACAGTATGAAATTTCATATTGGTTGGAAACAGCAAAACTTAGGTGAAGTTAAAAAAAAATGAAAGTAAATAATGGAAAGTCAGTTTATGCTTACGTGAAATATTTGTAGTTTATAGTTTTTCCAGTCGGCAAGTTTTCTTTTCACCTCTTAGCCCTCATACCGCCCAAACCGCCCTGCCTGCTGCTCCTCATACAACCCCAGCAATCTATGGTTTTATTGATATATGGATATTAATATCATGTAATACAATTTAATACGAGTGCTAAAGGGTTAAGAACCTTGCAGTACTGAACCAATTCTCTTGGCTTGATCATGTATTGATCAGAAAAACATAGAGCTAATAATGAGAAAAAATAATACAGCATCTTGAACACTGTCTTAAGGAAGCTGCAAGAATATGGCTTGCCAAAAATAGCAAATCTCAATTTTGAATAATACTTGTAACAATGTCATAAGTTCTCCTTCAAGGGCTATCAACATGCATTAAGATGTCAAAGCATTGGATGAAAATGAATGTTTCAGGATGTACGTTAAATCAGCTATATTTCGTTTTTCTAAGGGGGGGATTCATCTCCCCAGAGATTACATTGCTTATTCTACTTTTCCATCGGTGTTGCTTTACAGAATCGTCGACCACAACGGCATCAACCACAGCGATTACTACACCATCAGTCGTAAAGGCGTCACCCACATGCAGCCCAACGAGACCGTCTTCACTGACTTGGACCGATGGGAGCAGGAGTACATGTTCTACACACGCCTCGTCAAGATCCCGACTTTCGCCCTCTTCCGCAAGTGGAAGGCCTTCACCACGTGGCGCAAGAACGTCTGTTCGCGCAAGATCGCAAACTGTAAGAAACAACTGCAGGAGAATCTGTTCATTGTTAACCCGGTAAGCGATGACTCATTTGTCTAGAACAGTTTTCCTTAGTTTCGCCTTGAGAAATTAGAAAGCTGAAAAGTTTAAAGTAGATAACTTTCAAAGCATCATTTGCGGATTCCTGAAAAAGCTTGTTATATTGAGATAACTTGTAAACTCTTGCAAAAAGTCTTAGGTTTGATACTTGGTTCACTTTAAGTAGTGATTGACACCAGATCAGTCGTTGACACTCGTTTAGTTCCTGTGTGTTAATTTTGAAAACGCATTTGATTGATATCAAGAAATTTGAAACACTGCATAAAAAAAACGTTTGGCCTTTCATTAGAATATAAACTCCGTTTGTGTATATGGGTACATTTAAATTATCAAACAAATGATATTTGCTAAATTTATCGTCAGTGGCTTTTTCATCAGATGTAAACCAAATTTTGAAATGTGTTAATTGGACAATTTTTTTTATTTTTTTTGTTCTCCCATGTAACTTTCCCGTTTGAAACATTCCACACTTGCTACATCCTTCTTGCTGATCCATATGATACATTAATTCTACAGAACTTTATATTTCCGATGTTTTGAGGAAATCATTAAACCCTTAGTCTTGATTTTTTTTTTTATTAATATTTTTTTTGCAGTCTTTACGACCAGCTCTCCTGAATGTGCGTGAGATGTGCTACCGCATCAGCGACATGGGTCTGTGTAAGGTAGAGAAGGGAAACACGTACACGCTGGCAGATTTCACTATAGCACAGTTTGCACAGCTTAACGAGGTAAGACATGCGCGGCTAATAATCACTCGAGGGAAAATAACAAGATTTTCCCCAATCATTTCTACCTTGCCCCTTTGAAAAACAAACTTGTCACAAACATGACGTGGACATTACACAGCTTTCTACCTTCCGAGCACGTATACGTACATTTGCATTACTTGGGCAATTCCATGAGAAATTGGACATGGCTGAAAAAAAATGGAAAATATGGATACGTGTGTATCTTCAAAACTGGTTAAGAGTATTTTTTGCCCAAAAAACTGAGTTGTTTGTTTTTGTTTTTGGGTGGGTTTTTTTTTGGGGGGGGGTGGTTACTAAAATTATGAATTTTTGGGAGTAATTTTTGCACCTTGTGTTTACATGCAAAATACAAGTGTTATTGTGAGTGTTTTTTTTTGAGGCAGAGAGAAAGGTTCATATTTTATGGGAATATGAGATTTTGTTCATTTTTTGCTTCTTATATGTTTCAACCTTTACCAAAGATTGGCAGACAAACTGTAATGTGAGTTACTGTAACATGAGTTGCCGAAATATATCCCTGTAGAGATTTTATGATTGTTTATGTTTTTGTAATTGAAACACCACCATATGTCTAACACCCTAATGATGTAAGTGCACTAAAAATAATTTTCCATTATTCACATTATGAGGAAAGTTTCGAAAGTGCAAAAAAAAAATTGACTGGAGTACAATTTTGAGATTACGTGTTTCATTGATCATTTGCAGGTTGCTGGCCGGCTGGCAGAATTCCGTGAGTTAGTGAAGGAGGTCGTCCGTAGCGCCTGCCGTACAGCCTTGCTTGAAGCTGGCTTCACTCCGGATGACTACTTCCTGGATGCTGAGAGTCCTGGAGGAGGTAAATGAACAAACAAACAAACAAACAGACTCACAAATGGACAGACAGATGCACAAGCCCAAGCATAGTATCACTCCAACATTGAATGTCAAATAAAAAAACTAGTTTCCTGTCCAAACTTGTTGAAAAAAAGGAGGTTGTGGGCACTTTTTTCCCCCCAAAGATGGATCCAAGATGGCGGATGCTGCTTTTCTCAGAATTGCCATCATTTTTTTTTAAACCAGCTTTTTAACCTCAAAATGGCTACTCTTTAGCATTGGAAACAAATATTATGACACTAGATATTTCTGATGGTGAAAATATCAAAACCTACAGCAGATTTCGCCATGAAAAAAAGTGAAAATTAAAAAAAAACTTAAGTCTAGGCCCAAGACTGTTGCATAGCAGCTCACACCCCAAGAAATGCCACCGCACTATTCTCAGCCAGCCTTTTCTGACTGGATAAAATTTCCCATTTTTTTTTGTTGATTTTTAGAGGAAGGAGGCCCACCAGGCACGGCGGCGTCTAGTTACCTAATGCAGAGCAACTTTGACATGGACATCTATGGAGACGCACCGGATAAGATGACCTACACAGAGCAAGCTAATAAACGCAGTCACTGTAGACGTCTGACATGGTAAGTAGGGGCCTTTACACACTGTCGTTGCACCTACCCGGGTTGAAATCAACACTAGATCATGTCAATTCCAGCATTATGGAATGTCGGTGACAGAGCTCAGTGAATAAACCTGAAAATGCATTTTTCCAAATTGTATGCATCCATCATCTAGTAATGGTCAAGGAGATTACAGACTAGGAGTTTTGGATCATTTCCCTGAGTATTTAATTAGATGTGTTATTTGGCTCTGTCCATGGGTGTTGCGAGGGGGGGGGCAAGGGGGGCGCTTGCTCCCCCCTCCCCCCCCCACCGGAAAAGCAAAAAAAAAAAAAAGGAAGGAAAAAAAAAGGAGAAAAATAAATGGATTGGGGGGGAGGAAAAATGTCCCTGCCCCCCTCTAATACTGATAAATCGAGAATATGTTGATAAGTACAGGATTTTTGGGGGGAAAAATATGTTTTGCCCCCCTCTATAAAAAAATCCTGGCGACGCCCATTGCTCTGTCACGGGGAGTCCAACACAGTTAGACAGCGCATTCAATTCACTCTTACACTGCTTTTATAGACATGTGTCATGGGAAAAGTCAATATTAATTTCTAGGCAAAGCTGTATTCGTGATGCACTAGGATTCCACAGTATCCTCTTTTTGGAAACTCATGGCTTAAGTGATCTCTAAATGTATTATGTGAATGTGAAACTACATGCAAACAAAGAATGACAATTTACAATATGCAGGAAAATAACAAGAAACACGAATACAATCACGCCTCGCAGTGCATTGGAGGTTTTTGTGTGCATTTTTTGTTTTTTGAATTTTGTTTCGAGGATGCCAGTATTTGTGCTCCTCTAAGACAACTTGTCTTTTTTTTGGCTAATTTTCATGCAGTTTTATTCGGCTGGCCGACTACCTGATCGTCAACACCATGCACGTGTTGGCAGTCAACTCGGTCACCACCTTGCTGAACTACCTGAAGGAACAGCTGCAGAATACGCCCTCCCTGGCCCAGATACAAGGCAAGGAGGAGAAGGCAGAGGAGCCTGAAGACAAGGTAAACGCTAAGCACGAAAAAATATTTGCTTAGCAAAAACGGGTTACCAGCCAAATTATCATGCAGTGTTTATTGCAAGTGACTGGTTGTCCGCTGCGTCCAGCCACAAGTCCAGTTGCGAGTAAAAGGGATGAACAATAACAGAGAGAATGCTAAATTTGAGTTGCTTGTGAATCCGGTTCGTTAGTGTGACGTCGTCTCAATTCAACCATGCGTACTTCACATGGTGCAGCATAGCACGAATGGAACCGGAAGTTAACGCACCTCGAGCGTTTATCCAATGGGCCCTAGTAATTAGTGGTGCGCGCCTGTGTATGACGTTTTTACTAATGAACCAGATAGACTTATCCATTAGGCCAAAAACAAAAAATTGTTGTGTTGCCCTCAGATATCAAGGGGGTCAGTCTTTCGGGGAATTTATGTATTTTGTTTGGGGGGGGGGGTGGGGAGTAGACAGTTCAGATATATATACATGTAGGCATACCCTTTCTTCTAATTGACTAATGTTAGGAAAGAATGGCCAAATTTTCAGGATTTTTCCTGATTTCAGGATTTTTTGTCAGAATTTTTCCTGATTTTGTTATTTTTTCTCAAGACTCTTTGTCTGGATTCTTCATAATTTCAGGATTTTTTGTCAGGATTTTTCCTGATTTCTTGATTTTTTTTTCACGACTTTTCCCGATTACAGGATTATTGACATGATTTTTCCTGATTTCGTGATTTTTTTGGTCTGGATATTTCCCGATTTCAGGATTTTTTTGTCGGGACTTTTCCTGATTTTGCAATTTTTTGTGTTAGGATTTTTCTAAATTTCAGATTTTTTAGAAATCCCTTTGAATTCTGGAATTCATGAGGTTTAACCGTGTGGGTTTTTTTAACTCATGAAAGGAAATCTAGAACAAATGAAAAGCTTATTGTAAAGGGGTCTTGCCTATAGGCAAATACAAACATATGCCATAGTCCCTACATTGCTCTGGGCCCTTGGAGACCCTCAAATTCTCTGCCGTTTTTTTCGTGTTTTTTTTTTCATTTTTCACCAATCTCCCCCCGTTCATCCAAGTTCATGGTCTACACCTTTCTCCAACAGGGTACCTCTGACCTAACCGCTGCCTCCTTAGCTGGCACCAACACCTTAGGCTTCCAGGAGGACACCATCGACCACTCCCTGACGCCCCTCTTCCTGACGGAGTTTATCCTGGAGCCCATTCAGATCCTCTTCGCTCCAGACCTGGACGAGTATCAGGATGGAATAGCTGAGGTCATCACTGAGTTCCAGAACTGTGTGTTAGGTGTCGTCAACTTGGTGCCTGACAACTACTTTGATGCATTCACAAGGTAGGTCTGATGAAGAGTTGATCAAACGTTGGATCAGGTTAAAGCTATAGTCCATCATTTGCAGCTATCTGAAAAGTAACTGGCGTAATTATTGTTGAAAAACATACTTGGTTGAAAGATAGTAAGGGGACTAAACTCCCTGTGAATTATTCTTTCTGGCATGCTGTCCTTTTGAAGAAATCAACAAAAGAAGGCCTTTCCAACGGTGCTTCTTAAGACGCACCGTAGGAAATTTAAATTGGTGGTTCGTTTTGTTATTTGGTGAAGCGCACGCAAGCATTGGCACAACGCACACGCACGCGAGGTTGCTATAATTCGTCGGATCTATGCGCGACATCGCGTAGCTGCAATCGGCTCAGTGAGAACGTGTCTCGGACGCTGAATTCAGGCCCAATTCCATACATGATTCGGCAACTTTTGATTTGAAATTGAGATCCTAGAATGCTGTTTTTTTTTTCGGAATATACAGCTGAAGCTGAGCTGAAACTTCAAAGCAATTTTTAAAATCCAAGAATTCAGTGTGAAAAGCAAACAATTTTGAAATATATATGAAACTCATTTTGTGCTCTTACGATGCACTCCAGTCAGAAATACAAGTAAAATAAACAAAGTGTGTGATAGCAGGCTACAAGTACTTGTATTTTTCTCTACCAGACCCATTATCAATGGCAAGTTTGAAGAGAAGACTGCAGGAGATGGTCCCAGTCTGACAGCCATGTTTGAAGACGACAAGCATCTGCACGGCGTCATACAGAGTCTCAAGGTCAGTTATGAAACTATGTACTTAAACAAATAATTGTCTTAAAGCATTTATCCCAAAAATGTGATGTGATCAAGCTAAATGAGTCATTTGTCAACCTCGGTCAACATTTTTTTTATTACAGATTTGAAAAGAGCACAATCTCAGCATTACAACTGTGAAAACCACATGCTGATACTTACTTTAGTTAAACAATTTTGGAAGTCGGAACACCAAGAGATGTGATGTGATGAAGTGGCCCTATTTTGGCCTGTATCTCCAAATGAAATTCCTGACAAACGACTCATGTAGCTTGATCGCATCACAAATAACCTACCAAATTATTATCAAAAAGCTATACTTGGTTGAAGATCATACTGATACTAAACACCCCATGAAATTATTCCATCTGGCTTGCTGTCATTTAGAAAAAATCAAGAAATGATGGTTATTTCCAACGATCAGTCAATTGACTGATTTTTGAAAATAAAGAGTCTTATAGACAAAATCATGTTTCATGATAAAAACGTGCATGTTTTTTTAAACTTTTTTCTTGAAAAGTGTAATATTCGCAGGTCTGAAACTTCAACAGATTAGGTTTGAACATTCGTCTTTGGGTTTTGAGTGGTGCTATTAATTGAAGCAAGTGATCCTATATACCTTTAGGCCACGAATGCTGTTTCATGCAAAGCCATTATAAACTGGTTCACAGGTGCGTTTTGAAAGAATCAATTTAATCGCAAACCCTAAAAGCATAGTGTATTAGAATTTGGTTGTCCATCTTTAACACCATTAGTATAATTGTGGATGATATCTACGTACAAATGGAGTTCAAAGTAGACTTATCCACTTCGATCTTCACAAATTCACCCTCTAGCATTGATCATTATCTGCGTGAAGGCATGGTACCAGAATATTTTCTTAGTGTTAGGCCAAAAAAAAAAAAGTCGGTCTCTGGTAAGCGCGCGCGTCGATTTTAATCATGCGCGTCAACTTTTTTTTTTCAAAAATGTTCAGCGGTAGCTCCAACAGCGCCCTCTATTGCCGCACCTCCTCAATTTTTTTTTTCACCTAAGAGCACCAAGGAATGGGAAATTGCACCAAGGCAAATGATCGAGAGCACCAAGGCAAATTATGGAAGACACCAATGTACACGAGGACACCAAATAGCAAAATAGTACCCCACCTTGTCTGTACAATCCAAGCTTGGAGAAAAAAGGGGGAAAAAAGCCAAAAAAAAAAAAAAATGTCGCGTCCCCGCGTCAATTCCAGGACTTTGGTCTAACGAGAGACCGAATTTTTTTTTTTTTGCCTTAGATATCAGGCAACTCAGAACATGTCGTTTTTTTGTTTTCTTCATCTTATTATAGTATTACCAATTTTCCAAGATAGGAGTAAAAATTTTAAAATTTTCATGTCAACTCAAAATGTCACCAGAAATCAGTGGTAACTGCCTTGAATGTTAAATCATTTAATCATTTATACAACACCTGAATAAACCTCCTTTATCTGATTGGTGGGTCTTTAATCACATGGCATTGAATTATTCATCCCAACACACGTCCCGGCTGCACCGCCAAAATAGAAGTTCTACTCCACGATACATAGAAGTGCTGTTGCACGGTCACATGATTCGTGGATTTGACCAATCAGATGACAAGGATTTATTCAGGTCTTGTATAAAACAAATAATGAACGTTTCACATTCGTGCAATGGAAAGAATAATTTTATTTGGTGACAGATGGAATGTTCCATTCCACTCCGCTTCTCCTAATGGAATGGAACATTCCATCTGTCACCATGAAATTATTCTTACCATTGCACTCATAAACAGGCATGCAACTTTTCCATGGATCCGCTGTTTTCCTCGTTTTTGATTTCTCAGGAATGCCATTACAAATTGAAAAACACTACAAAATCTTGTGTGGCTCGGAATTTCCAGTCGTATGCCTGCATAAACATCCATTATTTGTATAATATTCTCTTCTTTTTGTTTTTGTTTTTTTGACAGGACTGCATCACGAAAGCCTTTGATGCGGCCAACCAGTACGCAGACACCTTTGAGCCCTTCAGAGAGTTCTACCGTGAGAATGAGAGCTTGGACGTGGAGGCCATGAGGGAACAGGAACACGGTAAGCGGAACTGTTATTGACCCGTGAAAAACCCTGCCGTCCAAACTCAGCCACAAGTCTGTGGAAGATCAACTGCTACAGCCATCCAAAAGAATCCAGAGTCCTAAAAAATAATACGTACAGTTTGCCTGTTGGAAACTAAATATATGTGATGCGATCAAAGTTTATTACAGATTTGAAACAAGCACAATCTCAGCATTTCTGCTGTGAAAACCGCATGCTGATACCAATTTTAGGTCAAAAATTATGGAAGTCGGAACACCAAGAGATGTGATGAAGTGATGTAATGAAGCAGTCCTATTTTGGCCTGTATCTCCAAATGAAAATTCCCGACAAACGACTCATTTAGCTTGATCGCATCACATATTTGTGTCATTTGACAATATTTTTTTGAGTAGTCAGTGGAGCACTGTTACTCTGGAGGTCCCAATTTCAAATCCTCTATTTTTCTGGATTTTTTTTTGTCAGTTGTTCAGGTTTTTTTTTCTGCAGTTATTCTCCAAATTATTTTGAGTACAAACCTTGAACCCTGTTCAATATACTCCATATGTGCTCCATAAGTCCACTTTTTCCTGACTAATTTGAACAATTTCATGCTATGAATTTAAAAACCATCTGCGATTTTACACACCATTGCTAGTAGCAAGATTATAGAATTTTAGAACTTATTATGTCATTGATAATATTAATAAATATAAAAGCAGCCAATATGTAACCACACATCTCAGTTGGAAAAGCTTTGGTGTGGTATTCTGTATGTTGCAGGTTCACATCTCACTTTGGCAAATTTTGTTTTTTGAAAAAAGTTGATGAAATTGTTACTTGCCTTTGTTGTCAGATGTGGAGTTTTTCTCAGAGGCCTTGGAGCGATACAACAGACAGCATGCCGGGGCTGAGGCCATCGTCCTGAGACGACCCATCGGGATGTTGATGGTGGACGCGGTGAAGATGAGAAATAAGCTCATCCCGTCACCGCTCAGATGTCTTGATGTGAGTACTAATATCAACACCAGAAAAGATGGAAAGATGTACAAAGCAACTTATTGGTTTTTCAAGTCTCTGCTGGTGAAGCAACAATGGAATTTTGCATCAATTTGTTTACGGACCATTTTTTTCTCAGGTCATCAACGACATCCTGCCTAAGCTATCCAAGCGGCGTGTGGATAAGCTGATTGCGGAGGCCCAAGATGCCCAGTACAAGCTGGAGATCATCCCCAGCACCACCAACGAGTTTGTGGAAGCTCTGACCTTCCTGGATGAGATACAAGAAAGGGTAAGTTAGATGCCGTCGGTGGTCATGTGCCTATCAGCTGACTACCCACCCTCCCCTCCAATTTAATCTCATCCCATTTTTTTTTTTTACATTTACATTCAGACTTCTGGAAATGTCACACCTATTCAGCAATTTTTTAAAGATTTATGGTCATTCTATAAAATTTGGGGTCCACTTTTTTCTTATCCCTGTTAATACATTGGACGTCTATGATTTTATTATTCTGGTGCACTCCTGAATGCAGTCGTCCTCCAAGAGTGATTATGAATAGCAAACTACCAAACAAATAAAACATCATTTGAAGTCATTCTTGATGATACTTGAATGGCAAATTACAAAGTACCAAGGTAACATGGTCAGGAAAAATGTCATACTTTGGACCCTAAATTTATAGAACCACCCTTTTGCAAGATGGTGATTTTGGTGTCCTGATTTGAAGTGAGGGTCACTAGAAAATATTGGACACCACTCTGTCCACTGCACCAACAGACTTTTAAGCCGTGTCAGAATTATGTGGCTACGGCTTGCGATTACACACGCGCCTATGGAAGCGGCTTAAGCCATTCCCCGTAGACACAGTGCTACTGTCAGCCATAGCCATATATTTGCAGCCTCGGTATCTCGAACCAAGTCCCATTTCTTTCCCTACCCTAGATTGATCCCTTGGAGGCTGAAGCCATCATCATCAAGGACATGTATGACCTGGTGGATCAGTACCACGTCCCTACCCCACCAGAGGACTTCGCCGTCTACCAAACCCTTGCGCCGTCGGTCACTGCCGTACGCAACGCCATCGACAAGGCCGTGGGTGAACGCGACGCCAATGTGGACAAATTCTGTAACCATCTTGACAAGGACATCGCGGAACTGAATAAGGATGTCAAGAGTATTAAGCAGGAATCGCAGGTAAGCAGAATAGACTAGACGCTAACATGAATGGTTTTAACTATTTATACAGCGATTGTAGTATAAATAAGTACAAAGAATATACAGACATTCACCTTTCATTTCAAGTCAGCCCATACAGTAGAAAAAACGTTTGCTTAGCGAGCACAGTTTCCGTCCAAAAAGTCTGTTAGGATTTTTTAGATGATTTTTAGATGAGGTTTGACCGAGGAACTACTCAAAAGATTTTGAGTTTTAATTCTGCAGACTACGAGGCCACCCCACACATATTGCAAATATTGTAACGTACTTGTCATTTTTTTCTTTACCAGAACCCAATGATCTTAGATTCCAACGCCGAGCAACCCAAGGTCATGGCTCTACTCAACAAGCTAGGAGGCAGACTTGAAATGCTCCAGAAGACTGCGTTCTTGTACAAGTCCTACCAGAAGAACTTTAAGGTGGAGTCTTTTTCTATTTTTTTTTAAAGATTTGTAAAGGGAAAAGAGTTGATATAAAGAAATACATTTATGTGGGAAATTGAGTGCTTTAAAAAAAGAAAAAAAAGGTTGTTGCCTTCCAGTTACCCTGATTGTTGGCTCGAATTACACACAAAAATGACTACAACAAGTTAATGTCTCAAAAACCGCTGTGTAGGAAAACAAAACCTCTGTGCTGAAAATCTACCCAAAAAATTTAGAAGTTTGTTTCAAAATTTTTCAAATATATTCTGGCAAATGAAATGGAACTAGGCACAGCCCGTAGCGGATTTTTTGTTTTATTTTAAGATTTATTGATGTCTCTTTTGCCAGAAATGCCACAGACCATCTCGACTAAAATTTTCACAGTTGCTTTGAAATAACTCGGGGCTAAAACAATGTAAACAGGGGATGTTAAATATTAACTATAAGCAGATGTATCACAATTGGAGCACTCTGCCTTTATTTTCTAGGTTGAAGTGTTCAAGTATGAAGAGTTGGAGGAAACCCACGCAGAGCTGAAACTGAAACAGCTACTGTGGGAGTCACTGGAGGAGTGGGACAAAATTGCTGTGCAGTGGACGGAGGTTTGTAAAAAGTCTCTGAAAAAACAGCAATGATAAATTTGCATTTGAACAATGGTCGCTTTCTGTTTAAGATTTTGAAAAAAAATACAAAGTCTGGTGTTGAACATGCGCAAGTACTCCAATTTTTGTTTCACACAAAAAAATATAAATGAAGAACTTTACTTTCTCTTTGATCAAACGGTGTCTGGTGCAAAACGAACTTGATACGGCCTAGAATTCAGATATGCTTGAGTACACAATGTCCGTATCACTGAGATTTCGAAACAGCGTTATGGTTATCATCTTGTGAAAGACAGAAAGTTACAGCTGTTTGAGTGTTTCTGATGGAGCCGTTTTGTTTTTGGTTTAATACTCACAGTGTGAATTTGACGATCTGGATCCTGAGGAGTTGTCGGGTACCGTGGCACGCTACGCCAAGTCCGTGCATCAGCTGGAGAAGGGACTGCCGCCCAATCACGTGGTTCCTAAACTGAAGGAGAGAGTAGAAGGAATGAGAGAGAAGGTACGACTGCGTCCGAATTATGTGGCTACTTCTAAAACTTACACATACGCCTATGGGAGTAGCTAAAACCGCTTCCCATAGACATGTGTGTAATTGCTAACCTAGCCAAATATTTCAGATGTGGCCTTAGATATTATTGCTTACTAAATTAATCTGCTTAGCCAAAATCAGCAGGGAACCAGTCACAGGGTATATATGTTGCATGCCTTTTAGGCTGGTAACCCATTTTTGCTAAGCAAATAATTTCCGTGCTTAGCAAACTTTCTTTGCTGAGCAGCTCCAACAAATAGCGCCCTGAGTTTACTACAAGGCAAGCTATGGATTCGTAAATAATTGATCTCTTCTTAGATTCATAATAGACTGAAACTGAAAAATGGTTTTGTCCTTTCCAGACATAATTGACCTATCGTGGTAGAATCGTGTCAACGCAGGTTGTGAAACATTGTCCAATTACATGATATACAAAAGGACGGGAATGTGCAAACTCTGAGACAAACAAAACTTAGTGTACAAAAACTCCATAGGGTTGTCTAAGGGGCGTGGCTAGCTCGCAATTGGCGATAGGTCAATAGTACTAAGCACTGTATACGTACTCTAGCCTTTCGTAAAAGCTTGTGAGAAGAAACTTCACAAGCTAACTCAAATGAGACTTGAACCCACAACCTCCTGCTTATCTCTGCAAAAGGACGAAAGTCCTCATATCTCTGACACAAAACTGCATCCAAGCAACTTGCTTAGTAGTTCAAGGGAGTCATGTTGGCGCAGGGAATATTTTGCTCATCTTCCTCCTCTGTGACCTGGGTTCGAATCCCATCCACAATTTAGATTGGGTTTTCAGTGCCTACCTGTTCCGTTTGGTTTCCCTGACATTTCTCCTCCCTCTAAGTTTCTTCAGGCTTCCAAGCTACAGTGCCTGTATATTTTGAAGAAGTCAGGTTTAATTAGAAAAGGAACCAATATTTCAGCAGTTGTTGCCTTTTTGTTCTCACAGTTGCCAGTGATCACCAACCTGCGCAACCCCTCCCTGAAGCAGCGTCACTGGGAAGCCATCGAGAACATCTTAGACTTCAATCTCCTCAAGTCGGAGGAACCCATCTCCCTGGGTCTCCTGACCAACTTGGATGCCTTCAGCCATACTGAAGAGATTGAGGAGGTATCGGGCCAGGCGTCTAGCGAGGCTGCACTGGAAACCCTCCTCAAAAAGGTACGTCACTGTGAAAGAAAATTTAACTGAACTTGGACTATTCCAATATCCCTGAATGACCTTTTCAGCTCTTAATGATGACCTTCAAAGTGTTTTTGCTTGGATGGGTTGCATTCAACATCCTGAAGAAACAATGTCAAAAGAAACAAATATTCAACTTCCTTTCTTGCCAAAGATTTCTTAAATATTGAAAAATGTGATATGTTCTATCGGAATCAGACTCTTCTGTGCAGCTTTTGAAAAAGTGTTAAAAACAGTTTTTCTGTGATAAGATTATGTTTATTTGAAGTTTTTGTCGTCACAAAGATGAAAACGGAGAAATGGCATTTCCTGAATTGATACGCCTCTTTAGATAATCAAAAAGTTCCTTCAGAGGAACAATTATGCTCTTCAACTTTTCCAGTATATTACAGACACATGTAGGATTACAAATTGTCAAAAACAAGAAAAAAATTGTAAAAAAAAACCAACCTCACATCACAGTAACTCTGTGGTCATATCCCCATTTCAAGCTGTGCGTCTGGTTTTGACAGAACATGTGACATTAACTTTTAGATTCTAAAGTCAGATTTGATGATCGCAAAAAAGTTTTGAGAGATCTTGCCCTAACTTTTTTTCCCTTGCCGGGGATATGAAATCTTTGTTTAAATGTCAAGTACCTCTGGGCCCAATTTGTGCAGGTTGAAGATGCCTGGAAGACCACAGAGTTTGTGGTCTTAGCCCACCGCGACTCCAAGGACGTCTTCATCCTGGGCGGCACCGACGAGATCCAGGTCCTCCTGGACGACAGCCAGGTCAACATCTCCACCATCGCCAGCTCCCGCCACGTCGGGCCCATCAAGCCCAGGGTGGAGGAGTGGGTGCGCAACCTGAACCTCTTCAGCGAGACGCTGGAGGAGTGGCTGACCTGCCAACGCAACTGGCTGTACCTGGAGAGCATCTTCAGTGCTCCGGATATCCAGCGTCAGCTGCCGGCCGAAGCCAAGATGTTCATGCAGGTATGGGGCTTTTGAGCTCTGGTGGGATGTGGGAGTGGTTAGTGTAGGTGGGGGATGGTAGAATCTCGGACCCATTTTCAAGAGAGAAAAGCTCTATGATGTGGATTAAAGTGGGAAGGGGGAAGGTGATTAGCTTGAGATTAGGATCTAATTTTGTAGATTTCCGTGGAATTTTTATGCTAACTTTCATTGTTCTGTGCTTACAGTAGTAGCAGCAGTAAATGTGCAAGCACAGAATCCTTATGTGTGCACAAGCCAAATTTGCTTTCTAACAAGTGAATTGTGCTAACCATTACCACAAAATCACAAGTTGGCATGTATTTTCCAACTTTTGGTATAAGTAGACCCATGAAATTTGACCAATGCTCAATATAGTTTGTTTAATCTCCTTAACCCTAACAGACCTCAACTCAACCCATTAAACCCCAACGGCATGTTCTGTTGGAATCTGCCAGGATGGGTACAGTACCTCTAAACTGACAATCTTTTTCATTGGTTTGGCACACCTCCAGAATCAAGGTCAAACTATGTGTGCGAAGTTTCCAATATGTGATGCGATCAAGCTAAATGAGTCGTTTGTCGACCCTGGTCAATTGTTTTTTTATTACAGATTTGAAAAGAGCACAATGTCAGCATTACTGCTGTGAAAACCCCATGCTGATACCATCGTTAGTTTAAAAATTATAGAAGTGGGAGCACCAAAAAATGTGATGAAGTGATGTGATGAAGTGGTCCTATTAATGCCTGAGTTTCCAAATAAAAATTCCTGACAAACGACCCATTTAGCATGATCGCATCACATATGGTGTTGGAATTTGCCAGGATGGGTATGGTTTTCTAGTAAATCATGCTAGGGAGTTCGGGTTAAAGGTGCTTAGTGAAGATCGGAGGATAATAAGTTGATGTTTGTAAGCAATTCCAATCCTTGCGATCGTTAGCTTACGTCCAATGCTATTCCCGCTGTAGGTTGACAAGTCTTGGAAGGAGATCATGCGTAAGGCCAACCGCCTCCCACTAGCCATGCGAGCAGCCACTCAGCCGGGCCTCCTGGAGACCTTCAAGAATAACAACGCCCTGTTGGACCAGATTCAGAAATGTCTGGAGGCTTACCTGGAGTCTAAGAGATGCATCTTCCCCAGGTAAGTTTACAGCTGTGGTCCATGTAGTTTTTATGTACCCTAGAGTACCATATGCAACCTGATGGTGTCAATAACTCATGGACCATATGCGCCAACGAAAGAGGGCGCCCTTTTACTTAGCAACGACGTCCCATGGGCGGGACATGTAGCTGGTTGACGCTCACCGTTTTTCGCGTTCCTTGTGCATGATGCACATACACCAGGGGATTTGTACTATGTACACGCAGTGGTACGGCCGCGCGTCACGGCAAAACTGCAGCCAGGCAAGATGGCGTTGGTCGGTAACCACCAACTGTACTCTCTGTTGGTGAGGGGGTACTTGTGAACGGACCAGATTACAGCAAAAAAAGGGAACATTTTTCTTATACTGTCAAATGGTTACATGTGAATTCTGAAATATTTCACGTGAGCAGTTCTCATCCATAAGAATTGCAACTTCTTTTCCAGGTTTTTTTTTTTTTAATCGCTTCTATTGTTAAGTTTCATGTAGTCAAAATAGAATTTAAACCGAACACATGGATTTCTCTTCAGATGTTTTACTTTCCAATTTGTCATAAAAACTACGTCACCTTAAAAAAAGGATTTTTTTTTCAAACCCCCCGTCTATAAAATAAAGAAATTAATGGCCTTAACCAGGCATGCCAAAAAAATGTGAATGCCTGTTACAGAGTGTGGACTGTCTTAACAGTAACGATTTTTCTTTCCATGGGCAGGTTTTACTTCTTGTCCAATGATGAGTTGCTGGAGATCTTGTCACAGACGCGCAATCCCCACGCCGTCCAGCCTCATCTCAGGAAGTGCTTTGACGCCATCGCTAAACTGGAGTTTGGGACGGTGGGAGCTACTGATGGAAAAACATCACCCTCAGGAGACAAGGGTAAGGGTTGGCTCGCTTTGTAGCATCTCACAGACACTGGTGTTGATGCTTACTTCAATAAGTTTGACATACCTCTTAAACATTCACATACATTCGATATTAACCCGAAAATAATTTCCACATATATCATTGTGAAATTTGTGCCACATCTTTTTCCATGGATTGTGGTATCTGTTGATTTGTCAGCTAATATTCCTTTAGTAGTAATATTCAAGAATGCTTAAGCATGAATGTAGAAATATTTCATTTCTGTCATTATTCTGAAAGCTCTAGTCATTTTTTTTGGGACTTTAGGTCAACATTGGTTCATTGGGTGGAAAAAATCCTGTATCATTAAAAAAAGTTGAAGAAGACAAAACTGACTAGTTGAAGAAGTTGTAGAAAATGTAGTTATTAGAAAAATCCAAGATATAAACTTGAAGTTCCAATCATTATTATTTTACAAACATCAGAAAAAGGCCTAAAGTCTAACGAGGGAAGTCTTAAATAGATAAAAGATGGATCAATAGATTTCTACACACTGAATATTCATGAATAGTTTTGCATATATTTGCATAATGCAGAAGCCGAGGCCGTGAAGACATCCACCAACGACATTATCGCGATGATCTCCCCCGAAGACGAGAAAGTCAACCTGGGCAAGGGCCTGAAGGCCCGAGGCAACGTGGAAGACTGGCTGGGCAAAGTGGAGGAAGCCATGGTCAGCTCCCTGCGCCGGCTGACCAAAGCGGCGTTGTCCGACTTTGAGCAGCGCCCCCTGGAGGAGTGGGTGACCCAGCACGCCTCGCAGGTGGTGCTGACGGTGGCCCAGACCATGTGGTGTCGGGACGTGATTGAGATTCTGGATGGGGACTGCGACCGGATCGAGACCATGAAGGAGTTTGAAGTCAAGAACTTTGAGGTGAGTTACAAGGAACGGACCCTGCCTGACTGTCAATCAAACAGTGCATATTGACCAATCAGATTACAGTCTTTTGGTCAGCTGACCATGGTAGCTCAGTCAAACACAGAAGTGTACACGGGTGGGAGGGGCTTATGGCCAATTCCGGGTCAGTCCATTGCTTTTTAGGAGAAATTCAGTTTTAGCCTTTTTTTCCCTTATCAGTGCAAAGTAAAACATAAGCTTCTGAACAATGTAGCTCGGAATCCTTTAAAGTGTGGGAAGCAGTGTCACTTTTTTACCAGAAGGAAAAGCTCAGAGAATAAACCCAAAGAAACAATTTGTTTCTGTTAACAATAACGCTTATTGTTAAGGTAATATTGAATGTACAAAAATGCAAGGAATCAAATTAGTTAAAAAAATATGAGTTGATCTTGTTTTCAAAGAAGTCACTTCATAGCTTGCCCAGTACTTGGGGACTTGGACACCTTAGATGGTATAAGGACCCCTTCTTGTTCTTTTTCTAACATGTCCAGAATTAAGACAAAAACGATCTTCAGGTTTGAAGAGTTCCTGTCACGCAGACATCAGCAAAATAAACATATCGTCGCGTCAGTGCAACAAGGTCGTAACTCCATTCTACAACAAAGTCGTATCTCGCGCATATACGCTCCGTGCAACAAGGTCGTATCTCGACGTCCATTGACTTTGTGTGTACATCCTGTTTATTTTAAGTGAGATACTTGACATTCTGAAACTCGCGTTTCACGTGCAGCCCATTTTGGGAGATACGACCTTGTTGCACAGATACGACGATATAGCCTACACAACCTAAATCAAACTTCACCCTTTTATGATTTCATTCCCCCAGAGTCTGAACCGACTCGCCGCCATGGTGCGCGGCAACCTGACCAAACTGGTCCGCAACATCCTGTGCGCCCTGATCACTGTCAGCGTCCACGCCCGCGACATCATCACCAGCATGGTCAAGAACGGCGTGG
The DNA here is from genome assembly GCA_029964075.1 of Patiria pectinifera. Classification (NCBI taxonomy): domain Eukaryota; kingdom Metazoa; phylum Echinodermata; class Asteroidea; order Valvatida; family Asterinidae; genus Patiria; species Patiria pectinifera. Next base: position 6,262,187 of record CM057143.1, read on the forward strand.
ACACCTCCAACAGCTTCGAGTGGGTGAAGCAGATGCGCTACTACTGGGACTTGGAGCTGGATAACTGCGTGGTGCGCATGTCCACGTCGCAGTACGTGTACGGCTATGAGTACCTGGGAGCGTCAGCACGTCTGGTCATCACGCCACTGACAGTAAGTCGGGGAGAGAGCCTTCACTCTTTGGATAAGACCTCAGAAATGATTTTTACCGAAGCTATACCAAGGATCTAACATAGATAATTTTGAAAATTTGAACAAGATTGCCGTTCTGGTGCTCTACCAACTGAGCTATCCAGCCCTATGTTGGCGGCTCCCCAATTCTTTGTTCAATATCTTTGTTCAATAAAAAGCCATATCCTCACTGACGAGCGCCCCTTGAACAAAGATATTGACAAATATGTTCTTGATACCTCCCACGATTTGTCATGTTATGTCCTGAAGTCAATCCTTAACCTTTATTTCAGGATCGTTGTTACCTATGCCTGATGGGAGCCCTCCAGCTCGACCTAGGCGGGGCGCCGGCCGGCCCAGCAGGTACCGGCAAGACCGAGACCACTAAGGATCTGGCCAAGGGTCTGGCCAAGCAGTGCGTGGTCTTCAACTGCTCCGACGGCCTGGACTACAAGATGATGGGACGGTTCTTCTCCGGTCTGGCGCAGTCCGGCGCCTGGTGCTGCTTTGATGAGTTCAATCGTATCGATATTGAGGTGTTGTCTGTCATCGCGCAGCAGCTGATTACAATCAGAAACGCAAAGGCTGCGAAGGTAATTACTGTAGTCTATCAGTATTTTTTTTATTATTTCTGCTAACACAAGATTCATTTTATTAAATGAATTTAAAAGCATCGTTGGAAATTTATACAAAATACCACTTTTCTTGAAAATGACTTCACACCTGGTGCCATAATTTTACAGGATGCTTTCGACTGTCATTTACCAACTTCCAAGTAAGGTATTTTGTAAAAAATTGGTAGTTTTGTTTTTCGATGTTTGCAAATGTTGTATATTCCCTTTAAAACAAAAATTTACTAGTATTCCGAAACCCATTCTTCTCTTTCAGCTGTCCCGGTTCATGTTTGAGGGACGCGAGATCAAGCTAGTGTCATCCTGCGCAGCCTTCATCACCATGAATCCCGGCTACGCTGGCCGTACGGAACTCCCCGATAACCTGAAAGCTCTGTTTAGACCCATTGCCATGATGGTGCCTGATTACGGTGAGTTCTTAATCAATCGGGAGAGTGTTTATTGGACCTGTGCACAACCGCTAGAGGGCGCCATCATATAAGCAATTAGAAAGGATGAACAGAAATGAAATACTTTTTTTTGTGCAGGCCATTAAAATATTGTTTTCAAATCAGTAAAACTGCTTGTTGTCTATGTTCCTGAAAAATAATGCCTCGATCTTGAAAAATATTTTTGGGAAAAGTAACAGGACGTACAGTTGAAATGTGAGAATAGCAGTAAATTATGACTGAATTTTTGAGGGTCAGTTCATAACTAGAAGTAAATCTTAGCATTTTTTATGATGTCAATAACTTTTAGAACATTGTTGGGTTCCTTTTTTTTCTCAAATGAATTCACTTTGCGTTTAAAAATGCATGCAGTATAAATGGAACCTTAGCTTCGGTGGTCTGCAATTATAAATGATAGACACAAACTCAAACTACATTTTTCACAATTAACAGGACATTTTAATGTATATGAAACATGAATAGAGTTAGCCAGATTTTTTTAGTAACTAGGCAAACACATTGTTAATGTCTCATGATTCTTTCAAAGTGTGAAAAAATAAAATAACTGTTCGTGAGGTCACGGTCCACTGAGCACCATAGGAAAGCACACACGTAAATAAAGTGTGACGTCATCAGTACAGAGTCTTATTGAAAGAGAAATCAAGTAAAAGTCAACAATTTTATCCTGCAGCCTTGATCGCCGAGGTCATCCTGTACTCGGAGGGTTTTGAATCCTCCAAGAACCTAGCTCGCAAGATGACCCAGATGTACAAGCTGTGCAGTGAGCAGCTGTCCCAGCAGGATCACTACGACTTTGGCATGCGTGCCGTCAAGTCTGTCCTGGTGATGGCTGGGGCCTTGAAACGAGGCAACCCGGATCTAGGGGAAGACATTGTGCTGATCAGGGCTCTCAGGGACAGCAACCTGCCCAAGTTTCTGGCTGATGATGCTGTTCTATTTGGGGTAAGCTTCTGAGAGAGGTGATCCAGGGTTGGACTGATTTTTCTAGGGAAAGGGAATAATATTTTTAGTTTGGTATCTAGCAATTCTGTGGTAAATTCAGTGATTAATTCAGAAGATTAGAAACTTACAAAATGAAGACAGTGCTTGAATATTGGAAACCATTCTGAAGTAACTCAAATAGATTTAGAATTAAGTTTTTGAACTATCCCTTTAATGTTGAATTAACAAATATAGCATTATTGCAATCTGAAGGCCTTAGTAAAGGAATGCTGTTTTTTTAATTTGATGTGATTTTAGCTCTAAGTTGAAGGGTGCTTTCGAGTTTTTAAATCTTTCAAATTGTTGACAGTAGAATACCATTTCAAAGTTTGGTTTTGAAAGATGTTACTTTTGGCTGTTTGGGGGCACATCTGAGCCCTGTACCACACGCAGGCACGTTCGCTTTTGTGCCGAAAATGAACCGGCCCTTCGATGCCTTCCAAAGTTGGTTTTGACCTTGCTTGTTTCCAGTTGTCTTCCTTGTTGTTATCTAAAATAAATTTACTGAGTTTACTCAATATTGTTCTTGATTCACATCTCATAATATCCCAAGAGTAAGTAACGATGTTTGACTTTATCTCATCAGGGCATCTTGTCGGATCTCTTCCCCGGCTGCGTCCTCCCGGAGCATGACTACGGCACCTTGCAGACCTTCATCGTTCAAGCCTTGATAGATAAGGGCCTACAACCCGAGGATTGTATCGTCAAGAAAGTCATCCAGTTATACGAGACGATGATTGTACGTCATGGTGTCATGTTGGTGGGGCCGACCGGTGGTGGAAAGACGACCACGTATGAGGTAGGTTACTATACTGCTAAGCTTTTGAGGGCTTATGAATCTTCTAGGCACAGACATTTAGAATAAAAGCACCGAAAATGTTTGGTCTGGTGAATACAGGTTACTGCTTGTCAAATATACAGTGGAACGCCGCTATATCGAACATCGCGGGATCCACAGAAATTGTTCATAATAATGATTGTACGGTGTAGCAATTTGAAGCTGCCAGTGCTCCGGTACTCACTTTTCAATAAATAGCGCCCTTCAGAACTTCACCCTGCATGCCCCGGTAGTTACTGAAAGACGACTTTGAACATGTGCCAACTATTGAATTATGTAATTTCACATTTTTTAGCTTACTACAGCAATGGGTGGCTTTCCCCTTCTATTCTTTGGGGAAATAATAGCCACTTGTCGCTCTTCTGCTGACATTACCCAAATGTTGGGTTCAGCGGTGTTCGGTATAAGTAATTCATTCATACATATTCATTTATTCATTTCCAAAATGCTACAAACAAAAAAACACAGTATAGGAGGCGGTCCTTAGCCCAAAATAACATTTTATTACATTGTATTTACTCCTTACCCGACAGTCCTTGGGCAGTTTGGGGCAGTACAAGGAGTAACAGGCAGGGCAGTTTTGGGTGGTACCGGGAGTAATAGATTCAATAAATAATATTCAATATTATTTTATTTTCCAGAGTTTGCAGCAAGCTTTAACCGAGCTTCACAAGGCTGGGGAGGACAGCCCATACTACCAGCCAGTTAAGACTTACGTGTTGAACCCCAAGGCCGTGTCCATGGGCGAGCTGTACGGAGAGGTCAACAAACTGACCCTGGAATGGCAAGATGGGTTGATGGCCACCATCGTCCGTGTTACCTCGGCCGTAAGTCAATTTATCCAAATTTCCATTTTTCTAAAATAAAATTGAATCTGTCAACCCTTTTGTTACAAAGTGTCACGCTTCTAATTTCCTGAGTGCCTTTGTGAATGCAGCTTTAACGAAAAACAGTTGCCTCTTAAGCTGTGTGTGAATGACTTGGCTAGGGCTAGCAGTAGCACACGTGGCTATGGGAAGTGGCTTCAGCCGCTCCCCATAGCCGCATGTGTAGTCGCAAGCCATAGTCCTGTTATTCTGATGCCTTACGCTGATGCCAGCTTACATGCTGGGCTCAGTCGACTATCGATTTAGAGCTATAAATACTGTAATGGTATATTTTGGCCAGCATAGCAAGCCACACGGAAGAAAAGAGTTCAAAATTTCCTTTGCATTTTTTTTCTACACACATTTTTTTTAATCCATTTATTAGTGTGTAAACCTCTTTAAGAAAATCCTTGGTGCCTTGTTGCACTCCGAATACCAAGAAAAGAAAATTAACTCTGAAGAATTTTTCTTGTCAGGAGCATAACCGAAGTGTAAAAAATCCACAACTGTGCAAGTGCCCAATGACAAATTCTTTGCACTTCATCTTTCAAGAGGTATCAAGAGCTATATAGATTAATAGTGGCTGGGCTCTATACCTTCTTCAATCCAACAAAATCCTCCACTGTGCAGGAACCATGTGGCACACTCTTTGTACCTACCAAGTTTCAGGTGCATCAAGCCCCATGCAAAGTAATAGAAGCTGAACTCTACCTTCCTCAATCCTACAAAATCTTCCAACTCCTCACGTATAAATTTTGAAAATCTGGGAGGGCATGGATTATAATAAAACTTGATAATTTGTTCTGAAGGAAACTACCGACGACCACAAGTGGATTATATGCGACGGCCCCGTCGACGCTCTGTGGATTGAGAACATGAACACCGTACTTGACGACAACAAGATGTTGTGTCTGGCCAACAGTGAGCGTATCAAGCTGTCCAATTCCATCCACATGGTCTTCGAGGTCCAGGATCTGGCTGTGGCCTCCCCGGCTACCGTCAGCAGGTATGGACCAAAGAATTCTACCTCAGAATGCAGGGATAAAAGTTAGAAAAGCCCTGGCGTCAGGTATCCATGGTATCAGGAATTCATTGCAGGAATTCATTGCATCTCCAGAATCTTTGAAAAATGAAGTTATCATTTGGATGGGGGTGGGCAGGACTCGAACACATAACTGCTGTAGGTCTGGTGTTGAGGTGAAGACGATACCTACTTTGTGCCTTGTGTGCTTGAACCAGTTTTCTCACTCAATGTGTTTCACATATGGACCTCTTATGAGTGGTCACGAAGTGCCGTCTTTTGACCCTTCTCATAGACAGCATTTTTCGTAGGAAAATTACAAATGCGTGTTCAACGCCATCAGGTGTGAGTACGCGCAGTGTGCAAAGTGTTCTAAATATGCGCGCATGTTGCTCAAAATTTCTTCGAAATACAGCGCAGCCGATGTGCGTCACGAAAATTTGATGCCCAAAATGCTGACGCACTTGGCAATTTGTAGGAAGCGATGCATTTGAGAGAGACCAAAATCCGTAGCCAAAAATGAGCCGAGTTCTGCGATCTCTGTCTTAAATTTTTGCTTCTATTATTCCGTTTTTCCTAGATGCGGCATGGTGTACATCGATCCCGGTGAGCTGAAGTGGATGCCTTACGTCCAGACCTGGATCACCCAATTCAAGGGCAAAGTCAAGGAGGAGACGTATAATTACATCCTGGAGTTGTTTCAGACTTACGTTGAGGACGGACTGAAGTTTGTCACCAAGAAATGCATCCAGGCCATCAACCAGGTAGGCACTGGATTTTCATCTAGAAAAGGGACAGTAGTTTTAAGATGTTGTGATTGAAGTTGAATAACTGTGTCATTTTGATTATTCCTTTTATGGTGTTTGCGCGTTGTGACTATTGAAGAGACTGTTCTTGAGTAAACTACATTAACACATTGGCGTTTTTAGTTTGTTACGTGTTTAGGTAAGTCTTAACATGCAACAGAGAGCAGACAGACTGAAGCATGTGTTTAATATTGATAGCAGATGAAATTTGAAGCTGTTCCAATAATTAATGTTCCAAACATGGTAATGATTGTAAATTTAAACTGTACTTTCTTAAAAAAAAAAAGCCAACGTGTTTTTTGAAAATAATTGTCTGGGTCACAGTACATGCTATGTTCTTTGGAATTCGGCAAGAATCCATCATATGTAATGCTCAATGAGTCATTTGTCAGGATTTTTATTTGGAGATACAGGCCAAAATAGGGCCACTTCATCACATCACTTCATCATATCTCTTGGTGTTCCAACTTCCATAATTTTTGAACTAAAGATGGTACCAGCATGCGGTTTTCACAGCAGTAATGCTGAGATTGTGCTCTTTTCAAATCTGTCATAAAAATTGCTTGACCAGGGTCGACAAGCGACTCATGTAACCTGATCGCATCACATATGCATAATTATACAGAGAGATAAATTAAACACAAGTATTGTTAGGACAGAATAAAGTGGAATTATTAATTCTGCATTTTGCATAAACAACAACAGGCATTTCCAATATGATATCTTATGTTCAAATTCTTATGGTGTCTATTTCCTCCACCCGTTCTTAGGTTGACATCAGCAAGGTCAACACCCTCTGCTGCCTCCTAGAAGCCCTCGTCTTCAAGGGAAGCATAGACCTCAAGATGGAGACCAACCGTCTCCACTCCTTGATCTGCACCACCTTCGTCTTCTGCTATCTGTGGTCGATCGGTGGCAACCTAGTCGAGGGCTGCTGGGATCTGTTTGACACCTTCGTCAGAAACCAGTTTGAGGACAACGGAGACGCTAAGGTAAAGACAAGTGTTGAAGCGAGGTATTTGCAGTGGATCACAAGAATTTCAATGTTAAGTCTGGTCACAAGTACATCACAAGTCTGGTCACAAATACATCACAAGTCTGGTCACAAGAACATCACAAGTCAATCACATGTCTGGTCACAAGTCAATCACAAGTCTGATCAGATGTAAATCACAAGTCCGGTCACAAGTCAATCACAAGTACATCACAAGTCTGGTCACAAGTACATCACAAGTCTGGTCACAAGTACATCACAAGTCTGGTCACAAGTACATCACAAGTCTGGTCACAAGTACATCACAAGTCTGGTCACAAGTACATCACAAGTCTGGTCACAAGTAAATCACAAGTCTGGTCACAAGTACATCACAAGTCTGGTCACATGTACATCACAAGTCCTGTCACAAGTACATCACATGTCTGGTCACAAGTCAATCACATGTCTGGTCACAAGTCAATCACAAGTCTGATCAGATGTAAATCACAAGTCCGGTCACAAGTCAATCACAAGTCTGGTCACAAGTACATCACAAGTCTGCTCACAAGTACATCACAAGTCTGGTCACAAGTACATCACAAGTCTGGTCACAAGTACATCACAAGTCTGGTCACAAGTACATCACAAGTCTGGTCACAAGTACATCACAAGTCTGGTCACAAGTACATCACAAGTCTGGTCACAAGTAACAGGGTATGAACAAAGACAAAGGTATACTTTTGTCACAGTTCATTTGGATAGCTTGAGATTTAACTTGGGATTGGTCATCTTTTTATCGATGTGTGATGGACTTGTGATAATTTGTGATCTGTCGAAAGTACAACAACACCAGCAAAAAATCTTTAAGTGCATCTTAAAGATTTTACAAACTTCTTCAAATATCTACTCTCAAACATGCCAAGCCTGAAATCACATTTTGTTCCCTGGTAACCGTACCTTCCGCAGCTGAATACCAGCGGTGACCTATGGAGCTGCTACATTGACTTTGACACCAAGCGCATGGACATGTGGGAGAAGATTATCCCCACCTTCAAGTACGACCCGGAACAGCCGTTCTTTGATATGCTGGTACCCACCATGGACACCGTGCGCTTTGGCTACCTCATGGAGAAACTACTGAGCGTGAACCGGTCGGTGCTCTTCACCGGTACTACAGGCGTAGGAAAGGTCAGTGAAATATCTCTCTTAGTGATATTGCAGTGTCATTTGTGTATTAATACTTTGGTCACTGAAACGCCTAGAACCACCCTGCCTATTACTGTAGCGCATAGCGGGCGAGCTGAAGTCTCATTGTTTGTGCTACTGCTGTGACAAATTACGTTGCTAATAAGCCATTTGCGTGTTAAATTTGAATAAAATCTGGAACGCTGACTTAATACAATGCTTTGCACGTTTTAACCTAGCATTCTCCCGACCAAAGAGACTGTTACTATATCACGTGATTCGGGGCAAGCCTTATGCTAGCAACCCCCAGCTCCGGCATGGTCTGGTGTCTTTGTGCCATTCTCACCCATTGTGAACGATGTATTGGTGCTGAGCGTCTCTTGAGTAACTATGCAAGAGCTTGCCCCGAATCATGTGATTAGCAACAGTGTCTTTGGTCTGGAGAATTCACAGTTAAAATGTGCCAAGCATTCTGAGCAAGTCATTGTACCAGACGTTTTTCAAATGTAAATCCCAAAGGGTATAGGTTACTCGCAAATGGCTTATTGTCAGAAGTGCTCTCACCCTCCCTACCAACAATGGAACCACCCCCTGCAACAAACCCAGGTGCCAACTTCAATTGCCAGCACATCAACTCCAACACCAGCATTATTGGACCTAACAATGCCACATACACCATCAAAGGCTCATTCAGTTGCACCTCAAGCAATGTGATTTATGCTATCACTTGCCAACAATGCCCTCCAGCTGTATACATTGGACAAACTGGACAGACACTAAGACAATTAACGCATGAATAACCACAAGTTTGACATCAGGAATAAAAACACAGAGAAACCTGTTGCTGAACAATTTTAATCTCCCTGGTCACAATTTAAGCCAGTTAAGAGTTGTGTACTCCAACAAAGGGTATTCAAAACTAGGATGGACAGAGAAGCAGCAGAACAAAGGATCATCCTGACACTGGACTGTGTTGGCAGAGGGTTGAATAGAGATCGTGGCTTTTTGTCACACTACGGCACTGACTTGTTACCATCCTTTGTTTAGATTGTACTGGACTGTATGTAAACCTTGGTTGAAGTTGTTTTTCTTCATTGCATCTGATGAAGTAGTTGTTGCTACGAAAGCCTATGCACAAAGTTTTCTTTAGTTAGTCATTAAAGTGCTACAATCGTTTTGTTTTACTGTTGCTATTGTTGACAGTAACACATGTGTCTATGGAAAGTGGTTGTGGCTGTGGCTGTGGCTGTGGCTGCTTTCAAAGGCACACCTGTAATTGCAAGCCGTAGCCAAAGAGATGCACGTTCCCTGGGGCTGTTACATTGACTGCTCTTAATATGAAAGGTTTTATCATAAACCCAGGTCAAATATCAAGGCTTTGTTTACCCTAAATGAACAGTTTCACTTTGTACAGCAGAAAAAAATTGGTAGAAAAAATTGGTTGTTTATTTCTGAAGTATGCAGGGATTTTTTGAGGGTGTTTTTGCTTGGTAGATCCAGTAACAAAAGTTTCTTAGGCCAAAAAAAAAAGTCTCCGGTTTCTGGTATGCGCGCACGTCGCCGTAGCCATGCGCATCGGCAAAATGAAAAAGTTTTTTTTCAATACAAGATGATGTTTCAAAACCGCCAAACTCACTGTTTTGACTGGAATTCTGCTGCTGCACAATTTTAACGAGTTTTTAGAAGGGGTTATGATCGAGAATAAGATTTATGTGGCCTCTCTGGACTCCCATATATTTGCACTAAGTTTAGTCGGGCACCATTTGCAGTCATCAGCCGACATTTGAAGCCAAAAAAAAAAAAAAAAGGTAAAAAAAAAAAAAAAAGCCGCGTCGCCGCACCACTTTTGGGGCAAGCTCCATACCAGAAACCGGAGACTTTTTTTTTTTGGCCTTAGGGTTAGTACAAAAAAATTCTGTCAGTACTAAATACACAGAATGATGATCACGAGCGCATAATTCAGGCATGCAACTTTTCCTCAGATCAACTGATTATTGCTCTTTGTTTAATTGCCATGTCTGCCATTAAAAATTGAAAGAAAAAAAACATTGCACAAATCTTTTGAAGTCTTGGAAATTCCTTCTTTTTTGTGTGTGGCCTGACTGTTGCATGCCTCGGTACTGGCATCAGCAAAACAGATTTTCAAGAAAAAAAATGACTTTAGAAAAGAAAAAAATCCATGGTCTTGTTTTCCTCTATACTTCCAGTCTGTGATTGCGAGGGGCTTGTTGGATGGTATCAGCGAGAAGGTCAACTACGTCCCTGTCTTCATCAACTTCTCAGCCCAGACGACCAGCATCCGTACGCAGGAGATCATCGAGGGCAAACTGGAGAAGAAACGCAAGACCATCTTAGGTGAGTCGGACATTCTTCCCAAAATTAAATAATTCTCACTTGGTAGAGCACCCTCACAATGTTTTGGACATTGGGGGTTCATATCCCTGTTCAACCAAAGCCTAATATTGATTTTAAAAAATCACTTCATAGGTAATACTGGCCTATCTTACAATATTGTGCACTTGATAAATTACTCTGAGTCTTTAGCAATTTTGAACAATTCAGCATACAAAATATTTCTGCAAGTTTAAAAATAAAAAAAAATCCAATAGTTGCTTAGGTGACACTCGAACCTGCAACCCTCTGCTTTTGAGTGCAGAGGTCTTAACAACTGACCAACTTTTTCAGGGTTACAAAATTTTACATTACTCTAAACACGAAATATAATCAAATGTCGGTATTCCAATTAAGTTTGAATTTTGTCTTTTTTCTTTTACTAAGGTGCCCCGGCCGGCAAACGTATCATCATTTTCGTTGACGATCTGAACATGCCTAAGCTGGACACCTACGGCTCCCAGCCACCCATTGAGCTCCTCAGACAGTATCAGGACTTCCGGGGGGTCTATGACCGGGAAAAACTCTTCTGGAAAGAGATTCATGTAAGTTTTGATGAAAAGACAGAATTGTAGTCGAGGTAATTCGAATGGATCGCAAGTCCTCACAGGTTCTTCACAAGTCCTCACAGGTTCTTCACAAGTCCTCACAGGTTCTTCACAAGTCCTCACAGGTTCTTCACAAGTCCTCACAGGTTCTTCACAAGTCCTCACAAGTTTGTCCAGTCCCAAGTCGACTCGCAAGCTATTCCTGTTTTGTAACAAAAGCATTCCTCTGTTCTTGATTATCCCCAGTTACTGGACTTGTGACTGGACTTGTGATTGACTTGCGATGTACATGTGACTGGACTTGTGATTTACTTTGACTGGACTTGCGATTGACTTTGTGATTTACTTGTGACTGGATGTGCGATTGACTTGTGACTGGACTTGTGCTTTACTTGTGACTGGACTTGTGATTGACTTGTGACTGGACTTATGATTGACTTGTGATTTACTTGTGACTGGACTTGCGATTGACTTGTGATTTACTTTGACTGGACTTGCGATTGACTTTGTGCTTTACTTGTGACTGGATATGCGATTGACTTGTGACTGGACTTTTGGTTGACTTGTGCTTTACTTGTGACTGGACTTGTGATTGACTTGTGACTGGACTTGTGATTGACTTGTGACTGGACTTGCGATTGACTTGTGACTGGACTTGCGATTGACTTGTGATTTACTTGTGACTTGCGATTTACTTGTGACTGGACTTGCGATTGACTTGGGATTTACTTGTGACTGGACTCTCAATTGACTTGTGATTTACTTGTGACTTACTTGTGACTTGCGATTTACTTGTGACTGGACTTGCGATTGACTTGTGATACATCACAATCCCTTAGGCTACAATACTAACAAAAACACTAAAAGAGGTCAGATTGTAATAGTTTGTATGGAGTTTATTGCATAAAACAAGAGATTTTCAAGAAAGTGAATTGACAGCATGTGAGACTTTGAAGTTTGAATTTCTTCCAAGAATAATGATGGTTTTATTTTTGGAGGGTTTCAAATGAACTTCTTGCACCATACCCACATGATAAAAGGACAGATGACTAACTGCAGGAAAACTGTATTCCAGAAATTGGCTATGAAGTTGCAAAGTGATGTACTATGTTGTGAATCACTTATTTTTAAACAAATTGCTCTGTGTACTTTCTTTGGCCCCAGGATGTGACATTATCGGCAGCGTGTGCGCCCCCCGGCGGTGGGCGTAACCCTGTCACCCCTCGACTCATGAGACATTTCAGTATGCTGTGTGTGCCCACTGCGTCGGACCACAGCCTCAAGCATATATTCATGGTAAGTCTACGACAGGGATAAAAGGAATATGGCAAAGTAGACTGTCTTTAGGCCGTCCTGTACATCACTCAAATGTTTGGGTATTATTCCCCGAATCGCCCAATTTAAAACGCCGTTCTGCCCCAAATTGCCTGAGCAAGGTGTGGATTCAACAAGCAATAAAACGATGGGAAAGAGTGTTGCAACCTGACGCCGCTTTTTTCTTAATCTATCATCTCAACAAAGGTCATTCGTTGCAAAAATGTTGACAAGACATGAATCTGGGACTTAGAAACGTTTCCAATTTAGTTAGGAAATATTTTCTTGATTCCCCATAGACTTTATACACAACTGCTTAAATGGCGTCTGCATAATACGTTCTTTCCAAACGATGTACTAAAGATGCTGATGGGTTAATGTGAGTTGAATTCCACATCACGAAACAGTCTTGCTAAATAATTTGTTTGTTTGTTTTTATGCCAATTTCTGTACTTTGCAAACCCTGAAGAATCCCACATTGATTTGTTAACTCTTTCGCTACGGAATTAAATTTACCTTTTTCGTCCCAACTGGACGTAATTAAAAGCTGAAAATTCCGCCGAGCGTCGATGTGGGCGCCGCCATCTTTGAATGTATTTCCGTAAACAAACTGCTCACAATAACAAAAAGTGCACCCCGGCCAGACGGAGAGCCGCTGGCAGCGGCTCAAACTAGGGTCAGAGGTTATACGATATAAATTATGTAGATATGGCTCACGTCATGGGGACATCATGTTTATTCACAGCGACGCAACCGAGCCGCTGCCAGCGGCTCTCCGTACGACCTGTACAATTTGTATGGGCCGCTGTCAGCGGCTCGCTGTAGCGAAAGAGTTAACCCATAAGATCCTTCCTCCCCCCCCCCCAACCACCTGCTTGTTACTCCCTGTACCGCCCCAAACTGTCCCGGCACTCTATGGTTTCAGGAATTCATCGGGAAATAATTACAATGTAATACAATGTAGTACAGGCTCCAATGGATAAACTTGGGTTGTTCTTTTTTTCTAGTCTATCATCAACGGATTCCTGCACGACTTCCCACCAGCCGTCAAGGGCACGGCCGAAGCCATCGTGGGAGCGGCCGTGGAGATCTACGGTCGCATGAGTACCGACCTGCTGCCGACGCCGGCCAAGTCTCACTACGTCTTCAACCTCAGAGATCTCTCAAAATGCGTACAAGGTAAACAATTATGATTCAGTGTCGGGTACTTCCAAGTCCGAAGTTGAAGTTAAAGGTGGCTAGGAACATCGGTAATTAATCGGAAAAGCACCTGTGGATTTGATATGAAAACACCTTGGTCAAAGTGAAGCTAGGGATGGTACCACACACCCTGTGAAAATTATTCCACCAGAAATGGTTCTAATCCAAAGAAAACAGTCATTGCAGGTGCCTGTAAAAATAAAGTCTGCTTAGGCCAAAAAAAAAAAAGTCTCCGGTTTCTGGTATGGAGCTTGCCCAAAAAGTGGTGCGGCGACGCGGCTTTTTTTTTTTTTTACCTGTTTTTTTTGCTTCAAATGTCGGCTGATGACTGCAAATGGTGCCCGACTAACTTAGAGCAAATATATGGGAGTCCAGAGAGGCTACATAAAGTTTATTCTCGATCATAACCCCATCTAAAAACATGTTAAAACTGCGCAGCAGCAGGGTTCCAGTCAAACCAGTGAGTTTGGCGGTTTTGAGACATCATCTTTTGTTGAAAAAAAAACTTTTTCATTTTGCCGACGCGCATGGCTACGGCGACGTGCGCGCATACCAGAAACCAGAGACTTTTTTTTTTGGCTTTATGTATGTGTGTTATGTATGTCAGTTACAGGACTCAGAATTTTGTGCATATGAGTTTTCTGTTTTCTCCAAATGTTTAATATCCACTGAGCTATTAACATCAGCAGGTTAGTTGTTATGTACCCTTCTTTGGATTTTGAGCAGTTTTGTTGCTAGAAATTTGTTTATTTATTTTTGTTTTATTTAACCAGGGTAACCCCATCAGCTTTCAGAGAACTGTTCTCCCTGGAATTAAGTAAACTTTAAAACAACAAACTACAAGAAAACTAAAAAAAAATATAAAATAGAAATTAAAAATTACAGTAAAACAAGTTGATATAAATACAAAAAGGTTAGAAATTTTATTAGATTATAAGAAAGCATAAAAAGGTAGCAGGTAAATTAGAATTAATTTCAAGTAAAATAAATAGTCCCCATCCCCCTTCCAGTTCAAGTTGTTGAATGTGTTTAACATCAGATCGCAGACAATCAAATGAAAAAAATGCACAAGGAGCAAATGATCTGGATGTTTGCATCTGATTGTCTTGTCTAGAGCTATGGTCTAGATCTTTGACAATGAGGCCATTGATGATGATAATGATGATGATGACAATATTATTGTGTTGATGTTTTCAAACTCGTATCCTCCTCATGTGCAGGCGTACTGCAGGCCGACCCGGGCGTGATCCGCGACGGCGTCGGCATGTTCCGTCTCTTCTGCCACGAGTGCCAGCGCGTCTTCCACGACCGTCTGATCAACCTGGAGGACAAGGCCTACTTCAACGAGATCATGGCCGAGATGGCCAGCAAGCACTTCAGTCAGAACATTGAGCCGGAGACCTTCGTCAAGAAACCGATCATCTTCGGGGATTTCATGAAGATGGGCGCCGAGGAGAGCGACAGACTGTACGAGGACATCATGGACTTGAATAAACTCAGGAACGTCTTGCAAGATGTGAGTAGATTTACTTACCTTTTTTCAATTGTCAAACAAAAAATTCACATGCTTAGAAATTTTTTTGAATGGGTATACAAACCTAAAACCTCTGAAAAACTCTGACCTTCCACTTATTGAGCAATACATAATTGTTGACCATAATTGACCACTTTTTTGAGTAGCCATTGACTTTTCTCATTCAGTAAGGTTAATATTGGGAGTCATCTTCTTTTGTCCACAGTACCTGGACGACTGCAACTTGGCATCCTCCAAAGAGATGAAACTGGTGTTCTTTGTGGATGCAATCCAGCATGTTGCAAGGTAGGTCAGACTACTCGTCTGTCTAAGCACTTCAAAAAATGTCCCGTCAACACCTTAGGGCCCGTCTCAATTCATATCCGGGAGGAGTTTCGAACAAGTTGCAACAGTGTATCGGGTATAAGTCGCAGGAGTCTTAACAACTTCCCCGCAATCTTTCCGCAATGAAGTTATCAGTTTTGGTGAGTCAAGCGGTTGCTAATGAAAATCTTCTAATGAAAAATGAGCTTCTTCCAGACAAAGTGAAATCTACTCGCAACTTGTCCAGAACTCGTCAGGATATGAATTGAAATAGGCTCTCAATGCTGTGTTAATGAAAGTCAAATGCATGATACAAGCAAGAGATATCAATTGAATTCTAAAAAATGAGAAGAATCAAGTAAATTTAAAGCTATAGTCCATCATTTGCAGCCATCCGAAAAGTAACTCGCGTAATTATTGTTGAAAAACAAACTTGGTTGAAAGATAGTAAGGGAACTAAACTCCCTGTGAAATTATTCTCTCTGGCAAGCTGTCATTTTGAAGTAATCAACCAAAGAAGGCCTTTCCAACGGTGCGTCTTAAGAAAATTTAAATTAGTAGTACGTTTTGTTATTCAGCGAAGCGCGCGCAAGCATTGGCACGACGTACATGCGCGCACGATTGCTTTAATTCGTCGGATCAGTGGGCGACGTCGCATATAGCTGCAATTCAAAACAATTCAAAACATGATTTATTAACTTTTGATTTGAAATTGAGATCCTAGAATGCTGTTTTTCTCGGAATATACAGCTGAAGCTTAGCTGAAACTTCATCAGGTTAGTTGTTCAGTATCCTTCATTAGATTTTGAACACTTTTGTTGCTTCAAACGAACAGAATGCACAAATTACAAATGATGGACTATATCTTTAAGTATAAGGTCTAGATTTCAGTCCTACTTGTGAAGATTTTTCTCACTAGTTCTAAGAATCACGGAGCACAAAGATATTGTGTTGTTGAAAGGCAATCCTGGTATTTAAGTTTAGCGGTGATTACTATGGCTCAGAATCACGGAGCACAAAGATATTGTGTTGTTGAAAGGCAATCCTGGTATTTAAGTTTAGCGGTGATTACTATGGCTCAAAATAATGACACTAAACTCATTTGTTTTTGACAATGATAGGATTATCCGCATCATACGACAGCAGCGTGGTAACGCTCTGCTAGTAGGCGTCGGCGGCACCGGCAAGCAGTCCCTGACCAGGCTAGCCGCTCACATCTGCAACTACAAATGCTTCCAGATTGAACTGTCTCGCGGCTATGATTACTCCTCCTTCCATGATGATCTCAAGAAGCTGTACGAGTTAGCCGGCGTCCAGAACCTGAACACCGTCTTCCTGTTCACCGATACACAGGTTGGTTTCCTTTGGGAAAATCTTCAAAAGAAACACCTTTTGTAAGACATTTTAAGAGGGCAGTGTCGTATGTAAGTTAAGACGTAATTACATCTGTTTATTTTTTTTATAAATGATTTGGTTGTCATATTCTGTACAGAAGGTATTCACCGCACATAAAACACAGAAGAAAACAAAACACACAAGTAGCAATAAAGATTCTAGACTGAAAGAGTTTCAGACAAAAAAAAAAAAAAATACACTTTGGAGGACCAAAAATTAACAGTTTTTAGAAAGTCTTTAATTTAACGGTTGTGGCACTTTTTGTTCTATGTAAGGAAGATCTTTGAATTGTCTTTAGCTAAAAACAACAAGGAAGCAAAACGGCAATAATGAAAGAGTGAGAAAGTCGATTTTAGGCAGTTCTTTTATTTATACAAAATATTACATAAAGTTGCTTCATCATTGTTCTACTTATACGATATTATTTTGTATGATCCTTGGGGTTTTGGAGCAGCCGAGGTTCTCAAGGTTTTAATACACAGTTCGTATTGAGGTGTTTTTTGTGTCAAAATGGTGACAAGTTAAAGCATTAGAATGAATATGAAAGATTAGATTATTTACCAATCTCACCAGATAAGTCCAGATTTGCTTTGCTCTGCACCCCTAGATTGTAGTAGAGGGGTTCCTCGAGGACATCAACAACATCCTGAACTCCGGCGAGGTGCCCAACCTCTTCGAGGCGGACGAGTACGAGCGCGTTGTCATCGGTTGCCGGCCGGCCGCCAAGGAAGCGGGCATCCCCGAGGGCAACCGGGACGAGATCTTCAACTTCTTCATCAACCGAGTCCGGCAGAACCTTCACATCGTGCTGTGCATGAGCCCCGTCGGCGACGCCTTCCGCTCGCGCTGCCGCATGTTCCCCTCGTTGGTCAACTGCTGCACCATCGACTGGTTCACTGAGTGGCCGCGCGAGGCGTTGCTGTCCGTCTCGGAGACGTTCTTTGAGAACGTTGATCTGGGCGCTGAAGGCATGAAGGTATGGAAGCCATAGTTTGGATACTATTCACAGTTCAATTTCTCGGCGCTAAGCAGGAAATCACTGCTAACTGTAGATTATTACACAGGTTAGCAAGAAATGTTGTCTTTTGTCCATGTGTTCCTAATGTAACGAAGGATCCTGTGCCTACAGGCGCTGAAATTATGTCAGAATTTGACACTGGAGTTCATTTTCTCATTTTCTTTAAAATGAAATTTTCTCCCCTTTCAGAAAAAAAAATCTGACAAATTCCTGTAACTCTTTTCTCAAAAGTTTGCTGTTGGTTGTTGAAATTTGTTTCCTGATCAGACTTTCAAGTTGGTACAACTCAAGATATGTAAAATTTCTAAGGATCCTTTGTTACTTTAGATCACTGTTAACATGAGAAATTTTGTGTAATCAGTGGTTTTATTTTTGTTGTAAAACAGATTTCATTTTTACAGCAAGTGTTGCTTTCAGAGTTCACCGTGAGGTTGAAGCTGGAATTATGGACATCATATTGGTGATTTTCCTATATTCCTGTCGTATTTTCAGGGTAAGATTGCTGAGATGTGTGTGGAGATCCATACCAGCGTCAGCACCATGGCGGAACGTTTCTACTCCGAGCTGCGCCGTCGCTACTACACCACACCCACCAGCTACCTGGAACTGATCAACTTGTATCTCTCTATGCTGTCTGAGAAGAGAAAGTGAGTCACACAGCATACAAGCCGACATTTTGTCTGACCTAAGGAGCTTGGCCTCATTGGTAGGACTTGCGACCCTTCATTGGAGGGTCAGGAATTCGAACCCTACTCCTGGGCCATGTGCTGGGTTTGAGCAATTTACCTCAAACCCCTGTGTGTCTCTTCCTCAAGGTTGGGCACTGGCATTGGCTAGGGAGTATGAGCTCCGTGCCTTAACCCTTTTACCTAACAACGACGTCCCATGGGCGGGACATTTAGCTGGTTGACGCGCACCGTTCCTTGTGTGTGATGCACGTACACCAGGGGATTTGTACTATGTACACGCAGTGGCCGCGCTTTGCGGCAAATGAATTGCAGTCAGGCAAGATGGCGTCCGTCGATCACCCCAGCTGTACTTCCTTTGCCGGTGAGGGGGTACTTGTGAACGGAGCGGATGCTTTGTGATAGACTGACATCTCATCAAAGGGAGAAATATTCTCAGTTGTAGTTGAGATATTTGTGATGGATCATAAGTGAATCACAAGTCCAGTCACAAGTAACAGGGGATGCATAACAACCAAGGAGTGCTTTAGTCATAGTGCATTTGAACAGCTTGTGACTTGAGTTGGGACTGGATGACTTGTGATGGACCTCTTAAGACTTGTGATTGACTTATGATGGACTTGTGATGATTTCTGATCAGTCTCAAGTGCCTTGACCACAACATCACTCAGTCCTTTTATTCATTTAACACTGCTTTCCCTGTACCCCCCCCCCCCCAGGCAACTGGTGAATGCCCGCGACCGCGTCAAGAATGGCCTGACCAAGCTACTTGAGACCAACCAGCTGGTAGCTGACATGGAGGTTTCTCTGACGGCCCTGGAGCCGGTCTTAAAACAGAAGTCCATCGACACGGACAAGCTGATGGAGAGGCTGGCGGTGGATCAGGAGGCTGCTGATCAGGTACGTCCGAAGGTCAAAGGTCACAGGTCATTATGTCAGAGACGGTAGTCTTGATTTTAATGGAGAGACTTGCGGTGCTTACCGAACTCTGGAAGTTCCTGGAGTGGCTTCAACTCAAGCTTGGTTTTGTTTCTACCACAAGATTTATAAGAATCCTGCAACATTCTCACCAACAATTGGCCATATGTGACAAGATTCTGTGTCTCAAAAGCAGAAAATGGACCAATATCGCATTGGAGACTGTTCATGCAAAGGACTAAAATAATGAAGCCAAAGCCTGGAGGCAGAGCTGGAAACAAATCCGTAATTTCATAAACCCCAATCCTGTTGGTCAGAAAGTCAATCAGTCGTAATATATAACCTTTTGATACCGCTCGCAACAGGTGCGTAAAGTCGTTCTTGACGACGAGGCGACAGCCAAGGTCAAGGCGGAGGAGACCCAGGCCATCGCTGACGATGCCCAGCGGGATCTAGACGAAGCTCTACCGGCCCTGGAGTCAGCTCAGAAGGCCCTGGATGCCTTGGATAAGAATGACATCTCCGAGATCAAGGTGTTCAACAAGCCGCCAGATATGGTGTTGACTGTCATGGAGACAATCTGTATCCTTCTGGGTGTCAAGTGAGTTCCTAGTCTTGTCAGAAACATTTCTGGACCCTTTTGCTGCTCACTATTTATGCTTCTCCCTTGCGCTATGAACTCTCTGCATAAACAGTAAACGACGCTTCGTGATCCCGGGTAGCCATTTGTTTTTTTCCAATTTGGTACCTGGTTCTAGCACTGCCCGTAAATGCACACTCCTAGTTTACGTGCGTATGGCCTGAAGTATCTTCACAAACTTTTATTGTCTATGCATGAACATCAGCTGGACAGTGGCTAAAGCATTCTTCAAGTCCATAGCTGCTAATTATTACGAATTTTTTGCAATTATTACAAATTTTGTGTTAAATTACGAAAATACGAATTGCCACTAAAAAATTATGAATTTCCCATTTTCTACCTCACGAAAAAAAAAGATACTTGTTAAGTATCGTTTTTGCCCGAAAACCTCTGGCGAAATGTAGGCCCTATTTTACGATAATGGATGGACTTGTGACAAGGTTAATAAGCAATGCTTGAGTTTGAGTTTATCACGTCCAGAAAAGATAAATCAGCATGCGTTTGCAAGGTATGTTGGCAGGATATTTCTATCGTATATGGTGGCCTTAAATGTGTGTAAAAACATACAAACTCGAAACTCAACATCGATAGCATGCATCTCAGAAAAATATGTCCACATGTTATTATTGTTATTATTTACAGACGGTAAAACAAAATTTATAAAAAAAAAAATAATAATTTTTTTTTTTTTTTATTATTATTATTATTATTTTTTTTAAAATTATCCTATGGCCTACAGTACATTATTAATCACAACAAGAAGGGTATGCATGTATGTGTACGTGTATACCTTGTTACTATACGTAATGTTATAAGCTGGTGGTACATACACTGTTGATATACGAGCAGTTGAAAATGACCACGCGGGTTGATTTCTAATTTGGAATTTGAAAAGTTGGCAGCTATGCAAGTCCCTCTCAACTGTCTCTTTGTAACTGAGTGAGGGGGTACTTTCCCAGACCCACAGCTTTCACCATAAGATAGAGCTACAACTTTCCTTTAATAGTGCTTGTAACTGTTGTAAGCCAAATTGATTTTCCCTTTGTGCACGTGTGAACAAGGAAAGCCAAACTCCATTTCGGCCAACATATGGTTCGAACCTGTGCATTATTGCCAATACAAAGAGCTTCCTTGAATCCACACATGGTATTTTCTGGGCTCTATAACTTATACATGGAAAAGATCCTACTCTGAGCACTTTGCAATCCCCGTCACACATGCTCAAAAAATTTGTTCTGAGCTTGGACTTTTTTTTGTTTCTAAATTTAATAGATTTTTAAAAAAACCTGGTATTTTCATGTCATTTTCTTCTCGTCAGGCCTGACTGGCCTAGTGCCAAGGGTCTTCTGAGCGACCCCAACTTCCTGAAGAGACTGATGGACTATGATAAGGACAACGTCCCCGATTCCTATCTCAAGAAGCTCAAGAAGTACATTGAGAACCCCAAGTTTGTGCCAGAGGTTGTCGAGAAAACTTCGAAAGTAAGAAACTTGATTTTCAAGATGTTTTTGTGATGGTGTCATTTACTTCTTTTCTGAGTTTTTTCCCCTTTTTTGTGTGTTTCTGAGAACAGTTTCGCTACATCTTTTTGTGCAGTGTACTCCGTTTGTCTGTAGAATTCTCCTGTTAACAGGTTCTTCTTGGAGTACAACTCAAAAACCTGGAAAAAAAGATACATACTGTCACCACAAGTTTGCTTTCTCACAGAGAAAGATTGTAAAAGTTTTCAAAGTATACTGAAAGTGCTCAAAAATACTCACGGAGTAATACCTGTTGCCTTTGTCATATTTCCATTTTTCTCGCCTCCACTGAGTCCACTCGGGGCTTGCCTAGGTAGGCTTTGGGTGTCCTTGAGCTTACAGACTAAGACGTGAATCGTTTTCAACACTAGTGAAGCATTATTGTTTGTCACGTGCATGAAGCCATATTTGATGAATTTTCTATCTTTCCTATAGGCTTGCAAGTCCATGTGCATGTGGGTGAGAGCCGTGGATCTCTACTCCAAAGTGTTCCGCACCGTGGAACCCAAGAAGAAAAAGTAAGTTACACTCAAAAACCCATTATTTTTAGAAACTTCTTTCTTGATACACCCTGCTGATCAATTTGTTTAGTGGTTCATTTTTATTTGGCAGTCGGCCGGAATAGCCCATGAAAGACTTTTGACTTATTTCCAGTGGGGTTCCTTGGTAGAAAATGAAGAATGAAATTACAGTTGTAGAGGTGGGAGGAAAATCTGGAATTACATTCCAAGGAAAAGCCAGGGAAACAAGTAGGGACTGAAAACCCGATCCACATGTTGGCTCAGACGGGATTCGAACTCGGGTCACTGCGGTCGAAGGCAAGGAAAGTACCACTATGTCAACCCGATCCCTCAAATAAGTCTTGCCCAAAGCACAGATCTGTAGTGGAGTGTCATGGCCTAGCGGTTAAGAACACCGGACTCATGCTCTGGTGTTTCAGAGGCAACAGTGGCGTGGGTTCAAGCCTGGGCCCGGACACTTGTGCCCTTGAGCAAGGCACTTAACCACTATTGCTTCGTCCTTCGGATGGGACGTAAAGCCGTAGGTCCCGTGTGTTGTGTAATGCACGTTAAAGAACCCAGTAACACTTATCGCTAAGAGAAGGGGTTTGCCCCGGTGTTTCTGGCAGTGGCTGCAATATGCGCCGCAGCACCTTGTAACCCTTAAAGGTGCTACATAATGGGTCTCATATTTCTCATATTGAGGGCCTCCATGGAAAGCAGTGCCCTGCACTGATCGGAGCTACCCTCACTAAAGATGACGTAAATAAAATAAAATAAACAAAAAGTATTAAGCTTTCAATATTCCCGATGCCACTGCTTCTTTTTTTAAATCAGTCTTAAATAAAGTTGCTTTCGAGTTTCGTCCTGAAAATAGATTCCCATTTCTAAATTGCTATTTTTCTAGCAATACAAAAATCATTCACTTTTGAATGAGACATCGACTGACAAAATCGTCCCATGTTAAGTTATTGAATTATTACATCACAATTGTGAATTATTGGCTGCCAAACAATTATTTTATTTTTTTGAAGTAGGCTGGTTCCCGCCCCACAACCAGTATTGATAATGTACAGACCGGGAGCAGATCTTTTTATTGCCGAAACGAAACAAAAATTTAAAGGGTTGCAGAAACGGGGAAAAAAAGAGGCTTTTGGTTGGAATAAAACATGCACGTTGAAAATTTATTAACCACTTCGCGCCGGGCTTATTTTTGCTGATAATTTCGAAATTTTCAAAAGGCAAAATGTCCCAGCCAACTTCTGATATACGGCCAAACACCACAAATACTGATTCGCAAGAGGGATTTCAACAGTATTTGTACGATATTTCTTGCCGATACCTCCTATGTTTCAAAACTCGGGGGGTGCACTGGAGCGTTAATTGTACAACAATAGGCATTGCGCAATGATCCACACAACGGTCAGCACACGGTCCCTCTCCATAGACTTCACAGACTTTGTGGGTGTGTACAAAAGGCACGAGGGATTAGCGTGTTTAGACGTCACGCGGAGGCGAGTCGAGGCAATCTTGACATCTTAACCCGTCAGTCGTGCCTGTGCACAAAAACAGGCAGTGGCTGTTTTAACGGCCTCCGACGCAAACTGGTTAATAGACAAAAATAAAATTTGTTGTAGAGCACGGGGAACTCAACTTTAACTTTGAACCTCTCTTTTACCCTCACTAACAGGCTGAAAGAGGCAGAAGACGAGCTGGCAGCAACCATGAGCGTCCTCAAGGAGAAACAAGACAAGCTAGCGGCCGTGGAAGCCCAGATCGCCGAGCTGCAGGCGTCTTACGACGCCAGCGTCAACGAGAAGGAAACGTTGGTCAAGACGATGGCTCAGACGGCCGGGCGACTCAAGAGGGCCGGCAAGCTGACCACGGCGCTGGGGGATGAGCAGGGACGCTGGCAAGAGAGTGTACTGGTAGGTGGCAAGAAAAATCAGACCATAGCACTGAAGTTATTTTCTCGCATTTGTGACATGTCATCACAAAGTCAGACTTTTTAAAAATCGAGATACTTATTTATCTGGATGCTGCAGAACAAGAGCTTTCAAATGGTATGCAACATTAAGGGGTACTGAGTTTAGTAACGGAAATATAGACCACCAACTTATTGAAGTTGCAAAACTGATTCTTGAGAAAATGGCACTTAAAAATCTTGCAGTTGTGTTACAGTGAATGAACGGTCAATTTATATCAACGGGATGAGATAGGTTTAAAAACGTTTGACAGAACAGAAATTTGGAGAAAGGTAGCACAGGACTTCAGATTAAGGTTCTCCTGAAAATATAAAAGTCGACCATCCCTTCAAATTTTGAATAGAATCACTTAATAAAAAAGATGAAATTCATTGGTTCATGTGAAAGAAAAAGTTTGAATTTTTTGTTCTGTCGTACAGGAATTTGAGAAGGAAATTGGCAATGTAGTGGGCAACGTGTTTGTGGCAGCAGCCTGCGTAGCTTATTTCGGAGCGTTCACCAGCTCCTACCGTGTGGAGTTAGTCAAACGCTGGACTGATTGCTGTAAGGAACTGGAGATCCCGGTGACTGATGAGTTGACACTACTCAAGGTAAATTATGGGATATTCTCCACCCCCACCCCCCTCCCTCACGGTGACTGCTGTGAGCCTTTGTAAAGATTTATTTGGTCTTTATTTTGCCGTTTCTTTCCACCAATGATGTATCTGTCAGTTTTATGTTGGCATTGGCAAAAGGATTCTTTAGTCTTAGAAATTGTGATTGCCAATATTCTGCTCGATGTAGACCATTTTCTAGAATTTCTTAGAAGTTTGTGCTGTATGCTTTTATTCATCTTTTATTTTTCTTCTGTCGTATGTCACAAAGTCAGTACGTGACCATTGTTATCTTAATAAAATTTATTTGAAATTGCCAGTAATTTTCTTTGGTAAACTGTTGCTTAAAAAACATCGAAATCCTATCTTTCATATTCTAGGTCCTAGCTGACCCATTTGAGATCCGTCAGTGGAACGCAGACGGCTTACCCAGGGATAACGTGTCCACAGAGAACGCCATCTTGGTGACTCGAGGACGGCGCTGGCCTCTGATGATTGACCCCCAAGACCAGGTGAGGTTGACCATCCCTTTTCGGCGGAATTTGGCAGGATAAAGCCTATCGACTATTACCTTACATGACTCCTAGAATTACTCTCTTCGCGCTCTTCAACAAATTCAATTTTCTATCTATTTTTCAATTTGTTATGTTTCCTTTTTTCTCTTTCGGGCATCAGCAACCCTCTGTAAAAGGCTGTTATTTGGTCGAATTTGTGCCTAAATTTTTGTTTGGCTGCCGATATTTGAATTGTTTTTAAAGAAATTAGTCCAGTAATTAAACTTAAGTGAATTTTTGTGATGATGTCTCATAAGTTAAATGGTAAAATCTGTTTTTTGGGGGTTGAAACTCGAAAATAGCACGGGGAGAGGAACTTTAAATACAACTAATGTGCCATTTAGTTCCAACACTCCAGGAGGATTTTTGTAGGATTTTGCAGGAATAAGGAAGGTACAATCAATAGTTATTTTATATATGACTTGATGTCCCTGGAAGTTAATATACATAGGATCTGCAATTAGTTCCCTACCATTCCTGGCTGGCCTACAGTGGCACACTTCGTGATCTTCATCTTCTTTTCGGCTATGTAGACATCTTAGATGTATTAACATCTTCCCCCCAGGCCAACCGATGGATCCGCAGCCGGGAGGCCAAGAACGGCTTGAAGGTGATCAAGCTGACTGACGCCAACTTCCTAAGAACCTTGGAGAATGCCATCCGTATCGGTATGCCGGTGTTACTGGAGGAGGTGGGCGAGACGTTGGATCCGGCATTGGAACCCATCCTACTCAAACAGACATTTGTCCAGGTAATTCTCATCTGAATTCCTAAGTTGAACAAAGATGTTGACTTGAGCGGGGTTTGAACCTGGGTCCTCCGGATTACAGTTCCAGGGCTCTACCAACTGAGCCATCCAGCCATATGTTGGTTTTCGCAATTTTTGTCTTTTTTTTTTTTTAAGAGACGCTAGTCAGAATCTTTAAACCTGTATATATGACATGCAGCCAGCGATCACGCCCTACGTCAATTCCAATCTCGCTCCAGTCCATTTGTTTTGTTCAACTTTGAAATCATTATAGTCAGTTTCCCTGTGTGGTTTAATTCTCATCTTGTCAGATTTTCTTAGTTTTTTACTGGAACTTAAATTTACGCCATCAACTTCTAGATCAGCTCCTTCAATTAGGCTCAGCATACCAGTTTACATCGAAATTCAGACCACGTGGAAAGGATGGATTTAGTCAGTATTTGAAAACTGGGTGTATGAATTTGCCTTTTTATTGAAATAAAACAGGGCGTCAAAGTTGCACTTTGACACCATACCTGCCAACTGTTCCGATTTAGGCGGAACTGTTCCGATTTCGGCGCTAAAAAGTGCCCGAAAATCGGAACGTCCCGATTTTCTGAGTGCGAGAGAAGAAGTAATACAAAAAATAAAATAAAAAATAAAAAATGCCCCAGCGCCGTCGCACGCGGTGGACGTATTGATGCTGTGGCCGTGTCCGAAACGGGCTTCCAGAGCTATGGTTATGTCTATTGTCAGCGCGTCCCCGCGTATTTTCAATGGGTACAGACCTAGACCTAGCTCTAGCCAACTGATTCGGATGCAGCCTAAGTTTGTTTTCCACACACGTTGTTTCTTCATAGTCTTCGGTGGTTTTTCGTTGATATTTTGACCGTGCTGAGTCGCACTTTTTTGTCAACGTTTTTGTATGAGCATTTCAACTGCAACATGGACCAGGAGGATGATTATACTGAAGGAGAAAAAGCAGCGATCGAGTCAAAAATTCCGAGAGGAATATCCTGAAAATTTTTAAAATGTGTATTGTAACATAACAGGCCTATACTAGGTATAGCACTTAGCAGGCTATACGGACAATGCAATGATGTACGAACTTTTCCAAATAAAATTGTACTTGTCACTGCTTGTACAGTGTACATGTAAAATGTATTACTGTGACTGAATATCTACATGATTAAACTGTGAAGCATGTAAGTCAGCAGTCATTTATAATTAAATTGTAAAATTGTTTGATCAGCAAAAACCGGCTGGAAAATTTAGATTAGTGTCATGTAACATTTTAGGCACATGTACATGTACATACTTTGTATGATTGCCCCTGGACCCAACTCATTAGCGCACGCGCGCGTTTGCGCCACTCACCGTGTGATGCGTAGGCACCCTGTTCCTCTTTCTGACTTTTCAATGTTGGCAGGTATGTGACACTGACTCCAAAATTCTCCGTTTAGCACATTGTACTCGGACAGTTGGTCAGTCAGTGACTCATAGGACAAAAGAGTGGCCCTTCGTGTCCAACAAAACAAACGTCAATGTTTGGCAAGTACCAGTATTAGACTCAACACTTGGTATTTTTATATTCCAATCAGGGCGGGCGACTGCTGATTCGTCTTGGAGACAGCGACATCGATTACGACAAGAACTTCCGATTCTACATGACCACTAAGATGTCCAACCCTCACTACCTGCCGGAGGTCTGCATCAAGGTCACTATCATCAACTTCACTGTCACCAAGTCTGGTCTGGAGGATCAGCTACTCAGGTTAGACAAGTGATCCATTTTCCAACCTTGTGCAGCTTCAAACAGAACTTTTCCCAGTTTACCAACCAATAGTCATGTAAGTTCTTGTGACTGAACACGTCATCCAGTGTTGGCATCTGAATTGAGGATTTCAGAAGTTTTTCTCCAGTGAAGTATCATGATACATTTTTTGGATTGTCTCGCAGTGACGTGGTACGTCTGGAGCGACCGGATCTCGAGGAGCAGCGTAATCAGCTGATCGTCCGCATCAACGCTGACAAGAACCAGCTGAAAGCCATCGAAGATCGCATCCTGAAACTGCTCTTTGAATCGGAGGGAAATATCCTGGATAACGAAGAACTGATTGACACCCTCAACAAGTCCAAGGTTTGACAGAGCTTTATTTTTTGTTACCCTTATCCTTTGAATTCTCTCCACAGCCCCCTCTTTACCAAAAGGGACGTTTTGTAGTGAATTTGTAGTAGAGTCAATTGCATGTCAATCACAGACCAATCACAACCCAATCACAGACCAATCACAATCCAATCACAATCCAATCACAGACCAATCACAAGTCAATCACAGACCAATTACAACCCAATCACAGACCAATCACAATCCATTCACAATCCAATCACAGACCAATCACAAGTCAATCACAACCCAATTACAGACCAATCACAACCCAATTACAGACCAATCACAATCCAATCACAGACCAATCACAAGTCAATCACAGATCAATTGCAAATCTATCACAAAATCAGTCGCAAGCCAAATATCACAAGTCAAGTCACAAGTCAGGTCGCAAGTCACATTTGATTAACTTTGACCAAGGAACTTTGTCTGAGTCCATGAGAAAAGTTTGGGACTTACCGTTACAAGACTGGACTTGCCATAAAACTTGTGATTGATATGTGTTGACTTACGATTAACTTGTGATGATTTGTGATGGTTTGTGATTACCTCATTTCAAAGTCTGTGATTGTTTTGGTAAAGAACATCAGCAGGTGTATTTTTTTGGGGGGTCGGGGGAAGGTTAAAGTTAACATTATTTCAAGCCCTCAGTTAGTTATTAAAATCCTGTTACCTTTATTTTTTATTTAAGAACAAAACAGTTGACAGAAAAAGAGGTATGCTTTTAACCCTAACGGTCCTAAATCCTCCAATTTTATTATGTTTCAGATACCTTTTAGGGTTAGGTTCGAATCCAGCTTTAGTCACTATTCTTTGTTTAACCAAACCATGCTTTTCCTTTTTAATCCAGGTGACATCTGGAGTGATCTCGACCCGTCTCAAGGAAGCGGAGCAGACGGAAGAGAAGATTACCTTAGCTCGTGAGAAGTACCGTCCCGTGGCTGCCAGAGGCTCTGTCATGTACTTTGTGGTTGCTTCGTTGGCTGAGATTGATCCCATGTACCAGTATTCACTCAAGTACTTCAAAAATGTAAGCTTAATCTCTTTCGATGGCAGGCAGAGCATAAAACAACAATTTAACACCTCTGGTTCAATGCACAATCGAAACAAATTTTTACTTCATGTCAATGGAAGAGTCACTACTTCACCCCAACTTTCCCTGAACCACTGGAGTTCAGTGTTAATTCTTTTCCTTTTCTCGTCAACAGTTGTTCAACCAGTGCATTGAGAGCAGTGAGAAGAGCGACAATCTGGACACCAGACTTAAGATTCTCCTGCGCCAGACTACTATAGCAGTCTACACTAATGTTTCCAGGTACAAGACATAAAATAACTCCGTCAATCACTGCACCTGCTGAAACCGACCAGGTTACCATTACTCATTGTACATCCCAAATTCTTAAAAGTTTAAGGCATTACATGACGGATTTTGGATTTTTGCAGTGATACTTTTACGTCGCAACTATAGCAATGGCCCCAACTGTAGC
The DNA here is from genome assembly GCA_029964075.1 of Patiria pectinifera. Lineage (NCBI taxonomy): Eukaryota > Metazoa > Echinodermata > Asteroidea > Valvatida > Asterinidae > Patiria > Patiria pectinifera. Next base: position 6,291,594 of record CM057143.1, read on the forward strand.
TGGGACTGTCCCAACTATACGAGCCATTGCTAAAGTTATGGAATAACAGCATCTCCCTGTGGTACACCGAAAAAAAATTCAACAAAGTATGAACCAATTAAGATGTTATTTTATCCAATTTAATACTGATTTGGTAGCTCTGGTTTTGAAAAACCCAAAGTTCAGTTGAAAATGAATTGTGTCTTGTCCTGTTGTTTATTTAAAACTTGAGTAAACTTTTAACATTTTACATTTCTTTTCCTTCTTTTTTTCAGGGGTTTGTTTGAGGTTCACAAGTTGGTGTATTCCTTTATGCTGTGTGCCGACATCATGAGACAGGAGGAGAAGATCGGACCGACAGAATGGAACTTCTTCCTACGTGGCACGGCCGGAATGGACAAGGTAAAAAAATAATAACTCATGATTAGGCCAAACAAAAAAAATATTCGGTCTCTGGTCAGACCAAAGTTCCGGAATTGACGCGGCGACATGTTTTTTTTTTTTTTTTTTCAAGCTTGGATTGTACAGACAAGGTGGGGTACTATTTTGCTTTTTTGGTGTCCTCATGTACATTGGTGTCCTCCATAATTTGCCTTGATGCTTTCGATCATTTGCCTTGGTGCAATTTCCCATTCCTTGGTGCTCTTTGGTAAAAAAAATTGAGGAGGTGCAGAAATAGAGGGCGCTGTTGGAACTACCGCGGAACATTTTTTTTGGCCTTATATCACTTTTATTACAGATTGAGTAAAAACCCTGTGTTTGCTCTATTTGTTTCTACAATATTTTTGTATGTGTTGAAAGCTACATTTTCAGAAAAGATGTGATGAAATTTTCGATTTTTTTTTTAAATATTTGCCATTGAATGCATTTTCTTATTCGATATATATGGCCAAAACACTTTATATTTTATCTTGAAGGTGTATAAATTGGCATATTTTGTTTCCATTGTGGTCGTGTTTATTTTTGTAATGATTTCTGTTTAAAAGTGTATATGATGTTAAATAGATTTTAAAATAGCTTGTTATAATTAAACAATTGGCAAAACAGAAAGTGTAACTCGTTCTTGCAGAATCACACAGGATTGGGCATAGCCTGTAGGCAAGAAGAAAAGTCATTTTTAGAAATACTGTTAACGATTTGGGGAGTCAGGTTGGCGTAGCAGCACTTTCCTCGCCTTCCACCGCTGTGACCCGGGTTCGATTCCTGACTGGACCAATATGTGGATGGATACTTCATTTCGTAGGTTTTCCCCAGAATATTATTCCCGGGTTTTCCTCCCACATCTAAAACTGTAATCTCTTCACATTGTCTTCGCTTTACTGGGCCCCATTTGAGACCAATGGATTCCACTGAATGGGCTACCCGTTTAAAATAATAAATAAATAAATAAATTCAAAAATAAACAAATATTCTGTGTTCTTTTCATCTTTAGGAGCGACCACCCAAACCAGACATACCTTGGCTGTCAGATCAAGTGTGGAACACCACCGTTGATCTAGATGACACAGTCCCTGCCTTCAAGGGTTTATTGAGAGACATCCAGGCTACCCCTGTCAACTGCAAGATAGGACGTCTAGAGGTATATATACACTCCTAAAGGAACTCTTAGATTTCTCTTGAAAGTTGAAACAGAAACGATTGGCCTACATCAATAAGACTTCAGTGTTTCTTGGCTGTTGTCATTCATTAATGTCAACTTCAGATTAATATCAAAATTGGTCTATTGGGGTTTTTGAGAAGAAAAGAGTCCAGAAAAAATGAGCATATCGTGTTAAAATCTCGGTACAATATTTCCAATTTTTTTTGTTTGTGTATTTTCTTGACGTCATTCATTGAAGTCAACGTCAGTGTAAACAGCAAAATTTGTCTCTTTGGGTTTTGGAGAAGAAAGAATCCAGAAATGAGCATAGCATGTGAAAATTTGGGCAGAACATTTTCCATTTTTGTATTTTGTGTATTTTTGTGCTTGTTTGGGCAACTCAAAGCTTCAAAATGTTTTTTTTGGGGGGGGGTTTAAAAAAAAATGCAATTTTATACCATCCTTTTGTGATTTGCTGATGATGTACTCTGTCTTCTGACTCACAGGTAGCTCCTAATCCTGCCTCCTGGGAAGGCTATGGCCCGCCCCCACCGGCCTACGAGCCTCCCCCGCCCCCTCCAGAGGGAGAAGAGGCCCCGCCCGTAGAGGACGATGGCAAGGTCAAGGGTCACTGGGAACAGCGCCTCAGCAGCTTCCAGAAGCTCATGATGGTCAAGTGCTACATGGAAGAGAAGGTGAGTAGTTTTCTGTGTAGGGTACTTGAAGGGACATTACGTCCTGGAATGCGCCTAATTAGGCTACAAAATGCGTTTTAGACAAAATAATGCTAATTGGAAAGAGCATTTAAAACTAGGATATAAACGTCCACACATCCATCCTTTAAAAACTGGGCGTTTTTGTCTTATTCCTGCGAGAACCAGGTGAGAGCGAATTTCGGGGGTCAAAATTTTGACTCTCAAAAATCGAGCTGTTGAGTGCTAGTTTGTGGATCCTGCCGCACAGTGAATCGCATTCTGCAGACGTGCGAGAAACAGCATTTGTGTATTGATGCTGTGTGTATTATGCGGCACGTGCACAATGTGTTTTGTACATTGTGTGGACACAGCTGGAAATATGTATGCGTATGCTACAAAATGTCCGCTGTGTCCGATGTAAACAACCGGGTTTTTCCGTCTATTCTCGGGAATGGTAAGACATTACGCTGGTTTCCTTTCAACCAGACCTTTGAAATAGGATAAGTGAACAAATCCAAAACATGACATTTTCAGAGATTTCAGGCAGTAATGCCCCTTTAATTATTAACTGAAAAGAAAGATGATTGAAGTGGGGTTTGAACCTTGACCTCCAGATTGCTGTACGTGTGCTCTACCCACTGAGCCATTCAGCCCTATGCTTGGACAATGGTTTGCGTTGTTTTAGTACATTGACTGTAAAGAATTCTTGGTTCATCGAAGAAAATGTTACTGAAGTGGAATTCAAACCTGTGACCTCTGAATTACTTCACCAGTGCTTTACCCAGTGAGCTATTTAGCCCTAAGATGGAAAACAAAGTTTGAACTGCTCTGTGACAAAAAAAAGTTGGATTCGAGCCTGCCACCTCCGTAACAATTTACAGCTGCTCTACTCATTAAGATATCAAGTCTTATGGTCAAATAAACCATAAATGAAAACCAAATTGGTTCATTTGAAACAACTCTTTGTAGAACTAAGAAATTGACTTCAGTGGGACTTGAACATATGCCCTCTGGAACACTGAAACAGCACTCAGACTAAGCCATCCAGCTCTATGTTGGCTGTCTTCCAAACCTGGACAATCCATTATCATTTGTTGCAAGTTTTAATTTGTGTTTATATTCATACTTCAACAGGTTGTCTTTGCCGTGACGGACTTCGTCCACGAGAACCTGGGCAAGGTCTTTGTGGAGAGCCCAGCGGTAGACCTAGCCACCCTGTACGAGGACATGACCCCCACCACGCCGCTGGTCTTCGTCCTGAGCACGGGCTCGGATCCCATGGGGGCGTTCCAGCGGTTCGCCAAGGAGAGAGGCTTCATGGAGCGCATCCAGGCCATCTCGCTGGGCCAGGGGCAGGGCCCCGTAGCTGAGAAGATGATGGATGCTGCCGCTAAGATTGGAGACTGGGTCTTCCTGCAGGTAAGGGTAGATGTGGTCATATAGACCCTATCCATTCAGCCGCCATCTTTGAGGGTTTTTGTTTGAATTCGGTAACAATGAATGCTCAAGAGGTCCACTCATGCGGTACCCTGTTGAACAAAAGCATAGACCTCCGATATGGCTGCAGTGAAAAGGATCTACTGTGCTAAGTAGCTGGCTCATCAGATTTACCATCGCTCCCAAAACAGTGCTGGAAAAAAAATTCAAAAATTCCCCCAACTTTGTAAGAATAAAATGATGGGGAAAATTTTGTTCTGTAATCTACGTTGTGTAGGCTGTATGCCTAACCATTTTCAATATGAGACAAATTCTTTGTCTTGCTTTTCTTTAAGTGGGAATATTATCAAAGCAACAAGCGTACATGAACTGCATGATTAGAATCTAAAATATAGACCCTGATCAGGGTCAGAAAAAGCAAAGCTTATCACCCTAATCCTGCCAGACGCAGCACAGTACATCAGGTGTACAAGTCTATGGGGCCTTGCTGCACTGAGCCATCACCAGTGCATAACCGGCCAATTCTGAAACCGTGGAACTAGTCTCATTGAACAGTGCCACAGTTGTATCCTGCTGCAGTCGGTGACCACACACAGACTCTGAGGCAGTTTTGCCTTAGCATTGTTGACCTGATGGATCTTGCTAACACTGAGCAGGCTTGTCATTTTGACAAGTGTTGCATACTGCTGCATTTGGCATGGTTTCTACTCAGAATAGCCTAGGGGTTAGGGTAAGTTTGAAAACCGAATAGCTACAGCAAATCAAAGTTTAAAGCCGTGTTTCACCTCTTTATCGACAGAATTGCCATCTGGCCGCATCTTGGATGTTGTCCATGGAAGAGAAGATCAAGGAGCTAGGAGAACCGAGCTATGACATGCACGAGGACTTCCGTCTGTTCCTGAGCTCCATGCCTACCACCAAGTTCCCCGTGTCCGTCCTGCAGAACAGCGTCAAAGTCACCAACGAGCCGCCCAAGGGACTCAGGGCTAACGTACGCCGGGCCTTCTCTGAGATCACGCAACAGCAGTTTGAGGAGCACAGTAAGTCCTGAGAAAACAGTCACAAGAGTCTGTAGTCAAGTCAATCACTAGTCAATCATAAGTTCCTTTGGTCTTACGTCACAAGCTTTTCAGATGAATTGTGACTAAAAGTATTTTTTAATGTTGTTCATCCCATTGGTGTTACTTGTGACTTGACTTATGATTTTACTTGTGATTTCGCATGTGTTTGACTCGTGATTGACTTATGATTGAATTGTGATTGACTTGTGATTGACATGTGATTGACTTGTGATTGACATGTGATTGACTTGTGATTGACATGTGATTGACTTGTGATTGACATGTGATTGACTTGTGATTGACTTGTGATTGACTTGTGATTGACTTGTGATTGACTTGTGATTAACTTGTGGTTGACTTGTGATTGACTTGTGATGACTTGTGATTGACTTGTGATTGACTTGTGATTCGGTTATGATTGCCCTCTGATTTGACTTGTGATTTGACTGATTTGTACTCGAAACACCACAATCATCAAATTTGGATCAGTGAGCTAAGCATTCCTTGCGAACATACAAAGGCAGGAATCTCAGGAGAAGGGATTAAGTATTAGGAGATCTCACGATGAAGAGATAGAGTTCAAGATGTTGAAGGAATACTTGAAGAAATGAAGATGACACTTTGTGCCTTATAGAAAATAATAAAGGAAACATTAGGAAACATTGAAATTTGTCTGAAGTTCACTTTTTGCCTTTTGTAATTTTTTTTTTTGACTGAATGCTCGTTTATTCTTATTCTTGATAACAGTTCTTGGCATCAAGTGGCGGAAGCTCAACTTTGGTATCTGCCTGTTCCACGCCATCATTCAAGAACGCAAGAAGTTTGGTCCTCTCGGCTGGAACATTAAGGTAAGTGTCAGGAACAAAAATCCATATACTTGGTATCTAACACAGTCTTCATGTAATAAAATGGTGTTGGTGTGGGTTTTTTTTTTGGTTTTGGGGTTGTTTGTTAGGGGGGGGGGTTAGTATTTTGAATGATAATTTAAAGTAGACTTGTCAACTAATTCAGATTTTTTATGAGATGGTTTTGCCCTTCGCCGAAGGGTTTATAAAAATACATTGTCAAACTGTAAAAGCCCAACAAAAAAAACCTATTCTGATTTCACGTTAGAAGAAATATTCAAGAAGAAATGTTTAACTGTCCGTGAAAAATACTATACAATAAAAACAAATTTGAATAAAAAATCTGTTGTTTTTTGGGAGTACAAAAAAATATTTGAGTGCTTGTCTGACAGTGACATTTTAAAAAATACATCGTGTCAAATTCATACTTTCACAATTTGTTACCCTCTTTGTGTGATTTTCAGTATGAGTTCAATGACAGTGATCGTGAGTGTGCCTTGGAGAATCTTCGCATGTTCCTTGCCGACGGAGAGATACCTTGGGATGCCCTCGTCTACATCACGGGAGAGGTAAAAAAAACTGTCGATCTGTCTGCTCCTTGAGCAATTTCCTGTCCAGAATCAACCGTCTCATTACTTTGAAAAGTGTACTTTGTCAAGTCCTTTTGTGAAGGTGGTGTACTCCTCAGATTACTCCCAAGTAATAAGGGTAATAAACAAGATTTGCAAACATCAAAAAAACAAACTACCAAATTATTATGAAATATCTTACTGGACTGTAAGTGAATAACAGTCTCAAGCATCCTGTGAAATCATGGCACCTGGTGTGCTGTCATTTTCAAGAAAAGTGGAATTTTTGTATCAATTTCCAAAGCTGGTTGGTCGATCATCGTTGAAAAAAAAACTGACTTTTTGTTCAAACACTGCCTAAAACATTATTCGTAAAAGTTATTTTTATGGGGTTTTTTCACAGGACTTAAAGTTTGTCACATAATATCATAGTCTGTTGATATTTGGTTTTTTTTCCTAGATTACCTACGGTGGTCGCGTGACAGATGCTTGGGATCAGCGATGTCTGCGAACCGTCTTGAGACGATTCTTCTCTCCAGTAACTCTAGACCAAGACTACAAGTACTCTGAGTCAGGTAAAGGGCAATCAGAGATTCTGATTGGTCAGTCACTTTGGGTAGTCGATATTCAAATCTTGAGATTTCAATTAAACTGTTTGGGTTTTTTTTGTCTAAAACTGTAATTCCCCCTCCCCCAACTGAGAAAAAAACCTTTTTGTTTTCTGTGGACTTTGTTCTGAATAACATGCTTATTCATAAATGGAGCATAAAATATGAAGGATAACAATGACAAAATGTAACTAACTGTTGCATGTTCACCAAGCATGAATGTTTCTATTTAATAATAATAACAGGTTCTTATATAGCGTTTTTAACTAAGATCAAAGCGCTTTACATTATTATTACCCCTTAAAACATTCCAAATACCATCTCAGCTCCCTGGGGAGTATACAGCTGGATGCTGCCTGTTAGGCGCAAGTAAGCTAATTCAATCACAATAACCATCTCTGCCCTCACAGGTACCCATTTACTCCTGGGTGGAGAGAAGCAATGAGTGACAAAGTGCCTTGCCCAAGGGCACACGCACTATGACAACAATTTTTACATAATTCAGTCATTGGATTTTTGAGATAAGGGGGAGGGGCAAGATCTACGCCCCCCCCCACCCATCCACCCCCACAGCTGTAAGATGGCCAAATCACAGAAGAGGTCTTTCAGGATTAAGTTGTTATTTTGTTGTCCCCCTGACGTGCAGGAATTTACTACTGTCCTGATCTGGACACCCTGAGCGAGTACCGTAATTACGTGGAGAATCTACCCATCATTGACGAACCAGAGATCTTCGCTATGTTTGACAACGCCAACATCGCATTCCAGGTAAGGAATCTGCCAGTAAATTTACTGTGTGGACATAACTACTATAAAAACTCAACGATAAATATCATTATGAATACCGTTTTGTGATCTTAGTATCGTGATATTTTGAAAACGTTGTATTCCTGTTAATGTGCCCTTAAGGGTGAGACGAATATTATGTGGGACATATGGGTGGCTTGTGCGTAGAAGCGCTCGCCTCTCACCAAGGTGACCACGGTTCGAATCCTGGCCGTGGATCACACGTGAGTAGAGTTGTGCGTTGGTTCTCTCCTATGCCACGAGGTTTTTCTCCGGGCCCCCCGGTTTTCCTCCCTCCGGAAAAATCAAACACTTTCGATCTCAGGCTGTGCTCCGTGGTCATATATGGGTCGATGTGGCCGGCACCCATAGGCGCCTTTACGTGCCAGCGGCCCGACCACGTTGTAGCCGCGTCCTTCGCAATTCAGCATCCCAGCTGCAAGTAAGGATGATTAGCCTCCCAAATTATTATTATTATTATTATAAGGAGACCTTTTTTTCATGATAAGTTATACCTTAGGGATACACCAGACATTAGGGAGACATTTAGTGTCTTCCTAATTTCACAACTCCTATTTTACAGAGGCAAAATTTTATTGTCGCAAATAGGCTAGATCGATTGCTCGTGATCCAAAACGTAAATATATTAAAATTTGTGGGGGTGGGATAAGGTAAAATGGGGGTTGGGATCATTAAAATTGGAAAACTTGCACAACCCTATAGGAATGTCGCCCTGAGGTACTATTTCCCGTAATTATTATTACATCCTAAGGCCAAAAAAAAAGTCTCCGGTTTCTGGTATGGAGCTTGCCCCAAAAGTGGTGCGGCGACTTGGCTTCTTTTTTTTTTCCCTTCAAATGTCGGCTGATAACTGCAAACGGTGCCCGACTAAATTTAGTACAAATATATGGGAGTCCAGAGAGGCCACATAAAGCTTATACTTGATCGTAACCCCATCTAAAAACACGTTAAAATTGTGCAGCAGCAGGATTCCAGTCAAACCAGTGAGTTTGGCAGTTTTGAGACATCATCTTTCATTGAAAAAAAAAACTTTTTCATTTTGCCGACACGCATGGCTATGGTGACGCGCGTGCATGCCAGGAACCGGAGACTTTTTTTTTTGGCCTAAAATGAAACTACTAGCTTCATGCCCCTATTTCTGCACGTTACTCTATAAAAACTATACCTTTCTTCTGACCATAACTCGTTCTTGTTCTTCACCTCTCAGCGTCAAGAGACCCAGCAACTGATCAACACCATCCTGGAGGTCCAGCCTCGCATGGCGTCCGGCGGTAGCGGCATGAGCAACGACGACATCGTCTACGAGCTAGCTGAGAGTATCTTGGCCAAACTACCGGATAACTTGGACATCGATGAGGCTTATCAAGAAATGTTCAAGGTAAACAAGTCGGACGCACGAATCAAAACTTCACTTGGAAAAAAAATCAGGATGTTGTGGCCTCTGGAATGCTAGATTGATGCAGGGTCTCTAGCATTCCAGATTTCAAGATTTGAAATCTATGTCTGTAGATTTCAAGCTTGAAATCTTCTGAGATTTCTAGCTATAAAGATTTTTTTCAAAAACATTCTTTGCTAAATAAGTCCCCATTATTAGACATTTCTCTTCAATGCAAATGTAAAGATAATTTAACATTGAGAAACAAGAAACAAGGGAAAATATCGCAGAACGTTGTAAAGTTGCTTGGTATGTTTCCGCATGAAGTACCTAATGCAAAGAATATATTTATAGCTCTCTTGAAAATAATTTAGAGGAGAAATCCCTCAATACGATTGAGAAGAACTTACACACAAGATTCGAGCTTTCAACCAAAGAAATTACACCAAAATTGTTTTGGGTCTAGTAGGACATAAGTATTTTAGCACATTCACTACAAAGATTTATTTGTGGATAATTTATCAATTTCACAGGCTGACGACAAAGGACGCATCAACTCACTGACAACTGTACTCTGCCAAGAGGTTGATCGCTTCAATATTCTCTTGAAAGTCATCAAGGTATGGACTTCAAATTAATCAAATTATCAAAACCCAATCTTAATAAGATTGGGTTTTGCCCTTCACTGACATATATACATGTATTTCATAAACACTGTATACTCAGTGTTGTCTGAGGGGTTGCGAGAAAGAAGTTCACAAGCAAATCTCGGGTGGGACTGGAACCCATGACCTCCTGTTTACTAGCGCAGACGTCTCACCACTCTACCATTGAGATTGCCAGGGTCGGCTGGCTGGTTCGAATGCCTGATATAAAATTTACCTCTCACCGATGCAAATTCCATCCTATTGATAGTTTTTATTTTGTATATTTATCAAGAATTGAATAGTAATGTTAACACCATGTAGCAGACATTAATCTCTTCTTTGAAGAAGTGTTCTGAAAAGAACTGGTTTGAGCCGTTCAAACAATTAAAACCTTTCACTTTTCAAAAAAATGAGAAAACCCTATTGGCCAAAGGAACACTGAGTATGCATGTACCACCTGTGCGCAAACATGGGGTGACCTCAAATAGGACTTCTAATTGTGCTCGTCGGATTAAATCGACACCAATTTCTCCCTGATGCAGAACTCCATGCGGACCATTCAGAAGGCTATCAAGGGTCTGGTAGTCATGTCAGAGGAACTGGAGAGCGTCTACCACAGCTTCATCAACAACCAAGTCCCTGAGATGTGGAGCAACGCGGCCTACCCATCCCTCAAGCCGCTAGCCTCCTGGGTCAAAGACCTGCAGCTCAGGGTGTCCTTCATTGGTGTAAGTTACTCTCAGCTGTGTGAATTCCATGCAGGAACTGTAGATAGTCTCGTGGCGCACTTATATGAGGCTCGGTAGTTTTCCAAACTGTCCCCCAGGTGGAAATTCACAGTTGAAACCAGTTCTCAACTGGTCTCAACTGGTTTCAACTGGTACCAGTTGAACTGTACATGTAACTTGGTGACTGTTTTTGAAGTGTTGTCAACTGGTTTAACTCATTTTGAACTGGTTTGGAACTGGTACAAACTGGTTTTGAACTGGTATAAACTGGTTTTGAACTGGTATAACTGGTTTTGAAATGGTATGAACTGGTTTTGAACTGGTACAAACTGGTTTTGAACTGGTATAACTGGTTTTGAACTGGTATAAGCTGGTTTTGAAATGGTATGAACTGGTTTTGAACTGGCATAAACTGGTTTTGAACTGGTATAACTGGTTTTGAACTGGTACAAACTGGTTTTGAACTGGTATAACTGGTTTTGAACTGGTGTAACTGGTTTTGAACTGGTACAAACTGGTTTAGAACTGGTATAAACTGGTTTTGAACTAGTATAACTGGTTTTGAACTAAACTGGTTTCAAATTGTTTTCCAACGCATTGCCGACGACACCTGACACTCACGTGAAGATGCTATGGCGTTGTGTACATTCAGAACGAAATAAGTCGTGCAAACTTCACGCCAGACGTGCATGAACCAGTACCTATTGGTGTGTCCCGTCCACACGGCTCTCGAAAGCGGTTAAAAAAAGCGCCCTCTCTTGTTTCGCGCACAGAGCCCATTTAGGTTTGTCCGTTATATTTGTATTCATTTTTTTTAATTCATTGTTTATTCTTGTCTCCTCCGACTGTTTGACCACACAGCATTGGATCGTCCACGGCCAACCCAAGTCATACTGGCTGTCAGGTTTCTTCTTCCCACAAGGTAAATAAAATTCATCTTGCCGAAAAAAATACCTTATTCTGGGCTCAATTTCACGGAGCTTCTAAGCAGAAATACCACTTAGCCAATATATGTGCTAAGCCAAAATCTGCTGGGAACCAGTGAAAAGCATCAAATGCCACACATGATTTTTGGGTGGTAACCTGTATTTTTACGAAGCAAATATTGTCTTTGCTTAACCGATTTGAACAGTGTCGGAAATCTGGGAAAACCGTGAAAATGAGTTTCCATTTTTCCAGTCGGCAAAACAGGGAATTTGGGAAAAACACCAAAAATCAGGGACAATGCAAGAAATTTGTGAGCGACCCAGAAGGAAAAGGTTTTCACCAGTTTTTGTGCGTGCGTCTTCTGCTGTGTGTCCAATTTGTGTCCGTCGACTGATTGGCTATGGTGGCTTTTTAAAAAGTGTTTATGCAGGGTGAATATTACACACCTCTGCAGACAAAAACTATTGTCTGTGCTGCACCGCCTTTTGACTCTGTCTCCCAATCATCAATAAACAATGACATTGTATATTCCAATGAAGGTTTCCTGACTGGCACGCTGCAGAACCACGCTCGTAAGTACGACTACCCGATCGATCAGCTCAACTTCAGGTTTACTGTCCTGCCCAACTACCGAGACCAAGCCGAAGTGGACGCGCAGCAGGAGAAACTGGCCTTCGGTCAGGTGACGGACTCGGACAAAGAGGTATGTGCAAGGAGGGTAGCGATCTTCGTCTCCCATTCATGTATTAAAACTGTTGACAGTTGCTGCTAGCTTTTTAGATTACCTCAGAAAACCCTCAAATTTTCTGTTCTTGTTTTTAGTGAACTATCTTTGACAGGATTAGTGTTCACAATTAGATGTATACATTGGTAGTCCAAGGAAGGTTTTGAATACAAACTTTGAAAACAATCCAAGAGCTTTGGAATATATAACTGTAGTAATGATGAAAAAACAGAATTTGATAGGATATTAGGTAGATTGACACTTCAATTTAGCCTTTTGTTGTATCATTTTATAAATCTAGCAAAAATTTCACAGAAAATATACTTTTGTGTTATCCTGATTAGGTACATCAACACACACACAAATATTTATCACCATTTTTGAGTTGAGAGAAATGAAGGATTAGAAGGCAATCAGATCACACTTAATTTTGTCACATAATATTGCAGTTGATATGAGAATCAGTGTATTGTATTCACCTGACTCACGTATTTTCCCATTCAACATCTCAGGGCTTAGGTAGTAAGGGAAAAGGAGATCCACCCTCAAAGGATAGGGAGCAGGCAGAAGGTGGAGAGGATGAGGTGGAAATTACCTGCGTCTGTGTTAAGAATGATGTAAGCTAGCTAGGGTAGACAGGATAGTATATTCGACAAACAGACTGACAAATAGACAATTTAGGACAGGCAGACACGATTCATTGAGTTCTAAAATTAGAGATTTCGCGAGGGCGGTTGTGCACAAATAGCGAGCGTAGGAAAAGCCGAAAGGATTTTCATGCAGGGTTTTTAGTTCTTGTGAGGTTAAAGTGCAGTATTGTGTAAGGGAAGACCAGCAAACAGAAACCAGTTTAGACATTTCAGGCTAGGTAGATTCTCATGAAAAGAAAGGAAATTTGTTGTCTCTATTTTTGAAAGGATTTTAGTTAACCAGGGCAGACAGGCTTGAAAATTTTCAGACAGTGGTAGGAACAGAAGAGTTGTTTAGACAAAAATGCGAGAGCCTGCTTCAATGCACGCACTGGACATTGAAGATCGTCCTGCAACATTGCGGCTGCTATTTGAAGCAATAGTCACAACAGTGCTACAGCCAAAACTGCATTGTCCCATTGTCCAGTGATCAGTGGCTCCAATTGTTGTATAGGAAAATGAAAACAGTGATTTGAAAAGGACAGAAATTAGTCAGGAAATGACTTGTAGAAAAAGGACAGATCAGAGGACAGACGTGTCTAGACTACTGAAACTGTTTTAAAAAATCCGTTGGAAGCAGACAAGGTTAGTATCGGAAAACTTAGCTCCATTCCATTTATTCCTGTTTGATTAATTCCTAGTTTTCAGTTCAGGATATTGAGGTCTCCTACATTTGTCATTATTTTTCCTATTCTAATTCAGTTTAGTTATGTTTGAAACAGATCCCTGAGAATTGAATTATTTTCTTTTCTGTTTCATTTCACATCATTCCACTAATTTTTAAGTGTTTTCCCCTGTTTTTTTTGTTGATTATTTTGTTGATTCTTTTGTTAAATTTCTGTTTGAATTTGAGAATTTCATTCCCAATTTTGGAAGTGCTGAAGTTTAAACAGATTTGTTTATTTTCTTCTAATTCTTTGTCTATTCTTGCGGAAAGTTGATTGCAGCTGTAGTATGCATAGGCTTGCAATAATCTGAAACTATGTAGCCTAATTCACAATAGGCTAGTCTCATCGTAACTTAATTTGTACATGCTCAGCTTTGTAACATTTCATGCAAATGACCAAAAGCCGTTTCTTAAATATTTTTTAATGTCTCAAGTTGCAGTAAATTTTCAATCTGAAAGAAATTTCTCTGAAAAAAAACCCCAGCTGTACTAAATGCGATAGCCAAATGCATAACGGACGTTCTATGTAAAGCATCATTTTCAAAATTAATTGGCCGTGATTTTAGTTTTCCAATTCAACTTGCATGTAATCCTTTTTCGTTTCATTCAGGCATGTGTACCTACATCGGCTAACTTTACATTTTGATTTCATTCTTCCCCAAAACCTCCATTCCCCCACCCCATCCTCCATTCCCCCACCCCAACCTCCATCCAATATTATGGATAATTCCCCTTTTCCCCTGAAAAAAAAATAGCAGAACGAGCCTAGTGTAGATTCAGAAGTGAGTATCGTGTGTGCGTGTTTTATGTCTTCACCGGTAAAGTGGCGTTGCAGCACTTTCGATTTGCAGTGTGACACATAATAAAAATATTCCAATGTTACAAATCGTTTTTCGTTGTGGTAATTCCATGCACAGTGTCCAAAGGCAGGGAACGGGCAGTGTGCACAACTTTCCCCGCTTTATCGAAAAATGAAAAAAATAAATAATAATTTGTGATGCGATCAAGCTAAATGAGTCGTTTGTCGACCCTGGTCAGTTTTTTTCTTTTTACAGTTTGGAAAAGAGCACAATCTCAGCATTACTGCTGTGAAACCCACATGCTGATACCATCTTTAGTTCAAAAATTATGGAAGTCGGAACACCAAGAGATGTGATGAAGTGATGTGATAAAGTGGCCCTATTTTGGCCTGAATCTCCAAATGAAAGTTCCCGACAAACGACTCATTTAACTTGATCGCTTCACATTTTGTCCCAGCGTTTTTGTCAAGGTTTTCTGTGATGAGTCACAAATCACTAGTCATATCCCAAGTTATTCATTCCCAAGTCAACTCACATGTAACATGCCTTTGTTGTGGTTCATCCATTGATTCTGTTGACCGAAATCGTGAATTGATTTGTGATTTACTTGTGATTTACTTTTAAACCATCACAACTGCCTCAACCGCAACATTGTTTGGTCTCAAATAGAGAAATATCTGACATCGTTGGGTTCATAGCGGTGTCACATTGAGGGCCAAAATCATGTCCATGGCTTGCTGTGTCTGCTTCTTTGTGCATGGAATATCCACTACGAGACAATGGGTTGGGGAACATTGACCACTGGTGGCTTGGATTAATGAACGGGCCTTTAATAATCTTAATGAACACAGAAATGGTCTTCTGTGCACAGATGTAGACCTTTTTTCCCCCTTTATATCCAACATTTAGGTATTAATTCGATAAATAATACTCTTCAACTTTCTAAGTCAAGACACAAATACAGTGAGCGTATTTATGGTGAAAATCGAGGACACACATTGAGAACAGGAACCAAATTGAGGACGACCTCGATTAAAAAAAGTGTACAAAACCAATGAGAGCTGTTGCAAAAAGTTAGTGTATAAACAAAGGAAAAGGGAAGAGGAACAAAAGATAATCCTCGATTTACACCATAAACAAACCTGTATGATTTGGCAAGAGTGGTATGTAAATTTAAGCCCAATTTCCTGGCCCGTTTCATCACGGAATATTTCGCCTACAGTGTCAAAACTTTCCTTAGAGTTTTAGCACACAAATTCTGCACTAATGGTGTAAGCACAGAATCTTAAAAGACAGATTCCACAAAAGGCCAAAACTTCTTACTAACTGGCGTAATACACTAACCTCAAAATGTCGTGCACTCTTTCTCATAGAGTAAGCAAGGTAATTCTTCACTGTACGCAGAGCCATAAACGGGGACTGACTTTTTGACCAACAATTTTCATATCAGTATCATTGGTGTATTTTTTGTTTTTGTCATGCGAGTGATAGAAATGCAGTGTCCCATTCAATATTGTGGAAGCATCCTTTTCATCAGTCATATGACCTCAATTTTTGATGGACAAAACGTACTTTATTTTGCACATTAACATGAGTTTACTAAATGGTTATGGTCAACTTGGTAGACACAATCTACAAACAAATATTAATGTTTTTGGTAAAAGTGTTTGCCCTTCATTGACGTAATCTTATACCAACTGCGCATTGTTCGTGCTATGGCTACTATGTGAAGGGCAAAGCGCAATATTGAAACACTAACCCAATCGGAAAGGGAATCGTAAGTGTCACCCTAAGAACAAGTCAATTTGTTGCAAATGCACTTCCAAGATCTTTTCTTTTCGCTGAAATCACTAATTCAAAATCTAAATATTTTCCTCGTTATTTGGTGGTATTGTTTTACTAATTCAGCACCTCGTGACATGTCTTTAATTATTTAAAATAAATATCAATTAACTTTAAGTAAATATACAGAGGGGAAAAAAAGTGTGGTTTTGAACTCAGTCCATCATCCATACTGTTCAGCTTCAAAGTGTGATGTGTTTTTTCCGTTATGAGTGCGTTTGTGCCTCTTTACAAGTGAGGACTACAGAAAAAAAATAACATTTAAATTTGATCAAAGCATGAAAGTCTTTATTGGCAGGGTTTCCCAATAGACCTAGAGTCCTCATACCCGTCACAAAATTGAATTTATTGAACAAAAACTCCTAATCAGGGAGTAAATAATGAACTAATGAACCCACACATCAAGAGAGCTCATACATTCTGGCATTTGAATCCTTGTGGAGTAATTTCTTTGTTCTTGTGATCTGGTACACGGTACCCTCTGGAGACGTGCACAATAGGAACAAAAGATTGTATACGTCTCCACAGAGCAATGTCTATAGATGAATACGTCTCCACAAGGTTATCACGAAATAGATACATGTATATGGATTTTACTCAAAAACTGGGAATTTTCGAGGTGTGTTGATCCGTCGCAAAGGGATATTAAGCCCAAATTTCAGCCCAGGAAATTAATTCTGGTTAAAAAGAGGAGCATTTTGAAAGTACACTTTCGAACTTGAAAACTTTAGTACATTTTTACTGATACTCAAGTACTCAACCTCAAACTCAATAGGAGATAACAGCCTTAAAAAGTTAAGGCGTTCCTTCGAAATAAAGAGGTACACATGGAGTGAGTTTGATTGTAAGCAATTGTGAGTGTGTCTTCAGTTTGGTCCAGAAGTTACACACCTCAACCATTGTAAAAATACAACATCCTGTAGACTTGTTCGACCAGTCCCTCACTACCTCTTCACCAAACCAAATTCTCACTGGCAAACAAGCATGTTTTTTTTGCCAGTTCCATGTGCATGGTTTTCTTTTTGATAAGAATTTCAAACCACAGTTCCCTTTTTTTCTTCTTTTTTTTGACAGCACACTTTAATAACTGCATGTTAAAAAGAAATATTACTAACAAAAAGTGGATTTGGCAACAAGTCACTTTACAACAAGTACACAGGAGGTACACATGAGGCTCACATGAGGCGCACATGAGGTACACACGAGGTACACACAAGGTATGAGGCTCACATTAGGCTCACATGAGGTGCACATGAGGCGCACATGAGGTGCACACGAGGTACACACGGGGTGCACATGTGACTTGCATATGACGTACATGTGTGGTATGAGGTTAACACAATGTGATCGGAATGCAGTATATGGTCACTCATTCTATATGTACACTTTCCTTTGATCATAAATTTTCTTCTAATACCTGCTTGTGTTACACTAGCTTCCTACACCCGAGAACGGCGTGTTGGTTCACGGTCTCTTCATGGACGCCTGTCGTTGGGACGATGAGACCATGAAACTGGCCGACTCCCGCCCTGGTGAGATGAATCCAACGCTGCCCGTCATGCTGATGGAACCAGAGATGAACTTCAGCCCCGATCCCATCAATTACATCAGCCCACTGTACAAGACTGGGCTGAGGGCAGGCACACTGTCCACAACAGGTGGGTCAGACTGTTCTTAAAATATGTCATTCTCTCTTTTTATTCCTGTTTTTTCAATCTTGGCTTTCCCCAAACAAGCCGGATGATTCCACTCAAAGCTGTAATATGTGTACACAGAGAGAGCCCTTTTAAGAAGTTTAACGTGTAGTTTTCAGAGTTCTTAAAGCTTGCTAACAAGACCAAGTCGGTGACTGATCAGAATTTTTTAAAAGGAGTGGCTGTTGTATTTGAAGTCCAAGCTTTTCCCTTCTTTTAGATGGGGGGGGGGGGGTTCTGACATTCTTAATCAATGCATAGAGACGAGTCAAGATTTGGAATATAATATTATTTTTTTCAGGAAACTTGCGAAGGTTTGCCATCCCTCCCCATATATCTACAAGAAGACAAAGTACTGATTTCAAAAAGATGCTACCCAAAAAAATAATTGCTAGCCCCTTTCTGAGAATCAAAGTTTTGTTATTTAGACTAGGACGTTGCATTTCGACCTGGGGTCTTGACCACGAGTCTCGACCCTCCTTTGGTTAAGAAAACATGTCATCAACCCGTCTCTTTATATTCATTTCTGCACTGTAGGTCATTCCACCAACTTTGTCGTGGCCGTCCACCTTCCGTCCAATCAACCTCAGGATTACTGGATTTCCAAAGGCTCCGCCCTGCTCTGCCAGCTCAACGAATAGGAACCAGCCTACCATATTCACCTTCACAAGATTATGTATTAGCTGGCGTGCTATTGGTGGATTTAAAACTTATACAAAAATTAAGTTGAGTTACAAATGAACGTCTCCAAACCAATTACAATTCATTCCAAAAGGATATTCAGTATTTTTAAAGTTTTGTTACTTTGTGTAAAAACTGGTGTTTTTTTTAAAGGCATATAATTTTGTATTTGACAGATTGAATTTAATCCACCGTTTTACGTATTACAGTACACCGTAAATGTTTTGTTTGCTTCTTGCGAAATTATCGAATCATTACTTGTATATTTCATTCCAAGTTTGTGTGGCTAAAAAAGAGTGGCAAAAACTATTGATTTGTGATTTGAGTTGATGACCTAATTTGCGTTTTGCATAAACAGGTAAATTCTAATGCTTTTGTACATAGTTTTCTGTGTGGATTTATTGTATATAGTATTAGATAGTTGGGTTGGGTCCATCTAAACGTATATGCATATAAAGTTATGTAGGAAAGAACTTGAAACTGTAAATAAATACGTAAATAATTTTCAGAGAACACATGCCTTTCCAAATTTTTCAATTATAAAAGTAGAAATGATCTTCAAAACCTTGATATTACTATTCTTAATGTTCTAAACTTATTGGGCTTTTAAAACATTACTTTCCCTTTAATTTCTACTATATTTATAATAAAAATAATACACAAGACACAATTGTTTTTCTATAATCAATTTGTCTTTATTCCAATGCAATTTCAGGCAGTAACATTACGTCCATTGGCAAACACATTTTTGTTCCTTGTTGAATTTTGCTATGAATTTTAGTTTTGATTGGCCATGTTATTTCATGAGAGTACAGTGCCTTAATTTCCAAGAAAAAAAAAGCATAGTGATTGGTTTTGTATTACACAGCAAATTAATTTTTACAATAAAAATTGTCTTCATTTTCCGTCCATTTGATAGTGATATAAAAAAGTGACTGTTCTAATTTTGAAAATAACTGAGTATTGGATATATTTTTTAACTTTCAGTGTGATGCATTGTATATTTGAAAGTATAAAGCAATAAAGTGTTTGACAAATACTTCATTGTTGATTCGTTTGCAGTTATTTTTATAAAAACAAATTGTGTGCGTTAGTTTCTACTGTCTCATATCCACATGAATTTATCACTAGTTTGAGCATCAAAGGCCGTCCTTATAAAAAATATTTAGTTTCAGATACATATATTTATTATTCACTAGTACTGTTCTTTTCTGTGCTTATTAGAAACAAAAGAAATACAAAAAGTGTAGTAAACACAATGAATGTTTGTGAATGCAATGGTAAGAATAATTTCATGAGGTGACAGATGGAATGTTCCATTTCATGAGGCAGCAAAGCCGAGTGGAATGGAACATTCCACTCACCTCATGGAATTATTCTTTCCATTGCACGAATATGAAACATTCGTTATTTGTTTTATACAACACCAGAATAAATCCTCATCTGATTGGTCAGAGCTGCCAAAAATGTGACCGTGCAATAGAACTTCCATGCAAACCGTGGAATGGAACTTCAATTTTTGTCATGCGGCCGCGCCGCGCATTGGGACGAATAATTCAATGACACATGATCAACAACCCACCTATCAGATGACGGGGATTTATTCAGGCGTTGTATAAAAACAATTAGACTTACTGGAATGAAAAGTTCAATAATAAACAAATAATGCCCTATTAGGCCACACACAAAAAATATTCGGTCTCTGGTCAGACCAAAGTTCCGGAATTGACGCGGGGGGACGCGACTTTTTTTTTTCCCTTTTTTTCTTTTTCTTCAAGCTTGGATTGTACAGACAAGGTGGGATACTATTTTGCTTTTTTGGTGTCCTCATGTACATTGGTGTCCTCCATAATTTGCCTTGGTGCTCTCGATCACTTGCCTTGGTGCAATTTCCCATTCCTTGGTGCTCTTTGGTAAAAAAAATTGAGGAGGCGCTGTTGGAGCTACCGCGGAACATTTTTGGAAAAAAAAAAAGATTGACGCGCATGATTAAAATCGACGCACGCGCTGACCAGAGACCGACTTACTTTTTTTTTGGCCTTAGTAGGCTTGGAAGCAACGGTCATCCTTTAATCAGGTGTATTCGCAGTCAGTTAATATCCACAATATCCATATTATCACAAAATACAATTTGGCAGTTTTCATTTAAAATGCCGAAAATCGTTTGGTACATTATAATAATAATGTAGGTAATTTTCATATTAGATATAATTCATGTCTGGTGTAATAGTCTTATTTATAAAGATGCTCTTCTCAAATATAGATCAACTGTAAATCTAAAAAAGAGCTCTCCAAATTATAAACATCCCTTCTGTAGTAGGCAGTTACAAAATGTATAAAAAGTCACAGTATTCGGCTATATGCCTGTTTCAGATTTCAATGTGGAAGTAACAAAGAATTATGATGTCGTCAATTGTGACATTTTGTTCACCTTTACCATTAGAAAAATGCACTTTGAAACTTTTGTGAAAAATTTATCAAGCTTTACAGGGAAAATATAATCATGCAACTACAATACAAAATACCTTTACGTGAATATTTCATACAAAATATGCTAGATTATTTTATATCAGAAGCACAATAGCATAGTAGTAATGCCTCAATGTTTCCTCAAGATAGGCCAAGTTCGGGCAAGGACCATTAGTCGACTAGTGGTTGATTTGTGACGTACATGTACCTTACGCCTGCGCACTCATAGCAAAGTGCGAACGTCTCTAGTCGAACGCTGGTCAAAATGTCATTGCAAAACATCTGGATCCTGGCTCCCTGCTGTACGTTATGAACGCGCGCGGCTATGGTTACCAGCGAAGCAACCAACCCCAGTAGGTTGGTTCCAAATAGTCGACTAGCGTAGTTAACCATCGTCGACTAGACAGAGTTCGGGCAAGCGTTAGTCGACCAATGGTTAACTATAGTCCTTGCGCGAACTTGCAGTTCAGTACTTCAACTCCCCATGCGCACTATGATAGGGGTCCCAGGTCATTTGGGATTATCGAACGGTGGTCATCGAAGGCACAGGAACCGCAGGGCGCACGACGCTCACATATTATTACAAGCCGAATGGGCGTCCGCGTAACACAACATGACATCACGTCAGCGATTTTCTCCCAAATGACCTGACCTGAACTGTTTCATTGAGATACCGAACGGGCTTATTCTTTGATTAAAATTTTGTAATTTTGTTTTCTTTTATATAAACACACAATTCAGCAAGCACATGAAAACGGTTAATAAAAATCCACACTGGAAGGAGTATAAGTAAAATCTTGCATTGATAGACAACTCTCTGCCTCATACCATGCTTAATATAAAAACAAATGTAAGCTAAATAACAAAAAAAATTGCACATTATAGGCAACCCTGTACCTCATAAAAATGCAGTGACAACCACCGTGGAGTGAGATGAATAACAATGGAATACTTCCGTCACGCTTCATATGAATAGGTTGCGACTTGACTTTTAGACGGTAGGACTTCTGATGGACTCGCATTGTGCTTTTTATTTATTTTTTTTTGCGACAGAACACCATTTTTGTTTACATGAACATACCTGTAGTAAGAGTTTTAGTCAAGTCATATACCAAGTCAACAAGTCTTTCACAAGTCATCACATTACCGCGCAAAAATTACGAAAATACAAAACTGTGACAATAAAAACAATTGCACCTTATAGGCAACCCTGTACCTCATAAATGCATCATGGTATTCCAAATACTTAACCTAGAATAACATCTATCACCCCAACAAAACATTCAACAGACTGCAAAAGCTGTATTATTTCTTTCTTTTGTTTGTCTGGACTTAGTAAATTCAGAAACAAATTGTGCAAATTTTAAGTTTGTTTAATAGTGACAGTGACTTTTTCTATTATATTACAAAAATAAGCTCCTGTGACTTATTCTGCAGTCATGTTAACAAGCGAAACTTTTACAAGACAAATAAAAAATGCATTATTGGAATGCAAATTTTAGAACTCGGCCTCAAATGTGTTCCTGGTTCTTCAGCTTTGAGAGAAAGTTTCATGAGACTGGTAGTAACTATCCCATCCCCCCCCCCATTGTTTTTTCTCACATTTTCTGCAGCATATTTGCAGAATTGCTAAACTTCAAATACAATACTGGACAGGATGTATGCTGCCCTCAACCATCTCAAACATCAAAAAAAAAACCATAGAATTCAGCCTGCCACGTTACAAATCGTTGGTCGCACCTAAAAAAAAACCCAGCATATCTCGTATCTGGTTAATACGCAAGATATGCCACTTGGTATTTGACCAAACAAGACGTGTTGGTTTGTGGTGTGACCAACAGACGTTGCACATGTGCATAGGCCGAATAACATTTATTGGGAAAACTCCAATTGCCAAATTTGAAATGTTAGTTATTACAGCTTAAAAATATACTGATAATAACCATCTATTATGGTTTAATAAATTAATTATTAGGTTTTATTACAAGATAGTAAAACCAAAAACTATATGAAATGCTGTATAATTTTTCAAATAATTTGATTCACTTTTTTTGGGTTCTTTAGCTGGTGAAATAAGACACCTTCAAAAATGTGAATAAATATTTAAATTAGCTTCAGAATCCATGATCTAACCCATGAATACCAGGGCAAAGCACGGCTTATTCGATACCCTCCCCCCCCCCCAACCCACCCCCAAAATACTTTGTCACAATGCCCATAATTCAATTTTAAAATACAAGGATATCAGTGAAGTTTAGGAAAATAAAACAAATGTCTTCCTATCAATCCAAACCAGTAAACTTAACAAATTCTTCATGAACATGTGCAAAGTAGCAGCAACTGCTTAGCATATACCGGTATACGTCAATCCCATTTTGAGATTAAGATGACATTTCTGGTAACTATTACTGGCACGCTTCCATGCCTGAGCGCTCATCGCCCATTGGTTAGTAAGAGCTCTGAACAGGTCATGAAAGGTGAAGCAAGCTTTGTAGCGTCCCAGTAACGGTAGCCTTTCGCCAAGGCCATCGCGGCTTAGAGCGGCGGAGCTGTGACGCACGAAGCGACTGGAGCAAAGATTAAGTCAGCACGCACGAGTGGCAAAGCCACAAGGCCTTTTCTAACTTGATTTTGTTGAATTATTCATATTTTTATGCAAATAAGTAGAGTGCTGAAAGGTTAACCAATCAGTGTGGATTTTGCCTAGTTGCTTCCATTTGTGAAAGAAGGGTGAGTAATGGAAAACATACGAGTTCAGATGAAAAAATAAGTTCACACACTCGAATAATTTCTTGAAATACTTTTTTTCAGTAAAATTAAAATAAGATAATGAAAGGACAATTACGCGGTCACGATCTCGTGGAAAACTGTACTCGCATTTTTTGTTTTTAAATTTTGTGCAAGCATCCGGGGCTCCCCCGCGCATCCGGGTAGTAGCCACGCGCGCCCTGATTGGTTGGAATTTTACTACCCTTTTAGGGTAGCGTAAATCGAGATTATAATGGAAAACATAAGAAAGTCTTGACAAGTTGGAAAAGGCCTCGTGGCTCTGTGTGGTTTCCAGCTCCAGTCACTTCCCGACTTCGCCACTTTGTCTAATGCCGGCAAGTTAAGCCACGATGGCCTTGGCGAAAGGCTACAGTAACAGTGAAAAGCCGTCCCGGTCATCCCAACAAGTGGGCAACTCAGATTTGTGTACAGGATGTCAAACTATCAAAAGTTTGTAGCACAGACAAAAAGTAAAACTTAACTTTGGACGATGACGCCAGTGGCTCCCGTTTGCTTGACTGAGGGCTAAAGATCATTTTCTTGGGGACAAGAGGGTTGGGTGATAGGGGTATAGGTTTCTACTGCCGCTGTAGTAAAGATAAAAGGAACTTTAGGATTATATTAAAACATTAGGTTTTGACTCTTGAAAATGGAGAGGTTGCCTTAGGCCGATTTTATCATGAACGATGCTACCACATTTCACAGTAAAATAGACAAAAGTTTTTGTAAACTGGAAAAAAAAAAAAACATTTCCCCCCCCTTGGTATTGAAAGTGAGCTTATTTATTCCTTCAAGTTTGTCTTAGCAAATATTAAAGATTAGGAAATGCCACAGTTCGCATGAGATTTTGCTTGAGCATTTTCTGAAAGTGTTTCCCCCCCCCCAGTCTTTATTTGTATTTGTGCAATTCACGAAATGTCCACAGAATTGACAGAAACGTATTACAACTGTGCGTTCTATACAATTTGTCGTATCAAGTTAAACAAAAAAAACACTCATGAAGACACTTGTACAAGTTACAAGGCTTGTTGTATCAATCCTAGCAGTCTTACTCAAAGGCAAAATAAATGGAGAAAAAAAAGACATATATTTTGTTATTTTCCAGAGCTTACCCGCACAGCAGTTTTCAACAGCGAGTGTCTGTGCATATAGTGGCCTGCTTATCATCCACTCACTAACGCTGACCTCTGGCATACGCTTCAGCCAACTTAGTAGACGGTACTGTAGATCAGACACAACAAAAATGACAGGCAATGTAACGGGAAAGTACCCCCACCCCAAAAAAAAAAAAGAAATTCAGCGCTTTAAAAGACTTTACGCAGTTTGTTTTTTTTCGTTTAATTTTTAATGGCTTACAAGGGAATATACAACAATTGTTTTTGCCGTAATTTTCAGAAACGGATGGATTTGCACAGCAAATATTGTTTCATTGACTTTTTGGAAGTTTTGTGTTCGTAGATGCTGGAAAAAACCAAGGAAAAATAAATCATGTTTAATATTGTAGTATGGTTCCCTGACCCCACTTACGATGAAACGGATCAATTTGTTGACGCCAGGGAAGGTCACTGAACTGTCTAGCTGGCTTGCACCCGTTCCCAGGTGTGTTATTGATTGCAAAGAAAAAGTGGACTAACTAAATATGATCCATTCGGAGTAGTATTTGAAAAAAGCCAGTTTTTGTCCAACGCTGGCCGGCCGACCAGCTTTGATACTAAAATACAACTTTTCTTGAAAATACCAGCACACCAGGAGCCATGATTTTACAGGATGCTTTAGACTGTCATTCACTAACAGTCAAGTAAAGTATTTCAGGCTAATTTGGTAGTTTTTTTATGTTTTCAAATGTTGTATATTCCCTTAAAGTGAAAAATGTGAAATCGGCTGATCCAAGGAAAGATTGCTTCCCAAATTGAACTAAAAATGAAGAGATTGAAAAATAGAAACAATGGGGAGGAAATTTAAACACGCTTGAACACAAATTTGAATTTACGGATACCGATAAGTCCAAACCACCTATACATAAACAGGAAAAAAGTACAATGCCTCAATAATTTCTGAATAGCACAGATAACCTCAGCATGTAATGATTTAAAAAAAATGGTTAAATGCCGTGATTTGAAACCAAAAAAAACAAAACAAGATTGGCCTTACCTTTATTCTGTAGACATTTTTAGTCCCAATTGCCTGTACGAACAAAATAAAGGGGAGAATTAAAATTATTTTTATGTTGTTATTCTGTTATCTGGAAGTGATACATGAAAAGCATTACGAGCACGGAATTTGCTCATAAATTTCCCAGAAAATTTGTTTTCAAATCCACAAAATAACACTTGTAACCCTGTGCGACAATTTGCATTTGAGACATTTTTCTAATTTTTTATTTTTCACCGATTCCAATCACAAACACTGATCTAAAATGACATGAAAAGATACTTGGCCACTTCTTGTTCACCGAGTTGGCGATGGGCAAACCCTAATATTGTGTTGCCGCTAGATATTTTCCACTCCCCCCCCCCCTTCAGTCCATGTTGTCTTTGAACAGTGCTGACAAAATTGAACATTTTATTCCAAGCACCAAGGCAGTTTAAACAAGAATCAACAACAAAAAAAGACAGATCATAGATAAGCTCACCAAATAGCCAACAAAGAATGCATACACGGCACCAACCAGACTGACGACCACGTAAACCCAGGCTGGCGTATCCTCTATCTCCTGAAAATATATCCGACATTTCAAAAAAACAGGTGAGTTTTCAATAATAATAATAATAATGAAAATTTATATAGCACCGGTATCCGCCGCTTGCGGCGCTCATGGCGCTGCACTGCACAACAACCAGAAAACAATAAGAATAAAGAACCACCTGGTTGACTCGACCCTCCACCCGTCAAGATGCATCGTCACGCTAACAAGACGGCATTGTCAAGCAAACAGGTAGAAACCAAAGTCAACCAAATGCTTCCCTATGCAGGTAGGATTTTAAACTGTTCTTGAATTTGCCAAGTGAATTTGAAAGTCTAACAGTTCCAGGTAGGGAATTCCAAAGTCTTGGTGCAGCAGTTTGAAAGTTTCTCTCCCCCATCGATGATTAGCCATGTTTTCCTTAAGGAGTTTTTGTTGTGAGGATCGTAAGCCCCGATGCCCCGGGGCATAGAGCTGGACAAGATCGCTTAAGTATGCTGGAGCGTCACCTTGTAAGGTCTTGAAGATGATGAGGCACAGTTTATATTTGACTCATAGTCTCCATAAATTTCACAACGCCCCCTCCTACAATTCTACATGTCTTCATCATGACAACTTTTTCCAAAACATGCCAAATCCACCGGAATGCTTGTTTTTTTTTGCACTAAAACTTTTTAGTTTTCGTTAAATCTCAGATGTTCAAGCACTTCGTTTTTATTGGTCCTTCCTTGTGATAACTTCTCTCACATTTGCACTTGTCTCTTTTTCTTTTTTTGCTTTTCCGCTTGAAAGCGGGAAAGCTTTGTTTTTGTTCGGATTTTTTTTCTTTCTTTTTTTTCTTCTTTTTACACGTTTATTCGGCCTGGCATTTTTAACTTAAAACAAAGTCGTATTCTAATGAAACTTAACTTATGTAAAGACCCCCTTGTGAGTTTGTGTCCCGAAGAGTGACGTCATGATTACGTCATCATGGGTCACGTGACGTCATCTAATAAATGTGCAAACTTAAGACCCTGTATCGAATTTAATCTTTTGTCCGTCTTATATTCTGAGCAACAGTGAACCGTTTGAATTGCCAATCAGAGCTCACATTTTTGTGAATCTTGCTGGCTTTTCAGCTCATCTACCCCTTTGGTGATGTCCGACTGATTTTTTTTTTTTCTTTTTACATTTTTTCTTTCTTTTTTTATATTGTTTACGTGAGCTCTTTATATAAAAAAAAAAAAACGATTTCACAATAACTACCATGAAACACCATTATACACAAAAATTACTTCAAAACTTACTTGATAAACCAGATAAAAATTGATGCCCATGACGGAAATGCCCAAACACCATACAACGAATTTGGTGATTCTGTGGAGGAAACAAACACAAGCACAAACAATTGTAATCCACCTGTAATTGTGTTGTTGTCTCATGAAAATGTAGATTTTTAATTAATAAACCACCACTGAATTGAACTAAAACTGAACTGAATGGATCACAGCAAGTTTTGTTTATTCCTATACCTGCCGTTCTTGAAGTCCCCCATGATGCGTGTACTGCTGGTGAAATGAAGGACAGGAAGCAACGCAAACGGCAGCTGTATACTCTGGAGGACATTCAGGAGGTTATCCAAGACGTCCAACGTCCCCACGGCAAACACCGACACAAATATAGTGGGCACGATGGCGATGGAACGGGTCAGCAAGACGCGACGCCATTTGGGCCAACGAATCTTCAAAAAGCCCTGAAATGACAAGAAATAAACTTCTTAACAGGATGACCTTCAGTCATCGAACGGCGCCGCTAAAACTGGAACTACATGTACTATAGGTTTAACTTTAAAACTGTTCAGATTTCACATGAAGAAATCATACAAAGTTTTTCACTCTTTTCTCAAAAGTGAAGCATCAACTGAGCAATTCCATGGTTACTCACGTTACATTTTTGATGTACTTTTGAGTTTCCTTTGGCTGTAATTACATTTCGGAAAAGGTTTAATAACTGTTATCCCCATGGGTAGATAGAGTAGACCTAGACCTACCTAAGCACCAAAGATGACAACTAGAAAAAAAATGTGTTATGTATGATAAACAAGACGCACAAAATCGGTTACTCACGTTACAAAAATGTAATGTGAGTAACCGTGAAATTGCCCACCATCTTCATAAACATGAATATTTTGAGTGCCGTGGTGCAAAAAACACGGGAAAGAATTCCAAACATGGAAATGGACAAGTTTTCCCTGCAATGACCCATCATCCATCAGAAAGCGATAACATGTCCTGAAAAGTCAAATTGAGCAGGGACAATATTGACGCATTTTCACTGAGAAAACACTTAGAATTGTTCAGACCAGTCTCATAGGGTTTGTGCTCGGGGTGTCAAGTGATGGCCACCTTTTGAATTCTTTCCAAAACACGAAATCGAGGATTGTATGGGCCTTCAACTCCGCAAATCAGCTTCGATCTCCAGTTCAAATATCCAGCAGTTAATTCTAACTGAAAATTGGGAGATTGATATTTGATCGATTTGAAACCTTGAAGCTTATTGTTGTCTGGCACTGCTCAACAAAACAAACAGGAATGCAAATAAAGCAAATAATGTTTATTTACCTCCATAACAAATTGTCCAGCATAAGTTCCCTGCAGAAAACAAAGGAGAAAAAAAACCAAAACAGCAAATAAGAACTTCTTAGAATTTGTCTGATATCAAAGTGGAGTTCCCCGTGCTCTTAAACAAATTGTCCTTTTTTTTTGTCAATAAATTTGTAAATTGTATGATTAATAAAAAAAAAAATTCACTTTTGTCCTTTCCTGGTCGTCTGCAACCCTCTGCCAAAAAGGCTTTTTTGTTTTAGGCACAAACAGATAAGCTTTGCAAGCAGACATTTTAGGTTCTTGTGATAACTATCATTCAAGCATGGTTCCCCAAACCCAGTTTTAAACAAGAATCTGTGTGCAGTTGTGCTGGTCAAGTAGTCTGTCTGACCCAAATCACCGCCAAAAAGCATTAAATTCAGTGAAAACAAATGATAAAACCTTGATACAGGTAAATCCGTCCTTACCGTCATAGTTGAACTTTGACCCGCAGCTAGCAAGCCGACACCCCAGATAATTTTCAAGGCTTCACCATATCTTTCTTGAATCCAACCGCCCTTTCAGAAAAAAAAACATAAAGAAAAAAGAAAATACAAAACTATGTAACAAAATTGATAGAGTAGGGGCACCCATTTTAATTCATTTTTAATAAAATAAAAGTTGAACGAAGAAATTACTTCGGAGCGGGGTTTGACCTGCGACCTCCGGATTAACGCTCCGGTGCTCTACTGACTGAGTTACCCAGCCCTACATTGGCAGTTCATTTAAAATAAAGTATAATTTCAGAAATATTCCAGGACAATTTTTTTTAATTTTTCACATAATGAAAAGTTTGGGGCCCAAACGCTCAAAAGATCAATGTGTGTGACAGAGCTCAACAGCTTGCCCAATTGACCTTGCGGTTTGCATACCACATGCAACACGCTGGCCACGTGCACTCACACAACTGACCTCTGCAAGAAATCCTGTCATTTGGGGAAACTTTTGACGAAAAAAATGATCAGTGGTTTCTTAACCAATGAAATTGACTCTTATATGAATGGAAAGAGAACTTCATCCTCTTTACAAAACCGCTACCCCCCAGTGTGCTCTGACATTGGGTTGTTGAGATACGTTGAGATAAGCGACCGAAGGTCTGTCACACACGGTCATTTTTTGTTCCGCTCCACAGGCAATTGCCTCATACCCCACATTTTCAATAAAGAAATGATCAGTGGTTTTTCTGCCTTTCCAAGCCAGACATAGATAGACTTAAAGCCAGTAAAATGAATTTTCATAATCTGCAACCCCTAAATTTGTGCGACCGTCCGTTCTGAAGATACATAGAATTTAGTGTAAAAATGGGCTAACTTTGTGGTCATTTCCCCGCGTTAAAGCTTGTGTCGACATTTCCGGTTGAGCAGATGGGCGCTACTTTTCATAATGAGTGTCAGTACAGTTCTGTGCTGTCTAAAATACTTACAGCAGCTTTGAGACTGGGGTTAGCTTTGCCGTAGAATGCGGACGCAAACACCGCTACCACAAACAGGTTGATCAGGAACGACATGAACAACGCGATGGCTGTCAAGAAAGCAAATTATTGAGAGAATAAAAACATCAGAATTTCAACACAATGAAATGTGTTCCTCACATTTCCTTTCTATCCTGACTGGTTTAAAAGGAGCTGTTTTCACTCTGGTTTTAACCTTTACTATGCGGGTTGAAGGAAGGAAATTTTGCTTAAAAAGTGGCAGGAAAAAGACAGTCAGGATACAATCCAACAAAATCGTCGGGTGCTTGGAAGAAGGTTCTGTGGGCAAAGCATGGGTCAAAAGGTCAAATTCAGATTTTTCGGGTAATTGATAGAGCATGGAAATATATTTCATTTGATATATATTTTGTCGCAAGGATGAAACAGATGGAATGAGGTTTTTCATAGTTTTTTTTCCCCAGCAAAACAACGTTAACGTCCCACTGAAGTGAGTAGGTTAAGCCAAGTTTAGTCCCGGCAAAAGAATGTTACGACTTGACATGCCGCTTCAAGAAGCACAAAGGCAGGGGGGAGTTCCCGGTAAAAGGTCATTAGCATAAAAATGTAAATAACTTCAAAATTAAGTAAAACTTTGAAATAAAAATTAAAATTTCAATTATCAAATTTCACAAGTCGAAATTTCCTGGAGAAAGAGAAGGGGGAGAATATAGCCTCGCCCCCCCCCCCCCAAAAAAAATAAATCTTTATGACCACAGGGGGAGGCCACTGGATCCATTGGAAGTAAGTTTAATTTTAACTTAATTGTTAAAAGGGTATATGTACCTTATAAACATTGGCATTTATAAAAGATTCTATCAAGAACACTTCTTAATGTCAAACTGTTTTGAGCCCTCCCCCCCTCCCTTTTGTTTTGAAGTGGCAGCCCTCCGTAGTCGTCACCATATTTTACCAGTCAACACATTGGCCCAAGCAGGAATCGAACCTGGGTTATCAGTAGTGAAAGACGAGTAAAGAACCACCGCACCAACCTGATTCAATGGAGTAGTACTTATTCGCCTCCCTCACTTTGTCTTTCCTTTTGTGGAGCACTTTGCGGGACTGTCGGAAAAAAGAAAACAGTCTTTGGTCATTTTAATGAGAAGACTTGGAAACGCCGTACAATTACTGTGTAAAAAATAGATTTTGAATTTATTTCAACTGATTTCCCAGTAGGAACCCCAAAATGTCTTGAATCTCTCTCTTTGGGATGAAAAGTCTAAAATAGGAAGAGTATTACAGAAATTGAGACTCATCAATGAATGTGCAACAATGTACCAGTTACAGACATACAGTTGTGCCAAACAGAGAGAGTCAACATCTCTGAGTTTGTTAATAGTGTTCATAAAAAAATATATGTGATGCAGTTTTGGGGAAAGATCCTTCAGATGTAAAATGACGAAGCTTTGACAATATAAACAAAAGTTTGCCCCGTGATTTTTATAACAACTGGAGCTATACGTGTACATCCATCACAAAATTTGGCCTTTTTTTCGACACAGATCCTATCCAGCCAGTGAAAGTGGTCTAATTGGTCTAAGTAATCACAATAGAGATATTTTTTTGGGGGGGGGGGCCTAATCATCCTTACTCGCAGCCGAGAAGCAGAATTGCAAAGGACGCGGCTGCAACGTGGTCCAGCCGAAGGCATGTAAAGGCGCCTTTCGCAGCCGCCATACGACCCTTATCTGACCACGGAGCACAGCCAGAGACCGCAAGTGTTAATTTTTTGTGAAAAACCTGGAGAAAAACCCTTGTGGCACAGCATGAGAATCAACGAATGACTCTACTCATGTGTGGTCCGAGCCGGGAATCGAACCCGGGCCACAGTGGTGAGAGGCGAGCATTATACGCACTGGCCACCCATGCCGAGTCAAATTTTGGGGGTCAGGGTTAAACAAGTCTAATTCGCAAGTAAAAATCAGTTAACGAATCAGCGAGTGAGATAAGTACAAATCATTTAGACTAGCCCCCCTGATTCTTGCAAAGTTGACTTTTTGTGCCCAAAGGAGGCTTAAAGCAAGTCTAATGCACAAGTGACCATCAGTGAGTCAGAGGTGTAGCAAAATCTTTGAAAAATTTTCTCCACCTAGCCTGGCTTACCAATACAAGAGCAGAATGCAGGTAGATATTGTGAGGCATAATGACAGCTCCCACAATGCCCACAGCTTGCTGTATGGCCGCCGAGCTACAATTGGAGCACCATGGGATAGCTATGCCTTCTAGGATAGCCACTTGGTCTGGCTTCACCGTGATGTACTGCAAAAAAAAAAATGGGTTTTATATTGGAAACATGCTGAAACACTATTAGGGACCCTTGCCGAAAGCAAGGGCCACAATCGGTACCCAGGCCCCTATTTACTCATGGGCGTCGCGAGGAGGAGGGGCAAGGGGGGCACTTGCCCCCCCCCCCCAAAAAGCAACAAAAAAACAAAAAACAAAAAAAGAAAAAAGACAAGAAAAAGAGGCACGAAGTCATAGTGGTGTAAATTTAATGGTGGGGGGGGGGCAAAATGACCCTACCCCCCTAAAACTGATAAATCGAGAATGTGTTGAGAAATACAGGCATTTTTTGGCAAAAATATGTTTTGCCCCCTCTAGAAAAAATCCTGGCGACGCCCATATATTTACTGGTTTTACACATCATGCTTAAATAGCTGCTCAATCACACTATTAATTATCCCCATTCAAAAATAACTTTTCAGTTAAAAACCATAACAAGTTGCAAACAAACTTCCGACACTTTTTTTCTACAATGTTATTCCACGTTCAGGACCTTTCTACAGAGTTCAGTTGTTGATTAAAAATTACAACATTATTAAGCTGAAGATTTCTGCTTTGAAATCTTAACATTATATGCCCGGAGACTTGGACAAGTAATTTCATGCGAGACAACTCCTCACTAGTGATGTTACAATCAAACAGTCAATCAACCTCTGGTTTTCCCCAGAATATTCTTCTGGGCTTTTCCTCCCACCTCCAAAACTGTAACTTCTTCTCATTGTCTTCTCTCCATTTATCCATCCTGTTATTGGCGCTTGCGCTGTTGGATGTGGCTGAAATAAAATAAGTAGGGCTTTGCTTTCTTAAAATTTTTAGATGATTATTACTGACATACCATATAGAGAAACGAGAATCCCATGGTTGTCAAAAGAACTCCAAAGAACGCTTCCAACTTCCTCAGACCTGACAAAAGAAAAGCAACGACTTTTCTAATTTTTTGCCGATTTTGAAAATATAAATCATATCTTGATCAATACCAGGAATAAACCCTGTACAAGTACATGAAAATCACTTCAGAAAATAAAATATTACAAAAAATCTAATGAAACAAAAATCTCATAGCCATATTAATAGTGTATTAACTCCCTTTACTGCATTATTTTCTTCCCTTTATTATTCAGATTATTTCTTAAAATCTTCCATTTCTTTTAATAGACTGCGGCTGTTTGTAGATGGCTACAGTCGCCGCCGCAAACGGGAATACGAGGGAACCTTTCTTACCAGCATTCTCAAGAAGCAGGAATGTGAACGTGTCAACACCGGTGATCAGACAACCTGCCCAAATAGGAATCCTGACCAAGTAGGAATGAGAATAAGATGCAATTGAGAAAAATATAGAAACTATACAGGCTGGGTCAGAAAAAGCGAAACCCAAATGTCGGGACCATTGTTTTTGTGAAGTTCTGCATGTAGCACTTTCAAAATCTAGGATATGAAGCCCCAATTCTTAAGCTTTATTTTAGTACAAGAATCATTCAAATCACTAATGTACTTTTCAAGTTACGGAATTTTAAACACACCCACCGTTTTAAAGTTCTGTCCACGGATCACGGGAAGGTAAGTGTTCTTTCAGCAAAACGAAAACACATCACATGGGGATGTGTGTGAATTGTTTTCGCTTTGCTGAAAGAACGCACACCTTCTTTTGTGATGCGTGGACAGAACTTAAAAACGGTGGTTGTGTTTAAAATTCCGTAATTTGAAAAGTACATGTGCATGGGTGATTTGAATGATTCTTGTACTAAAAGAAAGCTTATGAATTTGGCTTTTGTATCCTAAATTTTGAAAGTGCTACATGCAGAACTTCACTAAAACAATAGTCCCGTCATTTTGGTTTCACTTTTTTTGACTCACCCTGTATATAATTTTGATAAATAAGTACGTGATGCCAAAGTTACATCTGGCATGAACTTTTTTGTTTGGTGATTTTCTCCACAACCGATACTCTTTGTAATAGCAATCGTTCGGTATAGCGATTTTAAGCTGCCGGTGCTCCGTTACTCACTTTTCAATAAATAGCACCCTTCAGAACTTCACCCTGCACGCCCTGGTAGTTACTGAAAGACGACTTTGAACACGTGCCGACTACTGAATTACACAGGGTTTTTTTCACTTCACCATCTACGATTTTGAGCTTACTAACTGCACCTACAGCAATGGGTGGCTTTCTCCTTCTATTCCTTTGGGGAAATAAGTGCCACTTGTCGATCTAATTTTGATTTTTTGATTTTTTTTTCAAAATTTCATCCCGAACTCATCCTGGAGATTTCCTCAGACTGAAATATTCGGCAGAATTTATTTTTCAGATGTTTGTTTTGCATTGTACAGGGAGGACTTAATCTGCATTTACAAAATTGGTTGTTCAAATTTGCCCCGAGTTGAAAAATAGGTCCTCCACGATTAATTGCTCTCATTTTCTGCATTTTAGCATTAAGGCCAACAAAAAAAAGTCTCCCGTTTCTGGTATAAAGCTTGCCCCAAAAGTGTGCGGCGACGCGGCTTTTTTTTTTTTTTATGTTTTTTTTTCTTCAAATGTCTGCCGATGACTGTAAATGGTGCCCGACTAAATTTAGTGCAAATATATGGGAGTCCAGAGAGGCCACATAAAGATAAATACTCAATCGTAACCCCATCTAAAAATACGTCAAAATTGTGCAGCAGCAGGATTCCAGTCAAACCAGTGAGTTCGGCGGTTTTGAGACATCATCTTACATTGAAAAAAAAAAATTTCATTTTGCTGACGCGCATGGCTATGGCGACGAGCGCGCATACCAGAAACCGGAGACTTTTTTTTTGGCCTAAGGGAATAAGAAAATGTGGTGCTTAAATAGCCGAGGGTCTAGGGACAGGTGATCTAGACACCCATCAGGCTGTTAAGGGGACGGGCAGGACTCACAAGCCGTTGGAGAGGAGATTGATCGCTATCGCTGAACCAATCACTTCTTGGATGTCCGATCCTATGATAGCAATCTCCATCATGATCCATAGTATGATACGAGGGAAGCTGGGATATTCCTGATAGCATATCTCTGCCATGTGACGACCTGTCGAATGATTACCGAGAAAAAAATTTGCCCTTGAACTAAATCGCCTGGATCTGCCGCTGAATAACAGAATACAGAAGGTGCGAGATATTCTCAATGGTGTATCTTCCTGTCGTATGATGACTTGTTGCATAATTTAAAAGAGAGTGATTGAATTGATTACAATTCGTTTAAGGTAGCAGACAAAACTATTTGTAAATTTTTTTTTCATATTCGCAAAATAAGCCTTTCCTCTGACATTTTAATTCTGTCGTATTTGTGTATTTTTCTGGGGTTTTTTTCTGCTGTGATGAAATTATAATTGCTTGAAAACATTATTCTGTGAGTTTGAAAACAAATCACACATACACAACTTAAAATTACTGTAGTCCCAATCCCAAAGACTATGCCCATGTGTAGTGTCCCTTTTCATGAGAAGTGTACATCTGTAACTATGCATATATATAACATTTTGCCACCAAATAAAAAATATATATACAAAATTTGTAATACCATTTTTGTAACCATTCCATTTTTGATTCCCGATCTCACAAAATATAAAATGTAAAAGCACACAGAGTATATAGGCGTGATTAAAACCTACACTACGTGTAGTCATAGTTCCTTTTTCTGCTTAGAAAAAGAAAAACAGGATTTAATGAATAGGAAATTTGA
The DNA here is from genome assembly GCA_029964075.1 of Patiria pectinifera. Taxonomy (NCBI): domain Eukaryota; kingdom Metazoa; phylum Echinodermata; class Asteroidea; order Valvatida; family Asterinidae; genus Patiria; species Patiria pectinifera. Next base: position 6,327,942 of record CM057143.1, read on the forward strand.
CATTTGTGAATGTTCCCCACTCCCACCACACTCCTTTGTTCCCTAATCCCCTTTCATCCACTGTACGCCCCCATCACTCCTTTGTGTTTGTTCTTCCAACCCTGCCTAAGTGCATGTCCCCTGAATGTTTGTTGTCATGTGCCTATGAAGAAGTCTTTGCTAAAGACCAAATATATCAGGCCTCTTTAACTTTTTGATTTGTATATTTCAGGTCAATCCAGTCAGTGAGCAGTTTAGTCCGGTTCCCAGACCAAAAGATTCTGACTATTCCTGATGAATCTTAGGTCAGGCAGCCTCCGTGGCTAAAAATAAACATGACGAAATTGATAGCCCTTTTTCAAAGCTCGGCTTCGTTTCCGATTTCGCTTGATCACTTTTAGCTTTTAATGTTCTGATCAAATTTTTTAATTAATCACTTGCTTCGTAATATCATACAGTTATGATAATACAGTTTGATGTTTCTGTAAGATATAAACATTGACAAATGTTGATCTGGAATCTTCAAAATTTAGCCACCCAAATAGCACTGTTAGCAGGCGGAGCCGAATGAAGACCGAGTTTTGGAAAATCTCGGTAACGGTCGTCAAATTCAAAATTGTACATGACGCAGCAAAAAGTTCGCCCATACCATCCGAGTATATTTGATGCACAACGGCGTCGTTGAATTTCAAGTTTTCTAAAATGAAAGAAAATGAATATTAATTGTCAACTCATTTTACAAAAATTTAATAAGCAATTAGCAGTTAATTAAACCTATATTATACTCGGAAATACTCGGGCGCTATCCGATTGTCGACGAAACAAATTTGGCAAACTTCGGAAATTTTCGGATAAAAGGAGGAATTCCTCCCGTTTTAGTCACGTGACGTAAATTGTAATACAATGTATTACCGGAGGCTACCGGACCTAAGATTCATCAGGAATAGTCAGAATCTTTTGGTCTGGGAACTAGACTATGAGCAGTTTGCAGCAGCTTAATTATTTTTCAAATTTATGAATGGTTAAAAAAATATCGCCAGCTTTAATTGCCATACAGTACTCATGTACATGTATTTTCCATGTTAAAAATGAAACAATACCAAACATCATAACTAACAAAATGAATCATGATCCCAATCATTACGGAAATGATGAATGTGCATGTGATCAGATGTTGATATCGTGTCTCACCAAAACAAAATGTATGCAACGTAACATCCTGCATGAATGTGGCCTTGTTTACGGCTTTATGCACAGTGTATTACTGAAAACTTATCTAACGATGGTCACATGGCTTCCTGTTTGACCTTGCCTTTTGTGTAACTGTTACAAAACCAGAAAAATTATGTAATAAAATGCTAGTAACTTTGTGAAAGTACCTACTCCTCAAACTTTGTTTAGACACAAAATTGCTGGAAAAATATTCATGAAATCATCCAAAAGTTTACTGATTTCACTTCTACTTTGTCGTATTTGGAGAGAGTTAAAATAGCACAAAACAAACCAAAGACAAGACTTCATGTAAGCATTTGTCTTCCAAGATAATCTTTTAACAAAAACCTGGTGTGTTTTTTTTACTGAATTCTCTTCACTTGTACACTGTCATATTTTCGAGAGAGTCAAACTTACGCAAAACAAAGCAAAGGCCATGCACATGTATGCATATTTTTCTAAGGTAACCTTTTTTTAACCAAAACCTGTAATTTTATTGTGGCAAAAACAAATATGTTGTAACTAATTTTTATTCCTCGGTTTACACTTTTACCAACATTTCTTTGTACATGTATTGACAAGACTGACTTTGAATTGTTTCTCACAGCTGTTTATGCACTATTCGCCTTGCACAAAAACATTTAACTTTGGGCGTTGTGGTTTATTTTAATCCTTGCTTTTGGTACAAAGGTTATTGCTGTCAAAAATTGGTTTCGATAACTGACTATATTTGATCTTTGTGTGTGCACAGTGAGTCCCACACAACCCGTGTCTTGTTTTTTATTAAATGACTTCCCTCAAAATATACATGTATTTGGAACTTGCCAAAGAAACAAACTATTTGTGTACTGTATGCACATAAAGGGAGAAGAAAAGATTTTCTACTCTCAAACTGTTTGTAAAAATGAGGGAGTCAACTTACATTGCCTATTGTCAGACGAGACCATTACAAAAGCATAACAAGGAAAAAGGGGAATGTAAAATCACTCTAAGCTAAAGCCCAAACAAAATGCACTGCTTCACTTTCGATATAAAAATTACACAATCCATTGACGTTCAAATGTGTCCTTGAATTTTTTGATTTCATTTTTGGTGAAATGTTTTTAGAGTGCAACATTTCAAGCTTAGGCCAAAAAAAAGAATAGTTCCGCTTCCGGTTACCTGACCGACCCTATTTTTAGGCTGCGACCCTAAAAATTTTATCGGCAATTCCAAAAACAAAACAAAAAAATGATTGAATAAATAAAAATAAAAACCTTATGTCTTGTCTGTCTTCACAAAATACCTCTCAACAACCCTTTTGCATCAAAAAATGCTTGTATTTATTGTTTTCTTACTTACATTCGCTATTTTTTCAAAAGAAACCTCCGTTATTTTTACAAATTCGCTGCGCGATTCAACTACTTAATTCGCAATTCGATGTCTATAATCACGTGCGTAATAAGCGCAATGCGGCGACGACTGGTTCCCGCCGCGCCGCGCAGGGGCCAATTATGAAAATACGGTAACTAGTCTGTGCACAGCTATGCGATCGTTAGCGCTAGTTATAACACCTCACCCACAGATTCTGTGTCTTGATTTTGCTTTCTAATTCGGCTATCTTTCTGTGCACGGCCAAAAGTACTATGCGCATAGCAACCAAAGTACTATACCATTAGCAACCAAAGTACTATTTCCACGGCGCGGTATTTGTGTGCAAATGCATGCTGGTGTGCGCGTTGCGCGTTGTGCGTATTATTCCAAAGAGAGACTTGGGTTCAAACATTTCGTGAAGGGGTAGTTTTTAAGAGAGAAATACATTTTCCACCAATTTTGTATTGAAATTGAAGTTTATTTCAACTGTGTTCAGATTTAAATAATGTAAAATATTAAAATCAAGCAGAATCTGTGGGTGAAGTGTTATAAAACAAATATTGAATGCTTTATCTCGTGGTAAAGTAAAACTAGCCTCCCTCGGTGATCCATGGACCATTCTATTTTCCCTCGGCTTCGCCTCGGGAAAATAGAATGGTCCATGGATCACCTCGGGAGGCTAGTTTTACTACACCACTCGAAGCATTCAATATTTGTATACTATAGCATGGCTATGCAGGCGCAGGCACGTGCTCTGTCAACTGGTCGGACTCCACATCGTAAAAATGCTGAGAAAGACATTGTAAAATGCCAAGAAAACACCGATGGAGAAAGACCATTTTTGCACGTTAAATCACAGATTTGATCTAGCTTGTCTGTGTATGTATTTTCCGTGTTCAAGAGTTCATTTTGAGATCGCACTACTCGTATTTGGAGTGATACAATGCAGCGTGTTTCCTGAAATGTTCGACCCGTTGGCCGCGGGCAACACATGTACATGTACAGTACAGTGCATCACACACTTCGGAGTTTTGGCCAGCTCCCCTTCTTGACTAGCGTTGTGCCTATGGTGCGAACGACCTGAATTTCCCACAATTTTTTTTACGAATTATCAAACGTAAATATATTGACAATAATTAAGGTAGGTTTTATTCACTTTTTGTGGCCATTTTGTGTATAGCTTTTGTAGTGCAATGGAAATAGTTCAAAACTTTGCATATAATTGAATACCCCATTCAATCTGCATAAAAAAAATTGGCAAAAAATTTTTTTTTCGACCGACCGACCCTATTTTTGAAAGGCATGTAATCGGAAGCAGAACTATTTTTTTTTTAGGCCTTAAGTATGAATGCTTCCATGAAGCTTTAAAAACTGTCACAAAACCATACTCCTATGCCCGTTGCTGTAAATTAAGTTGTAGAGTTTTCTACAATTCACTGGCGTACCACAAATAACAAACACATGAAAAAAAAACCTACCCAGCTAACTTCGCTTTTCATCTGAACTGAAGTAAATTACACATCGACCCACATTGTACAAGTAAGTTGTGAGTTGTGTTCGCAACATCCATGCAACAAACGTGTGAAATCTCTCTGTTTGCAATAAAATATCCTTAACTGGCACAATGGTTTGTAGAATTTCTGAAGCAGTAATACGCGGGTACTAATGTGCCAATTCAAGCATTTCCTCTAAATCAATATGGTAAATCAAAGAGATTTATGATATTTTATTGCCCACTGTGACTTTCAAGCACTTTATGCCAAAGCAACTGAAAAAGGACCATCTCTGACAGGCTTCAGGTTAAGATGCACAAATAGCCAAAATATAACAGATCTGCATCAAGCTATATCATGCCATACATCACGAGTTACAATCACTTGACCCGCTTGATTGACTAATTCGCCCTTTGACCCTCATATCTGAATGCCGAGCAGTCAAGAACACAATCAAATTGTCCACTCGTCCCTGGAAAATATGTCGTAGTAAACTTTGATTCATTGTTAAAGGGACAATGCACTTTTCGTTTTTTATGTAATCATTTTTTTGACTCACCCGTTGCATTGCCTAATCTTGCTGCTAACAGCTGCAGGACCAGACCAAGAACTGTAGACCACCACAACACCCACAGAAGCTGAACGCAATCAAACGTAATCAGAAATATTAGTGAAATTATTTAATATCTAAAAACTAAAACAAACTGAGAATGGCCAAACATTCAATTGAAAGCATAATGGTGTCTCACTTGGGAAATCTCAAGTATTACGACTAGTGCTAGGCGAGTAACCTGAGTACTTGAGCACTCGTGATATGAGTAGTGTTTGCTACTCGGTGTTCTACTTGTGGTATTTCATCTACTCGTTCCTGGCTCGAGTTTCTACTCTTAGCGAGTAGCAATTTTTTTTGGTGATAAAAGGCATTTGAATCTTGATTTGTTTTATCTTCAACACTGTGATAAGAAAGTCCACTGGTTTGTTTTACAGAGAGTAATGTACTATAAAGGCAAGACACAATGGCCCATTTTTGTCTACAGATAGCTTTTCTATACTCAACAAGTTGTGTTTTTGTTCTACATTTTGTTTTCTCCTCTATTAATACTTCCAACTGAATTTCCTTTCAATAATTTTCCTTCCATTTTCTTAACTTGTGATGGCTTTAACAAAATCACCTACTACTAATCTCCCTGCCTACCCTATCTTTAGCACAAGCTCCCTAAGAATCAGTGAAATGTACGTGCACAGTTAATAATAAAATAATCATTCATTTCTGGACTCACTTTGTATTCTGCAATTGCACCAGACTGTAGATCCGACTCAATATTACCAGGATCCAGATAGGCTATACTCATCAGGAACCCTGGCCCAGTGAAGGCCCACAACTTACGGAAGCTGAATTTTGTCTGCAAAAATAGTGAAAAATTCACTTAGACGGGTCTCTGGAGATTTTTTTTAAAGAAACTGCGAACCCCACACTATCTGATATCGTTTTTATGGGGATTAAATAGGCCTATCTGTTATATGCATAAAAGTGCCCATTAATTTTGGTTTCTTTGGTTATTACAAACTATCACGTGAATTTCAGACATTTCAGCTCAAAAGATGGAAATTTCAGAAATTTTGAGGTTCAAAGTGATTAATTTACAACTCTTTTAGAGGAAGTAATAAATAAAATAAATTGTAATGCTTAAGCGCTCTCCAGCGTATCAACAATCTCAAGGCACTTTTATTCCCCCGTTCATCAGGCCACGAGACCACGCGGCAGCCGATATCAGCGCAAACTCGGTCCTCTACCCTCACAGGTACCCATTTATACTCCTGGGTGAAGAGAGGCAATTGTAGTTAAGTGTCTTGCCCAAGGGCACAAACCTGAAGGGAGTCAGGTTGGCATAGCGGGACTTCCTCGCCTTCCACCGCTGTGACCCGGGTTCGAATCCCGCCTGGGCAAATATGTGGATTGGGTTTTCAGTCCCTGCCTGATTCCGTGGGTTTTCCCCAGAATATTCTTCTGGGCTTTTCCTCCCACCTCTAAAACTGTAACTTCTTCTCATTGTCTTCTCTCCACAGGTTTCTTCAGGCTTGCGAGCTACAGTGCCTAGGGCGCTTTTGAGGAATCCTTGGTTTCATTACCAGAAATGATTAATAATAATAATAATAAACACCCTGTTCCTGGCAGGGTTCGAACCCACACACCGTCGTAGATGAGTCACAACACCGTAACCACTTGACCATGGCATTCGACCACAGCATTTGCAGGCTTACGAAGGATGTGTTCCGTGAGAACTTTTACCTTACAATTTTTACTTTGTACTCATGATCAGAAATATCTGCAACTTTGCATTGAGAATACCTTTCAAACCTACACACTGTGGGTTTATTGATTATACACACCACAAAAATGTATTTGCTGCACTTTTCAGGTCATCAATCAACAAACAGAGTTTCAGGACGTACATGTAAATGTTAACAATGGCATCAACTTCAATGACAGATGAGGTTGTGTTGCAATTTGCCAATTTTTTTTGTGGTAAACCGCCAGATAAGGTTCAGGATCCTAAATTCCTAATACAGTGTCAAGGCCTGGAGTTCTGGGGCCGGCTAATTCAAAGGCATTGCTAAATTGGCCAAGCACGGGTTTCTAGCCAAAATGTCATGTGATCTGAATTGACTTATGACTGGATCCAAGCTGATTCTTAGGCCGTGTCCGAATTACTTGGCTGCAGCTTGAAATTACACACGGGTCTATGGTAGCGGCTACAACAACTTCCTATAGACTCGTGTGTTATCTATAGCCGTAACCAAGTAATTCGGACACGGCTTAATTACTTGGCAATATGTGCTAAGGCAAGATTGTGGCTTAGCTGCAACAAGAAATTGGGCCATGATGATTACAAATGGGCACTGTAAAACGTAACTTTGTATGTCAAAATCAGGCACTTTTGGGTAAGAAGTCATTGCAATAACTAACCCTCCAATAAAAACACACATCTGTGCCAGTCAAAATCAATCAAGTGACTGTTTCCAACAGTTAAGATTGACTAGCTGTGACTGCTTATGTTACTTGATATGCTTTGACTGTAGGTGATTGATAAGCCGGCTGTGCCTACCACTTGCCTGTTTTTTTGTCTGTTGACTGAATTTGACTGGTCACAGTGCTTGCTTAAAATATGATCTGACTGTTGGTGACTAGCCTGTGTAAAAGGCATGGCAGGGGAAGAGGATTGATTGTTTTTTTACTGTCTGTGACTGTTCAGATAGCAGGAGGGTTTATGAAATATAGACCTTGCTCTTTCACATGCCGCTTTGTTGTTTAATTTTGAAATCGGACTGTCCGAAATGTCACAATCGTTTTGCTCCTGAAAGACACTCCTGAAAGCTCACCTGTTTTCAGGAGGCGAACCATCAATAATTTTTCTTCTTTTTGGTGCTCCATCAGCACCTTACAGCAAACTTTTTTTGATTTTGGCGCTTTATAAATTTCTTTTGATTGATTGATTGATTGACAATGGGAAATCGTTAGTCATCACTAACATATGGTTAAAGGGAAGATACAACATTTGCAAACACAAAACGAAATGATCAAATTATCACGAAATACCTTACTGGATTGCTAGGGAAACTAAAGCGTCCTGTAAATTAGTGGCTCCTGGTGTGCTGTCATTTTCAAGAAATATTGTATTTTTCCAACGCTTGGAGAAAGGTGGCTTTTTTTAAAAGCTGCTCCTAATTTTTCATAATTAGTTATTCCGCGTTTTCTTTGCAATTGATTACACACCTGTGAAGGGGTACTACAAGCCTATTAGACTGATTCTCTGACCTTACAATTCCCAAAAGTCTATAAATTCTCAGTTTCATCTTAAGTGGGGTCAGGGAACCAGACTACATACAAGAACATGAACAGTTTTCTTGGTTTTTCCAGCATCTACAAGCCCAAAACGTGAAACAAGTCATTTTAACAATATTTGCTCAGTATTACATACTAATCTTCCAAATCCATTTATTTTCGAAAATTGCAGCTAAAGCAAATGTTGTACACATTCCCTTTAATATGTTGTGTGAACATTCATACCCCTTCAGTCTCCGGAATATCGATCGTTCCTGGGTTGGATGTGTCTTCATCATCGCCTTGTAGCGCGATGTCCATAGTGCAGGGGTGAACGCCATCACCGTTTGCGGATGAAGCGTCAGTGCTACGGAAGTAGCATGTTGCTTGGGACTCGTCACTTAGTAGTGGCTTGGCCTCCTCTGGGCTTCCCATAACGCTGGCCGCTCCACTGCCTGCAAATTCTGTATTCATTGGAGAAAAATTTACTAATTTGAATTTAGAACTATAAAATTCTGACTCGCTGGTAGTGTTGCGCATGCCTACGTGAGGATTGTGAACGTTCAACCAATGAAACGGTGAGAGGCACTGGATTTTTAGGAGTCCACATTTTATTGTGACACTGGAAAAGTGTTTAAGACCAGCTAGCCATGTCTTTATCATCCGTTTAAGACCGGCCACGTGACGGGCTCTCGACCAATAGGAATAGCTAAACTGTCTGTGGTATTTATGAATGCCCATTTAATAAGCTTTCTTTTAAGCACAAGACTCATTCAAATTGTGGTAGTGATAAGTTTTACTTGTGAATTTTCATAGTGTTTTAAACAGGAGTAGCCCCCCTTAGAAAAGAAAATCATTTTAGTTGAAGTTTAGATGTCCCCCCCCCCCCCCCTTGTCATGTTTGTTGGTAGTGTGACCCCCTGTTTGTTTATTTTAGCCCACAAGTCCCCCTATATAAAGCTGCCACATGGTCAAGCCACATTGAGTATTAGTTCAGCAATGTTCCTCCTACCTGGAGAGTGTTTTCCCTGCTTGGATTTGTCTGCTAGTCCAGTCATTGGTTTTATGTTCTAACTTCATATCTGTATCTTTAAGAGTCATTTTTTTCACTAGTGCTGTGTGGGTTTTTACCCTTTTTCCTTTGGTTTTTATTCTTTTTACTTAGTTTTTTTGTAATCGTCCCAAAATTGTATCCAACTGTTTTATTTCTTATCCTTGGCAAATTCTTTTGAGTGTTTTTAATTCAGTCGTTTAATCCAGATTGAGATTTTTTGGTTTCTGAAAACTAGGTTTTTTGGCTTGAACTTTGAAGGCAATCGGATTGATTTTAGTGCCGGTAACAAAAAACGTGTACAAATGATATAGGACGATGACTGAAAAGGAAAAATAAAGTCAAAGAATAAAACAAAAAAATCTAACGAAAACAAAGGCTGTTTCGGCCGTTTGCCGAAACAGCCAATTCATACTCACAGTGCAGCTGACAATGACATGGGGATGTAAACGTTAGCATGGTAAGTGTATATGAATTGTAGGCACAATTGCAGAATACCCCGCCACTCAATCTATCCACCTCGTAGCCGGCTTGACCTCAATAAAACCTACTCAGCGCTACTTGTATGTACATTAGCCCAGGTTGGACGAAGTCTTCATTGCATTTCGTCCAGGACGAGAATTCTCTACATAAGACCACCCAAAATTTGGACCAGATTTTTACTACGTTTTACCTCGTTACAGAAGCTTATTTCACGCCTACATTTTCTATTTGTTCTTACCTATTGGGCCGCTGGGTTCAGGAATTCCATATGTGATGCTGACCGACATTAATCAGGAAAATAATCTCTAAAGCAGCGTTAAACTTGTACGTGTTTGTAGTCTCTTTTCATCTGTTTATTTTCGAGAGTCGTACGTCATGTACAATGTACGTGCGTACGAAAGCGCGCACGCACGCAAGCGCCCTCATTTGTTTAGTTTTGATTGGAACAGTGACGTCACTCCAGCCAACCGACGTCACGAAAACGCTCAACCAGTGACCAAAGCGGAAACGTGTTTCTGGTAACTGGCGCGAAAACACGCTCGGTCATTGGATTAGCGACCGCGCCTTCAAGTAAGTGCGCTTGCGTATGAGGGTGGTTACTAAGCAAATCGCGCGTGCGCACTGCATATTCATGCTGCATAGTCTGGCCCCCGGACCAGACTTGATATGAGCGTTGAGAATAATTGTCTGGTCTAGGGAACCAGACTACACGCTGCAGTACAGACGTACATCATGTACGACGACTAGAATAGACTCGGCGGTGAGAAACTGATGAAAAGAGTCTACAAATAGTCCGAGTAACTTGGACCCAACTAATATCGCCTTTTTTAACATTTGGACATGGTCTAGCGATAGTAAGGTCCAAGCTAATACCAAGACCTAGACAACACAGTCCCCAAAACGATCAAAAACCAACATTTTCCAACAAAAAACATCAGATTTCACCTTCAAAACGGCCTCCAAATTACTAGATATGTCACCTGAGGTACAAGTAGACATAGATGATTAAGATGGTTGTACTTAAGTTTACTTACGATCCGAAAAAAAAGTGAAATTTTCCGTTCAATTCTGAAGACCCCCTCTGCCTAGGTGGTCGTTGTTGTGCTCACGTTCAAAACTGCATGATAATGGCGTCTGACCTCGACCCATTGATCTCCATATACACAGTCTGTGTATATGGAGATCAATGCCTCGACCTCATGCAAATGTCGTGACGGCGCGCTTGCGCATAATGCACTGCATGCGCGGCAGATCAGATTCCCCTGCGCCGCGCCGACGACTGTTTCCTGATGTAGAGTGCTGTGTAAGTTCGCGGTACGCCTAGGAGTCGCGCTGGCTAGCCAGGCGCATGGCTGGCGCTCTACATCAGGAAACAGTCGTCGGTGCGGCGCAGGGGAATCTGCCGTGCATGCAGTGCATTATGCGCAAGCGCGCCGTCACGACATTTGCATGAGGTCGAGGTCAGACGCCATTATCATGCAGTTTTGAACGTAGCACAAGAACGACAACCTAGGCAGAGGGGGTCTTCAGAATTGAACGGAAAATTTCACTTTTTTCCGGATCGTAAGTAAACTTAAGTACAACCATCTTAATCATCTATGTCTACTTGTACCTCAGGTGACATATCTAGTAATTTGGAGGCCGTTTTGAAGGTGAAATCTGATGTTTTTTTGTTGGAAAATGTTGGTTTTTGATCGTTTTGGGGATTGTGTTGTCTAGGTCTCGGTATTAGCTTGGACCTTACTATCGCCAGACCATGTCCAAATGTTAAAAAAAGGCGATAAGTTGGGTCCAAGTTACTCGGACTAGTCTACAAACACGTACAAGTTTAACGTTGCTTTCGAGTTTATTTCCCAGATTAAGGTCGGTCAGCATCGCATATGGAATTTCTGAACCCAGCGGCCCAATAGATAAGGACAGATAGAATACTACGACGTAAAAATTGGCTTCTCCAACAAGGAAAAAATATTAAAAATATTGGTCATAAATTTTTTCGCCCGGTTTTGAGCACTTCATACCCTGGACTCCCTCCGTTACGTAGGGAGGAAAGGGAGTCCACCTGGGCTAGTATGTACATGTACTATGCGTGAATTGTACTGTGTATATATCAGGTATAGAGGGCTGCGCTAGCCCAGGTTGGACGACGTCTTTATTGCATTTAAATTTTAATTACGACTGATGGGGAGTGATAGAGTCCAACCTGGACTAGCCTAGTCATAGTATGCTAATTCCTCTACCGTTTCAGTGACATTTGATAACAATCCAACATTACCTTGAGAATTAGGCGACGGTGTGAACACTCAGCCCAGCAGCAATTGCGGACAGTGCGGAGACGGACAGGTCAAAAATGGCCAACGCTCCCGACAAACGTCAGTGCAGCGCAGCTTGTGGCGAGTAGTTCACGTTCATCATATATGCATATCATATGCACGACATGTCACGTGCATTATCGTAAACCAAGTTACGCAAGGAAAATAAGTCCATAGACTTGAGTCCAGTCTGAAATCTAAAACACATTACCTCACACAAAATGAGAGGTTATGTACATGTACATGTCCATCATCCACAACAACATCAAAATAGCTCAACATGTTTTCTAATATAGAGGGACAGAAACTGATATTGCGCGCTATGCGATGGTGTGCAATGCATGCAATGGTATACAGATGAAGTGGGGGGGGGGAGTGCCGACTTGAGCCAAGTTTAGGAACACGTCAAAGAGGAACCACATTATAAACTAAACTTCTTTGAAATGTTGTTTTGTGTGTTCAACTTGAGACAGTTACACGGAGATTCTTTTCTATGATCCCGGCATGAAACAAGTCAGCTTGGTCCATTGAAGGTTTATTAAAAAAATAAAAAATAATTGTGCTATTGTGACAATGTGTTTTCCCCAAATACTTTGTTAGAGGGCGCACTTTCATGCTACGTAGTCAAAAACGAATTAAACTGCTGCAAACCGCGTACTGACTGGTTGATCTGGATTGACGTGAAATATACCAATTAGAGAAAAATGACCCAATAACAAAAGTCATTTGCCTCTCAAAAATTTCTTGTAAACATCGAAATATCAGCCCTCTCAGTTGTTGGGAAAGAAAAACACGGGTGCAATTACTTTTTACGCGTCAATTGGTAACGGGGACTACATACAGCCTGAGAACCACAAATCATGTCTAAGGGCGGTCATGGAGGAGTGGCAGTTGCTACACTACCGTGACTTTCAACTCGGAAGGAGCTACAATTAAAGCGATACAATTTGTTCAAGCGGCGGACGAAAAACAAACACAATTTGCCGCAAGTTGGTTTCATTAACCTCTTTTAAAGTTCAATTAATGTAAATTAAGAGAACCATGTTCACAGCTACCTCAGTGATGGCTATCAAGCCAATCAGGAAACAAATGAGATTTTTTCCAGATATTTTTAACTGGATGTTTGCGTCTTGTTATTGTCCTGTAAGTCAATAGCTTGACCTTTGACTCTGATCATTAGCACGCTGCACCTTAATGACGTACATCGGTGTGCTAATGATGACCACTCACGTCGTGCAAGTCATTTCCAGCGAATGGGCTGGAGTTAGACAAAATCAGATCGTAACAAGTCGGCCTATACGCGATATTTATGTTCCCCCAAAGTAAAATCTTATGCCGGTGCATAAAAGTAATTTTGTCCCCCTGGTAAATTTGCCCCCCCCCCCGGACAGATTTACTAGGGGACAGAATCACAGTTTACATCGGCAAAACGCCATCAAAAGGAAAAACCTCATCCGACTAAAAAAGAAAAGCCTAGGCCTACAGATAAGCAGCATGCACGCTGAGCAGTCGTTATTGGCCGAAGTAAATGCGAATGCACTCTGGTCTCCACATACACATTAAATACGCAAAATTGCACTTGTATCGCTTCTCGTACTCATTATATCCTCTGCAGCAGATCATCCCCGGCCAGAAATCAGAGGAAGGGTGCCATGGCAACAGACAAGAAAAAAAAACCGCATGTAATTACCCGTTGTTTTGGGTTTTTTTCCCCTCCAGTTGCAGGGGGATGGAAATATCAACGGCCCACTGCAGATACATCGTCCTCCTTTGCTCCTCCCCCGTGTCAGAATTGTCCATTCTGGCACTGTTGTCATGGTAACTACAGGCAGACCGATGATGCGGGTGATGCATTGCAGGTTCCAGGTTAGCTGCCTGTCTTGCGGGTTCGGGACGCAGGGAGTAGAACGCAACAAAGTGGTCTAACACTATAGCTCGGGTGTTGATGTGCTGGAGCTCTTCGCGCTATACTCGACGGAACAACTTGATCGAACGGCCCGACGTACGGACGCCTTGTAACATTTTCCAGCGGTGAGTGTCATGTCAGCATCCCGTAAATAAAGTGCTCGTCACTTGTAAAATTGTACCCGTAAATTTAAAGGCCTTCCTTTATTACAGTTCATGATTCGATCCATGTTTTTGAATACTGCTGCCTGGTCGCGGAGATTGCTTACCCTCGTGTGTTTTTGTTCACCTGTAGAATGACCGACTCCATCGAGCTGTCTTCTGTCCAATTCACCGACAGCCCAGCACCGTGTGGCGGAGATAACCATGGGTAACGGAGCCGCATCCCGGGAAGCCAACGTCCCGGCTTGTATTCACCTCGATATTAACGGAACCAAGCAAAAGGTAAGAGTGTCTTGATTGAATTTTTAATAATTAACAACATATAGGTTTGTGTATATTCAATTCTCTTCGGTAATGAAATTGGTTTCAAGTCAAGTATTTGAATTTACAAGAAGGTCTCGAACCAGTGTCAATGTATAGTTCAATGGATGGGGCACTATAATTTCATTTCACTGTTTGTTTTTCTAGAGACACCGTAGTTCTATCCCAGCTAGTTTTGTTTTATAGTGGTCCCGTTAAGGGCTATCATTTTGGGTTTTTTTGTCCTTAAATATTGATATTGGGTTGTTGATCTTACAATTTGTATTTCTTTTTAGAAATAGTTTCTCTCGATGATCGCCTCAGGGAAAAAAAAAGTGTCGTGTAATTTATATAAGTTTAATTACTAAGGATATTTTTTGTAGTAAATCTTTTGCAATATACTGGATGTTCTCCGTTGTATTTTTGCCGTATAGGCCTATTGGTTTGTTCATTTATCATTCCCATGACAATATCACGTGATAAATCTAATACATCACGTGATTCATTATCATATTCCCTTTTTTAGTCTTATGAAATCCTGGCATTTGTTTACAAAGATTTCACAACGTTTTCAAGAGTGCTCTATGAATTAATGCTATACTTTATGACTAGCCGGGCGTGCCTGCGTACTGTTACGGCCGTAACTGGACAAAAAAACGCAATATAGCACTGCTCCGCGGGCGCAATCAAGTGACCTAAATTTCTGTCCGATAACAAGTTTAAGACTTTCTTATCAAATTACCGGGTGGAAAATTTTGAAATGATTTCTAAGGAACCCTTTGCGCCAATGCCGCAAATTATAGTTCACGATTTTTAGATAAAAGTTATTTTTAGCTCTTTGTTAAACCATTTCGCCGCAGCCTGAGAATATTCTGCACATTCAAATTTTGTTACGATAATGAGAAAGATGCAAAAAGGAGTAAACAACAAGTATCTCGATATGAATATTTTCTTCTCACCATAGGAACACTAAATTGGAAAAAAATATATAAAATACGTTTACCAATAAAAAATTTTTTAGAAATGCATTTATATAGTTAAAAACCCTTAGATTTTAATTGGAAAAATATATTGTATATCGTGATTTTGGGCTAGATACCGCACACCTGTTTTGGGTCGCGCCGCAGGTACGCATCGTTACATAAACCACACAAAAACGCCTCTAGGAATCAACTAATTGAATGTTGTTTTTTCCTTATAATGTGAATTTTCCGGTGGACATTTTGTCGTCTTTTCCCCCAAAACCAGCGTCAAATCCCTCTTGCGACTTCCAGTGATGAGAAGGTAGCAACAAACAAGCAAACAAACAACCCCAACAAACAAGCCAAACAAACAACAAACGACAAACATACAAATACAAGCGAGTCAAGCAAACTTACACTTTTCAACCTTTATGCTTTTCCACATCATCTATTATATTTTATTATCATTGTCCGCTGCCACTATTGATAAAAAAATGTCATTTTTAATACCAGTGTTTGTCCTCCAACGATGTGTTCAAGAGCAGAACAAATAATACGTACGACACTGATAAAAAATTTACATCACCCAGACGTAAATTCCCTCAATAATTCCCTCAGTATTCAGTGTACTAGTGTAAAGAATAAAAGAATTACCCATAGCCGTCGGTGGTAATTTAATATGCGAGGTATGAATGATATTGACATTGAAAGAGCCGTGGCACGTCAAACGCAACAAAATCAATCAACTTTTCACTGCATTCCCACCTTCATAGCAAACAAAATAACAGGTTTTTTTCCTCAACGTGATGGCAATGCAGAAGAAATTGTTTGGGGTAATACGTTGCCACGTCATTTAAGGCCACCTCCGCGCTTTGCGAGATAGCAAATAAGCTCCCTGGTGAAGTGTAAGCAGTGCTTCTATTCAAAGAAATTATTCGCGACAAAATGACACTTTTAATCGAATCTATGCAGTCATCTTAAATATTTAGATTATTAAGAAGGAAATACCGAATAAGTAATACATTATCTAACTCAAAAAACGCACTTCATGTGGGCGACAATTTTTTATGCACGGTTTAACCCTAAAAGGTATGTTTATAAGAAATATCGGAATTCGCGACCCGAGCTGTTATGACTTTTAAAGCCTCGAGCCTTGCGCATCTTTTGATACCAAAAACGTTAAAAAAAAAATTCCGGCGCTATGCGCCGTGAAAACTGAATTTTCCCATATACGTCGTGTACACAGAGCAGAATTACAATTTGTACATGTGAATAATTATTTAGCCATAATTCCAAAACCCTTTGACCTATAGTCATGACATTTCTTGGGTATATTCAAGATGAGTTGCTCTTTGCATGTACCGAGTTTCAAAAATTTTCGTCACTCGATGGCCGAGCTCTTCCCGGCTGAGAGATGGTCAAAATAACCCGGCCCTTTTAGGGTTAACATTTTCACAGATTCACTAAATTCTTGTCCCGTGATGCACTGAATTCATCATTGGAGATCTCATTACTTGCCCTAAAAAAAATTAAAAACAAGCCCTTTTTGACAATCCACAACGACAAAACGGACCAACCTTCAATATATACAACCTCAGAAACATAATATAAAGAGAACAAATAATGATCAGCCATCAATCCGTCAATAACGTCTTGTGATGAACTGACGTGAATTTATCCCAGAGAAAACTCATTGAGGAGAAGCGGTTTTTTTAAAGTAAACATTCAAGTAAGTTTCTTGTAAGTACATCACAGATCGAGATCGCGTGAGCAACTAGGAGTCAATGACGCGACCGCGTTTCTTGGAATTGAGTCCTCAAAAGCCACTCGTGATCCATTAATGTTTTAGCTCAAATAAGCACAAGCACTCTTGCTCTGTGAATTGAGCAACAGTCGGCTCAGAGCCATAGTACCGTATTTTGCACGGCCTTTGGGTTTAAAGTGCTGAGCCTTTTGTTTTTGTCTTTCGAATTTGAGCTTACCATATTGCCCAGCAATTCCACGAAATTTTTGCAAGGTGGACATTTAATATTCGGCCTCCGGGACCGGAGCAGTGCTACTTGCACAATTCCATCTGATAGAAGAATTCTGTTCTTTCTGGGAAAAGTCGAAACTCCCTAGCCGATATCTTCCAAGCCCACTCTTCACCTCCAGAGAATAAATGGAGAGAGAGAGAAAAAAAATTGATTTAACTTATTCTAAGTGACTCGTCTCCTAACTTTATTCGGACAGATTCTGTCGAAATTTGGGACGTAGATTTTGACAAGATTGGAAAAACAAACCACGAACAGCATATACATGTACACATTTAATTAATTGGTTTTCGATCTTCACCCTATATATTATTTCATAAACATTTCATGTTTTTAAACACAACCCGATGACTGAAAAGAAATGTCGCAAGCTGGCTAGGCCTAGGCCTATATTGTACATTAATTTGATAATTTTGTTCATTTTGTATTTTCCATTGAAATTATTGAAACAGTGTGGTATATTGAAAAGAGTCAGCGCGTGTCACTGTAATCAACTGAAAAATAGGGGCAAAAATCAATCTTGCTTGAATTTAATGTCTGTTTTTAACTCTGACGGTACCGGGTGAATATTGCATTGAAGATTTGAAAGGAGGACAGATGCTATATCTATAGAGACCAAATAATAACAATACACAATTTATTATGTTAAGCAAAGGAAACTGCCAGGATTTTTTTGAATTATTGAAAAAAGAAATACAGGATAGGACTCCTCAGTTTCAAGGTTTTAGCAGAAAACATTGTACTCAGCCTTCCGGCAGCGCAAGAGGATTACTCCTTCGTTGCCGTAGCAACGGTATCTTCTTCTCTGCATTCTGTACCCGTATATATTCCTTACATTTCTTGCCATGTTTATTTGTAGTGTACCAACGTCAGCGTTCGTTCTTCATTCGAGGGGATTAAACTAACTCACGTCCACTCTTGGGAAATTCGTCGACAGACGGTTGTTCGCTGTTTTAATAAATGATTCTTCCCCTGAATTTCTGGCCGAGTCACCGACCTTCCCCTTGTAACCTCCGTCAGTATTTTTTCTCCCAAATGAAATTTGTCTCCCAAATGAAATCTGTCTCCCAAATGAAATTTGTCTCCCAAATGAAGCCGTTTAATGAGTTGAGTACACTATACAAACTGTGTTCAGGGTTTAAACACAATTGTAAACACTTCCTTGTACCCATTACAAAAAAAAACACGTTCGATCAGTCTTCTTTAGATTTGTGGACGACTATAGGAATAGAGTTATAGACATATATAGTATACGGAAGCCCGTAATAAATCACAAGACAAATAAAAATTTACCCTCTTTTTGCACGAGGCCAATGTCCCCACAAAAAGTGTCCATCTGGCTATTTTGAAATAACTACAAAATCAATTTTGAAAATGTTTAATTGTGCAGACACTCCTGATCCTTGCTCAAAACTCCTACGAGTTTCATTTAATTCATATCACGCCTCACTACACAATGGTCAATTGATCACAACAGCATTTTTGGACTCTTGTGAAGGATTTTACACAGCTTGCATATCACAGCGCCGAAATTGATTAAGGCAAGGAACTTGGTCACACTGTTGTTGTGATCAATAATGGACCATTGTGCAGTGAGGCGTGACTGAAATTAAATAAAACACATCGGGGTTGAGGCCAAGGGTAAGGAGTATCTGCACAATCGGAAATTTTCAAAATTTGCTTCAAATTTTTATAATTATTTCAAAAATAGTCAGACGGATACTTTTTTTGAACATATTGTGTACGCCAGCAAAACCGAACTCAAAAAGATATGCTCTTTTTTTTACAATATAAACAGGCTTTCGTATACCAGTGTGCAAAAAGATCTGAACATGTCTTATTGATGCAATCGTTTGGGGGAAAACTGGGTAGAAGAATTGAAGTTAAAACAAAATGCGAACACCATTTGTTTTAGTGAATCAAAAGACACTTCTAGACTATAGACAAAAAAGGTCAACACAACAGAGAATTTTTTTATTGAAAAACAGGGAGTTATTTGTGCCCAGTTTGGGAAACTGTTTGCCAATTTCTGCAAAAGCGTGATCTCTATTTATAAACATAATTATCCGTACTGGATAATATTCCAACAGGTCAGATTCATATTTTAAAAATTGATTAAAACGATTTGTCTTGCTTTGTTAGTGTAAAGAATATTTTAATCGAATGCTTTCCTTCATTAGGAGGATTCCTTCCCTGTAATATACCAAGATCATCAAGGTTATGTTGATTTTCGTAGAAATAGTAATTAAATACAAATCATATATAAATTAAAGCAACTTTAAAATGCATTTTTAATCTATCAGCAAATTGCAGTTTATCAACATTAATTATTCAGCAAAATAAAAAAACCAATTACTGCACACCATGCTTTTGCAGGATGATGATGCTGGCTAGCTATAGTCATTATTGATGAAAATGTCTGCTCCCGCTTGGGCGGAAACAATATCATTGAAACGGTTAATGACATCCGTTAATGGGAGGAAGTGAACGTCCTCTGCGTGGCTTCCGAGCAGCCAGGCTTGTTCTGATGCGCTTTAACAGGATAGATTCTGGCGCAATCCTCGGAGGAGGAATTGCGGCCTTAGTGGTTTACACGGTTGGCCGATGGAGAGGAAGTAAGACAATTCGTGCAAAAAGCTAAGACGCCCATCTCGTTTGAACCCTCAGGGAAGAAACTCAGCACATCTTTTTATTAACTTGTGAAGGAGGAGGGTTAATAGGTACTGAGTGGCATCAACAGGGTCGAGTGTCCTACACAAAGATCACATCTCGTTGTCAAGGCAACCTAGTCCCTTTACGAAACGAAGCATGTATGGGGGGGTGCGTGGATGTTCTTGCGTGATGTGAAACACCTTGGCCCCGCGCCATACGTCCTTTGACGATAATCCTGCCCGCTTCTTGGAAAAAAAAAATAGGCCCTAATTTCAAACTAAAAGCTTCGAGGATTTTTGTGGTAACCGTTCTTCCGGAACATGTACCGGTACTCAAATATTCTTTAATCAACTGCTTTTGTTTTTCCCCCTTTTTTTCACCAAGACGCTTTATTCTTAGGCCCTACTTTCAAGCTGAAACCGTCGAGGATTTTCGTGGATTCTGTTCTCACCGTTCTTCCGGGGGACGTACCGATACTCAAATATTCATTAAACAACTGTTTTAGTTTTTCCTCCTTTTTTTCTCCAAGCTGATTTGTTCGCTGTGCTGCAGAGCGCACCATACATGATTTATAAGTATAATTGATTTGTATGAAGATTTGGTTTAAATTGATGCTCACAGGTGAAATTTGGACGACGTTGCAGCAGCAAAGACGTGCACGATCTGCTGGCGGCTGCGGCAGGGGTCAGCAAGTGAGTACCCTCGAATCGTTGACTTTCTGCTTTAAAGGGACATTATGCGCCTATCAGAATGTTTCCTTTCAAAAAAAACTTTGAAATAGGATAAGTTTTTTAAGATATAGTCCATCATTTGTAATTTGTGCATTTTGTTCGTTTGAAGCAACAAAAGTGTTCAAAATCTAATGAAGGATACTGAACAACTAACCTGATGAAGTTTCAGCTGAGCTTCAGCTGTATATACCGAGAAAAACAGCATTCTAGGATCTCAATTTCAAATCAAAAGTTGCTGAATCATGAGCCGATTGCAGCTATACGCGATGTCGCGCATGCACTGATCCGACGAATTATAGCAACCGCGCGTCGTGTCAATGCTTGCGCGCTTCGCCGAATAACAAAACGAACTACTAATTAAAATGTTCTTAAGACGCACCGTTGGAAAGGCCTTCTTTCGTGTATTACTTCAAAATGACAGCTTGCCAGAAAGAATAATTTCACAGGGAGTTTAGTTTCCTTACTATCTTTCAACCAAGTATGTTTTTCAACAATAATTACGCCAGTTACTTTTCGGATGGCTGCAAATGATGGACTATAGCTTTGAAACCATCCGACGGGCTCTCGACCAAAAAGCAATACACATGGCCAGAGTGGTGTTTCACAAAACATAAAGTAACATTGTTGCATAAAATCGTTGGAAATTCGTGAATTTTTTACTTGTTTTGAATTTCGTGGCTAAGGGCCTGGTGACGCGGATAATGACCCTCGCCTTCGATTCGGGCCATTTTCAGCGTCCAGGCCCCAAGCCGGTTCTAAGCGTACTTGTTTAACCCTAAAAGGGCCGGGGCGGAATCCGCCCCCTCCCTCAACTTTTTCCGCGATAGCCTTGATTTTTTTTCTCGCGACCCGAGCTGTTATGACTTTTTAGCCTCAAGCCTTGCGCATCTTTTGAAACCAAATACATAAAAATCGGACCAAAAATTTTCCGGCGCTATGCACCAAGAAAACTGAACTTTCCACGTTGTGTACACAGAGCACAATTACCATTCGTACTGTGAATAATTAATTAGTTATTTCCAAAACCCTTTGACCTATAGTCATGATTTTTTTTGGGTATGTTCATGATGAGTATGTTCATCGTCACTCGATGGCCGAGATCTTGGGGGATCCCCGGCTGAGAGATGGTCAAAATAACCCGGCCCTTTTAGGGTTAAAACCGCCGGGCCAAGCACATTATTTCCTCAGTAAATCTGTTACCATCCAACCGTGCGATTATTGTATAGAGCTGCGTAGCCTGGGACACAAAAAGAAAATAATATAGATTTCTTCGGTGGTAAATATTAACCTAACTACATAAATACTTTACATGAAATGTTCACATATAATTAAAAAAAAATACCTACAGCACAAACTAACACAAGTAAATGCGTTTCTTAAAAAAAAATAACTTGAAAACGTGATATTTGTTGGGGACAGGACACTGCATGTGGGCGAGATCCATTAGGATGACTGTTCCATTTCATCCCTGGCACTCCTTAATCACCACGCAGTTGCTAGGTGATGGAATATTCCCATTTATCATCTTGTAACGAGGGAAAACGGTTGCTATGCGGTTTAGATGCAAATGGTGGGTTTCTCACTACGAGCCATTAGCAAGGAGTGACAGAAACAAGGATTGGAGAATACTTCTCCCGCTTTTTAAAATGGTGATTCATTGCAGACGGTATTACGAGTGACACAAAAAAGCCTCTATATTTTCCCGTTAAACTTTAATTGATGATGCAAGTCACAATGTCCCATAAGTTCGAGACAATTCACGTCAAAGTGTAGCCACCGCAGGCCCTGGACATAAATTGAGAATCTTCTCGGGAGAAAAATCCGTTCATATTTGGTATAAATAGCAAAAACACTGGGGCACTTACACAACAAATGTAAATGTATTATGCATATGCAAATCTGTATTAGCATTAATAGCCATGTGTGGTTGTAAAAAGTGAAACGTGCTATCGTTTGTTTAACTGATTTGGATGGGTTCTGACGGTCAGGCGTAACAAGTAATATGGAAGAGTAGGACCTTTTTAACTTGCAGCCTCGTGTTTGTTTCAATATGGCGATTTTTATTCTTCACTGCGTGTGCACATGACTTGTGTAGTGTTGACATTGGCTGTTTTTATGTGGGCAAGATTACAAAAGAAGATTGCCGATTTGGTTATTTTTTTCTGGGAGGGGGGTGCCTGTCGGCATGACGTCACGGGGGACATGTCAATTGTCAAAATCACACACAAAAAATGTCCACAAGGTTGTTCTGATTGGATTCTCGCTGCGTTAATTTCATTCTGTCCAACAGGACGGCATCCATCACACTGAAGGACGTTGATGGCGCCCTTGTCAGCGTGTCGTCTGCCATGCCCCACAACACAGCCGTGTAAGTTGCCATTGCTTGCATTTGATTAACAAATAAGGGCAATGGGGAAACGGATCACCATCCTTTCTAACCAAATAAAATTAACATTAGATTAAACTTTAAATTGAATACATGTAGCAAACAAAAACTATTTTGAAATGAATATTTATTACAATCAATCAAATTTTCTAACGTTAGAAGCTGAACAACTGCTGTGTATAAAACCAAGTAATTATGGATTGAAAGTTAAATTCATTTGTCTCTTTTTGGAGAGCCAATAAGGTTCGTTAAATTCTAGGTCTTCGTGTGTTTTTTTCCCCCAGCACGCCGTACAAAGTGTTAGTGGCAGATGACGCAGCTCAGCCAACAGGTCGGTCTTTTTCAAAAACATCAGAAAAAGTTTCATTATCCCCAGCCAAAAAAACCCAAATGGCATTGACATTTAATGGGCCGAACAAGCTCAAAAGCTCACGAGCCTATCCAAAACAATGCAGATAATAATTGTAGCTACAGAACCAAATGAAAAAGGGAGAAATTTCTTGATAGTGGAAAATGAAGAAATATAGACTGATGATGATGATGATGATGAAAGTGGGGTTGATGACTTCTTTAGCCGGTTGTTATTGATGCACACAGGCCGGCCCCTCGACACGTCATATGTCTTCTGTAGGATCAGCATTGCTATATATTACACCGGCTGATTTTGATACGTGCACCCATGATGCCTACGTCAACTGTTGCTATGGGTTACGACCCTGATATCACCCACCTTAATTATGACCTGTCTCCTCAAATCGTACTCTTTCATCAGTTGTCTAAAACCATTAATTGGGCAGCTAGCTTTACATGGAACGCGTTGAAGAATATTCGATTGAAAGCAGAGACACAGAAAATTGATAAAAAAAAGGGAGCTGCCAAGATAATGAAATCCTAGTTGTGAATGAAATCTGAATGATGGAGTCTCTTTGGATTCCAATGGAATTTTGTTATAGTAACGTAGCAAAATGTGGGGTTTTTTTTAACTCCGTATATAAATGTTCGCATCTTGTTTTACATTTTCATTTAATTCTGTCTTCTTTTTTATTTTTCTTCTCCCTGGCCCGCCCCATTTTTTTTATTAGAAAATATAACAAAAGTTGTTCCTCTTTGCCGCCCACAGGACAAGAAAATGCTGTGCTGTGCGGAGTGATAACGCAGGTTGCGGATCAATTCACCAAGTGAGTGAATAGGCCTCGTGTGCAGCGGAGGGATACTTTCCTAGGGCAGTTATGTGGTCAAAGGTAGCAGTTGGTAAAACGTTCGGTCAACACGCAGTCGCAATGTTCCTATAGACCAAAATTTCCTTTTTTGACGGGACGCAGAAACTGGGCGAAGTGAGTTGCTCTCTGAAATCTCGGCAAAAACGACCCATTGTAAAAGTTATAGGTGATAAACGCAGAATGTTTTTTTTTTCTAATATAGGCCTATGTTAATAAATAGAGCCTATATACATTTCATGAATATAAAGAATTCCAAGTGAGCATACAGAGAAGAAAACGTAGCTGGCCAAAGATGATGGCCTTAAATCATACCCCCCAATAAATCAGTCACGTTGTAGTAGCAAAACGCTGCACTATTATGATTCATTCCGTTTTGTAACGAATATCCTGAGGAAAGTCAATAGACACCATTAATACTAATGACGAAGTTGCACAAATTCTTTGGCTGCGGGACGGAGAGCATATAATCACGAAGTGCGTCATTGCTGAATAGTTCTTTCAGTTCAAGGCTTGCAATTATTTTTCTTCGCTCTAACACAAAAAAGGCTATATACGAAGAGTTCATTTGCAAAAACAGGTATACATGTATTTCCATTTTTTTTCACATTTTGAGAAAATCTGCTGATTATTATGATGATTATTATTATTATTAATCATTTCTGGTAATGAAACCAAGGATTCCTCAAAAGCGCTCTAGGCACTGTAGCTCGCAAGCCTGAAGAAACCTGTGGAGAGAAGACAATGAGAAGAAGTTACAGTTTTAGAGGTGGGAGGAAAAGCCCAGAAGAATATCCTGGGGAAAACCCATGGAATCAGGTAGGGACTGAAAACCCAATCCACATATTGGCCCAGGCGGGATTCGAACCCGGGTCACAGCGGTGGAAGGCGAGGAAAGTACCGCTACGCCAATATCACAGAGCCCATTACTTGTGCACAAATTTGGACAGCCCATTACATCATATCTTGAGAATTCTTGACAATTTTTATATGCAAAAAAAATTAAGTCGTTCAGGATAAAAAAAAATGTTAATTAGGTGGATGGATTTTCACCATTTTTGTAATATTGGCTTCTAGCTGCTGTTGTAAATGAACTCTTCATACGCACTGAGGTGTTTCCTAACACGGACGTCAACGAATGTCTTCTTAATTGTGATTCCAACTCAACTTGTCCGAAGCCTTAATTTTCCCAACTTTATCTCTTTCCTACGCCACGGGCGGTTGGGTATTATGGACGGCCATAATTTCATGCTACTTCGCTTCGCTCATACGCATGAAAAACAGTTTGGTTTTACAGAACGCCATGGAATGAGGGACAGAAGACACAGTAATTGCATATTATGAGTTTGTTGTACATCATGGGAGCTGGCCATGTTTTCTTTAATATGATTCTTTTCTTTATAAAATTGCCTTCCAGGGCTTTGGGTGTCAGTGAAATAAAGGAAGAGTTGTCGTCACGAATTGCGCTCATGGAAAAGAAAAAGGAAAGTAAGTTGTTATTAAAAATATATGTATTTAAAACAAAAAAATGCTGATCTTAACATTAACCAAAACCAGATATGAACACCGATTTAGACACCAGAGGAACACCCGATAAGCTCCAATTTCGACCCGTGTCTTTTCTGTATCCCACTGCAGGGGTACATACCGTCCCATTCAAAGTTCAAGTGATGCCTCTGAAAGTCGAGAGATTGACAATATTTTATTGTTTGTTTGTTTGTTTGTTTTTTTGTTTTTGTTTTGCTGCTGTTTTACCTAAGTTTCATCGAAGATTTTTATGATATCAAGATCTGTAGCCATTCAAAGTAATGGGAAATTTAATGGGTACAAATTGCAAGTCACATAATTGATGAATACACGGGAATCGAAACAAAAGGCGGTTCTACAAAGTTCCAATACTCCAGCTGTTGACCCTATTTCGAGATATGGCAATACTTTCTTACAGTAAAGCGATGTTTACTTCGGTAACATAGAAATCGCAGCGGATCCCCAGATTTTTCTTGATATATCATAAAACGCAACAAAAATATCTTTGACGGTATTAGATGTATATCTCGTCGTAAAGTAAAGTGAATCTTCCGCAAGCGAAGAAGTAGAGAAGTAGTCCCACATATGCTTTTATGTTACCTTTTTTACCACAGTGGAAAGTTTGAAGGCAATCGAGATTGAAAAATGCAAGGTCGAGCTGAAAAATCTCAAGGAGGAGCTACTGAGTGCCAAGAGGTAACTATGACAACAACGAACGTCTTGATTTTGTATGGTCACTATGGCAACAAACCACGTCCGACCTGCGCAATACTTAAGTAATTTAAAACGATCGCAGATAGTTATTTTTCTTAGAGGACTCATGTATATATTTTATATGCACCTTTGTGTGTCCCTTTTCACCCTATTTTCAATTTTCGTTTTGCCATTTTCAAGGGTACTTTGGTGTTTTTTTATTTTCATGCTAATGCAAATTTCCATATTCGTGAGCAAAATTGTGTTGTCATTTCAGGCAGAAACCTCCATGATACAGCTATTTCAGCACCAAAAGCTTCCAGAATTTGGGATATTTTCGCCATCGTAAATTTTCTTTGCTTTGGTGAAACTTTCTTTTTTACAAATATCTCCAACAAGCTAATTTTTGGGTCCACCATTTGAACAGAAAATCCCTAAACTGAACAGTGTCTTCCTGAAATGACGTCACAGCAACCGTAACATCAGTTGTCCGGAAAACATGGCAAATTTTAAATGTTTGAAGAAGTGCACTTTCAATAAAATTAACCACAGAGGGATGTCAAATATATTTTATAAATTTGAGAGGAGTAGAAAGTTGCACAAAATACGTTCCAAAGAAAAATTCACTTCATGGACTCTATAAAATGGAGATAACTTAATGCATACATAGGAACTTTCACCATTTTTGGGTACAGACCCTACTTTTCAAATAACACCGTTGCAATTTTCTATATTGCAGCAGACACGTGCAGTTCTGCAAATGCTCTATTCCCGAGCGGGACGACACGAAGATTGTAGCCCGCCGAGACGTGCCCAAGTACCCGAAGGTAAGTGCCCTGAGCCACGGTGCAGGGTTTTAGTCTCGGACTCGAAATCTAAATTTGTTGTTATCTCTAAAAAGAGAAACGTTGGTTGAGAGGGATCGACAAAGCCTTCGGATAATGTAGCCGATGTGAACATCAATTTGTTTTTCAGTATGCCTTTTGGGTGTTTTTTTTTCGTTTGTGAAAAACGAAAACATTTTTTTTCCGTGTGGTTTTTTTTTACTCCACAGTACACACTGTCTCAGGAAACGATTGAGTACCTAAAGAAGCCCGCCTTCGACATCTGGCATTGGGAATCCAACGAGGTTAGTTGGGATTTAGTCAAAATATTTGAGCGCCAAAATTTAAAAAAGAAGAAGGAATCTTCCGCTAATGAGAAGTTGGAGAGACGACTTGGCACTCTTGTGGTATAAAGGTCACAAGATTGCCTTATCCACAAGGACGAATATATCTTCACCCTAAAATAGGTCATTGACCCCTTGCGAAGAGCGCCCTCGACGAGGACAGGTATTTGTTCCTCTGTTATAAGCAGGAGTGCACACTTTCTACTTTCATTATCGCTCAATTCAAATAAAACCTCCCCGAGTGAGGGCGCAATTTGGCAACTTTGGCAACTTCTTCCACAAAGTCTGTAAAGTTGCAGTGGGATAAACCAACCATTGAGTTCATTTTGTTCCAGTTGAAAGTACAGACCATGTGACATTTGTTTTCAGATTGCATGTTGTGGTCACGTGACGCCAACGTTCAGCAAATGGTTCTCTTTTGCACTGCGTGTATATCTCTTGAAATGTGAATGATTGAAAAGTGTTAACATACTGTTTAATGTGGGCTAAATAACATGCAAAAGAAATTTCAATATTTGGGATGGTCGGCGTTTGCTTTTCCGCCTGACGTCAACGGTCACATGGTCTATATAAACTTTGTCGACAAATGTGTTTGAAGCCGATGCTTGCATGCTACAGACCCATAATACTCCTCGAAACGCCGGCCGCGCCGCTGTGAAGCCGATGATGTTATTGAGTAAATAACGAAGGTGTTGACATCGATGTTGAAACGGGTTTTTTTTTCATTTCTGTCTTTGTTTCACAGATGTTATGCCTGTTGGAGCATATGTACTACGAACTGGGACTTGTGGAGGAGTTCAATATTAATTCATTGGTGCTCAAACGATTTCTGGTACGGATGCAACCCTTATGTTTATAGTCGAGGTTCTTGTGACGGGTCTCAAGAGTGATCACAAGTAAATCACAAGTCCAGTCACAAGTAACAAGTGACGAGCAATAACAAAGGAATGCGCATGCCACAGTTCATTGGAATAGCTTGTGATGGATTGTGACCCATCGCACGAACCTAGACTACGACACTGCTCTATATAGATACTCATAAAGGTGGCAAGTTATTCACTTTCAGAAATTCCTCCCCTCACTTTGATTCTTGTAATCTTGTTTTGGATGAGGTCCCTTTGCACGGTCGGCGTGATAGAGAGGCTGTACTTGCAAATAATATTTTTTACTACGTCATAGCAATAAGGTTTAACAATGCAACAGAGTCGTCATTTGACAATCCCCGCCCCCCCCCCCTCAGAAAAAAAGGCTTTTCACCTTTGTTTCAATATAGAGAATCATCAACGGGTACCGTTTGAGCGAGTGTGATTTATTGAACTCTTTCGAGCTGACGGTGAACCTCCTCGATTCAGACAAAAATGCTTGGTTGATTTTTGATGGATTTGGCCTACTATAGTATACATACAACTTTAATAGCACTTAGATCTTCTCCTTCGCGAAATGTATGACGTCAAACAAAATGTAACGAAACCCTTCTGACCAATGTCTTGTCTGCGGGTTGGCTAACATTTCAGTAAAAATTGACAGATGCACAGTTTTCAGAATTTAGCCCCGAGCTATGCAAGATGCCCTTCTTTAGTGGGGGACCTTTATTTCCACTCCGGCTTCAAACCTTGTTTTTTTTCCAGTTGTGCGTTCAGGAAAACTACCGTCACAATCCCTTTCACAACTTCCGTCACTGCTTCTGCGTGACCCAGATGATGTATGGGATGATTCACCTCTGTGACCTCAGGTCAATACTGTCCCGGATGGAGATGGGGATTCTACTGACGTCAGCCCTCTGTCACGATTTGGATCACCCGGGATACAACAACACGTAGGAATTCTTTCATTCGTCGTGAATTTTGCAAATGTATATTTTGTTCTCAACTTGAACACTTCTCCCACCAGTATGATACTCGGTTTTTTTTAACGAAAATATTTGACCGAAAAAATACCCTTACACAATAACACTTTCAACGTGGGTTGACCAAGCCTACAAATGTTAACCGGTTGTTTGCGCCAAAATGGCAGCATAGTTATTTTCCGAGGACCTGAGGTGTCTTTGGGAAGTTTTATAGGCCCAATTAGCAGGCAGAATAAAGACGAGCACAGATATTGGTAGATTTGCGCTTTATAACATAAATTACAAACTATCAACTTAGGTTTTGCCCTTCACCGACATATAAACAACCTAATTGGATTTACATCACCCCGACGCAAAATTCCATCTTATTGAATTACAAACTAATAACGATTATGTCTGGCGAGCTTTCTTGCAGTTTTAAATGAGATATAGTCAAAGTGTTGCATTAGCTCCACGACCTTCAAATTCATCCTGTGAGATCGATTTTGGCAATTATATTCGGGGGAAAAATGGCGCTTTTTCGACTTATTTAGACCAAATATGACTATTGCTGACCTTTTTTCGTAATTTGCCTTAGGTACCAGATCAACGCACGCACTGACCTTGCCATTCGCTACAACGATATATCGCCATTGGAAAACCATCATTGCGCAGTGGCATTCAGAATCATCAGCAACCCTGATTGTAACATCTTCGGTAACACAGATCCGGACACGTTCAAGGCGATTCGACAGGTAGGGAGAAGGCGCGATACCAGACATACTTAAAGTTTCTACGGAGGACCAGATGTACAAAACATTTCTGTGTGACTTTAAGAATGGGCGGGAAATGAATAGGCCTACCAGAAATTGTGTGGTGACCTTTCAGACTCACGGTAGTGCAGGGGCTTCAAGCATCAACTCATCTTTCCAAAATGAACATCAAAAAAAAAAAAAAAACCAGAAAGAAAGAAAGAGAGTGAATAGGAAATACGGTAAGCCATGATCTTAAATTCAAATACACTGTTGTTGACCTAAGTTGACCTTTGACCTCTGTTTAGGGCATCATCATGCTGATCCTGGCTACCGATATGGCGCGCCATAGCGAGATTCTCGACCAATTTAAGAAATACGTGGAGACCGGCTTTGAGTTCACCAACGAAGAGCACCTCAACTATGTAAGCATTTATATATCATATTATTCAAATCACTTATCACAATATCAACTTCCATCGTCAATTTTAGATCCTATACACTTTTATTGGGCCTTTTTCTCTAAATATTGAAGTTTTAGTGATATCACAGATTACCAAAAAAGTATTGCTTGTAAAGTTTGTCTTGGTTTTCCTTCAGTGTTATAACTCAAGAGTGATTCGTCTGACATTGTTTCATTGGCAGTTGAAGATGTTGCTAATCAAATGCTGTGACATATCCAATGAGGTTCGACCAATGGAGGTGTCCGAACCCTGGGTGGATTGCCTATTGGAGGAATACTTCATGCAGGTAAGATTTAGGCATAAATATTCATGTCGTGCTTTATCATGGATAATTAAACGTTATTGGGTCATCATATGCATATTCATATTTGCTTGCCCATTGCGGCAATACTGAACGCTGATCAGACATAGTCATGCATATTCATGACGTGTTTTATCATGAATAATTAAGTCCTGTACTTTATCATATACATATACCTACTGTATGTGTGAAATAGTCATGAATATTCATGACGTGTTTTGTCATGAATAAGTTAGGGTCTGTACTTTATCATATACATATTCATAAGTGATTGCCTATGGAGCA
This sequence comes from Patiria pectinifera, assembly GCA_029964075.1. Classification (NCBI taxonomy): domain Eukaryota; kingdom Metazoa; phylum Echinodermata; class Asteroidea; order Valvatida; family Asterinidae; genus Patiria; species Patiria pectinifera. Next base: position 6,359,008 of record CM057143.1, read on the forward strand.
AAACTTAATGCAGGTCAGATAGTCATGAATATTCATGTAGTGTTATCATGAATAATTTAATGCTCTTTGCATCATCACATGCGTATTCACATGTGTTTAGCTGTGTCATTATTTGCATATTCATAAGACCGTTTACCATTTTAGAGTGACCGAGAGAAGAAAGAAGGACTTCCGGTGGCGTCCTTCATGGACCGGGACAAAGTCACAAAACCCACTTCTCAGATTGGTTTCATCAAGTTTGTCTTGATTCCCATGTTCGAGGTTGTTGCTAAGGTAAGAATAAAACTTCAGCCAATATTCATATTCCTGTTCCTATTCAGCCAAAATGTTCCTATCCTATCCATCCTAAATGTACTTACTGACATTTTCAAGTTGAGACTAGCGCAGAAAAAGCTCAATTAAACAGCGGTAACAACAAATCGAGGCCACCATGCAGCTTTTTACGTGGCAGACTAGGGAGACATTAGTTCTCAGGTGCCAATCATCAATTTACTTGGAAAAAAGAGAGTTTTTGAAAGTATTTTACATCATTTTGTTACGAAAGGTGTTTGTTGTGCTGGATATATCGATGGTTCAGCCTCTCCGAGAAGCGTTGTACCGATATGAGGGACTGAAGGCCTCTGAAGATGCGGTCAAAGAAGAGGTAAGAATTAGAGAGTTTGTTGGTCCGTTAGTCAGTTGGTCAGTCGGTCTCTCAGTCTATTGGTTTGTTGGTTGGTTGATTGGGTGAACAGCTGATTGTACTCGTGTCATCATATCCGAGTCCGAGTCAAAGCGGACACCAGAGTCTGGACATGAGTTACGACACTGTCGCCTTGGTTGCTCAGTGTTTCACGATCAGTCAATATTTTAAGTGTGGTCGTTGATCGCTAGGTCAGCAAGTCAATGAATGGGTTGACGATATTAGTCTTTATGATGTTGATTAAAAGCTTATTGGCAGAAAGAGGACACATACACCATATTCACCATATATTTCCCTGACCCACCCTAGAGGCTTCTGAAACACTTATGACTTTTGTGGATGCAGTGAAAGTTCATTTATCTGCGTTTTTTTCTTTATTAACTTCCTTTTTGTTTATCTTTCTGACAGAAAAAGATGCTTGAATCCAACCAGCTCATTGGACTCGACAACTCGGCTTAAAGCGAGGAGCCTCGAGAGGGCGCTCTTCGTGTAGGTTTTGAAACGGGTCCCTGGCAATGACAAAGGGCAGATATACGTGCATGTGACGTCATTTTGTTGAGGTATACGTGTGTACTGTTTACATTTGCTCGTACGAAGCACACTAAACAATCAATATTGTAATGTGATGTTTATTGTTTAACACAGGTACTAGGCTGATTGTGCCCAGCACATAATCTAAAAATACCGCTACTTTTAAGTAAATCAGGGAGACAGTGTATAAACATTGCGGATTGGGTGATGATGGTACATATATCTAGGGCTTTTTGTGAAAAAAGGCCCACAGTGTTCAAGAATGCGACTGCAATTGAGGTGCTATATATATTGAATATTAACCAGTCAACGATAACTGTTTAAAAGCACAAAACTAGATGTGGCTTGCAAAAATGAATCGTCCGTGTTTGATTTGTAAGTTGGATTTGAAACAATATCCAAATTTAGTGCAGAATCATTTTATAGTAGGCCTAGCCCTTTTTTATTGGTAAAACGCTGAAAGTTTAATCCTGAAATAGAAGCCAAAGTAATGGCTGACACAGCACTCGGTGGATGCGCAAGGTGGGAGTAGAACCGAGGTCGCTGAAGGCAGAGGGCAGAAGACTGTACCATTAGCCAACGTTATCGCTTCTGAAGCAAGTTACATGTACTATGTTAACATGGGGAATTGTTACGAAAGTCTCCTTGTCTCTATTCCACCAACTGCCCAAGTGAAGTGATGGCCCATCTGTAGACGACTCCGGGCACGTAATCACTCTACACTCACGATGCCCCCTTCAATGGAGAAACCATTGTGCACATAAATGTACCAAGCAACTGCCCGTGACGGATTATCTGGACAATAGCTAGCACAGTGCTCCCTTTCGCCATCGGAGGGGGCCTCCGTGATTGAACTGACAGCGTGCCCGGATTGGTCTATAGTTTGCAGTCGGGACAGTTTCGTCCCAACTGTAGTTGGGACGAAACTATAAATGGGAAACGTAAACCGCTAAGGAATGTGCTGTATAGTCTGGTTCCCAGACCTGACAATTGACGCTCACGTCCAAATTGTAGGTCAGGCAGCCTCCGTGGCTAAAAATAAACATGACGACATTGATGGCCCTTTTTCAAAGCTCGGCTTCGTTTCCGACTTCGCTTTATCACTTTTAGCTTTTAGTGTACTGATCAAATTTTTAAATAAATCAGTTGCTTCGTAATATCATACAAGTATGATAATACAGTTTGATGTTTCTGTTAGATAACATTGACTAATGTTGATCTGGAATCTTCAAAATTAGGCACCCAAATTGCACGGTTAGCAGGCGGAGCCGAATGAAGACTTAGTTTTGAAAAATCTCGGTAACGGTCGTCAAATTCAAAATCGTACATGACGCAGCAAAAGTCCGCCCATACGATCCGAGTATATTTGATGCACGAAATCGTCGTTGAATTTCAAGTTTTCTAAATGAAAGCAATGAAAATTAATTATCAACTCATTTGAAAAAAAAAATTAATAAGCAATTAGCAGTTAATTAAACCTATATTATACTCGGAAATACTCGGACACTTTCCGATTGACGACGAAACGAATTCGGCAAACTTCGGACATTTTCGGAAAAAGGAGGAATTCCACCGTTTTAGTCACGTGACATAAATTGTAATACAATGTATAACTGGAGGCTACCTGACCTAAGATTCAGCAGGAATAGTCAGAATCTTTTGGTCTGGGAACCAGACTATGTGCTGTAACAATGCGGGAAATGGAATCACAGCCCTGAACAAGCCTGCGCTGTCATAATACATAATGTCCGTAGGTGTTGTTTAATAATTGCTGTGAAAATTGGCGCGCTTGTATCAGATATAAATTGCTCAATTTGAAAAATACAGATATTGTAACATTGGCTGGTTTATAATAGGTAAGACATAATTAACGAATATGTTCGTTTCTTAGCATTTTTGTTCAAAGTAAAAAGTAGTGCTGATCTTTTGGCTCTCGTTTGTGTGTGTTTGCCTTTTAAAAGAAGATTGTATTCGTTAAAATTGTATTGAAACTCATCGTATTCAAAAGGAAACGTTAGGCTGTGTAAGATTTGAAGATTCCATGTGTTTTGTATAATGAATTCGAATATTCACAACATCTCATGCGAATTAGTAAAATGAAAGTCAGTGTCTTTTCTTTAAAAAGTTTATTATCATTAGTTTAATTATTTTAAGAAACACCTTGATAACTGTTGCTTGCCATTTTACCTGATTAAAATCTGATTCCATCGCCTTTTGATACAAACAAAATAAAAGCCAGGACGCTTATAACGGATCGACAATTAACTATTTTTTATCTTTTTATTTTAATCATTTAGTGCTTCATTAGAAATCAATATGACAACATATAAGATTAGATGAAAGATAAAATTAAGTCATGGTTTTTTGTTCATTTAGCACAAAGTTAAGCTTTATAAACCAAAATTGGTAATTTTAAAAACAGAATATTTATATATTTATAATAAATTAATATAATTTTACACAACAGAGCAGTATATATAAATAACATTATTTTAATATATAATTAAAAAATCACATATTCATATACATTGTACACACCGCCAGTTGCGAGTGTGCCTCGTCAGATTTGGGGAAAAAAAAACTAAAATCGTCCGTTTTCCCTCGTAAGTAGGTTTGTTATTTACTTTTTACTGGCAAACCCTTGGCCAACACCGAGTATACAGTGTTTCCAAAAAGAAAAATCGTCGGCGAAGGGCAAAACCAAATGTAAAAATGATATGAACGTTTAATTGTTTGGACTATGTTATATTCGATCGTTATGTATGACAAAAGGTCGCTAATGTATCTGTAATGTTTCTGCACAAAGTATTAGCAGTGTGATGAAGCGGTTTATGCTAAGTAAGATTTGAGGCTTTGCATGGTGGAGATACTAACTAATGAAAGGTTTGCGGAAACACCATGTGCAAATAATTTCTCAACTAAGAGAATGGTTCTGAAAAGAACCAGAGGTATAAACTCGACGTTCCGGTCAGTATGCTCTGACCGGGACAAATCCCGGAACGTCGAGTTTATACCTCTGGTTCTTTTCAGAACCATTCTCTTAGTTGAGAAATTATTCGCACATGGTGTTTCCGCAAACCTTTCATTATTTACGGTTTATGCTTATGAACGCACATGAGAAGTAACACCAGAATGACGACACCAAATATTCGAAACCAGACTGGTTGTGGGAGCGTGGCTTGCGAATCCCAATTAAAGTTGGTATATAAGTGCTTTTTCAAAATTTCGAGATTTGTTTCCCGAGCGAAATTTAAACGAAGATAACATCCTGTGACAAATAAATTTGCTGTTTATTTTCGCAGGCCTTCATCAAGCAAGCAAGCGCGGTCCACTTCAGAAATTTTGCACACTATCCACAACGAGGAACGTTCCGCTCTTAATTCAAAAGTTGAACTAAAATAATTGCTTGCTTGTCTTGGCCGGTTTTTCGTTCGTGCGATGTCTCATTGAAAAGCTCCTTACTAATGCAATGCTGGAAGATGACACCTATTTGATTTAGCCACGATTTCAAAACATTTTCTGGTTTCATTAATATGCACAACAAAGCCTGTTCAAAGTTCAAATTCTTACAATTTGAATGTGTTTCCTTCCGTCGTGACGTCATATTTTACTACCCATTGTATATCTGGCAACTGTACACCCTGCAGCTTGACTCAAGTTAGATATTTATTTTGTTCACAGAATTTTGGTGTTAAATAGTTGTTAACCATGTATTTATGTTGCTTAAAAGTCGCCATTGTATGCAATGAACGTAACATTTGTTGTTTTTAAATGTATTTGAGTTTTGTTTCCAGCAAAACTATTGTTTCACAGGTTTTCAATTCGTCCACGTAAAGTCTGCACAAATAATGCAATGTCTAATTTCTGATTTACGTGCCCACACAAGTAAATATACTGCTGATCAATTTAATTGTTTAAATTGTAATCTGTAACATATTCAGTTCATCATAATCATGTTCTTTTTGCCATCTTCGATTTATCATGTTTAAAAAAAATGATTTCTCAAATATCTCAATAAAGATATTGATCACCAGCATTGTCAAGTATAGATGTCGTTGTATTGAACTTTTTTCGTCAGGAAAATTACGATGTTATAAGAAAGTGTTCTTCATCACGTTTATAAACAGCGTCTCTAAGTTTAGCAATAGTACAACCCTTTACGACTGCTCTTTTTCGTCTTTCCCTGGGATTTTAAACTTCAACTTTTGGGACGATCGACTGGCCCTGCCCCCATCGACCAGAAAAAATATTTGGGTGACCCATCGTGCTACAATCCCAGCCAAAATGGTTGGGACACTTGCTGAGCCTGCCACGGTCACCCACTCCCCCGCTCCCCGGTCAATGTTGTTCTCTTCAGCTGATGGAGCACACACCGCGCAATGAGAGACAACATTGAGTGGGGGCCGGGGGGGGGGGTTGGGGGCCCAGCGAGATTTGGCCAGGAGTGTAGGCTTGTCTTGCATACATACCGCGGTATGTGGGTCATTCTATAAGTTTGGGGTCCACTTTTTGGGTTTTCCTTCCCCGTTACATCTGATATCTATGAATTTATAATTCTGATGCACTCCTTAATGCAGTCGTCCCCCAAGAGCGGAATGGCAAACCACCTACCGAACAAATAAAAAAAGGTCGGCTGAAGTCATTTTTGTATGATACTCCAATAGCAAATTACTAAGTACCAAGGTAACAGGGACAGGAAAAATGTCACACTGGGGGGGGGGGCTCACAATTATTTACTTAAAAAAAAAAATATTTAGAACATAAAATTTTTCAAAAATCTTGCCCACAATTTTTGGCCGCAGAAAAAAAATTTTTTTTGGCGTTTGACGTTGGTGGCGCCACTTACCCACTCTTATACTACTCGAAAATAGGCCACACATACATATCACCAAGGTCAAATTGTGGAACTTAAAAAAAAAAAAATTACCATTGCGGCAGTCAAAGAGTGCTTCTCTGTTGTATATAGTGTGTAGTCACACGAGCAGACATTAAATTTATCCAAACCGGACTTGGTCACAACACCAAATTGATGCTGTGTGAAACCCACGTAGTCTCCGTCGCTTCCATCCCCTGTGGTGAAACGTAATAGCTCAGAGCAAAATACTATTTCCTGCTATTGTTTTGAAGTTTTCCACTTTTTTTAATTCGGTTGATGTATGTACGGAGGCCCTGAAAAGTCAAGAACCTTTTTTGGTGCACGCGTAATTCGACTGTTTTCGTTGTAGCTTTAACGAATCGCACGGGTGTCAATCGGTGGGATCCCCCCTCTCTCACCCTTGGCGAATCGACGTCATTTTCTTCGCTTTTTAGCTGGGATTTGGGGAATTGTGTTCTTGTAAACGGCTATTCCACAATAATTCGTACACATTGTTTGGTTTAAAGCATTTTACTTCCCTAACAAGAAAGGAATTGGAATTTATATGCAGTCTGATCATGGAGGAATATTCTCACGGAATCAACGTGTGAAAACTCACACACTGAAAGTAATGGCCCTCTAAATCCCGTTGTGAAAATCTTTTCAGCAACTGCACTTTCCCGAGAGGTTATACGGGGACATTTTACGACAAAGCCTTTGGCAAAAACTGGTAAACTGTTTTGATTACTTTCTTTCTTTCTTTCTTGCACGCGGTGGACTGACCCTCAGCAACCCGCTGGTCCGTTTAAATACACCCTCTCTATTTATCCAAGCACGGACCTTTTATACCGGTATATACGAAAACACCAAGAATGCTTTGGGGACCACGGATCAACCTTTCAATTCGAAAGCAAGCGGCCACAATTTGCAGCAAAGTTCCCTTCGTATATGATCTTTTTGTATAAAACGGCCCTGCATGGTTGGCTGTATATTATGTGAATTTAACCGAGTATTGGCTGATTTTGAATGTTGTATCTACTTTTTGAATAAACAAAAATGCTGTAATTAGGCCTAATTATTTCACTAAGTTGATTTTATTGACGGAATGACTACCGATAAATGATCAAGCTTTTTTTTATCAAGTCGAAATTAATCACATTAGAATTTTTTTAAAAACAAAACAAAAAACAGTCGACGAAGGTCATATACCATCCGAAACATTGACTGAAATGATGATGCCTTCAAATAAGAAAAAAGACTAATATTCTAGCGGCGATTAAAAATAACTCACCGAAAAAAAATCCATCCTATTTATTGCGTGCACGTGTAAATTTGATTGAGTTTTGCAAAATATTTTTGTTTTAAACTTGCCCGACTTAGAACGGTCCAAATCGAGTATGGTGTTATGCTATTCTGGCTTATGCCAACAACAAAAAACATTACGTAACGCAACGAACCGCGTCTACGCGAGGGATTGTACATGTACTACAATGTCAACAATGCAGTATCTAGCCATGCAGCTATAAAACACATAGCTTCATGATCTAGAGAAACATGTAGCAATGTTTTTTAGGGTTGTTTCGATATAACGAGTTCCTTTTTGAACAGGACTTTGTCCTCATTCATCGCACTGTTCCTTGCTCAATGTTTATCGTCGGGACGTAATTTGTTTTTCAATCTGACAAAAATATGACCGCCTGTCGCAATTTCTGTGTGAGAATTCACGGATTGTCACCGCGCTTTGGACCGTGAAGAACACCACGGTAACTTAAACCCTGCGGCCGCCCACTTCCACAATAACTGTGGTGTCATTCGTTCCTCTACTATTTTTCTATCAAAGGGAAACTAATATGTGCAGTTGCATCCAGGTTTTGCCTCCCAGTTGGACTGTGTGACACCGTGTCAAAAGCTTTAAAGTGGCTAGCGATCAATGTTGAAAGAGTCAGCTCGTTTGGGGTGTGATTCCGCGGATACGCGCTGTATGCACAGTGCATTGCTGTCCTTGTGAGCGTTGGTGTTTTTGAGTAGTTTTCTCAGGTTGCGCGGTGAGGGCCAGCACTGCAGTCAGTACTACCGAGGCGGCTGAGATTACAAGATGGGTGGATGTTTTAGCGGAGGCTCGTCCGGCCCTAGCGGTAAGCTACCTTTGTTTTAACCAGACAATAGATGCTAACCATGTCGTCAATTAGTTTAGGGAATGTCTGGAGCAAATACAGTGTGATAAACCTGTGTTTGCACGCTGTAGTGCAATCCAACCGAAGCAAACATCTCATTATTGTGCTCCTATACTAAAATGTTTCCATTCACAGTGAGGCCGATTTCATTGATTTGTTGACGTTTACCTGAACAGTGTGTACTTTAGTCTGTAACCTCTCCATTGTCTGGACTACGTTCTTATCAGCTTTCATGAAATAGAAATGGAATATGTCCTTGCTCTGTGGTTTATTTTAAGCCGCTTCGTCTTTGACAGACGATAGTGAACAAACGGAGGAATGCAGGTATACCAGTTTCAATACAGTGATCTGTCTGCACCGTCTTTATGCATCACTTTTTGGATGTACCATTTTGGGGGGCACTTCCCCTGCAACATTGGGGGATTAATTACTGTGACATTGTTGTCTGGTGATTTACATCACGAACACAGGAAATTGTCATAAACTGTTCAATGGCGTAGGCTTCTTAATAACCAGCCTTTCCCTTGAATGAATTACATTTTTTTAAATGAATCGTCCGATAAATCCTCGGCAGCAAATTCACATCTTTGCAGCTGATCTTTGCAGTTTATGAAATGATGACAAAGTTATTCATAACTTGAATTTTCATCAAAATAACTATAATCAGACCTTTCGTCAAAATAGAGGTTCAATATATTTTTTTCAGTATTGGATTTTTGTGCGTAAAAATATGGCCTCACTTCATTATCAATGTCAGTATCAATCGAATATTCATTTCAGGTTTTAGTTTTTTGTTCAGGTACATAAAGAGTGTTTCGCGTCCCGCTTGACTTGTGGTGTGCATCATACATTTTTTTGATAAAAATTGTAAGCGGCTGAGTTTTTTCAAAAGCGGCATTATTAGAGTGGTGGTTGACATTCAATTGTGTTGGAAGGAATTGAAATGGAAAGATACGGTTCTCGGCTTTGCAATCAAAATCAGTGGTATGAAAATACTGTACAGATCAGTATATTCATGCTACATATATACATGTACACATCATCATGCCACTTATGCTTCGTCTCAACTCCGTTCTTTGACATTGCCGATGGAATGTTTTCCACATATTTTAAGGCATAACTTAATTCCCCTTCAGTCCTATTTTATTTTGAGCAAGGATTCTCTCGTTAAAGGGAATATACAACATTTGCAAACATCGAAAAATAAAACTACCAAGTTTTTATGAAATACCTTACTAGGATGTTGGTAAAACATCCTGTAAAATTATGGCACCTGGTGTGAAGTCATTTTCAAGAAAATTGTATTTTTGTATAAATTTCCAACGGTGGTCGGCCGACCACCGTTGGAAAAACCTAACTATTTTTCAACTACTGCTCTAACTTCACCATTTTTCAGTCCAAATTTTGTTTGCTATTGGTAACATGTTCATGAACGGGTGCAGGCCAGCTAGACTGGTTCCCTTACCTTACAGATTTCCGGCATCTATAAATTGATCCATTTTATCTTTAGTGGAGTCAGGGAACCAGACTACTCCACCATTTGTGTTTTTCTTGGTTTTTCCAGCATTTTCGAACACAAAACTTCAAACATGTCAGTGTAACAATATTTGATCTATCATAGTAACCCCTCAAATAGTTCATTCTGAAAATTACAGCAAAAACCGATGATGTACATTCCCTTTAAGGCGGTAGCTTACCGTAGCTATGCGTTTCCGGTAATTGCAAATGTTCCTAAGTACCTTTAATGTAAGACCGGTCACATTACAAGAACGGATTTCCTGCAACCCAGACTATTGAACAAGACAAGTGAACAATCTACAACATGGATTTTTGGCGAAATCTGGACGAATGTGCACCTTTAATGTTGATACCAGGCAGGGTCCGCACTTTGTGGTACATTTTAGCCTTGGACCCTATCCGTCCCTTCGGGACCGCCGTCATATCTGCTGCAACAGCTGACGGGTAACGTCAATAATATCCCGCTATGGCCTCGGCCTGGGGCAGACCGTAAAATAGCAGGGATACTCTCAAAATAATACCTGACCGTGCTAAAAATATAAAAACAAAAGCCTCTTAATTCATACTTTTGTTTGAAAAATATGTTGTTATGCTGTCATCACTAATCTCTTGAACAAAGAGGCTGCATATTTGTATTCTTAAATTTGTATAGTATTATATTGCTAATGGTATACGTGTCACTTTTAAACATCTTTTCAATCAATATTTTTTTTTATAATTAAGTGGGACCAATTACCGAATTAACTTACATAACACCAAGCCCTGTGTCCTTTGAAATTATTTTGAAAAAAAAAATTTGCTCAAAATTGTAAGTGTTGGTGAAATACAAACATTTTCAGTGGGATTTTTTTCTGTGATGTTTTTATGAAGAGATGAAATACAATGGTGTAATATACTTCGTTTGATACAGATTGAGAGACATGGCCTTTTATTCCATTTGCAGTAATTAATCAATATAGGACAAATAATCGGCGTTGTTGTGAAGTGGCCATTCATATTTCAAGGTTAGTTGTTGACGTATCTGCATTGTTTATAAAGCTGGCAATCTCATTTAAAGGGAATGTACATCATTGGCTTTTGCTGTAATTTTCAGAAATGAACTATTTGAGGGGTTAGTATAATAGATCAAATATTGTTTACACTGACATTTTGGAAGTTTTGTGTTCGAAAAGGTTGGAAAAACCAAGAAAAACAAAAATGTTCCAGTAGTCTGGTTCCCGACTCCACAAAAGATAAAATGGATCAATTTATAGATGATGGAAAATAGTAAGGCAGGGGAACCAGTCTAGCTGGCCTGCACCCGTTCATGAACATGTTACCAATAGCAAACAAAATTTGGACTGAAAAAATGGTAAATTTGGAGCAGTAGTTGAAAAATAGTTAGGTTTTTCCTACGCTAGTCGGCCGACCACCGTTGGAAATATTTACAAAAATACCAATATCTTGAAAATGACTTTTACAAGATGCTTGAGACTGTCATTTACCAACATCCTAGACAGGTATTTCGTAAAAAACTTGGTAGTTTTATTTTTCGATGTTTGCAAATGTTGTATATTCCCTTTAAGCTTCTGCATTTATTTTAGTTCTTTGCTGACTCGACATTGCAACCTGATTGATTGTATTTTTTGGTCCTCTCAGCACTCCCTCCCCCGCCGGCCCAAGCTAGGCCTAATTTCTACATTTTGGAATGTTGTTTTTCCTTAAATGTGAATCCCAGCAGGCACAAAGCGAGCCGTATATGAATAAGCATTATCGCGTCTGGAGCTAACAGAGAGGGGAAAAAAAGAGTCTTTGACAAAATGTGGAAACCATCTACATGCTCGTCTGTTGAATCACGTTGAAATGTATGCGCTCCAGTTTCTTTTTCATGGGTAAACAAAATCACAGTGATCATACACTCCTTATTAGGACATCCAAAACTATATAGATCATTTCCAGCCATATGAGGGAGGCCCCCTTCAATGGCGAGCTACTGGCCCCTGGCAGATTATCTGTACAATAGCTAGCACAGTGCATTAAAGTGGGCCTCGTGGGCGTATAGACGCGGGGGGGGGGGGGGGGAAGAAAAATATCCCAATTCGTTATCGGTGTACGAACGAGTGTCCGTCACCAAATTGTTTACGGTGTCCACTAAAGGCCCTCCCCGCTTCGTGGTTTTGATATACTGCATGGCTTTATGGGTATTCCGTAGTTTGTCGGTCCGAAAAAATTCTGAATCGGTGATTTTAGCTAATCGGTGAAAATCTGCACCTGTTCCTATTTTCACTTTTGTCTTTAAAGAATAAGAGACAACTGCAAACACATATTATTACAGTTTGAATTAATGTGCATGTGCTGATACTTTATTTTCAATTATAAGAAGTGCACAAAACTGAAACCATACTTGCTTTTTCAAACCACAATCAGATGATTGTTTTTCGGGTAAACAGAAAGTCTCGCCTTCATAGAAATGAATCGACTGTGGGAACTGGTGTTTTTTTTTAAACCACGTACTAATAAAGCATTTTAAAAGTTTGGGAACGATTTGGTTTTCATCTAGCCTTACCGTTGCCGTAGAATGTTATTACATTCGCGCTGCCGTGTGTTATTAAAGCGGTCGCTCCTATTTGTGTGGATGTTACGACTCGTGTCATGTCAGACCACGCCACGCGTCGGAATGTCACGTTTAATCGTCACCCCCACGCAATAATAAACATCGCCACGGGTCACTTATCACGTGCACATCTGACCTTATTTCAGTAGCTCGAAGTATACCACGAAAACTGCAGACTGACTATGACGTGTTTAGGGAATCGTGCCTTTCTTTTGTATAAATTCTCAGTACATTTGAGTTATTAGTGACAAACATTTAAATTCCAAAACAGCTCAGCGAACTAATGCAGATCGTACACCCCCTCCCCTTCAAATCTAAAATTGATGAAAATTCTGAATGATTCACATTTTTTTTCTGGTTGATTTGTCATCCATCCTCAGAAATGATTGAGAAGATCACAATGGTCCATTGCTTCTCCCCCTCAATGCTTAAAAATTACTTTCCATTATATGTAGAAATAAAAAGAAAATTACTTCAATGTTGGCAAAACAAAGAGAAAGAAACTTTACTTCGATGTTGGCCGGAAAAAAACTAGCAAAAAAACAAAGAAACAAAGCTGGCATACACGTTTTCGTTTTCACGACCTCTTTAAAACTGAACTCCCAAGGCATTAACCATCACTAGAAATCTCCCAGATATATTACTGCATTTGTTTTTTTTTAACAAGCAGCGACAAGTATTTCTGCTATGTGGATCTTCGAGCATAATCCGAGGAATTCCTCACACAACTGTAATGATTACTCTAATAAGCATGTCCTGTCTTGTTATAAATCTGGAGCATATGTTTATTTGTAAGATGTCATCCCTGGATGGAATGCATTCTTATGACCTTACATAAAGCCCGGACGAGATTACTTCAATTTGTAGGGGTGTTTGACTATTTGTTTGTTGTTAGTGCGACCTTAATTAGCACTCTCATTTTGATCCTACACCGTGGAATGTATCAGTCGGAAGTAATATTATTCAAATAATTTCGACTGAAAACAGCAAAATCGTCACGGTAGCGTCTTCCGCGAAATTTTGTTCATATTTTTTTGTTTTAGACTTGAAAAGAATATTTATTATTGGCAAATTTCAACTACTTTCGAGTTATGATGGAGAAGCTGGTAGCACTGGTGATGTAAACAGTGGAGAAAATTTCAAAATCTGTGCTTACCGACGTACTTTAGTAAGCACTGATTTTGAAATTTTCTCTACTTTCGAGTTAAAACTGCGAGCCTGCGAGTAGGCCTACTTCAATAGAAAAGTTCGCAACTGAAGTCACAAGATGAAAATGTTAATTTCTTCTTTTTGACAAGAGTTTAAACGCCTGTCATATAATTGCAGGATGATGATCCATGTATATCTCTTCATGTTCTGGGCAGTTAATCTTATGTAGAAGACAGATACGTGTGACTTTGTCAAAATGAATATTACATTCCTTTAACATTCACACGGGAAGACATGCCATAAACTTGCCGTCTAGACAAGGGTTAAGTTGTAATGTCAAATTCCTTTTTATGCTGGCTGGCAGACATGTGTCAATAGGGCTGGATGAGTAATGGACGGAGAATGCCAGACGTTTGCGAAAGAAAAAAAACACACTCGGTGCTACAATCTCCATCAGAACGATATTTTAAATGGTTGTTGTGTTGTTTATAATTCAACATCCCACGTGATCTCGAGACAAATAAAATGTATTAGATGTGTAAAAGAGGCTTTGTAAAAAAAAAAAAATTAAAAAAATTCAGTCAGTCACTTTTTTCCCCTGACTGGATCTTTGTGCACTATTCCTTAGGATGAATATCGAGTTTCAGTCAGGAATAAAAACACTTTCAAAATTAGTTTCAAAATCAATTTTCTATAATTCTCCATCTTAATTCTAACTTTCCCTACATTAGGGCCTAATTAATACGTCGAGCGAATCATTGTCATGTGGTTATTGGTAGATTTATGACTGACTGCATAGGCCTATAAGTTCACATTGTTCTATTTCAATTTTTCAACCGGTTATTGAACTTCCAAGTTTAAAGATTAAAGCCGACAAAGGCATGAGTAGAATTCCCAGTGACCTTCAACTTTTGCTTCACCTCAACAGGCTACAAGGCAAAGTTCAAACGGGACGCCCTCAAGGCTCACAACAAGTACAGGTCCATGCATGGCGCCCCCAACATCAAAATGAACGGCAACATCAGCAAATACGCGCAGGAGTGGGCCAATAAGCTGGCCAAGGAGGGGCAGCTGCAGCACCGGACGGATCACAAATATGGAGAGAATATCTACTACGGCGCTGACTCCAGAGGCGTGGACGAGATAACAGGTAAAATGCAAGGGTCTTGGTCAAGTCGATGACAGGTGAATTCACTAGTAAAGTCACAAATGAAATCACAAGTGAAGTCACAAGTGAAATCGCAAGTGAAGTCACAAGTGAAATCACAAGTGAAGTCACAAGTGAAATCACAAGTGAAATCACTAGTAAAGTAACAAATGAAATCACAAGTGAAGTCACAAGTGAAATCGCAAGTGTAATCACATATGAAATCACAAGTGAATTCACTAGGAAAATTACTAGTGAAATCACAAGTGAAGTCACAAGTGAAATCACAAGTGAGGTCACAAGTGAAATCACAAGGAAAATTACAAGTGAAATCACAAGTGAAGTCACAAGTGAAATCACAAGTGAAATCACTAGTAAAGTAACAAATGAAATCACAAGTGAAGTCACAAGTGAAATCGCAAGTGAAGTCACAAGTGAAATCACAAGTGAGATCACTAGGAAAATTACTAGTGAAATCACAAGTGAAGTCACAAGTGAAGTCACAAGTGAAGTCACAAGTGAAGTCACAAGTGAAGTCACAAGTGAAGTCACAAGTGAAGTCACAAGTGAAGTCACAAGTGAAGTCACAAGTGAAGTCACAAGTGAAGTCACAAGTGAAGTCACAAGTGAAGTCACAAGTGAAGTCACAAGTGAAGTCACAAGTGAAGTCACAAGTGAAGTCACAAGTGAAGTCACAAGTGAAGTCACAAGTGAAGTCACAAGTGAAGTCACAAGTGAAGTCACAAGTGAAGTCACAAGTGAAGTCACAAGTGAAGTCACAAGTGAAGTCACAAGTGAAGTCACAAGTGAAGTCACAAGTGAAGTCACAAGTGAAGTCACAAGTGAAGTCACAAGTGAAGTCACAAGTGAAGTCACAAGTGAAGTCACAAGTGAAGTCACAAGTGAAGTCACAAGTGAAGTCACAAGTGAAGTCACAAGTGAAGTCACAAGTGAAGTCACAAGTGAAGTCACAAGTGAAGTCACAAGTGAAGTCACAAGTGAAGTCACAAGTGAAGTCACAAGTGAAGTCACAAGTGAAGTCACAAGTGAAGTCACAAGTGAAGTCACAAGTGAAGTCACAAGTGAAGTCACAAGTGAAGTCACAAGTGAAGTCACAAGTGAAGTCACAAGTGAAGTCACAAGTGAAGTCACAAGTGAAGTCACAAGTGAAGTCACAAGTGAAGTCACAAGTGAAGTCACAAGTGAAGTCACAAGTGAAGTCACAAGTGAAGTCACAAGTGAAGTCACAAGTGAAGTCACAAGTGAAGTCACAAGTGAAGTCACAAGTGAAGTCACAAGTGAAGTCACAAGTGAAGTCACAAGTGAAGTCACAAGTGAAGTCACAAGTGAAGTCACAAGTGAAGTCACCGGTCGAATCACAGGTCAAATCACAGGTCAAATCACAAGTCAAATCACAAGTCAAATCACAAGCCAAATCACAAGTCCATGCATCATAAATTCAAATTATGAGATCAGTGAGATCAAAGTCAAATTACAAGCGAACAAAGACATAGCATTTAATCAAAATTCATATCTAAATATCTATTTATATAAATTAAAAAGTTATATCGCACGGGGGTACTTGGCGCCTCCCCCCTCCCATCAGATGTTCGTGTCCCCAGGGTGCCCCCTCCTTAAATCTTGAATTGAACAAGAGTGTATATCATTTGCCTTCAGAATAAGGTTAATTAGTCCGAAGGTTCAACAGTCCGGAACGAAAATAAGGTTCAATAATCCGAAGGTTCATTGTTCCGAATTGACAACAAGGTTCGATAGACCGAAAAGACTATAAGGTCCGATAGTCCGAATCAACAGAAAGGTCCGATAGTCCGAGGTGTCAGACTGACGAACCGTTTTGCCCATTCGGACAATCGAACCTTATTCTCAATTCGGACTATCGAACCTTATTGTCAATTCGGACTATCGAACCCTTCTATTCGGACTATCGAACCTTATCATCTATTCGGACTATCGAACCTTATTGTCGATTCGGACTATCGAACCCTATTGCCTATTCGGACTATCGAACCTTTGGATTAATTAACCTTATTCTATTTTCGGACTAATGGGCCCTTCCGACTATTGAACCTTCGGACTATCGAACCTTCGGACTATCGAACCTTCGGACTATCGAACCTTCGGACTATCGAACCTTCGGACTAATGAACCCTCGGACTAATGAACCTTCGGACTATAGAACCTTCGGACTAAACAACCTTCGGACTAACGAACCTTCGGACTATCAGGCTGTAACCTAAAAATTGGTGCAGCCCTTGGATCCACCTAGAAGTTTAGCCCCAGTTACACCACTAGGAAATTCCTAAAAGCCAAAACCAAGTTGTATTAGATTCATTGTCCAACAAACGAACTGTATATTTTTTTGAACCTCTTCCTCAGGCAAAAAAAACCGCCAGGAAAATAAGATTTTCTTTTCTTCTCTTTTCGAAATGCAGGGGATAAGTCCGTCAAATCATTCTATGATGAAATCAACAGGTACAATTTCAACAGTGGAGGATTTTCATCGGGCACAGGTAAATACAAAAATTAGATTATTTTAGTACTTTACAGAAAAGCTTTCTCGAATCATTTTGTCCTCGCAATGACAAAAATTCAAGGAGGAACTCATTGACATTAAAAATGACGGGGAAAAAATGAAAAACTACCAATTTTGTACCAACAAATTCAACTGAGGAACTTGGAATCTTTATAACATGGGTAAATAACAGTAAACATTAGGCTTACCCATGTCTTTAAGAACAAATAAATTATTCTCTTTAAATATTGAACCCAAATATGTTATCTTTCATTTTGTATAAAGACATCTCCATCGAATTGTCAATGAAAAAGAAGTTGTGATAAATTACAGAAATTTGGGATGAGGAAGTTTGAGGGGTCTTTTTGGGTGGGGTGGGGGGGGGGGGGGGCAGGCAATACAGTTGAACTTTTGGTTTTGGAGATCACCACTGAAAACATTGCTGAGAATTTGTACAGCTGACACGCTCTTTGGCAGTGGCTAGGTTAAGCGCCCTCTGGCGTCAGCGTATGGTTTACAATCAATCTTTAATATTTGTGCCGTTCTCTTCCGCAGGGCATTTCACTCAAGTCGTATGGAAGGGCAGCAGGCGGCTTGGGATCGGGGTTGCCGTCAATCCACGCAAACAGAACGAGGTCTACGCTGTGTTCAACTACGATCCCCCTGGCAACGTCAGTGGCAAATACAAAGAGAACGTCTTTCCCTCCAAAAAGCGCTAAACAGATCAAAACAACCACGCTGATTCATTCTCTCAGTCTTCCATAATGAAAACAGATAGTTTGTGTTACGCCTTCCGTCTTTGATCACTTTACAGTGACAACATAATGGTTTGCTATTTAGAATAGGCACAACCAGCAATGATAGTTAAAAGAATATTGCTATAAAAAGCTAGTTTAGAGCAAGCGTAGGCCCTACTTCTGAATGATTTTTTTTCCTGACAGCAAAAAGGCTGGAAAAAAAAACCTGTACAGTAAATTTTATGGGATCTGCTTTACTTTGTAGCCGAGGCAGGGGCCGGCAAGTGTGGACAATTGGCTAAATTACTACGAAATAATGGGGGAATAGTTTGCTTAAAATCTGCCTTACGTTTAGGCCTGTACATTTATTTAAAATACAAATGCATATTTAAGCTGTGATTTTCCATCGCCCCATTTATTCCTCTCCGCCCCCTTCAACCGACATCTTCTTTTTTTTATTGTACACATTTTTATATTTTGCTGTGTTTTTATTACCTTTGAGATCGCTGTCACTAACTTAAACGTTGTACTTTCTTTTATAAAAAAGTGAATCGGGCAATAATCTTGAAATTTCGTTTAATGATTGATACAGTACACACTGACAATATTGCCAAAAGATTCCATGACAAAAAGGGTTAACGAAGATACCAGATATTTATTTCGTTGAGGAATGCACTTATCTACGATGAACCGGCGATATTGATGTCATCACAAAAAGATGTTGAGAACAGGGAGGCCCATAGAGACTACCATTACGCCCAAAACATGTGGGCGGATGTTCAGTGACGCATCTTCCCATTGACTTACTATAGTAAGAAATGGCGGTAAAATGTGAACGTTTTTGGAATAACCAATCGATATCATTTGTTACCGTGCACGTATATGAGCTCCGTGCGCTACCAAAAGAGGGCGCCCTTTTACCTAGCAACGACGTCCCATGGGCGGTACATTTCGCTGGTTGACGCGCACCATTCCTTGTGTGTGACGCGCGTACACCAGGGGATTTGTTCTATGTACACGCAGTGGCCGCGCACCCCCAACTGTTCTTCCTTTGCCGGTGAGGGGGTACTTGTCAACGGAGCGGTAGCACCCAAGTCTTTCCTTTCTTCAGAGTTTAAAATATTATGACTTCTTTGTTTTGATGTGTTTGTTGTTTTCCCACCCAACATTGTTCCCAATATAAATAAATGATACTGTTTTGTGACAACATTTTTTGTGTACATGTACCCGTCTATCATTTTTTGACGCGGGCCCGGTCAGATTATAGAATGAAGTTGTTGCTACTTGTGATTTTTTTTCAAATTGTATTCAGAAATAGGTGAAGGGCATGGGCGTCGCCAGGATTTTTTATAGAGGGGGGCAAAACATGTTTTTCCCCAAAAATTCTTGTATTTCTCAACAAATTCTCGATTTATCAGTTTTAGGGGGGGGGGGGCAGGTACATTTTGCCCCCTCCCCCGACAACTCATTAAATTTACACCACTATGACTTCGCGCCTCTTTTTCTTTCCTTTTTTTTTTTTTTTTTTTTTGGGCTTTTCCGGGGGCCAAGCGCCCCCTTGGCCCCCCCCCCTCGCGACGCCCATGGTGTAGGGAGTTTTGCTTAGAAATTTTTGGATACCAACTTTTACGACAGTGTGTTAGTTATGGTCGGCCAAGACCCAAGCCTGCGGGCAGCCAGTGGCATCCCTTCACTTTCTCAGGCAAATCATGGGACGCATTTTTCAAGCGTAATTTTAATCAATTCTGCCCTCGAACTGAAGCCCAAAAGCCAGAGAGTCGATCCTCGGCTATTTTTGCACAATTCCAACGTTTTTTTAAGTCAATAAAAAGTTGTCATTGTAAAAACAAAGTTGTGGGGGCACATATTTTCATGCAAATCTATACGACGATTTCTCCCACTTTCAAAGGCAATTACATACAATTTGAAAACTTCATTTCGGAATTTTACCATTCTTTTTATTTTTTAGGCAACATCTTTCACATCATGCCAGCGGACGGGGGGGGGGGGTCCGCTACCGATTGCCTCATTGCAGATATTTAAGTGGAGACGTTCGGCTGGAGTCGTAAATCGTGGGACTTTCCACTTTCACGAAGTAGGGAAAAATGCCAAGTATCATTTTCCCAATCACTCCGTATCGTAATCTGAAAATGCCAAGCATACCCTGGACTTATACCTCTATATCAGATTTTTTTTTATCATACACGTATTTTAACCACACGCCGTGAACTTTTGTCAACTAGGTCCATATTGAAAAAAACGCCAATTTCTGCTAACCGAATTCATTAAATAGTAATATTGGAGGATATTAGGTTTTTTTCCGCTTCGAATTTGAAAACTGGGGCCAATAATTTAGACTTTTGTTTTTGTCATTATGTATTAATATTATACATGTAGTTGTACATCCTCCATCTGCAACTACCAGAAATTTAATCTAACGGAGGCGGCCAGCTTTAAAGTAGAACATTCCGTATTCTTTTCGAAGAATCGCCATCATATTAAATAGTACGAGATGCAAAAGGCGTACAAGTTGCGTTGATATTTGAAAAAAGTGCAAAATGGGTGTAGGGGGTTGATGCTTCGCAGACGAAATGCAGCTGCTCTCTGACGATCTTACTCCAACCACACTCCAATCTGCGAAGCAATCAACATTTACATTACAATACTACCTTATTTACATATAATTTACATATCTACATAAATTACCTAATAATTAACCCTACACCCAACTAACCTAACTAACTAGGCCTACACTACTGGATTCGAACCCGCGCTGGTGGCCTGATGGGCTGGCCACTGTCCTGGACTTATACTACTATAGAAAATTGGGCCTGATAAATATGACATTGCCCTCATTTTTAAATTTGGCTGAATCACGGCACAAATTGTAATTCAACGTGCCCATATTGCTGTGCGGAAACAGTCTCACTACTCAAAATGCACAATTTCTGAATTAAAAACGAGAAAGAGGTTTTTTTTCGTTGCGCAATAGTCAAAATGTTAGCAATGAAAAGTCATAATGTTAACAATGATCGCAAAAATCGGCTACGGACGATTCGGAAGTACGAATTGGATTTGACGTAATCCGAATGATGTTTTGATTTTTAAGGATCCAGATTATTACAGTCGAATGAAATATGGCGTCAAGTAAAATGAGCATTAAGTTTAAATCTGTGAACAAGGATGCACTCTCATACAATCACGAGAAATCCCGTCGACGGGAACGTGATTTCAGAATATAACTGTTACGAACGTTTTCGTCAAATTTTGCCACATTGAAAATTGTCGTCTTACATTTCAGGCATAGGATATTAAATAAAATCCAAGACTTGTGCGAAATGTTCAGTCCTAACTAAACTTCGCGCCAAAATGGTATCAATCATTATGAATAGTCAAAATGTAAACAATGATCGCAAAAATCGGCTACGGACGAATAGGAAGTAAGAATTCGATTTGACGTAATCCGAATGATGTTTTGATTTTTAAGGATCCAGATTATTACAGTCGAATTAAATTTGGCGTCAATTAAAATGAGCATTAAGTTTAAACTTGTGAACGAGGATGTACTCTCATACTATCACGAGAAATCCCGTCGATGGAAACGTGATTTCAGAAGTGTTGCGAACGTTTGTCGTACTTTTCCTCATAGTGTGCCATTTTGATAATTGTCGTCTTACATTTCAGGCATTGGGTATTTCATAAAATCTAAGACTTGTGTGAGATTTTCAGTCCAAACAAAATCTTGCGCCAACACGAAATTTCAACGCGATATTTCATATTTCGGGCTGCCGCGCCAGTAAATAGGCCCAAATTTGCCAACACCGGCTAAATAATATTTTCTTCTATTATTTTGTGTGCCATGAACTTGAGGATCTGTAAATAAAGAAGAGTGGAAGCCGGGAACGGGACTGACAACTCGTATTTCTGTGAAATTCGGATGGAATCAATGTTGGCCTTGAATTGCTTATTTTGCAATAGAACGTGTATAAGCATAACGTACGTGGCGATGGGCTTCAAGACCGCTTTTAGGGGTGCACTGAACTAATTCAAGCCCCATTGAAAACAGTGTATAAACTCAACAAAGTTCAGGGCCAACTAACATGCACTGGGGTTGCTCAGGCAAAAACTATATGATTGTCTTAATTGTCCTTCAATTGTCTAGCTCTTTTCATTTTTGGGTGGGTTAGCCAATCACATTTATTCCCTCCTAGTCAAGATCCCCAGAGGATGTTTCAGGAGGAAACCAACCAAGTACCATGTGCCAAGTACCAAACAAACTCACCTCCCGAAAAGTGATACTTCAAGACCGCATGCAGCCATTTTACATAATGGCATAATCCACTTTCTCAGGCAAATAGGACCCATTTTTTCAACCGTGATTTTATCAAATATTCTCTCAGATTGGAAGCCCCAAAACCAGGGAGTTGATCTCGAGCTATACACAATTCCACCCTTTTTTAAGCCAAACGGTCTCCTTTTTCGAAAGAAGTTGTGGGGACACTTTTCATGCAAATCAAAAGTACAGGTCAAAAGGCTGAACCCGGACTTTTTAGATTGTAAGAACTGTACTTTCTGACCGGCGTTTAAGATTTAAACAATCCATTTCCTCGGACTGGGACACATCCAAAGAATAATTCATTATCAGGGGTCATTGTCTCAACTAGGGTTGGACCAGATGCTGGAATGATCTGATGAAACCGAATCATAATTTGCAAACACAAATCAAAATTGGCTGAATATGAAATTAGCCCGACCAAAAAAAAGTGGACACAGACAAAAAGAAAACAGTACAGGGTACCCCCCCCCAAAAAAAAATGCAACCCTGATGAAACATTTGCCCTTTTTTTCAAAAACATGATCTGTGAACTTTTATGTTTTGGATATCAGCTTAGAGCTTTTTTTTCTTTCAAATACTGACAAAATCATGAAAACAGCATATTGGGTTGCTGAGAAAATACCAATTATGTATTAAACACGACACCTCTTTTGGTCCATTCCAATGACATTACCAGGGGGTTTATTCAGTAAATTTGTGCAGAAAATGCATGAAGCTCATTAATGTCCTAATTCTTACAAACAACACGGCACATAGGCCTATTGTGACAAGAGTACAAATACATTGTAATTTGATGGAAATACCTGTTGATTTCCACCTGAACATGTAGCCTATTTTATCCTTTTGTATTCCTATTAAAGCCCTTCAGCATCATAAATACGGCAACATATTAAAGAATTTGCACAAATGAAAGACATAATGAATAATGGACCAAAAAGGAGTTGTGTTACATAATTGGCATTCTCTCAGCAAGCTAATAAGCAGTTTTCATGATTTTTGTTCAGTATTTGAAAGTAAAAACTCTCAGCTTTAATCCGATATCTAAAACATAATAAAATTTAACAGATCACGTTTTTGAAAAAACAGGCAAATGTTTCAGGTTTGCTTTTTTTTGGGGGGGGGGTGTCACCCTGAGAAAAGACGCACTTTGAGAGAGCTCTGTTTACGGTGTACTTTATTTGAGGCACACGCAATCATTTCAAATACATTTCACGTTTAACTTACATTAATGTCCGGTGCGTTAATCGTAATTTGGGGCGTTTTTTTTTATCGTAGGAAGATTATGCGTGGTAAGGTATAGTTTGACCCGGAGCTTTTTTTTCGGAAGCCTGAAGGACAAAAAATCGCTCTCCCGTTCTAACCCTTTAATTAATGTCAGTATGGGCTCTTGATTCGACTGATCGTATATATAATAATCGTATTATTATTCTATAATCGTACAATTTTAAAGAAAACTTGTTTATTTAAATTTAGTGGTGCGACAAAAGCAATTCCCTTGTGAAAAGGTTCATTCAAAAGTGAGGATACATTTTCGTTTACTGACTGTTTACGTAAATTGTTCATCAAAAAGTCACTTGGATCACGTCGGCAACACTTACCTATTTGTTAGTATAACTGAATTGAGGAAACATTTTATTATTTAATATTAAACGTTATATTTTTTATCCATTATGCGCTTTTAACCTGCAGGACTTTTAGATGACTAAAATGTTTTCAATGGTTGAACTTGGTTGTAATTTAAAGTCTATTGGAAAAGCATGCGTGGCTCTTAGTCTTCAGTTTTTAATTATTCCTTTTTTATCACTGTGAGAATTTTTTTCAGTGAAATTCAGTGTGACTATTGAGTTACTCCGCCGGAGCTGGATAGGACATACTGAGTGATAATCTGCACCGGCATTTCGCAAACGGAGCAGGCTTTTTTGCTGCAGGGCAGGTCATTCCAGGTACCACTATGGATCTCAGTGCAGTCTTCATTGCTGTAGTTATCTGGTTGTCCACTAGCGAAGCCATTGAAGACGTAGGGCTGGTTAGTTTCTGACCACACGAAAGTCCCTTCCGTCGCTATGTCGCTCAGTCTGGAACAGGATGGAACGGCAACATAATACAGAAATAAACATGCTTTTAATAGTGCGCCCGAAAAATATTTGGTGCATCTCTATCAGGACCATTATACGTGACGTCCGTAGCCGGGGCCGTAGCCATTGACAAAACGCCATTTTCGGACTGAGTCTTACCATTCCTTCCTACATCATTTATATTTAATCCTTCAAATTTACTGCTTTTCTGTCAACCGCAAAATGTAACTAAGTCGGGCTGGGAATAGCGGCCTCTACCGTCGCAATGAGCTCAATAAATATTACGTTTAGACCTCAAATAAAGTTGATTTAGGATCCACTTGATCTTTTCCGGTGTCCGGCCGCCACATTAATTTTGTCCGTTTCTTGGAATGAACAACACACGCGTGTGACGTATCTCCACCACTGACTCTGCTCCACGAGCAGGGTCTGAGGTGGCTGACCCAAGTGAGCCCCGAGAATGACGTCAGAGCTAATCGAACGGCACGGGGCTAACCCGTGTCGACCCGGCTGAGCTAATCGAACGCACCCACCAATATTGGTACGATGTGAAAGGGCCTTTGTTTTGCAAATATATAATATATCACGGGCAAATAACGAAGGGTTTGCGGAAACACCATGTGCGAATAGTTTCTCAACTAAGAGAATGGTTCTGAAGAGAACCAGAGGTATAAACTCGACGTTCCGGTCAGTATGCTCTGACCGTCTTCAGGAGACGGTCAGAGCATACTGACCGGAACGTCGAGTTTATACCTCTGGTTCTCTTCAGAACCATTCTCTTAGTTGAGAAACTATTCGCACATGGTGTTTTCCGTCTTCAGGAGACGGTCAGAGCATACTGACCGGAACGTCGAGTTTATACCTCTGGTTCTCTTCAGAACCATTCTCTTAGTTGAGAAACTATTCGCACATGGTGTTTCCGCAAACCCTTCGTTATTTAGTATCTCCACCATGCAAAGCCTCAAATCTTACATATCACGGGCAGTTGCTTTGTGAAATTAAGGGGACGTTGTGAGTGTACAGTGACCACGTGCCCAGATTCGTCTACAGTGTCCTTTTTGTTCCAATTATGGCGATTATATCCAATCAGCGATTCGGGCATTAATAAAATTTGGTGAGGTCTAGTGAGTGGTCATATCATACACTATATCTACTGTTCTTGCACCGAGTCCACTGGCCTCCGTTATACATTTTTTTTAAAGGAATAACGTTGGAGCATCTGCCCTCGTCTTTGCCCTTTGAATAAAAAAGTACATGTTTCTTAATCCATGCATTGAAAGCTTGAAAAACATCTCACCCGTTCCAGACATAGGTAGTTGCTTTGCACCCTCCTAGTGATTCTATCATCTGTACCACGAAGGTATTCTCGCTCCCGCTCTCGATCGAAACCAGATGTCCTCCTAACTGTTGGCAGGTCATCTCGGCACAATTCCAGTTCTGGGTGTACTGAATGAAGGAGTAGCAGCTGTCTTCGAACCTCTGCCAACCAAGAGGACACTCTTCCCTCTTCGACGTGTAGGCCCGGCAGAGGCTGACCATCAAGGCCGCCACCACCACAATTTGGACAACTTGTAGCTTCATTCTGCCAGGTGCTTTGCAGTCGGAGTCTGTTAGGGTGAGTGGATAGACCGGCTTCGATTCCCTCGCTATTATTGACTCGAGGCAGCGACTGATGACAGCATGTCGTGCGTGACTTACTGGTTTTTACTCAGTGAAGTAAGGTGAGGGAGCGAGCATGTAGGCGTGTCTGCTGATTGGCAGGTGTCACGCCCATGCTTTTGTTATCAGCAGTTTTGTAATTTTCTTGCCATAGACATTTACGGATCCAGCATCTGTTTGTCAATCGCACGGTCCCTGAAATGTTCCCACGGTTCATTTTATCGTTCTGTCTGTAAGTCTTTTGTGAAGACTAATTTACAAATTACCTTGCCAAACTTTCGCTATCGTTAACCTTAACTTTGCAAACGATTTAGTAGGAGTTGACAAACTTTGCACAGTTGGCATAAGGTTTTGTTTAATGGCCCGTTACATACCATGTAATGGAATATCTGTCCCTTTAATGTTTTCGTCTCCAGTTTGCATGTATAATCCATTTTCGCCGTCCCGATTTTGCTTCTATCAGGTGCCAGTTTTGCCTTCAAAATCTCTGGCCCGTTGCAATGTGCCACTCTGCACGCCCCCTGGTTACGCCGGCCATCGTTGACGGCTTTGTTTCGTTCAATCTTCCGAACAAAGGTATAACGTTTTTATTGCTAGAAAAATGGTTAGTTAAAGAAATCAATCTATTTGGGGCGAATTTCGGGGTGCAACTTTAAAACAGCAAGTCTTGCAGTATGGGCCTACATTTCTAATAGTCTAGGCAATTTGTTTACAAAAATATTACATGAAGAGGCATTATTTTTTTTATTTCACGGCAATAGCTTGGTACCGGCATCCATCATTTTCGGAGTCAGCACTCCCGAATTAGGTACAATAGCTATGTAACCAACTTTTACTTTTGAAAAACGCTTTTTCCTGTCCTAAAATGAGCCCTTCTTTAAAATATAGCCCAGACTCTAAGTACATTTTGATACCTTTGACGTTGCCGCGTGGAATAACGAAGTTTGAATAGTTAGGCATACGACACAAAATCGCAACACGCCCCACCTGCTCATTGGCGCCTTGTCAATAATCGATTCTGCAGAAAACAAAAATGTGTTCATTTGGTTTTTAAAAAGCGACGATCTTGCGTTGAACGATCTTGCCTTGAATCGGGTTTAGATCAAAGGGAATTATTGATAACGATCTCCGCCAAAGAAACTTCTCTGTTGTCACTCAAGAAAACAAATAATATCTGTCATTTCTTCCTGTCATTCACCCGATGGCGTTTGTCTGATTAAAACAAGCTTACAAATTTGAACAAAGGGTTCAACAGGTGTTCAGCAGGTGTTGAACCCCTTGTGATTGACAATTAAGCCTGTCGCTGTCACCTGTACTTAAACGTGTTTGGATGAAACACGTGTTTGGTCCAAAAGTTGTCTGAGCATTGGGGATATGGAAAACAAGATTCTCTTCAGGGAAAAAGTTTTGTAATAGTAGTACAGCAAATGTATCTATGCAAAATTAATATTTTTGTTCTGAAATAATTTTTTTCGGCGGAAAATTGGAATATATCTATATAGTTTTTGACACAGGGGCATTTTATTTTACGTTTTTTCGCAGCGTTTGTTGCCTGTTTTGTATTTTCAAGAATCGTAAAAAGGAAGATTTGAGGCTTTGCATGGTGGAGATAATAAAGAATGAAAGGTTTGCGGTCAGTATGCTCTGACCGGAACGTCGAGTTTATACCTCCGGTTCTTTTCAGAACCATTCTCTATTTAACAATCGTAATGATATGTTTGGAAACACAATTAATAACTATTCTATATTTTTTCACCGTTGGCCTTCCATTGTTTGCCAAACCGCAGTTGGTAAAAAGTGCCAACAAAGGGTTATATAATCGAGGTTGCAGAAAAGGTAATTGTTGGCGGGTGCCCGACTCAGGGTGCAAGGACCATCAGTAAATAGGCCCAAAATTGCCTATGCCGGCCAAATCACGATTTACATGCCCTCAAATTCCCTGCGATTTCAGCATATTGTGGACCATGAGCTTGAGGGTTTATAAACAAGAAGGCTGGAAGTCGTAAATAGGACTGCAAGCTCGTATTTCTGTGAAATTTGTATGAAATTGGGACCGAACATAATAGGCTTCATTTTTGTGTCGCCTAAACGAAGTTTTGGGAGACACTATGACCTGTCCTAAGTTCTGTATGATTGACCGTAGACCCGTATGCATGTTAAAGTGCTCTCATTTCCTAAATTTTTGCCTGAATTCCACAAATCTTGGACACAAGGGTCATTGAGTAACAAAGTTAATGTGGGATATATTTCAGGCCAAAGGTGATAGGTCAAAGGTCAACTGAGGTTAATAATGATGTCATTTACAGTTTGTGGGGCAAGTTTACAACATTGTAGGCCTACATGGTTTCAGGGATTTTGATGAAACTTAGATGCAGTGACCCTTGGGTGGGAAGACGCAATTTTTCATCGGATTACTGAGGTCAAAGGTCATGTAGGAGTCATTAGAGGTCGTCGTTCAAAATCATATGCTTCAAACGTTTTTTTGTCTACAGAATTTGTTGGATAAGAATGTTTACTTTAAAATGGAGTCATCCTTGGGTGGGGTTCATTACAACTCTTCCGAAATTGGAGGTCAAAGGTCATCTAAGGGTCATTTTGAGGTCGTTTCAAAATGCACATTTTTTTTTTAAGAACACAAGACATATATAGGGATCGACCGCGGAAAAAGGCGACACATGCGATCGGCGGATCACTTGTTCAATATGACGATGGGCTATAGGATTACTTTAAGGGGTGTTTATCTTTAGATGGAAATTTCTCTCGAAAGTCATCGGTTTACCCACACAGAAAACGAAAGATGATCAGCTTAACTTCGATGTGTGTCTCAAACACCTTGGAGAGTTGAAAGTATTTTTGCTAATTTTTGGAAGAGGGGGTAATTATCACTGGGGTCTATGGCAGTTTATTTACTAGGTCTGCACCCGTCAGGGATCATCGCTTCAGAAAACCAGATTATGAGGGTTATTGTTAAGCGCCCTCAAGCGTCAGCGGATAGGCTTCAACCACAATTGTGCTGTTCTCCACTACACTCAGGTCGTGTGGAACTTAAGGGCAACGGCTAGGTAGCTTGGGATCGGTGTTGATGTCAGTCCACGACAACTGAACATTACGCCCCCTGTCTTGCCCCATCGAACGACGACATATTTACAAGCCGTTCTGTCCTCTATTTATCCACAAAAAAAAGTCAATTATTTCATTAAAAAAACGTGTTGGCATCCATAGGCTATCATGTTTTTATTGTTAACCTTGTTAATCAGTGATGTGATGGAAAAACACCCTCCCAGCCTTTAGATTTAATCTCAAAATTATGATCAAATTATGAATGTCTCAAAACAAACGTTGCCATCCAATCGACCCTTTGATGAAGTCGACAACAGTTATATATTTGTGTATAATGGGAAACCTCTTGTGTTATGTTTTAGCCTATTAACAATACGAAATGTAACCCTTTTCGATACCTAAAAAATGTTTACTGTGGCTTGGTTACCGGTTTAAAAGAAAGCGTGTGTAGGTCTGTCAGAACCTGTTATCTTACCTGTACTATAAGGACCCACGACCAGTGCTGATCACAAGTTGCCTCCAAGAAAGCTGAACAAAATTGTCGTCTAATTCTTTAGCCTACTTATGTAACCCTGCCAAAGGCTTCTATATATTATCCTGCCATGTTGGGCGTAATATTTTCACACTTTTTTTCTTTCAAAGGGCAGGTTTTTTTAAGGGCGGGGGTCTTGACCATGTGCTTTATTTGTGTTGACGGCACTGTTTCCTTTGTCGGATGCCGATATCCGGTTCTTCGGTCACAGATTGCATACTTCGTCATTCTTTTTAGTAATAAGCCAATGGAATTTGTCGAACCAATATCACCACCCACAAAATCTCGGCTAGATACTGTCGGGAGGTCATTTTGTCCTCCTCAGAGACCATTTTGACATGAACAAGAGGGTTGCCCCCAAAATGCAGTTCGCATTTCTTGACGTTTAAAAGTTTGGTATGAAACGTTTCCACACCTCCATTCTCACCATCGATTTATGCTCTGTTGGCAAAGGTACACAAAGGTCCCTAGGCGCGGCACAAGTGTTCCGTGGGCCCTAGGCACCAGTGTTCCGTAAGCCAAAGGCACCAGTGTTCCGCAGGCCCTACTCCGCCCTGGGCGTGAATTATTTTTTCCTAAACAAGATCCGAAAATATCAAAAGAGGGCGCTCTCTCTGTCTGCGTTATGCATATATTCATGATGTCCAGGGCTTTTGGGAATAACTTATATAACAAGGAATAATGGTGTTTAAATCACCATCGATAAGCCATTTGCGAGTTAAATTTGAATAAAACCTGGAATGCTGACTTAATCCTTTGCCTTGCACGTGTTAACTTTGCATTCTCCCGACCAAAGAGACTGTTACTATATCACGTGATTCGGGGCAAGCCTTACGCTAGCAACCCTAAGCTCCGGCATGGTCTGGTGTCTTTGTGCCATTCTCACCCATTGTGAACGATGTACATGTATTGGTGCTGAGCGTCTCTTACGTAACTATGCAAGAGCTTGCCCCGAATCGTGTGATTAGCAACAGTGTCTTTGGTCTGGAGAATTCAAAGTTAAAATGTGCCAAGCATTCTGAGCAAGTCAGTGTTCCAGATGTTCTTCAAATGTAAATCCCAAAGGGTAAAGGTTACTCGCAAATGGCTTATTGGCAGCTGATTCGTGGACTGGTAATAGAAGTAGTCCTGATTTCTAATCACCTGGAGGGGACAGAATTAACGGGCCAGGGAGGACACTTTTACCTAGGTAAGTCTGTCCCCCGGACAGTTTTACCAGGGGACAGAATTCCACACCGACCTGGCCACACACGTTTGTTTATGGTGTAAATCGAGGATTTTCTGTTGTTCTTCTTCCCTTTTCCTTTGTTTGTTTTTTTCGCAACAGCTCTCATTGGTTTTGTACACGTTTTCTAATCGAGGTCGTCTTCGATTTGGTTCCTGTCCTCGATTCACCGATGATGTTGCACGTGTGTGTCCTCGATTAACACCGTAAACAAACGCAGCCTCTCCGCACTTTCCCAATCTCAGCCCATTTTTGCTGATAACTTTGTGTGTTGCATATCTGTCTCCGGTTCTTTTCAGAACCACACATACTCACACACACAAAATGTTTTCACATGGTGCTACCGCAAACTTATCTTGTCTTAGTATCTTTCCACCATGCAAACCTTCAAATCTCGTGTTGCATATCGTTGGACGTTAGCCACACTGATGAAGTGTTGCCAACGTCGACCAGTCAATGGAGCAACATCCAAGATTCAATAAGTCGCCGTAAACTTTTTCATTTCCTGTTTTCTTATTGAAAAACCTGTAGAATTTGTTTTAACTTGAAATTGCTGAAATCATCCATTTAAATAAGAAAAAGAGCAACCACATGACTCACATAAGCCCATGACTTATACCTGCAATACATGCTAGACTTTATTCCGTTAATTTTCAATGTAACTATTTCAATAATATTTTATTTCAAAAAAAAAGAAGAAGAATTGTTTGTTACTTCTGACTTAACATTAAGACGTACATACAATGTCTCCATGTTACGCGTTTGTGATTTCTAAACTTGGTTGTGTATTACCTTTACCGTTTCATAAGTACAATTCTTGCGAAAAATTACTTTTTCAAATGATTTTACTGTGCATTATAAGATTCGATTGAGTCTTTTATTAATAATTAAATTTTGCGACATTCACTGAAATGGGTGGGCAAAATCTGCCACGCATTAGATGTGTGTGCGCTGCGGCTTTTCGCAGATGTAGCAACAGAGTTGATTGCAGGACAGGTCGTTCCAGACACCGGCACTGAGTTTGATTTCCACACAGTCCTCATTGCCCGAGTTATTCGGTTCCCCTCCATTCCAACCGTCGAACGTGATAGGCTTGTTAGACGATGTCCAAATGAAGGTACCTTCCGTTTCCTTGTCATTCAGTCTGGAATACCAAACAGCAAAATACGAGAAAAGTCAAAGTAACGCACATGCCAGACTACTCCTCATTTGCATACGTGTTCAAAAATCTTGCACATGCAAAATTAATGATCCAATACCAGGGTGAGAGAGCAGGTAGTGGTGGGCGCATACTGCTCGACACCCTGGGGACGAGGTTGGGTCTATTGCTATCCGGTTCGTTATCCGGTTCGTTAATGTGACGTCATCTCAATTCAACCATGCGTACTTTACACGGTGTAGTATATCCGTGAGCATAGCACGAATAAAACCGGAAGTTAACGCAACTCGAGCGTTTATCCAATGGGCGCTAGTAATCAGTGGTGCGCGCGCGTGTGTTTTTACTAACGAACCGGTGACTTTGTCATCCACACACATAAGTGTGTATTTGCCTGCAATCGCGGACCCCATATTGTTCCTCTTTTGTTTGTACTAACTTTTTAGGAAGACCTCACATATGTTTTGTACACGATTCTAAATTGGGGACCTTCGGGAATTGGGGACCCTATCGTCCTCTATTGTTCAACGTCCCCTATTGAATGCGGAAACAAACTCGCGCGCACCACTGATTACTAGCGCCTGTTGGACAAACACTCAAGTTGCGTTAATAACTTCCGGTCTTAAATGGAGATCAATGTTAGGAATTGTACTTCTAAATCTCCTCTTAATTATTTCACAAAAACCAAATTCGGCGAAGGATAAAAAACTTTTTTGTTATGGGAAGTTTGATGGAGTATTTATATAAATGCTCCATAAGCGGTCATAAAACGATTTCTGCCGTACACGTAGGCCTTACAATCACAAGCCTTACTTTCTGTAAGCTTTATTTATACACTTACAAAAGAGGTGCGATTATAATAATGGGTCTCGATTAGCAAGAAAAAGTCTCAAAGACTTGTTACGGTTTAAAACCTGCCGACATGAATCACTTGATTACCTTCACTGGGTCTTATTCGCTCTCCTCCCTCCCCATCTCAATGAAATTAGACATGTATTAATCTATTGCTTGAATCTTAAAAAAAACAAAAACAAAAACAACACTTTACCCGATCCAGACCATGCCGTTGTCACATCCTCCTTCCTTGTTGATGATATCGAGGATGAACGTGTTCTCCTCTGCGCTCTCAATCGAGGCCAGGTCTCCTCCCACCTGCTTGCAGATGGTGTTTGCACAGTCCCAGGACGTCTTGTGAGTGTTGAAGAAGTAACAACTACTGCCAAACTTCTCCCAGTTCAGTGGGCAGGCTCCGGACAACTCCGGGCCATCTGCCTTGCAGAGGCTGGCCATCAAGGCCACCACCAGAGCTTGGACAACTTGTAGCTTCATTCTGCCAGGTGCTTTGCAGTCGGAGTCTGTTAGGGTTAGTGGATGGATCGGCTTCGATTCTCTCGCTATTATTGCCTCGAGGCAGCGACTGATGACAGCATGTCGTGCGTGACTTACTGGTTTTTACTCTGAAGTAAGGTGAGGGAGCGAGCATTATCTGTAGGCGTGTCCGCTGATTGGCAGGTGTCACGCCCATGCTGCTGCGCTTATTATCCGCTTTGTAATTTTCTTGCCATAGACATTGAGGAATTCAGCATGTGTTTGTCAATCGCACTGCCTCTGAAATGTTCCCACGGTTCATTTTATCGTTCTGTCTTTCATTTCTTGCTCAGGCCGTTTGTAATCTCACCAAACCTTCGCCGTAGCAGGTGTTGTTCACCTTACTTTTGACTTAAAAAATTGTACCACAAAATTATTGTAGTCTTCAGGAAAGTTAGTATAAAAGCAACTTAACTGCAAAAAACCGGTTGTATTATTGGTCCCTTCAGAAAATAAAAATCCTTCATTAAGTGCTCACCCCCCGACAATAAAAGTTGTTGTATAAATATGCGACCGCGGGGATGTTCCCATCCTGTGCTAGGGGCGTTCAAAGTCTGGTGAAGACAGCATTAAAACCTCACCTTGTCTATTAAGAAGGGATTTGGAACACGGTGTTTATCCCAGCAGAGTAGGATATGTTCATCAAGTTTCCAGCCCTTTTCAATGCTTTTCGATATTGCAAATTGGCAGTCGTGACTTGGGTCGGCTTGATTGGGCGAAAGGTAAAGCCACCACGTGTGTACATCCACTCTCAAGTACATTTCATGTTTTTTTTTCTTTTTTTGAGAAAACTTATTTTGATCGCTGAGCACGTGGAGAACACCAAGTTCGAGAAACGAACCGATTCAAATGGTTGCGACCGTTATTCACATTTGTGACGTGTAACACCTGCGCATTGGCGCACGTCTTGTCAATAACGTTGGTATAAACTCGATTCTGCAAGAGACGAAAATCGATGTTTGATTCTCAGGAAATGTGTTTATTTGCTTTAGAAAGCAACAATCCTCAGTTGAGTCGCGGTTAGATTAAAGGAAAAACTGATAACGATCTCCATCAAAGGAAACTTTTCTGCAGTTGTCACTCAGAAGAAAGTATCCTTTCATGTCGTTGTCATTCATCCGAGAGATTCTGAGTGCGTTGTCCCGACTGATGACAAGTCAACTTTCGTAGAACAAAAGATTCAGCGGGTAAACGTCGTACATAGTGACCTAAATGGCTATCCATTTGAAGAAAAAATATGCCCGATTCCTTCTGAAGAATTCTTGTCTCAGCACTACACTCTAAATTCCAAAGAGTGAAAATTCACTCCATTCGAGTGAAGATTCACTCCCACAGTCGGAAACTAGGGACTAGACGTTATAGAGTGAAATTTCTTCAATCGTAAAGATCGAGTTTTCAATCGAGCTTCGATGGAAGTGGTTCTTTTTTTTCAGACTTTTTCAATCGAAACTGAGAGTGATTTTCACTCTAAAACGTCTAGTCCCTAATTTAACTCTTTGGAATTAGAGAGTAGAGAGATTTTGAGAGTGTACACATGGAATTGGTGCATTTTTTTATATTTTTTTATAGTTTAAATTCTTTCTTTTCACATTATAGCTCGGTAAGAAGATTCCTTTACCATTAGGTCTTATACTGCTCAAAAAGAATAATGAGGATGGATGGGACAAAGACATGAAGGCCATCCAAGATTTTCCAAGGTTGGGCGGCTAAGATGAAGTCCAAGATTTTTAGGGAGGGGAGAGGGTGGATGATGCGTTGTCGTCAATACTGCGGACCAAAGGCCTGAGGGAATTATCGAGATTTGCAATATTGAGTGATGCCGTTATTCAGGAAACTTAAGGACGTTGAGTTGACGTTGTTTTTTGTTTCAAATGCAAAAACAAATTGGTCAGAAAGATGGTTTCCATTTATCCCGGTGACCGGATGCTACAAAACTTGGGTGCCGCCCTCCCCCTCCAAACTGTATCATCATCAAATTGTATTATGTTTGACCCCATTTTGCAATAGTTTCATCAAAAAAAATCATTTCAGCAGATGAATGGGGGGGGGGTGTGTTCCCTAGATCCGCTATTAGGTGTTGAATGCAAGATTTTAAAGTTGGGAGACGGCTTAGGTGATGGAAAGAAAAAACTATGCAGACAAGCCAAGATTCGCAGTGCTGTACGGTGTTAAAGATTGTGATTAACCCAAATCTTTCCCTCACAATAGATGGCCAATTTTCAAAAAGGTTTCATACGTGATGGCAGCACTAACCAACCATCGTCGAACCGCCGCGGTCGCTGCCTTCAACAACATGCATTGACCTCTACGTTTGTGTACTTTTGAAAAATTTCGAGCCAGAATTTTAATCTCTTCATACTCAAAAGAACGCCCAAACACAAAATTTCGAATCTGTTTAAAACCTTAATAGTCATTTGCAGTCGTGACTTCAACTTGGAGTTTCTTGTGCAATCATAACAGAAGTGTACTTATCAGCATACATGCTAAGGAACAGGTGTTCTGGGTTAATGAACAAGTCATACCACTTGTTACTGGTTCTGAACTCCCCCGTAAAAGATATCCATTCTGCTCCCGGCCATCTGTGCACCAAGATATCTTATTTCTTCAGCAAATATAATAGACACCTGTCTGTGAACACTATTCTTTAACTGCTCAGGTAAATACATGTAAAGACGCCGTCTGGGGTTCAGAATACAATTTTGTTATATTATTTTTTTACGAGCGTGTCAAAGCAGTGAGATTTTATCAATTGTCAAAGACCACCCGAATACCGCGGTTCGCTGATTGACACCAATGCGAGTAAAGTGACGGGAGAGGTCTCGCACAATCCGGCACCCAAAAATGATATAAGGACGCTGCCTCGGCTGAATGCCACCACTGCTGATGGGAGTTGCCTTCCGTTAGAAGAGCAGCAAAACAAAGGTAAGCGATGTTTTTTTTTTCTTTAACGAAGTCGGATTCAAGTTGGTGCTGTGGCCCTTACCTCGCCTTCCACCTCTAGATTTCGAATCCCGCTGGGGCCAAAATGTGGATAAGGTTTTCAGTCTCTGTCTGGTTCAAAAAACTGAAGATGTCTTCCTTGTCTTCTGCTGTTTTCAGGCTTGCGGGCTACAGTGTTTTTGGCTTTTTGTGGATCCTTTGATTCATGACCAGAAATAAAATATTTATGGTAATATTTCGCAACTGCCAAGAGAAGTAGGAACAGAATTGAACTTAGTAACAACTTGTAACTGTCACCACTGGATTATTATTTCTAATAATAAATAACCAAAATGGGGTGCTTCGTAGCACTAATCCACAAGTAACTTAAAAACATAAATCATAGTAGTGCTCAGCCGTAGTTTTTGGTTGAATTTTCGGACTAGTTATGTCCTTCAGTAGGTCGTGTTTGCAACTGTTGTTTGGCTTCCCTTAGGACACAAAGGATGTACAGTACACAGTCTTACAGTCTTTTGCGCAGATCCACAGTTCTCGTCAACATTGCGGGGGAAGGGGTGACAGGGGAAGCAGTTGTGGACATTCGAAAAGCGGGGCGGCGCCGCGCCATGACTCATAGGCGCTTTTTTCACTATGTGCTTTATACATAATTATACATAAAAACGCCCGCCCACTACCCGCAGTATAATTTTACAGTTACGTAAAGAGGGTAACAAACACACAATACCTTGATGCAGTGAGTCCAGCACCGTAGTCCAGTCACAAGAACATTACAAGTCCATTCGCAAGTCCAGTCACAAGTATAACAGTGGATGATCGCTGAGGAATGCCCTCTTTGATAAGCCTGTGATCTGAATTGGGACTGGAGGACTTGTGATGGACTTGCCTCTGCACTTTGCAAGACTAGTGAATACATACAGTATTCCTCCCCCAAAAAAAAAATCTGTCTGACTGTTTTTTTGATAACTACAAAAAATGAGAGGGTTTTTTTTGATGTTTTGTTGTGCAGATACCTCCTAAGCCTTGGCAACAACTGTGAGTGTCATTTCATTTCATTTCCAGGCATCACTGCGCGCAATTTGATCACAACAACATTTTGATTTTTTTGACAAGTTCGATGCCTTATGCCTTATTCAATTTCAGTGCTGTTGTTAAGTAAAATAAAATCCTGCACGTTGCGAAAAAAAAGGGCTGGAGTTGGATGGAAGCATTTTTTGCCATTATATTAGTCATCATGGCAAGACCTCAGTTTAAAGCTCAAAGGCAAATAATTCACATCCCACACTTTTTTTTTTGCACAACATGCACAACATGCTTACATAAATAATACATGAAATTGATTGATTAAGGCATCACAGTGTGTAAAAAAAATGTTGAATCAAATGACAAAATGATGCAGATGCAGTGATGCGTTACTGAAATTAAATAAAATCAAATTAATGTATGTACTGCGTGTGTAATATCTACACACACTCGTCTAAATTACTATAGGAGGGGGCATCGCCATTGGCGTCCCCCCGCGGAGAAAATTCGTTCCTCCACCGCCTTCCCCCCGAATTGCGCGTGGGGGGGGGGGGGCTCGCACGGAGAGAGTCTGTTAAAGAAAAATACAGACTTCCACATCAATTTGAATGTTTGTATCAGCTTCTTAAAAAAAAAAACTAAGCACCCGATACTCAAAAGATTATCAGCGTTCTGATATCTTTCTCTGTCTTCAGACAAAAATGCATCTTGGAATTCTCCTAATGTTTTGCATGGCCATCGGTGGCTTGCTGGCTGCCGATGTCCCTGTGAAGAAGAACGACGAAAGTGAAGACCTTATCATCGATAAATACGAACTGTTTCTGGCCGAATTGGCCCAATATGTTCCTGCCGTGACCTTCATCGGCATCGGCTACGACTTGCTGAGAGCTAACCCGGACGGGGGCGAGATTGACAACGCTGGCGTGGATCCCGGATTGAAGGTAACCAGTCGTGTCCTGGCCTACACCTTTAACGACGGCAACACATCCCCCGGTGGTATACCCATCCCGGATCAGATCGAGTTCGTTCCCCGCCAAAGTTGCGTGCAGCAAGCCCAGAAACGAATGTACACAGGAGGCAACAGCTACCAGAATAAATTCAGCAAGTCGGTCACCTCAACTTGTAAGTTTTTCCATTCTTATAATTGGACAATATTAATTACACTTTTGGCCCATAGATGGGATTTGCAACAAATTACAAAACTTTCAGTGAAGGATCCCGGTTTTTCAGAAATGGATTTTCTTGGAGTGTTGAGATTGAAGTCAACGCATGAATTGATCAAAGGCTTAAAGCAATTGATCAGGATTAAGATTTGCACTGTTGAGTAGTGATGCCACACTGCAAAAACTGCGGTGTCAAAAATACACCATTGGTATCTATATAGGACCATCTGGTGTTACATTTTACTGATGTTGTCCTATATAGATACCGAATGGTGTTAAATTAACACCACAGTTTTTGCAGTGTATTCAGGGAGCTCAGTGAAATTTGGAATTTTTTTTCCAATATGTAAAATTAAGAACATTGGCAAGTCGGGGAGTTTTGTCATCCAAACCACACCCCTCAGACCCGCCCTAAATTTCCTCCATTCTCCGAAATCCTTCTCTCTATTTTTTAAGGAGTTGTTCGTATTATATTGACACCATCAGACTTGGGTCTTTTGTAAAGTTAAGTTTGAGTTGGCGTACAATAACTAAAACTCAGGGGTAAGTCACTTCAAGGCAACTTGTTATATCTCAAATAATATGTCTATTTCTTTTTCAGCTGGAATAAGCATCCCCGGAATATTTCAATCAGCTTTTTCCAAAAGTGACCGTAAGTTATACTTTCTGTTTGTTTTAATATATCTATAATGTATATTTCCTAGAGTATTGTCCACATAAAAGCAATATTATGTTATTAGTTTTATGTTTTTGTAATGGCGAAACAAATTCAAATGATGTGCAATTAACCAGGAAGGAAAACTGACTAGGTGCAATTAAATCATTTTTTAAAGTTAAACAAAGACATTTTCCACGTTTGCAACATTGCTAATATTGCTAGCTTTATGGCTGTGGGCGTGATATCTGGCTATAAGGCATATACGGGCCATGCCTTCTGACTAGCGCCCCTTGAACAAAAACTTTGATAAATTGGGGAACCACCAACATAGGGCTGAAACAGCAACCCGGAGGTCGCAGGTCCAAACCCCGCTCCAGTCAATGTTGCTTGTTCAATTTAAAAGTAAGATGGTGCCCTCATTCTACCGAAAGGAAAATTAAAATAACTTGCAAGAATCCTGGAAATGTCTGCTGCAATATCTCTGTCAAGCTATTAAAGTTGTTGTTGTTCGTGTTTCTTATCCTTAAGCACCCTCAGACACTTCAGTTAATTGTCTGTATTCTTGGCCTTTAGGGTTTTCGGAAGTCGAAAAGGGGGCCTTCAACTACGGGAAAGTCTACTACGAAATCAACGAGAATTGCAATTACGGAGAAGCCCGGTACTTGCTGAGCCTGGCCTTCGACGCAAAATTTCCGCTGAGAAGCAGCTTCGTGGCCGACTCGTGTGAACTGCCGATTGCATATTCCGCTCAGGAATACCACGATCTGATCGAGAAATACGGGACGGTAAGTGCAAGGCTGGTGGACTGGCAAAGATGGTGTGCAGTTTACTCGGTCCCTTTTCGGGAGACGACACTTGGCAATCCTGTATATTCATTCTTTGATGCATAAAAGCTTATGGGATCGTTTGCTTCTCATTATTTGTTGTCGTTTCCAATAATAAACCACTCAAACTCCAAGCAAGAATGTTTAAAACCTACGGCTAGTCGAAGTTTAACCACAATGGATATTACACTTTTCGTGAAAACAGTGAAAACCATGCACAATCTTTTGATCACGAAACACGATTTCGTCAATACCACTCTTTATTTCCAACGATCTGTCTATTGACTGATCGTTGGAAATCTCCTACATTTCTTGATTTCATCTAAAAGACAGCAACCCAGACGAAATAATTTCATGGTTTTTTTTAGTGTCAGTGTGATCTGCAATCCAAGTAGGATAGGCCTAAGATTTTTGATAATGATTAATTAGGTTACTCTTTGTATAAACGCAAATGATCCCAAAGGCTATGCCTTTAAAGAACAAGCTGTACAGATGAAACATCCCAGCCTTAACTCAATCAATCTTGTTCAATTGGGTTGGCCGAACCAGTCAGCCGAACCCGCACAGCCTGGTGGTCGAATGGTAAGACGTCTGCACTACTAAGTCGTGGGTTTGAGTCCCACCTGAGACAGCTTAATGAATGTTTTCTCGGAAGCTTCCAAACAACACTGAGTACATACCGATTGCATGCAGCTGCCATCTTGGAGGGGTGTTTTGTTGTGTTATTTCGTTAACGAATGCACAAGATGTCGTCGTGTGACAAGGAAAAGGACGTAAGCAGCCCGTGCACGCAAAAAGCACATTTGGAGATAATCGAGTTGAAAGGTTTGTGCTCCCATTTCTAAACGAAAAATCGCATCAGGCTGAAATTTGGGCTCATGAAAGTCGTTAATAATTACAATCATATTGTACATTTTTATCATGCATGTCGCTGCTGTACCTTGAAGATGGTTGCATGCAAACGATCTATACACAGTGTTTATAATATAAAAAAAATGAAAAAGGCCGGTGAGAGAGCAAAAATAAAAACCCAATAATTATTGACGTTGTGTTGCATTGTCGTGACGTCACTGTAATTCATCACAATCTCATTCCTTGCTTCGCAATGCCTTGACCGCAATGGTTGGTTTGTTACAGCACATTGTTGTGAAGGTGCATGTTGGAACTAGGGAGGTCACACGCTATTCTGAGGACACAAGTGATGTTGTGAAATACGCCTCCACAACGGTAAGTCAATGATCCTCAAGTAAATCACTACCACATCACCGCCACCATGACACCACTACCAAGGAGAGAGATTTCTCCTTCCCCGATTGGCATTGTGAGTATCATTCCAAAACTATTTCTTGAATGTACACCCGCTTGCAGGTCGGGGACAGTATCTCCTCCTCTACTGGGCTGACCATTAAGGGTGTGAGCTTGTCTGCTGGCTTAGAGATGGACCAAGAAAAGTTCACATCGTCTGGTAATTCAGAGGGTGCCTTCACTCGCCAGGATTACCATTTCACATTGGGCTCCGAGACATCTCCAGGTACGAATTTGAGTGACATTGGGTTGTGTTGCAATGCCATAAATAACTGAAAATATTGAAATATCCCATTTTGTTCTGTTCCCTTTGTAGTTAATGCAGGCAGTAGACGTATCTAAGTTTCTTTTTAAGTAATGCAAAATGACGACTGCAGTGGCGTAAAACTGTGCTGGCGAGTGAGGGTGGGGTGGGAGTGGGGATTGCCTTGACCAAGGCTATCAGCTTGTTCCGATACGAGCTTGTTCCCGCTACATGCGCTATACCGCACACAGCACGCGCCGCGACACCTCAACGACCCTTGCTTTGTGTGCATGTACGTACACCCCACAACACTTCCGCAAATAGCCGTACAGTAAGTCGAGCCGCGGCTGTTTGCGAAAGTGTGTGTGGGGTGTACATACATGCACACAAAACACATGCAAGGGTCGTTGAGGCTAACGGTATCCGGTTCGTTAGTGTGACGTCACTTCCAGCACTTTCTGCATGATTGGAACCGGAAGTTAACGCAACTCGAGCGTTTATAGCCAATGGGCGCTAGTAATCAGTGGTACGCGCGCGTGTATGACGTTTTCACTAACGAACCGGATAGTACAACTATAGTGTGTCGCGGCGCGCGATGTGTGCGGTAGCGGGAACAAGCTCGTATGGGAACAAGCTGATAGCCTTGGTCAAGGCTAGAGTGGGGATGATCAAAATTGTCCTGGACATGTGGCTGAACACCACATTACTCTCTTCAGGCGCTCTTCAGGATTATTATAGATGTATATCAATATGTTCACTCGCGCTTGCATTGAAACGGCGCATTTAAAAAAAATTGTATTTTCTTTCTCTACTTTTCAATGCTATTGAATACATTTTGGTTGTTGGGATTTTCGACAAATACCTCCAAATCCACTTTTTTTGTTCTCATCACGATAAAGTGTGGGGGGGGGGGGATCCAGTAGCCCATCCCCTGGTCAAAGGCAGTTACGCCCAAAACCATTCCCAGGCTAACTTTACTTTTTGTACCAACAGAACCAATCCTTGTCGACCTCTTTGAGTTACACCGCGTCTACCATACGGATTTCTGGACCTTGAGAGATGAATACGTACAGAAATATGCAAGCTGCACCGATGATTGGAT
Source organism: Patiria pectinifera (assembly GCA_029964075.1). Classification (NCBI taxonomy): domain Eukaryota; kingdom Metazoa; phylum Echinodermata; class Asteroidea; order Valvatida; family Asterinidae; genus Patiria; species Patiria pectinifera. The sequence goes on from CM057143.1 coordinate 6,401,594, forward strand.
GGACAACTTGGCTCAAATCCAAGCCAACATGCAGAACGCTTTGACGGATCACCCCCAGTGGATCAATGCTAAGGTCCCCATTGGTGAGTGTGTGTGTGTGTGTTAGCTCAAATGTTATCCTGTTTTCTGTTATGTTGGTCTCAAATAGGTAACACCATTGGCGGATCTGGGATTTTCCAAACTGAGTGGGTGGCTAATTGCGTGTTGAAGTCCAAGATTTGCAGTGAACTCTAAAACGAACTCTTACCCCTAAAAGGGCTGGGGGCGGAATCCGCCCCCCCCCCTCAACATTTTCCGCGATAGCCTCTAAAAAAAAAAAATTTCGCGACCCAAGCTATTATGAATTTTTAGCCTCGAGCTCTGCACATCTTTTGATACCAAAAACATAAAAATCGGACCACGGGTTGCCGCGTAGCGAAAATTTTTTTCCGGCGCTAGGCGCCGTGAAAACTGAATTTTTCCCATATACGTCGTGTACACAGAGCAGAATTGCCATTCGTAAGTATGAATAATTAATTAGCCATAATTCCAAAACCCCTTGACCTATAGTCATGAAATTTCTTGGGTATGTTTAGGAAGAGTTGCTCTATGCATGTACTGAGTTGCAAAAAATTGTGTTACTCGATGGCGGAACCCCCCCCCCCCCCCCCCGGCTGAGAGATGGTCAAAATAACCCGGCCCTTTTAGTGTTAAGGCTTGAGGCAATGAATCAAGACGGTTAATGTTCAGTGATGATGTTAATTCAGGGCATTTAAGAAATTCTGGAATTTTCCCATCATGTCAATCGATGGGGGAGGGGGAGTAGCCGCCGCCCTCTCCACGATCTGCTCTTGAACATAATGCATTCCAGGACACTTACAATCTTCCCGTATCTCTATTTGGGTTTTTTTTCTCCTCCAAAATAGCCTTGACCAATGAAGCCAAATTTCCAGTGTGCTGGGGGTATAAGCCTACTGGCGTTGCAGAGTTGCCTCGTTTGAAACAGTTAGCGCCTTCATGTTCGTCTTCGAAATAAATAACGGTTGGAGTTGTTGGAAAAATCTTAAATCTAGTCAATGCAATCACATTAACCTGACCGAGAGGCGAGACAAAAAAAAAGCTATTTAAGGCGACCAGTGGGTCGCTCTTAATACTTTTTTTGGCACAAAATGATTCTGGGACGCAGGTCCAAAGCAGATGTAGGTTCATCATCCCTTTTGTTTCCGGGAAATATATAGATCCGGTCATGAGAACTCCCATAACCTGGCCCGAAGGAACCTACGCCTTACCCGGGGCCACCGATGGTTCCTGTCCGCACGCGGCGGGATTCCTCTTCCAGAAGGGCTTCCTGAGGCAATACGGCTATCCAAATGTCCAGCCAAATCCGCCAGAGGCATGGAATTGGCCAGGGGGAATACTTCCACCGCGCAAGGACCACTGGAAACACAACTTCTGCTCCAAGACGGTAGCCGTAGCTGACACGTACCGCTGGGGATGGCCTCAGGGGAAATACTGCATCTTCCAGAAGGGCGCGTGTCCCGCAGGTAAATCCCTTAAGCCTTCCTAAAAACGAGCCTTGTAGAAAAGTTGCCTCTTTTTATTTATATAGTTTCATCAAGATATAGTATTTATTGATACAAAATGCATTTTGACAATATATTCCGCGTTCACTGAGGGTTTATTAGCAACTCGGACCAGAGGTGGCGGAACCGGGGCGGGGGGGGGGGGGGTTCACGTTCCCAGGCCAACAAAAGTGCCCTTCTCGTGGTTATTAAATGTGCCTCCTCGAGATGAAACCATGGCTGCCCCTCAAACGCACACGTATGAAAGCATAAATCAGCCTAAATAAAATTGTCTCCTCTCTTGTAAAGCAAAACTGCCCCTCAAAATCACAAGTACCCTTTCGCGTTAATTAACAAGATTTTGCACCTTCTCGAGATGAAAACACTACCCGTCGAAAGCAAAAATACTCCTCTCGCGATTATAAAATTGTGCCCCTCTCGAGATGGAAAATTAGCCCCTAAAAAAATAGTGCTATTTACGCGAGAAAAAAGTCACTGACCACCAGTGCCCCTCTCACGATAAGAAAAAGGTCCCTCTACAAAACTAGGTAGAATGAACACAAAGAGCAAGATGAACAACGTGTTATTTGTTCCCCGCCATATAGGTTTGTAGCAAATTGAGCGGGGCTTTATTCTTTTCCTCCACGTTCACACCGACGGAGGTGCCCTTTTTCTGAGCAAGTGCCCCTTTTTGGTGTTGCCCCAGTTTGAAAAGCATTCCACCGCCCCTGACTCGGACTAACCCACATTATGGCCAACGAAAACGTACAGTACAATCAGAGAATGATCATCTTCTTCACAGGCATGGTTGGTGGAGGACGTCTCTTTTTTGATTATCGTAGTTCGCCCGATTGGAACAACAAATTCGGTGAGCTTCCGGACCGACCGGGGTATAAATTGGCGTTTTGCTGTAAAACTGACGGGGACCATTGGACACCAATAAGACTTCCTACTGAAGACCCATTCTTCCTTCTGCGGCGCGGAGGTCGCTGCCAAGAGGTAATCATTGTTTTGAATTGTTGTAATAAACCGACCATTAAGTCTTTACCACAAAACTTTAGTTGCCATTTAAAAAAAAATAGAGAACTTTATTGCGGCGGCACTTTAAAGGCCACGATTAAGTGTCATAATTCTCCGATATTCCAAGGTAAATAATAGAATCAGGACTGCTGATGTCCTGGCATTGATTGGATGTTCAATTATTCTAGGTTGAATTTACACCAATATTCCCCCTTTTTCCCCTGATAGGTCGAGGGCATGACAGTGCGGGAGCTGTCATTTAGCTTCCGCAATTACAACCAAGGAACAGCGGAGGGAACCGTCCCTGACAACGACAAATCTGGGGATAGAATGAAGCTGATCTACTGCTACTATAAGCCAAACTGCTAGTCACTCATTGGTGGTTTAACAGGCCCCGCCTTTGATGACCTTATTTGTTGTCTCTGTCTTACAAACTATTGATAGTGGAGCTATTGAATTAATCAACGGATTCGAATGTTTTTAAATGTTGATCAGTTTTAATCCATGTTATTATTTGTGCTTGTGCCTACTTGATTCGAAAACATATTTGCGTTTCACAGCACCAAAGATTTGTTACAAGCCTACTGGAACAAGTAGGCATCCCGAAACATCCAAAACGCCCCCACGCCCTAAATGTTGCAAACGCTGCGTTCAGGCGCTGGAATTTAGTTTTGCTGATAGATTAGGTATAACTGTATCTATACGCAATTTCGGCTGGAGGAACTACATGACGACTTGATGAAACCAAAAAATCCTAAATACGATTTGCAAACTTCAAATTAAAGAAGAGCGACACTTTTCGTTTGTGAATTACAATAAAAAGAGAAGTAATAGTCACAGACTGCGTTGAAGTTTTTCTGTGTTTTTTTTTTGGTCGTCGTTTTTTAGTTAAAAATTCCGATCTGACGCTGTTCAGGCTTTAAGTTTCGGTTTTCATTGAGCAGTTTGATTAATTAACGCCCAGAAGCCCCCCCCCCTTTTACCCGTCCTTAATTCATCTCCCCTCCCACCCAGTGGTGTATCCAGCTTTTCATATCGGGGGTGGTGGGGGCTGGTACCCTTCTTCCGAATAGGGGCGCTCTGTACTGCGTACTGTGGAAAATAATGCCGATTTCCATGACGCATAAGTGGTTTTGGAGCTTGGGTTTATTTTCTTCTTTTTTTCATGACAGACTCTCTAACCATTTATGAAATTCCGCTGGGGTGGTTTATCCTCCCCCTCCCCGCCCACCCCCTCTATGCCACTCCTCCCACTAGAGCATTTTGGACTGGATGCTATCGGGACCCCGAAAGTGGTGCTGTTTAGCCTTGTTGTGGAGCCTGGAGGGACTCGTTTCTTTGTGTGAAAATATCTCAGCGCCGCACCCAGTCCCACCAAAAAATAAAAAGAAAATAAAAGATGACATGTTGATCATCATTTTGCTGTGCAGCCTGAACACCTGTGAGAGTTTAGATTATTTTTTAAAAGAAGTGTGAAGTTTAGTTATTTAACACTGTTGTCTATATGAATTTATTTGATTAAGTTCGAGAGAGTGTTCAGACCATAGAGTTCTATTAAATTTAATAGAGCGCTATGGTTCAGACACGGCATAGCGCCCTCAAGCGCTACATCGTGCGTTAGTGGTGGTTATTTTGGTCTTGTACCTTGACGGATTATATTAAGAATCACACAAAATTTGGTACAGCGCACCTACCTGTTTTTTGGTATGATACAATAACCTAGCAACGATATCCGGTAATCTCTGTGCACGAATTTCCAGATATAAAATTATGAATAAAGTATATTTTTAAAATGTTATTGATCTATCAAAACGTTTAAAATCAGCTCAATGGACGACCAGCAACCAAAAGACGGTAAGCGTGCATTTAATTTTTAAAGAAATCTAGGGAATTTTAATCTGACTAGTTAATAGTAAAGGGCCTCAGTTTACAAACGTTGTTTTATGATAGTGGATATTTTGCCGGAGGTAATGACGGCAAACTAACGTTTACTAAAGGTTTGCCAGCGGCAATCCATATCAACAGAGGGCGCTGTACTCTTTAAGATAGGGCTGAATTATAAGATGTATTAAATTATAAGATGGAATTTTGGTGGGAACCGGCCAACCGATCCCGTTAGCTCGGTGGTCGAGTGGTAAGACATCTGCACTAGAAAGCAGCAGGTCGTGGGTTCGAGTCCCACCTGAGTGATTTTTTCCAACTTTCACTCGGGAGGTAACACAGTGAGTATACAGTGTTTAAACCGTCGGTGAAGGGCAAAAACCTAATTTGATATATTAAATTCCCACCAAATTTTGTGTAGCACGTTTGGTGTAGTGGTTAAGCAAAAGCTCTAGTGAGCGGGATGACTCGGGTTTGATCCCAATTGCCGCCACATTTTAATTTTTTTTCCCATCCCCAAATAAATAAGAATATTCTTCTTTTATTATTTTAACATGTCTCAAACATTTTATTGCAGAGTATTACATTTTCTTTTTCAGATTTGTGGCTCTGGAGGATTTTTTTTAAAAGGGAAATAAAGTCCGAAATTATAAAATGGTCTGAATCCCATCTTGTGAATACGAGGTTACAACGATAATATTGGCATGGAACCAGACTAAAATTGTCACCGGAAAATGTTTTAAAGTACAAAAAAAACAGTAACTGCGCATGTTCAGTGCATATCCGGCAAACTAACGTTTACTAGAGGTTTGCCGTCTCCGGCAAAATATCCACTGCCTTGTTTTATGACTATGAATGAAAAAGTTGGTCATGACACCTTGAATATTACTTTAATTTTGTGGAAGAGGGCAGTTGATTTATGAGAGAAATTAAGGGGTAAAAGACAATGTTGGAAAATAAAAAAAAAAAAAAAAAAAAAAAAAAAAAAAAAAAAAAAAAAAAAAGTGAAACATTTTCTTTCTTTTTAAAAAAATTCAAAATGATATCTAAACATGAGTTTATCTGAAGAAAAAGAAAAAAAGTTATACTAAAAGTCTGCAAGTCAGTTTACTGGAGTACTGGACAGTGATCTCAAATAGTCAGTTTTGAACAGAACTCGTAAAATTAGAAGTGTCCTAATACCTTTTTATACTTTATATATATGCCATACCCTTCTCATGGCTCTGGAGGAAATCATGTGATTAATAGCAACATTGTTTTTGGTCTAATGACTTATTGTAAAATGGTCTGATTCCTGTCTCATCAACACTGATTTTAACATCAATTTATATTAATGTTACTAATTTAGTTTTCTGCAACAGTGGCAGTAAAATTTGGTTCCGTGTAAAATGCTGTGATGTGCAGATACAGTGATTGATGAAATAGTGTCTGCCCCTTACTGATTTCCACCAACTTTGATATGTTACTGGATGCGCAGAATCGTCTGGTTTGTACCCTAAAAATCCCAAGAGTCTACGAGCAGCAACTCACAAATTGCAAGCAGAGGCCTTGCGGCAATATCGTGAGGCACATGCAGGTAATGTTCCCCATCGCAAAACTGGTCGAGGTAATGCCACTGATCATCCTTGCTAGTGACCATACACTTGCCAACAGTAGTCAAGATTAGTACTAATATCAAATCAGCATAAGGCCAAAAAAAATATAATAGTTTTGCTTCCGGTTTCCCTACCTACCCTATTCTGACAGCCCGTACCCTAATTTTTTATTGGAAACATGAGAAAAAACACCCAACCATTACTTTATATCTTTTACCCTTGACTATATGCAGACGCCTCCATATGATCGTACAGTTGGCCAAAAAAATTTCCCTACCTACCTACCCTATTTTGAATGCCATGTAATTGGAAGCAGAACTATTTTTTTGGGCCAAAGAGCCCAAAATTATATTAACACTTTAGCACATGTATTAAATTGTATTACATTGTATTTACTCCTGCCATGAATCCATGAAAACAGAAGGTGCTGGGCAGTGCAAAGATTAACCCGCAGTGAACGTCTTATTCTGCATCCTAGCTGAAGCCCATCACAAGATGAGCAGGTGTGCTCAAGCCAGCAAACTTGTAACTCGGACTATATTGCATCCAGTGGGAGATATTACAGCCGTGTTATTAGAATAATATTAACAGAAAATTCTCATTCCACCACAGCATTTGGGGATATTTTTGTAGTGATTGGAATAATAAAGACATTTTTTAAACTGTAAGGCTCAGTCCAATTCCATGTGAAAGTGAAACAAAGTTTGTGACATCTACACGTGTAGTTTCATCGTTGTTCCAACTTCCAAGTACCATAACAATTTTGTTGATTTTTCTCACTGAGTGGAAAATGTACACTGAACAATATTTTGATGTGAAATTTAGCGTCACAAAAAAGCCTGTGTAATTTCAAAAGTTTATCAAAAAGGTTAAATTGTTCTCAATGCTTTTTCACTTGCCAATCTAAGCATATTGAAAATGTGGTGATGAATCAAGGTGACAATTTTGTTTGGGTTCAAATTATGCCCCCCCCCCCCCCAAAAAAAATTGACAAAAAAGTTTGGTTATAGAAATTCTTTAATTAAGTTGGTGTCAACTATAATACGACTCACATGACGAGGCAAAACATTTGGGTACATCACACGCATGCACTTAATTTGCACAACATGTAGGAGGGCAAGTTTTTGAAGTAGTACACAACCATGTACATAGTAAGGTCATCACATTCCAAACTAACCAAACAGCACACCATTTCAATTTAAATGTTCCTTATTCATAATGCACTATTTGCCAACAGATCATGACTGCAGCTTGTGATATTTCAAGTGTACAACTTGAAGGGTTTGTTGCACTATTCGATGCATGGAATGGAATGCCTTTGATACGAAGTGAATATGGCAATGAATACTAACACAGCTTGGAATGTACCATCTTACTATAATTCCAGGAATCTCTGTCTGTCTGTCTGTCCGTCGATTATCTCCAGAACCGGGCACCGTATGAAGTTGAAAATCGGCGGGTGTATTGCTCGGGACCACAGAATGTGCAGTGCCAAGTTTGAAGTGGTTTGGATGAGCGGTTCTCGAAAAAGCTGCAAAAAAGCAGTATTTTCGGAGGCAAACGTGGCAGCTTAGAACATAACACCACGCACTGCCATTCTTTTCAATTGTTTACGTCATGTTTAAGCTAAAGCGCGCATGCTCAATATGACGCAAACAATGCAAAAAGGACGGGCACGCGCACGTGCATTGTAGGGCGATACATTGTCCAGTATAATAATGGGTGATCTTGAATAGCACTGCATACCATGTTTCCGTATGTACACGGGCACATTATTTTTGCAGCCGACTGAGCGGCCATTGTAGGTGGTCGAACTTCAAACTTGGCGCAAACTTTGACGTAAGTGTGCGTTCAACCTGTGAAAACAACACCATTGAATAGCGTGCGTTGTTTGCACGAGCAGTTCTCAAAAACTCTGCAAGTATGCAACCTATACCAGCGGCAAAGCAATTTGCGTTTCCCGAACATGCACATTTTAGACGGGCACTGCACTAGCTAGTTTACCACAATGCCACAAAGAAGGCGCTCTGTTGCCCTAGCAACAGGCCAAGGGCTGGGACTCCCCCCCCCCCTTGAGATACTATCAAGGCAAAACAAAATCTGCATTTACATTTTTGCAGTTTCTATGATCTACATGTATTGAAGTTCTGGCCGTGTCTGAATTAATTGGCTACGGATTGAAATTATACACATGTCTATGGTAGCGGCTGCAGCCACTCACCATAGACTCGTGTGGTTTTTTAAGCTGTAGCCAAGTAATTCGGACACAACCTCACTTGCGCCATCATTTAGACATTTATGCATGCACTGATCACAATATTTTTTTTTTCATTGTAGATTCATGTTGAAGGGAAAAAAGACAAATTGAATTTACATGCAATTTGTAGTTGAGGAAAATTTCAGATTCCGATATTAAGTAGAAACAGATTTTGCATGAAAGGATTTGAGTTTTAATTTAAATGATTTAGTTGCACATATTTCTCAGTTGCATGCTTCTGTTTCGCAGTATATATTTTTATTAAAAGGACAGGAGAAAGGACCAATATAAATAAAAAAAATAGATATTTCCAATTGAATCCATTGATTGATATTTTACTGAAGTAAATATTTGCAATAATTGTGAAACACTTTTTGCTCATCCCAAGCCTGTTGATTTTAACGAAACAAACAATTGAAAAAAATTGACCAAACTATGTATGCCTTCACTGCCAACTTGTGACATTATATTTAATTTATCTCTGCATTTCAATTTTTGTTTTCATAATTTACAAAAACAGGAGATGTTAAGAATGAACAGCCAGAGGAAGACTCAGCAGCCGATGCGACTCCAGAGGGGCAAACAGATGGAGGGGCTGCACCTGGAGATGCTGCACCAGATGCCCCCTCTGGAGAGAGATCAGCAGAAAGCCCTACAGGGGTGGATACTGAAGGCACCAATGGTGACACAGCCCCTGGGGAAGTAACAGCTGACCAAGGTATAGTTTGACAGATCATACGACTTCTGGAAGGCTGTACAATTTATTAATTTTATTATTTATTAATTTGGAAAAACTTATCTACATTTTAGATGGCAAACGTACAGATGGAAGATCGGTTTAGGCCTTTTTTAAAATTTAGTTTGGATTGAGAATAAGCTTTTTGTCACTTTTTTTTTGGGGGGGGGATTATTTTGCTCCCAGAAGAGTGGTGATGTGTTAGGCCAAAAAAAAAAATGTCTCCGGTTTCTGGTATGCGCACGCGTCGCCGTAGCCATGCGCGTCAGCAAAATGAAAAAAAAAAATTTTCAATAGAAGATGATGTCTCAAAACCGCCAAACTCACTGGTTTGACTGGAATCCTGCTGCTGCACAATTTTAACGTGTTTTTAGATGGGATTATGATCGAGAATAAGATTTATGTGGCCTCTCTGGATTCCCATATATTTGCACCAAGTTTAGTCGGGCACCATTTGCAGCAGTGTTGGAGCAAAGGCTTTGACCCTCAAGGCCAAGGCCAAGGCTTTGACCCTCAAGGCCAAGGCTTTGACCCTCAAGCCTCGAGGCCAAGGCCAAGGCTTAACCCTCAAGGCCAAGGCCAAGGCCCTGTTTTATGAAATGACCACTGATATAGAACTAATTATAGTCACATGAGTGACACATCATCACGCAAGGGCGGATCCAGAACACAATTGGGGGGGGGGACAAAGAAATTTTGGTCCCCTTAAAAAAGTGGATCAAAAAATTACTGCTTGGGCTTCGGGGCCTGCTTAAGGGCCCCCAAAAAATTTTGGATTCGAGATGCTCTGTGGTGCGATTTGAGGCAATTTCTGACCATTTTAACCGGTTTTTTTAGGAAAAGATGGTGGTGTACTCATTGCCTGCCTTTATTACGACGTCACATAAAAAAAAAATGGTTTCGTTTTTTTGGGGGGGGGGGCATGGCCCCTTTTGGCCCCCCTGGATCCGCCCTTATCATCACGAATTGCTCGTTACGAAGAACAACATTTCTTTTATTGCAATCAACATGCTCGCATAGGCCTATACACCGTGTTTTATGACTGCACTGTATCTATTAAAGTATAAGTTCAGGTCTTCGATATGGTTTAACGAAACAAAATAATGATTTACTTCTATATTGACACACAAATCTCCCAAGTGTAACAAAAGGGGGATCCAAGAAACTGATTTGGGAAATTTTTATTTGCTGGCCCAACATGGTCAGAAATATCAGCATTATCTAAAGCAGATACATGCAAATCTTTAGCACTTATCAGGGAGACATATACAACCAATCAGATCTATTCCATAGTTATATGCAATTAATGTCCAGTGATCATCTCATTAGCCCCACAAGTGTACGGAATATTTTTGCAGCAAATCTACTACAATGGTAACAAAATGTGATGCTACAAAAGTGGACGTGTGCCCAACACACAAATCTATAGGGTGCTTCCCTCCTCCATGGTAATACGAGTAAAATGGTAACAGCAAAATTTCGAATAGATTTATCTGGAAAATGCAAAAATCTATGGGCTTGAAGAGCCTTGACTCAAAATTGCAAGGCCCTGAACCCTCAAGGCCAAGGCCAAGGCTTTTGCCCTCAAGCCTCGAGGCCAAGGCTAAGGCCCTAAAATCCAGCCTTAAGGCAGCCTTAAGGCCAAGGCCCAGCATCAAGGCACTACATCACTGATTTGCAGTCATCAGCCGAAATTTGAAGCAAAAAAAAAACAGGTTAAAAAAAAGCCGCGTCGCCGCACCACTTTTTGGGCAAGCTTGAATAAGAATACAGCTTTTATTTTAATGCTTTATTACAAGTACACTAGTACAGCTCTTTGACAGGGGTTTTATTTGGAACATGAGGGTACGGTGGATAGAATGGCAGATTTACTTCACATCAAACCAAAAATAGTTGGAGCCGAAATTTTACATTTTGATGCTTGAATTTAATGCTTTCAAGTATCTTTCTAAAAATAAACACCATTGGGTTGATCTTGCCTTTTATTTATTAGAAATGATCCCATTATCTAAAGAGAAAAAAAGATTACTCCTCAGTATAACTTCAACCGACATAAGGCTGTTTGTCTTGATAACTTCTCTTTGAAGATGAGAGGAAAGATACCTCGGACGAAGAGCCCCTGGGAAAGACTGGTGCTGAAGACAATGCAACCAAAGAAACAACCGAGGACAAGAAGGCAGAGGAACAAACAAGTCAAGACTCGCCAGTTGTGCAAGGAGAACAAGGAGATGTTCAGAAGCCTGCTGAGGAATCTCAAGATGCAGAGGCAGATTCAGAGATGCCCAATCAGGCAGCCGGAAACGAAGAGGAGTCTGACGCCCCTGCATCGCAACAAGAAGAGCAGGCTGCCGGAGTATCAGGTACCATACCTGAGCCGGCAGCTGACAAGCTCGACGAGGGAAACACTAATGTGAACGCTAATCCTTCTGATGAGGGAGACCATGAAGGTGGTACCACTCAGGGCGAGGGTGAAGGACAGGTCGAAGGTGAAGGGTCACCTGCAGAGGTCGAAGTTGAAGGTGCAACAGGTGCAGAGGACAGAGAGAATGAAGCAGCAGCCCCAGAAAATGAGGGTGGTAAGTTGTGGTACAATTCTTGAGATTGGTCACTATAATTACGTTCTGATGGAAGTTTGTCGATGCCAGTCAAGTCAGTTATTACTATTCTATCCAAAAGAGGGAAACATGATCAATTTTGTTCATTAAAGGATTATGTATCAAGAAGATACTATGTACGATTTTCACTAGGTATTGGCAATGACATCCTTTGAATTGTCCCTATTTACTAATTTTCTAGTTGAAGTACCTTCCCACCAAAAAACTCCATATATCTAAAATACTCTATACTATATGAGCCTCAGTAAGATGAAGTGAGGATCGGGAAAAGTCTTGGATGACTTTCGGTGGCTGATGACTTTGGAATAATGCTATTTTGATGTTCATGTATCCATCTGTTTTCTCATCCAGCTGAAAGCCAAGACATAAAGGATGAGGAACCAACTCCTCAAGATACATCCGATGAGCAACCTGCGCCCGCCAAAGATGCAGAGGTCACTGATGATGGAGCGGAGGTCACCAGTGATAGGACAAAGGTCACAGAGCAGGGAGCAGAGGTCACTGAGCAGGGGAGAAAGGTCACTGAGCAGGGGGAAGAGGTCAACAAGCAGGAGGCAGAGGTCACTGAGCAGGGCATGGAGGTCACTGAGCAGGAAGCTAAGGTCACTGAGCAGGGGGAAGAGGTCACTGAGCAGGGGGCAGAGGTCGCTGCGCAGGGGGAAGAGGTCACTGCGCAGGGGGAAGAGGTCACTGAGCAGGGGGAAGAGGTCACTGCGCAGGGGGCAGAGGTCACTGCGCAGGGGGCAGTGGTCACTGAAGATGGGACGGCAGCTGCAGGGGAGGGTGTGCTCAAAGACGATCAGGCAGAGGAGGAAGGAGAGAAGATCCCGCTGGATTTCTTCTATGATTACCAGGAGCACGTATCAAAAGCCAGGATAGCTGAGGGTTCAGATCTACCGACTGATATGCTCACTCTGCAGTATCCTTGTTCATTGAGAAACTACCCCCTCTGTTGTCAATGCTGCTTCAGTGTCTCAGATATAGGCAGTTTTCAAAACCTTTGCTTCGTCTTCGGCGTCAGCTTTGCCTCCTACTTCTGAATCACTGAGAGGCAATCTAAACAAAAATGTTCCAACTTTTGGCCTTATATCAACCGATTGAATGTTCCTAAAGCATAACAGACACCAAAATGTAGCTTGAGTTCCAGAAGTTGGGGCCTAAAATCTCATTAAGCCAAAGACGAAGCCAAAGCCAGTCACTTCGAAAACCCTCACAGAGTCAGAGTAGAACCAGCGCATTGTTGTTTTTAAGACCTCTGATGAGGGGTCACATGATTTTATTTTCAAATCAAAGGTGCTACAGTGCACATGCAGATATCGTACATTTTAATTTTTTTTATGCTGCCATTTTGACAGAACTTTTCATAAATTTTAAAATAAATCTTCAGCGATACCTAGCCCAGTGGTCGTTGTCCTTAGCCAGATTCTAACAGCCATTCCTTTGGCTATGACTGCAAGCGACTTTCCAATCTGTACATGTTGGATGCCAACACCCTGATCTTTGCGGCCGGTAACCTGGTGGAACTCCTCAATATCCAGACTAAAGAACAGAAATACATACGGAGTACCGGTGGCGGCGGTATCGGCGCTATCACCGTGAGTTAATGGCTCGTTCCAGCATGCTGTACTGAACGCATTTTTTTTATGTCCCATAAATTATGTGAATATAATACCTTGTCATAAATATGTAAATGATTATTGGATGTTGGAAAGGAAGTAGCAGTGACTATGAAGTTGTGAATTAGACCCACAGAAGATGCCTAAAAATTTCTGAAAAAAAATTAACCCCGAAAAAATCACCTTTAGAAGCAAAATTACGCTCTGAAACCTTTACACATTATCTGGATCAAAAATTTCTCAAAAAAAATGAAAAATCATTAAAAAAAAATCAATTTCAAGCCCTACCAAGAAGTTGCTATTATTATTATGATTATTAATATCTGGTATTGAAGCCAAGGATTCCTCAAAAGCACCCTATAGGGACTGTAGCTCGCAAGCCTGAAGAAACCTGTAGAGAGGAGACAATGAGAAGAAATTACAGTTTTAGAGGTGGGAGGAAAACCCCAGAATGATATTCTGGGGAAAACCCACGGAATCAGGCAGGGACTGAAAACCCAATCCACATATTGGCCCAGGCAGGAATTGAACCTGGGTCACAGCGGTGGAAGGCCAGGAAAGTACCACTACGCCAACCTGACTCTCCTGATTTTGTGCCTGAGTTTGACAGAATAACATCTCAAATCTGATCCAATTGTTAATACCAAAATACGTTGTTCCCTCGCAGGTGCATCCCAGCAGCAAGTACTTTGCCGTCTGCGAGAAGGGCGTCATGCCCAACATCAACATCTACGAGTACCCATCTCTCAAGCTGTACCGCGTCCTGCGGGAGGGCACCGAGTCCGCTTACTCCTTCGCTGACTTCAACCCGGCCGGTACCCTGCTAGCGTCGGTAGGCTGCGCACCGGATTACATGCTGACCGTCTGGGACTGGTTGAACGAGACCATCGTCTTGCGCTCCAAGGCCTTCTCGCAAGACATCTTCAGGGTGACCTTCTCTCCGGAAAACGAGGGTCTCTTGACGTCCAGTGGCACGGGACACATCAGGTATGGACCCATCTAGGCACAGAAGCACTGTACGCTCACACTGCCCCCAGTGGAAATGGAAGCATTGTGCCAGCTATTGTCCAGAGTAACCATTAAGAGCAGTTGCTTTGTACAACAACTGGCAGAATGCTTCCATCACTGGAGGCCACCATGAGTGTAAAAATGATTCCATTACCCAGATTGGTCTAATTATTTGGATGAAAGTTGTCATTTTTTTTACGCCTCCAACTCATGTTTGAATGTCTGTCATCACAGGTTTTGGAAGATGGCTCACACGTTCACTGGTCTGAAGCTGCAAGGAGAGCTGGGAAAGTTTGGCCGTACGGAGATCTCCGACATCCACGGCTATGTGGAACTACCAGACGGCAAGGTCCTCTCAGGCTCAGAATGGGGTGGGTATTTTGAGTGACCCAAGGCCGTGTCTGGATTACTTGGCTACGGCTTGTAATTACACAGGTATCTATGGAGATAATCGAAGCCACTTCCCATCGGCGTTTGTTACTGGGCGCCATAGCCATGTAATGCTTGTCCACTGTTCACATTGCACATGGAGATTCCGCACTTTAACCAGTTTGCGCCAGGATTATTTTGACATTGACCGAACCCAGGCGCGGGATTGTTTTTTATGAACCTCGATGCCAGACGGGTTCAGACCGTCATCTGCGGGTAGCACACCCTGATATTTCAGGCCTCGCATGCTGCGAGCGGGTCGCTGACAGGCATTTCTAGCCTCTCTCGTTGCGTGTTTCCGTCATCCATTCCGAATACCACAAAACCTTTGCGTGTATACACATCATCCGATATGAACTGGTTTATAGTTCCATGTAATCAGGGCCCTTCGCTAAATTTCTTGGAGTTGCTAAGACAAAAAATCACTTGGAGAATCTCTGCATTCTAATAGCGATATAGGTTTAAAAAATAATAATTACCCCGGCAATAGTGTGGGATGTCTTCCATCATTGAAACACTTGAAGATTTTATATATTTTCTGGTTTTTAGGCAACATGTTGCTGTGGGAAGGAGGCCTGATTAAAGTCCAGATCGGCAGGAAGAATAAGAAATCCTGTCACAACGGCAACATTGAGCAGTTTGTCATGGACGAGGGCGAGTTGATCAGTATTGGAGCCGATGGTTACGTCAGGGTGAGTATGATTTTATCAGTTCTGGTAAAACGTTGGCTCGAATTATCAGAGATAGTTTTGTTTCTCCAGTAGTTAAAAGTCAGTATTGAAAACTTGTTTTGAACTTTGAGGAGTGTTGAATGTATGAGAATTTTCCTCTCACTTTTGTATTTCCATTAATACCAGTAGGCATTATTGATTTTAATTATTATTTTTTTGTGGTAATAAATCCTTGAACGAATACCCAAATCTTGTCCTTTTGTGAAAAAAATTATATGGACTTTTTGGATATAGTAGTAACTTGGCCCTATTTTTCTTTCGCAATTTTTCTTCATTTGTTTTTGTCCCCAAAATAAACTAGATTCTTAAAAAAGCATGTGCCTAGTTCATTTTCTGTTATAAGCAGGAGGTTTAATGGGAAAAAAAAAATCTGCACATGTAATTTTCTGTGATATTGAACCTAGGTCCATTTAGAAATGTTCCTTCTTAGTTTACATTGTTTTTGGTATTTTACCCTTAACTCTTCACCTACATCATAAGCGTTTTTTTTTGACAAAATTAATTTGGAGCTTAAGAGGGTCCCAATTGCCAATGATCAGTGTTTCTATTCATATTTACATAAAAATTGTTTTGACAAATCTAACCTATTCCAGGTGTGGGATTTTGAGACGATTGACGCAGCGGACTCGGCCAACGAATCCGGCATGTTTGAAATGGACTGCATGAACGAGCTGAAAGTCGGCAACGACGTGCACCTGATCTCCATGGTCAAATCGCTTGATCCTGAGGTCCAGAGCATCTGGTACGCGCAGGTGAGTATTGACTCGGTGCGAGAACTGTGGAGGGCGGTCTGCACACGACAGTGAGGGCCCATCCTGGATGCAGACATACTTGTCAAGAATACTCTCATACAAACAAATTGTACAATAGCTTCTGCCACAAGATTTTCCTGACTGTAATTGTGTTGAAAGGTATAGTCCATCATTTGTAATGTGTGCATTTTGTTCATTTGAAGCAACAAAAGTGCTCAAATTCTAAAGAAGGATGCTGAACAGCTAACCTGATGAAGTTTCAGCTCAGTGAATGCTGGATATTTTGAGAAAAACAACATTATAGGATCTCGATTTCAAATCAAAAGTTGCTGAATCATGTTTTGAATTGGGCCTGAATTCAGCGCCTGAGACACATTTTCACTGAGCCGATTGCAGCTACGCGATGTCGCGCACCGATCCGACGAATTATAGCAACCGCGCACGCGTGTGCGTCGTGCCAACGCTTGCGCGCGCTTCGCCTATTGAAAAAAAACGAACTACTAACGGAAATTCCCAACGGTGCTTCTTGAGACGCACCGTTGGAAAAGGCCTTCTTTCGTTGATTTCTTCAAAATGACAGCTTGCCAGAAAGAATAATTTCACAGGGAGTTTAGTCCCCTTACTATCTTTCAACCAAGTATGATTTTCAACAATAAATACGCCAGTTATTTTTTTGATAGCTGCAAATGATGGACTCTGGCTTTAACTCCACAAGGCTACTTACAAATGGGGTAATAAAAATTCCAAAAGGTTAGCATTTTTGTTTTTCCTCCCCCCAGGATGCCAACGGCGCAATCTGGAAGCTGGATCTATCCTTCTCACACACCACCAGGGATCCAGAGAGGCTGTTCTCATTCCATGCTGGGGAGATCACCTCCATCGACACGTCCCCGGTGTCTCATCTCCTGGCATCTACTGCTCTGGATCGTACGTCACATTAAGTCTTTCTTTAAGAGTGCTGTTATCTACTATTTTAGTGCCTTATTGTGAAAGTCTTTGATACTGACAAATTGGAGAAAATTCCGTTAGCAGTTGTGTCTAGAAAGCATATGATGTAGTATTGTTAAAATATTGTCTAAGATAATGTTGTGTCCTTGTTCTAGAACTGTCAATTATCAATTTTTTCTTCAATTTTTTTTTTGGGGGGGGGAGCATTTGATACTTTTTAGAGGTATGACTTCGAATCCAAATAAAATCCGAATTGTTAAATCCATTACGAGAGGGAGACAGGCTGGCGTAGCGGTACTTTCTTTGTCTTCCACCACTGTGATCCGGGTTCGAATCCCGCAGGGCCGACATGTGGATTGGGTTTTCAGTCTCTACCTGGTTCAGTTGGTTTTCCCAGAAGATTCTTCTGGGGTTTTCCTCCCACCTTTAAAACTGTAATTTCGTCTCATTGTCCCCTCTCTACAAGTTTCTTCAGGCTTGCGAGCTACAGTGCCAAGGGCCCTTTTGAGGAATCCTCGGTTGTATTTATATCAGAAATAATTAATAAATAAAAAATAATAAATAAAATAACCAGTCAATCACAGGTCAACAATAACATAGAAATAGTTCATTTGCTGTAGCATTTGGCTTCACTTGAGACTGCACAGCTTTTGAAGACCTGTGAGGTCTCGACTTTAGCTTTTGCAGAATTTGTTTATCTTTATCGCTATGCATAAGATTGATTTTTTCGTCGGGGTGATGTAAATCAACATTAGGTTTTGCCCTTCTTCGACGTATAAACACTGTATACTCAGTTGTGTTACCTCTTTAATTTGTGTTTCATATTCCTGTATTTCCCAGATACCGTCCGAGTGTTTGACTACGCGTCCAAGACACCCATTTGCTCCACCAAGTTCAACGCCGGCTCCACGTCTATGCTTTGGGTACCTCCCACGGTACGTTGTCAACTCGCAAACCCTTCAGTTTACTATTCAAGCCTTTTTTTTTCTTTCTTAAGTGTGCGTTTGGTTCTTCGGTTGAAATTAATTTGCCTTGTTCGTTTTACCAGTGACTTAAAGCCAAACTCTAATTAATTTTCAGAAAAAAGTCTTCAAACAGCTCGTCACAGTTTTCATTTAAAGGAGAATATCGTATTCCTCACCCAATTTTATTTATCTCTTTGTGACAGAACATGTCGATGTTGTTTTTGCACTTTCTTAGAAGTCATTTCAATAATAATCCGGAGAAAATTGTAGCAGTAACTTAGATGAGGTTTCATTTTATCGGACTGAAACTCCTTCTTACTCAGGGAATCTTGTGGGTAAAACTCACCGTCAGTCACTACTTGACTGAGGAGAGGTGATAACACAACAGATGTCTCGGATATCGCTGACCGAGGGAGGGGGGGGGGTTGTAACTTTTCTTGGACTACTTTCAGTTATTCACTCCACATGGTGTATCTAAAACTTCTCCCAATTTGTTCGTCGTTTCCTTCTTTTTTCAGGTTGACCCTAAGGGAAGCACCATCCTGGCCGGTTTCTCCGACGGCGTGGTACGAAGCCTGACCATCAAGCGCCGCGACAACCAAGAAGGGAAGAGGACCGCCCACCATCAGCCTGCCTCCCTAGCCCTCAAGCAGGCCTTCAAACCCCACACGCTGGCTGTCACCGCTATGGCCATGGACTCGAAGGGAGAAATACTCACCACCGCAGTATGTACATTGTCGTGGTCCACTTTCGCTAACGGCAGGATCTTTAAAAACTGTCATGAAAGACTGTCAGTGATGAAACTTTCATATGATTAACACTTCCAAGTTGAAGATTCCAGATTTTGGAACGTCGGGAACTGCTTGTTTGACACAAATACTTATTTCAAAAACCACTTACACGTTACAGTTGATCATTTTTCTCCTCTAAGGCAGATGTTTTTCTTATTTACAATTCTCAGGGAGCAGACAACACCCTGTTCTTCATGAACGTCGACGATAAATTCACCCCAATTGGCTTCATTGACACCCCCGGCACTGTCACCCACCTAACATGGTCGCCGGGCTACTTTGTAAGTATTCTTGTTTGCCTTAAATCATTTAAATATTCCTGTCAAGTCTAACACAGAGGTGTGTTTTCGTTAAATAGCAAAACTCTATGATATTAGGCTCAGGCAGCACTTTTCCACATTTGGTGGAAAACATTTTTATTCTGGCTCAACTTGGGACTTCAAGAGATGTTTGACATTATCATTTTCCTTGCCTCAGGACAAGAATTGCGTGTTGGTCTTCTGTGCTAACGGAGAAGTGATGGAGGTAGAGGCTCCGGAGCCAGGCACCTACGACACCTCAACGACTTTCAAGATCACCGGCCTCAAGACAAGACAAACGACCTTCAAGAGCATCAAGTCAAGACTCAGAGTAAGTGCTCAGAAATCCTCTGGTTCACGTTTGGAAGTCAGGCCATCATTAATTAAAACTGCTTTTATTTTAATGCATTTTCATTCATTTTCATTCAAAAATGTGGGATGAAACTTAATGGGACATGAATCAAGGCCAATGTTTGAATTTTGAAGTCACTCTGAATATTCTAATTAAGAAACACAGTGCTTTGGAGTTATATGTATTTTGGGTGGTGTTTTTTTTAGGGTGAAAGGAAATTTTAAAGAGCAATTTACCTCTCTTGAATTTAATCTGAATCTGTGGAGGTGGAAGGCAAGGAAAGCGATGATTAAATCAGCCTGAATGCAAATTTAAAAAATGATAATTGGTCGAACAAATGAAAGTAACATATCTGTTTTGTTTGTGTTTCAGAGTTTTTGAAAGAAATTTTATAGTTGACTTTCTTGCTCTGTAGACAACTGCCCAATCACATGAAAATTGTGCAAATAGTTTGTAATAAGTGATGATTTCAATACTTGTGATGGGATCAAGCTACATGAGTCGTTTGTCGGGAATTTTCATTTGGAGATACAGGCCAAAATAGGGCCACTTCATCACATCACTTCATCACATCTCTTGGTGTTCCAACTTCCATAATTTTTGAACTAAAGATGGTATCAGCATGCAGTTTTCACAGCAGTAATGCTGAGATTGTGCTCTTTTCAAATCTGTAATTAAAAAAATTTGAAAAAATTACTTCCATAATTTTTGAACTAAAGATGGTATCAGCATGTGGTTTTCACAGCAGTAATGCTGAGATTGTGCTCTTTTCAAATCTGTAATTAAAAAAAATTGACCGGGTCGATCGACAAACGACTCATTTAATATATGATCGCATCACATTTGGTGTTTTCTTTATTTTTTGGTCACTAGCGGGAAGAAGAAGAGGAACGTAAGAGGAAAGAAGAAGAAGCTAGACAGAAGGAGCTGGAGAGAAAACGCCGCATCCGTCGGGAGCGAGGTCTGGAAGATGAAGAAGAAGAAGAAAAGAAAGGTAAGAAATCACAACCTTCAAAGATCTCCTGTAACATCTTGTATTTGAAACACTTTTTCTTTCAGTAACGCATTGACTTTTGCACTGGCAATGTGAACTTTAATGAAATGACGTGCTGTTTATGACAACTTGCCAACAGATTTTGCAGTCTGGGATGGATATTGGTCTGGTCAAAGCTCATATTTAATTTATTGCTAGATTTTTGAAGGATTAGGGTTGGGTTTGGTTACGTTTCTTGGTGGGCGTGTTGCTATGCAATATTTGTTGTTCCATTATTAATGGATTTTTAGTGATTTCTTATATTTATCCTATAGTTTTTTGGTTATTGGTTTGGTATTTTTTTTTATTTTATTTTTTTGCGATATATTAAATGATTGTTTAACCAGGATTCAGTCCCTGGCTGTTCACCATCCAAGTTAATTATTTATTTGATTTAATAATTGTGAAATTTAGTATTTTACTGTCAGAATGATGTCAATTTTGGGCCTGCATGAAGTAATATTTTTGTGAATCAAATTTGTTTTCATCTCGCCATCCACTGTTGAGAGATAAGAAGTATATATGCCTCTCCCTCCTTTTGTTCTATGTGAAATGTGCCAGTACATTTACCTTGCTTTTCTCATTCTTGTTCCCATGCAGAAGAGGAAGAGGAGGAGGAGCCTCCGCCCCTTTATATCCCCGAGGAGCCCAGCCCTATTCTCTATGGCGTCTACTCACCTGACGATCCAGACAAATTCTGGGTCTCCATGGTATGATGCTTGTCTTAAACACATATAGGATCTTAAGATCATTGGCATTCATCCCAAAAGTAACCTACCGAATTATTATCAAAAAGCTTTAATACTTGGATTAAAGATCGTACTGGTACTAAACACCCCATGAAACTATTCTGTCTGGCTTGCTGTCATTTAGAAGAAATCAAGAAGTGTAGGTGATTTCCAACAATCAGGCAATTGACTGATCATTGGAAATAAAGAGTTCTATGGACAGGACAGAGTCGTGTTTCGTGATCAAAATTTTGTACATGGTTTTTCACTTGGTTTCTTGAAAAAGTGTAATATCCGCTGGGCTGAAACTTTAATAGGTTATTATAAGAAACAAACAAAATGCATGAAAAGTCAGATCATATATGCTTTAAAGCAGTTTACGAAACTCAGGTTTTGTTTGCAGATTCAGCTTTGTCTCTACAGGCAAAGCCTAATGAATTCGTATTGTGAACAGTGCCCATACAGAGTCACATGTTATGGTAAGGGATTTTGGGGAATACAATACTTAAGTGGCAAAGACAGGAGAAAAATGGAACAACTGGTTCTCCATTTTTTGGCAGGGTGCCTTTGATGCTGGCTACCTGTACGAGTGCAAGTTCCGAGATGAGAAGGAGCGAGCAGACATGATCAAGCAGGGCCGTGAAGAGGCAATCACCGAAGCCGTTAGAACTTTCCCGGTCGTTGATAGCGATGATGTGCCTATTAGGACCATGCAGTTCACGTAAGTCAGTCAATTCCTTCTCTTTATTCTATCCGTTCGAACACATATGTGAGGCGTTCTTGCAAAAATGAGACAGAACTGGTAGTAATGTCTTGTCACAAGCCAATATAGCTTATCAGGCCAGAGTTTATCCCCGGTTTTCTAGGCATGAATCGACCGAGGATGTTTCTTTCTCCCCTGGATGGGATGCCAGTCCATCGCAGGTTACTCCCCAGCTAATGCCAATACCCATTTATACTCCTGGGTGGAGAGAGGCAAGTGGGGGTGAAGTGGCTTGCCCAAGGACACAACATATGGCCAGCTGCTGGATTTGAACCCCTGACCCTCTGATCATGAGTCACAAACCATAACCACTAGGCCACACTGAGGCTTTCTGGCAAAAATGAGGTAAAACTTGGCAGAGGTCGAGACTGAGGGTTTTGCGGTTATTCAGAAAGAGAACAACATTCTTCTTACAGTACTGTTTGTTGCACTTCAATCGGACATTCCGTTGACAAGTTATAGCTGTTTAAAGTTCGCATTTATCGATATGTCGAGAAAATGAAATAATTTTAAAAAAGGCCTTTAAAATATCAGGTTTTGTAGTCGTGAAAATGAAAGATGCCAATTATTTTTCATTAAAAACACTTTTATTGCTCGATGTTTATGCTATTTCTTTAAATTATGTGTAGTAGACATATATTGAAGATTACAAGTATCAATAAATCAAAAAAAGAAAATCAGTCCACTTTTTTTATTCATTTTCTCTTTTTCTCCACTACGGCCTGTGCCCAGTCCTGTCGCATTTTGCCAGAAGGCCTTACATTTTAGAAAGAGCCATTAGTTGTTACATCTAGTTTTTGTGTGATAGATAAATTGGTTTTCATATTTGATTGTTTTAATGAATCTGTTTTCCTCTACAGTGGTGACGGCAAACAAGTCCTACTCGGCATGGAGAACGGCGCGATCCAGATCCACTCGCTGGACACAGAGGGCGCCAAACCGGACCGCAACCCCGACGGAAGCCAGGCCGACTTCTCCCGCTTCGGTCCGTACTGGTCGCTCACCGTCCATGACAACACCTACGGCCGAGTGACCGGCGTGAAGAAAAGCTTCGACAACCGGTTTGTCTTCACGTCCGGCGCCGACGGGAACCTGTTTGCGTTTGAGCTGATGAGCCAGGAGAAGATCGAAGAGGCTAAGGCTTTGGCTAAGGCTAAGATCCCATCGGCAAAGGTAACAACTTTTTTTTTCTGTTATTGTGAGCGTTGATTTCATGTCTAACTGGGTGCAATCATTTATCTGAGGAAAAGCGAAACAAGTAATCAATAATATTGTGGACATTGAAAATTGCTCTTTTGGTTTTTGTTATCTATGGTATAAACATCTGCAAAACTGTTGAGATCATGTTATTTTGATCAATATGGTTAAACAAAAAGCCAAAAAACAATTGATATTGATATGAATTATTTTCAGGCTGTATTTTTGTGAACATGTTGAAGACACAATTTCTGGAAAAATCGCAGTTTTTCAAAAAATTCAACAGCTTTTACCAACTGCAAAAAATTAATATAAAATTTGAATAAGAAATAAACTCATTACATCATTTTGTTAGAATATGTGTGCGTAAAAGTTCATAGACTTGGGTAAGTTTCTCTGTTTTTGTGAACTTCTCCTTAACAGAAAGAGGACGAAGATCGCAAAGTTTCGGACATCGAAAGTAAAGATCACTACAGCATTGAGCTGGAGAAGCAGAAGTCCGAGTACGACAAAATGATGAGAAAGGCCGAGGAGAAGAAGATGGAGGTCAGACGAACCATCGCAAAATTCCGACGGCAGTTCAAGAAATTACTGGAGCAGAACCAGGAACTGCCTGATCATCTGCAGTTGCAGAGAAAGGTACGACGGAAATTTGGAAAAGTCATGGAATTTTGTTATTTTACAGGGAGTCATGGAAAGTTGGTATTCTTAGGTAAAAAAGGCGTGGAAAAGTCAGGGAATCCTGCACAATCCATATTAGTGATGATGCGTCATATTTGGCTGTGGCAGTCTTCCAGTTTGCATTCCAGTTTAC
This sequence comes from Patiria pectinifera, assembly GCA_029964075.1. NCBI lineage: Eukaryota > Metazoa > Echinodermata > Asteroidea > Valvatida > Asterinidae > Patiria > Patiria pectinifera. Next base: position 6,425,665 of record CM057143.1, read on the forward strand.
TATAATTACTTCCTCTTTAGGCCCAAAAAAAAAAGTCCCCGGTTTCTGGTATGTGCGCGCGTCGCCGTAGCCATGCGCGTCGGCAAAATGAAAAAGTTTTTTTTTCAATGAAAGATGATGTCTCAAAACCGCCAAACTCACTGGTTTGACTGGAATCCTGCTGCTGCACAATTTTAACGTGTTTTTAGATGGGGTTATGATCGAGAATAAGCTTTATGTGGCCTCTCTGGTCTCCCATAATATTTGCACTAAGTTTAGTCGGGCACCATTTGCAGTCATCAGCCGACATTTGAAGCAAAAAAAACAGGTAAAAAAAAAAAAAGCGTCGCCGCACCACTTTTTGGGCAAGCTCCATACCAGAAACCGGAGATTTGGTTTTTTTTGGCTTTATGCATCTATACTTGTTGCATGTTCAGTGCACCATTGTGATGCTTTTGTGATGCTCAGTGGTCTTGTGTCAAACTGGAAGGCTGAAAGGGAGTGGCGTCCCTTGCCTCATTGTGATTACTGGCCAATGTATTGTATTACAATACATTAGCCAGTAATTTGAAATAAGTAGCTCCCAAGATGCCAAAACAGTGTAGGAATTGGTAAATGGATAGCCTTAATTTTGTCCTGGAAAAGTAACAAAAAAGTCAAGGACAATGAATGGGAGGTTTTCGGTAACACCATGTGAATGAAAGATATCTCTTAGTGAGTTGTGTGGTTTGTCATGAAATTTTAATTTAAAGATTTCTGTGCGAAATCCGCCTGACTAGTCCTCTGGTTCAATCACCAGAGTACATTACTAGTCTTATCACAAGTCTACTCATAAGTTAACAGTTTGAACAGATACAAGGGAATGCTGTGTCACAGTTCATTAGAATAGCTTGTGACTTGAATTGAGACTGGAGGACTGGTGATGGACTTGACTACAGCATTGCTATTTTCCAAAAAAAATCAGCCAACAATTAATTTTGCTTTTTTCTATTTTTTTTTCTTACAGGAGTTTGAGATGGATCCAGGGATTCGGAAGGAATTGGAGAAACAGACCAACGACAAGATTGAATTGGTGCGTAGGGAGCTGGCCTGGGAAGCAGAGAAGCATAAGATCAGCTTGGAGAAACTCAAGAACAGGTTGGTTCTGATTATATTGTGAACTAATGCAGACCCCAGATGACCTGAAATATTTAAATTGAAACAAATTTAAACCAGAGCTGAATCTTTCTCAAATCTGAGGCCAAGGCCATGTCTGCATTACTTGACTATGGCTTGCTATCACCCTTGCGCCTATGGAAGCGGCTACAGCCACTTCCCATAGACCTGTGTGTTATTTCCAGCCGTAGCCAAGTCATTCAGATGCAGCCAGAGATTCTACTGGGATAAAGAGCGAGGCACTCATGCTTTTACTTTTTTTGACTCAGTAGAACATGTGAGGTCTTAAGTCTTATCTCAGAAATATGAATTTAACCCTCCTGCTATTGAAACAGTCACATACTAGTCAAACTGGGTCAACAGACAAAGCAGGCAAGTGGTGGTCACAACTGTTTTATCACTCACCTGTAGTCAAAGCATAGCTGTGTCAAGTTACTTAAACAGTCCCAGCCAGTAAATCATGCTTTATGTAGGCTGGGGATTCTTAACTGTTGAAAACAGTCACTTGTTTGATTTTAACTGAAAGTGGTACTTGGCACAGAATGTATGTTTGCATAGGAGGGTTAAAATTGTATTGTGCAACTTTCATACCAATGAATCTAATATAATTTTAGATTGAAATTAAGTATCAAATTGCTTGAATACCTGTGAAATTTTGACTGTGCCCAGAAAATGGTGTAAGAGTGCCTTTATTAAAAAAAAAGTGGGGGGGTGGGGAAGGCCTACTGCTTTGAAACAAGGCTAAATTTGGGTGGCACAAGCAGTTTTGTAGGTGCAGTAGCCTTTAGAACTATGTCTGACTGTTTACACCGTCACCATCAGGTTCAAAATAGAGCTGGAGTGTGAGCGCATCGTCGTGGTCTCCATCCAAACCGACCACGAGGTCCCTACCTACCGGACCACCAAGCTCCCCAAGGAGTTCCTGGAGATGAAGCAAGAACTGACCCGTCGCGCCACCATGATGTCCGATAAAGGGTTACAGCGCGACCCGACCCGTGACACACTGACTGGTCAGTCGGGCCTGGGGGAGAGCATGACAGAGGCTTCGCTGGCCGCGGGGACAAGAGACATCAAGAAGTCTACGGTTCTGACTGGACGTCACGGGGAGAAAGTGGCCAAGGCTCTGCAGAAGGCTGAGAAGGCTCGACAGAAGAGACTGGCCAGAGAGAAACAGGTACAAATCATGCCATGAAGGATCTAAGGCCAGTTTTTTTTCCGCTTTGTAAAAAGTAAATTTGCCGAGCAGTTTTTAAACAGTAGTAGAAAATGCAATTCTCAAGATGGTCATGTTTCACAGGTTAGCAAGGAATTTGGCTTGTGCGCTTGCGACATCTCGTAACTAGCTCTGTGATTACAGGGTTAGCACAGAATTGTGATCACAAGTGCAGAATTCTGCATTTAACAGAAATCGGGCAAAGTTTTCGAGTTTGAAATTGTAGTTTCAAAATGCTCTTATTTTAACCAGAATTAATTTTCTTGGCTGAAATTCGGACTTAATATCCCTTTTCTAAAACTCTTCCATTTGCGACGGATCAACATACCTTGGAAATTCCTAGTTTTTGAGTAAAGTCCATATTTCTATTTCGTGATAACCTTGTGGAGACGTATTCATCTATAGAAATTGCCCTGTGGAGACGTATACAATCTTTTGTTCCCTATTGTGTGCATGTCTCCAGAGGGCACGGTGTATCAGATCAAGTGTCCCTCAATCTTGTTTCTTTTTTCCTCCGTCGAGGGGGTACGTGTGCACCGAGTCTATAACTGTGTTTTATCCTTGTTTCCCTAGTGGGAGGAGCTTCTCTCGAGCAAACCGCCCGAGGACTACGAGGACCCGGCGGACGTCGCGGCCATCAAGGATGCCCAGGATCACATGGGGGACTTCAAACTGAAGACGGCGAAGGACTACAGCGTGCCGGAACACCTGCGCATGAACGCGCTCAAGAAACGCAACCAGCTGGTCACATTAGAAGAAATGGTAACAGAAACATCAAGTTTTTGCCTCTTCAACCAGTATTAAGTTTTCTCTTATTCTTATCCAACTTTAACCAGGTTTTTTTCATCAACCCCAGTTAAGACTGGTTAAAGAATTGTGGTTTTAAGATTTGGAGTAATTACTCCTTCCCAAAAATGAACAATGAAATCCTCATACTTTTTCTATCACCTTTGTATACTCCCCAGGGAGCTGGGATAGTATAAGGAATGTTTTACGGGCCCAGTGAGCAGGGGTGATAATTACGTAAGCCACTGTGAACTTTGTTAAAAGTTCTAGAATAATACCCATTATATTTGCAAAAGGTACTATTTGGGAGACACCTTAACGTCAGATATTATACCTTTGGGAAACAGGGGACATTAGGAAGACATTTCAATGTCCCCTGAATTCCTCAATTCCTATTTAGAGGCAACATTTTACTGTCGCAAATAGGGTACATCAATTGCCGGTGGCCCAAAACATAAATATACCAAAATTTGTGGGGGTAGGATAGGGTAAAAATTAGAATTAGGTGTCATTAACCCTCCTATGAAAACATGCATTCTGAGCCATGCTGTTATATGGGTCAATATTGGTCACGTGACCATTGCTGTGTTAAAAGTATACCAGGGGAAGTGGAAGGAAACTTTGACAGTTTGTGACCTTTTAAACAGCAGCAAGGGTTAAAGTTTGAAGATTTTTGTGCGCAAGTCTATGGGAATGTCTCCCTATAAACGTACCATTTTCGGTATAAATATTACTGCTATTGCACTACTATTATTATTACTACTAATATTATTAATGAAAGCTTTACCTTTGCTTTGATCATCGTGCACAGATCCACAAGTACAAGTCTGACTTCAACCGACGCGTGGTCGCTCTGCGAGACAAGAAGATCGGCATCATTAAGGAGATCCAGCAGTTTCTGACGGAGCTGAGTGACATTCAGAAAGTCCTTGGTGAAGAGCAGAGGCAGAAGCTGCCAGAATGCCCAACGCTGCACCCTTGCGAGACACCAGAGAAGTAAGATTACACATTCAGTGCCTGATTTTACAAAGTGAAGATTGTTTCAAAATTTCAAAGGCACTGCTTATTTCGTACTGTCCTAAAGCTTGCACGATAAATTGCATACTCTGTGTATGCATTTTTTATGAAGTTCTCGGATGAAAATATAAAAAAAAGTTACAGTTTACTGTGAGACAAATTTATAGCAAAACAAATTTGGCCAAGTTGAAATATCTAAACTTTTGCAAAAAACTTTGAGGTGCACTGTAAACAAATTTTGTACCCTAAAAAAAAATGTCAAGAGAGCCGAGTTTTGTTGTTGAGGACCTAAAGGCAAATGTGACCTGCCATAGCATAATGAGGAATAGCCCCCACCTTTGACTTTTCACATTATGTACATCATGTTAAAGCGCAAATCATTGGCTTTCCAATGATACCAAATTTATTTCTGTAGCTTAATTTATTCCAAAGATATGATGCAGGAACTTCAACAGTGTCCTGCCAAGTTTCGCTAACCTCATTTCGAGAAAAACAACTTTGAAAAAAAAAAAGACACGCATTGCGCCACCAACACCAGTGAAAAACGTTTTTCAGTTTTTGCCATTTTGTGTGTATTTTTCCCCAACAAAAATGCGTAGTTTGAATCTTGGATACCTTTGCTACTCAAAAATACAAAACAATCAATATTGATTTTGACGTAATTTTTCTAGTATATCCAACTTCAGGCGTCGATTATGCAAAACAAGGCTTTGGGGGACATTCCTCGTTTTGCCTCGGTAGTTCACAAATAATCTATTGAGTTCAAATGTGACCTGTTCTGTCAAAAGCAGACGCTTCTGGGCAGAGGTTGAAATCAAGATAGGGCCAAAAAAATGCTGTGGGGTGATTTTTTTTGGATTTTCTAATTCTTGTATATTTGTTATCCTGCACATGTCTAAAATATACAATGAAAGTTTGAAACCTAATTTGAACTCTAAATATAGTATTTTTGATGATTGGCTAAGGTATGTCAGTTAAAGAAATTACTGTTTTGTGACGTTTGTGGCCATTTTCTCTGTTTTCTACTTTTCGACACAATGAACTTCAAAATAGCATAACTCTGCCCAGGAATGACCGGTTTCAATACTTAAACCACCAGCAAAAGGCAAAAGAACTTTTACAATATGCAAAAATCTCATTTTTGACTTAATGCCCAGAAAAGTCCAGAACAGGTCACAAATGTATCTGCGAATTCGCCATCCGGCAAAATCTGTTCAGTGATACATCACTATATCATTTTTTTCTCCTCAGGAAACTGGAGTACACACGCGAGACCCTGATGCAGTTCAAGGCTCAGATGGCGGAGAAGGCCATCTTGGAGAAGACAGGGGGGGATACTGGAGCTTTTGGATTCGGGGGAGGAGTAGGTGCCGGCGGTGGGGGCGGAGGTGCCTCAGACCAGGTAAGGAGTCATGTTGGAATTTTTTACAGGGAAGAGTTTGTTTCCATATGTTGACAAAAAGATCTGTCTGTTTCAAATATATACTTAGTAGGTGTTACTATTGGGTTTTGCTCTTCACTGGCCGTAGCATGGAACACTTAGTGGGGTGTGATGGCCTAGCGGTTAAGAGCACCGGACTCACGTTCTGGTGTTTCAGAGGCAACAGTGACGTGGGTTCGAGCCCGCCGGCGGACACTTGTGCTCTTAAGCAAGGCACTTAACCATTATTGCTTCGTCCTTCGGATGGGACGTTAAGCCGTAGGTCCCGTGTGTTGTGTAAGTGCATGTAAAAGAACCCAGTAAACACTTATCGCTACGAGAAGGGGTTTGCCCCGGTGTTTCTGGCCTCCTGTATAAACTCCCACGTGGAGTATTTAGGAGAAGAACCAACCAAGAATCCGAGAAGAAAATTTCACAAGCTTGCTCTGGTGGGACTCGAAATGTACATATTTATTTGTTAGCTCAATTTGTAATTACAGGTTCCAGGTCTTGTACAAGTATATATGCTTCTAATCTGGATCCCTCGTATCATTCTTTATATAGATTCTTGTTAATTATGTTTTTTTTGCTATTTTTGCTATTTAACTATAAACCATAACCCAGGATCTCTCACTTACTAGTGCAGTCGCTTGGCCATGGTGAGCAAACACAAGCATACTGGGTATTAAAATTGAGTTTTGCCCTTCACTAACATCCAGCACAGTAAGCGTGAAGTAAAACGGAGTCATTATCTTGCTTGACTGAGGTTTGAATCCACAAACCTCCTGCTTACTCCTAAAGACATTTGATCACAGATTCATAAATACCTAAGACAGTTTACGCATTCCTATTGGTCGAGAACCCGTCATGTGGCCGGTCTTAAACGGATGATAAAGACATGGCTAGCTGGTCCTAAACACTTTTCCAGTGTCACATGAAATTTTGACTCCCATGAAATCCGGTGCCTTTTAACGTTTCATTGGTTGGAACGATCACATTCCTCATGTATGTATGCGCAATACTACCAGTGAATCAGTATTTCATGGTCCGAAATTCACACTACACCAGCCCAGCTGCGTTTTGCGCGACATCGCGCTTCGCCTCGGGTAATTATCACCAATCCAGACTCCCACCGGTCTTAAACAGAGTGTTATAATACCTCCCAAACACATATTTATTCCCTTATTAACAAGAGAAATTGGCACTGCTGTGTTATCGTGCCGGTACAAGATATGTCCCAAATGAATCACCAGTCAGCCAATAGTCGTTGATCAGATTTGTTCCTTAATCCTTTCCTGTCTGCAGAAAGACAAGGACCCGACCACCCCCTTGTCCTATCGCCACTCCTCCCTGATCTCGGCCAGGTCCAGGGCCGCCTCTAACCTCGATGCCACGGTCCAGCTGTCCCCCTTGGAGCAACAGATGATCGCTATGGAGGAGATCCGTCTGCACCATCGCCAGGGCGAACTGATCGAGCGCATCCACGAGCTCATCCTCAACTTTGACGCAGAGCTGCGCATGCTGCGACACGAGAAGCTGAACCTGGACACCGACTTGAAGAACTCCGATCTGAGGTAACTGCTCAGTGTTGAAGTTGAGAATGCTTGTGGTGGATCACAAAGTCAGTCAGAAGTAAATCACAAGTCAATTCGCAAGTCCACTTACAGTATACAGGGGATGAACAATAACAAAGGAATGCCCTTTGTCGCAGTTCATTTGAATTAGCTTGTGACTTGACTTGGGACTGGATGACTTGTGATGGACTTGTGGTGAATTGTGATCTATCACAAGCACTATAACAATTCATTGAGATTCTGGAACCTCATAGGACCTTGTCCCAATCATGGCGCTGCAAACCGAGAAATTCTACACTTATGGATCACCATAATTTACATTTATGATCACCACTGCATTAGAACATAAATCCAGAGCTGTTTGTGTCAAGCATCATAATTTATAGGATGTACGCATTTGTACAAGCCTTATTTTCTTGCCTCGTCGTTAGCGTAGATATTTCTAACAGTTAGCAAAGACTCTTCAATTTTTTTATTTTAAGTAAGGAGATCCATGAAATTGAAACCAAATTCACTTCTTTTCTGATGCACCCTGTGGAATCATATCCATGGATGTTTTTCTCACTTCTAGATCTAATTTTTTTCTTAGTTATCATGTAAATATATTAAAATACAGATAATGAAATTCATGACGATTTTAATCGCCTGATTGCAGGCGAGTGACACTGTTTGAAGAGCTGCAGCTCCTGAAGGAGTTTGAGAAACGAGAGAACGTCTTGGCAGCCAAGGTTGAAGCCAAGATCAAGGAGAAGTCAGACAGTCAACTGAAGGTAGGTTCACCTCCCGTCTGCGCTCCAACAAAGGGAAGAGCAAGGCCTAAAATGTCTTCCCTGTTGTACCCTGGTTCAAATCCCACTAGGGCCAGAAATATCACTCGGGAAAACTTCAGTTTTCGGTTCAACAAAGAAATTGACTGAGATTTTGAATCTGCAACCTCTGGCAGTGTGCCAATACAGTTTTTTAGATTCGGCAGGTTCGAATCTCACCATACACATTTTAAAAAAAAGAAGATTTGCTTTGATGAATTAAAAACATGTTAATAATGGCCAAAAGGTCTGCAGAAATACCTGCTTTTAAAAATTGAAGTTATTCAAAAGAAGGAATTTGCGTAGGGGTGATGTAAATTCAATATTGGGTTTTGCCCTTCACCGACGTATTTTTATAAACACTGTATACTCAGCGTTGTCCCAAGTGATTGTGAGAAAAAAATTCACAAACTACCCGGATGGGACTCGAACCCATGACCTGCTGTTTGCTAGTGCAGACTTCTTGCTACTCCACTACCCAGCTTGCCGGGGTCGGCTGGCTGATTCGAATCTGAAAAACAGCGGGTAACGCAACCAAAACTGTTCAACCAAATTGAAGTTACTCTTTTTTTTGTCTCCATCAAATTTTAAAAAAAAACATTTTTCTCCAAACAAAATTTTCAATTTGTAAGATTTATGTTGATGAAAAAAACTGCTTTTTGGGCATCTGCAACCTTCTGAATTTTTTGACATCTCATTAAAAAATGAATAAATATGGTATTGCTCGCAAAAATTTTATAAAAATAGCAACTTTAAGTTCCAATTTGTTTTGTCATGTTGAGTTTTATGGACTTTCTTTCCCTCTCTTTATTCTGTCAGGTCGCTGAATGCCAGCAGAAACTGGACGCCAAACGCAAAGACATCGACAGGCTGATGGAGAAAGAGAAGGCACTGTACGCCAACTTCCAGGCCTCGCTGGGAGAGAACAACAAGTTTGCTGAGTTCCTGACGAAAGTCTTCAAGAAGAAGATCAAGAGGGCCAAGAAGAAAGCCCAGACTGAGGAAGGTCAGTGAAGGGATGGATAAAAAACGCTAGGAATTTTGTTTTGAACAGATTTGAAGATTGAAAGACCCAGTCAAGAGGATGACGTTATTAGGCACACTGCTCGGACAAAACTGACGTAGCACAACCAGTTTTGAGCCGTGCCACGCACTTGCTCTCACAGTACAAATCTGTTCAGACAAATTGTCGCTAAATGTCTAATGTTTGATCATATTCACTCTCTGAACACATCTACCAATGGAGGCCAAACGAGTTGACTGTTTCTGTGATCTTGTTTGCCAGGGTCGGATGAAGAGAGCGAGGAATCCTCAGACGATGAATCTGATTGGTCGAGCGATGAAGAGGATAGTGAAGAGGAAGGGCTTGACGACAGCGTCTGTCCACCCGGATGTGATCAGGTGTGTCTCCATGTCCGTTACCATCTCTGCCCCTAGCTCGCCCCCACCTCCATACCCCCTCAAACTCAACCCCTCGCTCCATCCAATGAAGCTCCTGTTTGTGCTCATAAAGCAATTTTTTATAAATGTCATACTTCACGAGCTACTGAGCGGGAGAATTTGCTTAGCACAGAAAATATCTGCTTAGCAAAAACCGATTACCAGCCAAAATGTTTTACATTTTACATGTGTCTGGTCCCCAGATGATTTTTACTTGGCACGTAAATTTGCTAAGCCATATTTTCTGAAATGGGGCTTTCAATGAGATTCTTCAGCAGAAAACATTGATGAACAAATATTGTGCTTAGAAATATCCAGGTCATGGGCACCACGTAACATTTAAGTGAGTTGCCTGTTTCTGCTAAGTCAATATTTCACAGTACTTAGAAAAGTTCTGCAAGTTGGACCCTGTTCCCACGAAACTCACAAACATTCCGACTTTCAACTATGTTCTTGCCATAAGTCAGTGTTATTGAATGACGTAGTTTATATTTTGTGTTGTGATTCCTGTTTATCAGTGTTATCGATGAGTATGAATTAAGACCACAATCGATTCAAAAGTTTGTTTGCTTTTCTTCAATAGGCTCTGTTTGACAACACGTGCGCTCTCCGCGAGAAGCGTCTGGACTTTGAGGAACTGCTTGCGGAAGAGAAGAAGATTGCGGAAGGTTTGAAGAAAGAGGTTGATGCATTGACTAAGAAGCAGAAGCTTATTGTTAACGGCTTGAAGACGGCAGAAGCTGACCTGGAAGCATTCCAGGTGAGTATAAGATGTGTAAAATTCACATCGAGCAGCATAGTCGTGGCTGAGTCACTTCAGTCGAGTTTGAGTTCAGGTCGTGAGTCACTTGGATCATGTCTGAGTTTGGGTCAGCAGCCACACAGTTCAAGTCCCAGTTAGCATCACGAGTCACTTGGTTTTGAGTCCGAGTCCAAGTTACGAGTCACGAGTCCTCAGTGTCAAAGTCTGAGTCATGATAATTGAGTCTTGAGTCGTGAAAGTTGAGTCCGAGTCTGATTGGTTGTCCACATGACTTGAGATGGGCCTGAGTCACAAAAATTGCAACTTGATATGGACATAAGCAAAATATTGACGAGGGCCTGCCTATGCCGCGACCAGTAAAAAAAGCAAAAAGGTACTGATACATGTGTTAAAGAACACTTGAGTGCTATTTGCATCATGCTCAAATGATGTCAAACAATGACTCAAAACTTTTTCATAAGCCTGCCATTTGCCATTTGCCAGTGTGGAAAAGAAACAGTTTGTAGATAAAGTCTGCATCTTGTGACTGCAACATAGGTGTGACGTGGTCTATGGTGAACCAGTGATACTCTTGACCCATCGGCCTGATTTCTTTGTATCCGTTAGACTACACGAACACCTGACTCTCTCTTTTTGTTCACAAACAGCTTGAGAAGCAGCAGAAACTGAACGAGTTGGACGTGGTGGCAACACTGCGACTTCACCAGGTGGAGTACATGGTGAACGGCGCGGTGCCTCAGGATCTCTCCCAGACTCTGGTGGTCAACAACGCCAGTATGGGTCAGCTGCAACGCCGCATCCAAGAACTGAAAGAGGAGAAATCGGCTCAGCGACGACATTACAAGTAGGCTCAGGGTTTATTCCTTATCATAAAAACAGATACGTGAAGTGTTCTGGCAAAATGAGACAGAACCGGGCAGAGGTCAAAATGAGGGTTTGCGGGTATTAGGAAAGAGAATAAAATCTCCTTACAATACTGTTTGTTGCACTTCAATAGGACATGCTTTTGACAAGTTATGGCCTTTTAACCCTAACTCCCTAGGCCTTTTTGCTAGGATGCAGCCTTAATCCTGCACAATCCTCCAATTGGCCTCATGAAAATAGCATATATGGCCTCAATCCTGCAAATTCCTCCATTATTTCTTGCATATTGTCCATAAGGGGTGACCTCTGCCTGAATCCTGCAAAATCCTGCGGCAGTGACTGTCAATAATTGAGGCTTGGTCAGTGACAATCCTGGAGCAGTACAGAGGATTTCAAGCGTAAACCAGGCCTATATTTATGCATGGCTGAGCAAAAACGACACAAGGTCCGGCCCAAGACCTTGACAAAGTGCATCCTACGAAATCAGTAACGCACTTTTGCCATGTAACCTCAATCCTCCAACTTCTTCCACTTTGGTAAAGAGGATTTTGAAGGATTCAGGGTTCAAGTTTGCATTTATTGACATGTCTTAAAATTTTTTTAAAAAATGGAAAAAAAATACTCATGGTTTCAGAAATAAGAATTCTCAATTTCTCCTTGAATCTTTTCCTCAGGGAGCACCGCCAGCAGCACGTCCAGCTCATCAAAGACCGTAAACTCATGGAGTCCCGCATCACGGAGCTGGAGGAGAAATGCAACGAGATGATGCGGCAGAAGTTTGGCCGCATCATCGACCTGGAGAAACTGGAGACGGTGGGTGTCAATCGCACCGTGGAGGAACTCAAGGAGAAGCTGAGACTCAACGAGCTGACCAACGCCAACGAGTTGCTGAAGTGGGATGTGAGTAGGGGCACGAGTAGCAGAGTTGTGATACTCATGACTCAGACTCGGGCGTACTCACTCAGGACTCAGACTGACAGTTGGACTAAGACTAAACCTGAAAGTTAGACTGTTGAACTAACATCAAACAGTATTCAAATTTGAATCTTCATAATGCAAAATTCCATTATATAAGATATCGATCGTTGTTCCTGCTGGCATAACGGATTCGAACTGGCCAGCCACTTGGGAAAGCCTGGGTTATTGGATGGTTGAGACATCTGCACTTGTAGGAGGTTGTTGGTTCGAGTCCTACCCTTGAACTATGTCCTTCTTGTTGCAAGCTTTCAGATAGCATTGAATATGCAGTGCTTATACAATTACTTCAGTGATAGTAACAGCTAATATTAAAACATCAAAATCATATCGATATTTTTTTTTGTTACGAGGTGAAAATTGGTTGTCCATTTTTTTTAATTTCTCTTTTTGCAACCATTTTTTTTAGAGTAAAATTGAAGCCAAGAAAGCCCGCATCACTGAGCTGATTGAAGAGAATACCTTACGTCTTCAGCAACTGACCATGCTGGTCGGTGAGAACAAGAACCTGGAGAAAGCCCTGGATGCAAGACAGACCAACTTGGTGAGTAGGAGCGGACTTGCCTTTTTATCCGTAGTTGCTTTGTGCTTGACCCTATCTATTGCCAGTTTCATGGCACTAATCACATGATTTTACTGTGAACCGAGACCTTGTCCATTTCACAAGTGCACTTTTGTGCAACTTCACAAAGCACCATGGGATATGTCTGACGACTTGGCAGGATGCCAAGCAAGCTTGTAAATCAATGCGCATCACATTGGTTTAACCAATGAGAATGCAAAATTAGCCATGAATATGCATAAGATTAAGCAGCTCCAAAGAGACAACTCAATGGAGAAACTGTTGAAGAAATCTTCAATTTTTTTTAAATGTTCGTTTAAGAAGTTTGTTTCCAGGAATCTTTGAGGCAAACATATCACAGTTTGCAGGACATGTTGTTAAGTGGTTGCACAAATTCAAACAACTTCTCGGTCTTGTTTCTGACAATTTCTAACCATGTTGTTGAATTCCTTCCAATGCATGCAGACCCAAGGATCAAAATCGGTAATTAGATTGGTGTGATTTGTATGCAAAAGTCTTAAGCCTTTTTTTTTTTTTGCTTTGCATCTGGTTGCATTTGTCCGGCATTTTTGTTCATGTTCTGTGTCTACGTTTTTCTTTATGAAGCAAACGCCCTACAACATTTCATTATGGTGAATTGGTTCTACTATTTCATTCACAATTCAGGGCAAAAAAAGGGCAAAACCTAATGTTGATTTACCTCACCCCTGACGCAAAATCCATTTGAATAGTTTTATTGCGGTACCCGTTGCTACAGCCAACCGATCCCGTTTAATAGCTCGGTGGTCGAGTGGTAAGACGTCTGCACTAGTAAGCAGGAGGTCGTGGATTCGAGTCCCACCCGAGTGTTTTTTTCCAACTTTCACTCGGGAGGTAACACACTGAGTAGACAGTGTTTATACGTCGGTGAAGGGCAAAACCTAATATTGATTTATGTCATGCACAGTTAAAGGTTATTGCAACAATGAAACAATGGAGCACATTGACAGTTCAATTATCCTGTCTGCAGTATTAAAGCAAACTGTTAATTTTTTGTTTTCTTCTCAAACTTTCTTCTTGCATCGAATATTCCTAAAGCAAGCCCAGTGTGTTTTATGGATGTACATGTATCCCGGCTATTGGATGGCAATTAATGGAGTATCATAAGGGGTATATGTTAAAAAATGCTTGCTGGGTGGCACAAGGTTTAAATTTAATAACAATTTGAGCAACTGGACTTACATCTTTTCCCCGAGTAGTACCACTGGGCGAGAAACTTTATTACTTGAGTACTCACCAGTTGTTTATGCTACTCGTTGTTCTACTCATGGATTTTCATCTACTCGAGTACTCGTCCTGGTGCGAGTAGAAGCAGGTACTCTGGAGTAGCAATTTAGGGTTGAGGGTTCATGGCTAAATACGTCCCCTGCAAACAGGGAATCACTCCCTCCCCCGCTCTCTCCCTAGAATTCCATTCGTCCAACATGTATTAACATGTATGTCATTTTTCTGCTTTTATGGGAATTCGGTTAACTACTCGTGAGTACTCGTCTACTCGGGAGTAATTTCTTTGCAAGTACTCGAGTAGAAAAATCCACTACACCAAATTTTCCACATCTTATCCTGGATGGTACTTCAGGTCAAGTGATATTCCGGTTTGAGTCGGTCGGAGACCCATGATAAGAAATTTTTTCCGGACAAAGAGTCCAAACTGTTGCATTTTACTTGTGAAAGTCCAGTTGCTCAGATTACTATGTGGTCATGTCTACTACCTAAGAACATTCATAAGTGGTGGTGTTTTATTAAAGTCATTAATAACACTTGCCAACTAAGCTACAAACGAAAAACTGTTCATGCTGTTTACAATACCGGATATGTGAGTGCATAGACTGGGCAGTTTTAACTGAGACAGTAACTGCAGATGTCAAGTTGGACTTTTATATGTACATCAAGAAGATTACTATGTTATTTTGGCTTTTTCACAGGGTGGTGAGTTCCAGGGAAGTCGCAAAGCTGACCTTGAAGAAAGAGGGAGACTGATTCAACTGGTTCAGGTGAGCCAGTGATCCCTTGAAGTGGGAGTACTACTAGACTTTTCTTTTTGGAGATTGTTTAGTCCATTGGGCAGAAAAAGGTTGAGATTGTACTGTCTCTCCCCCTACTTAGAAGTGGGAGGAGAATCTCTCTCCCTCCAGACCATGACCTGTCACTACCCTAAAGCCGGTCTCAGGTCGACCCACAATTTCATAGCTGCCAACTAGTACGATTTTTTCGTAATTATTACGAATTTTTTGTTAAATTACAAAAATACGATTTGCCACTAAAACATTACGAATTTCCCATTTTCTACCTAACGAAAAAAAAATACTTGTAAAGTATCGTTTTTGACCGAAAACTTCTGGCGAAATGTCGCGATAATGGATGGACTGGTGACAAGTCTAATAAGAATGCAGTCAAGCACCTAATAGACATCAATGCAGTGTGCGCAGTGGAGTACTTGAGGACCAGACTAAAAATATTTTTCAATGGTGTGTCATTTGTGTGCATCTCGTGTATGTGTGGTTGTGTGTACTGTATGTGAGTACTTTTCAGTGACGATCGTGAGCACATTTAGTCACTTATTGCCGGGATGAGACCCATCAGTACGAGATTTTAATCATGGAATTTAATAAGAGTATGGTTGGAATAATTGGTAATAGAGTTTGAGTTTGTCACAACGTCCAGAAAAGATAAATCAGCATGCGTTTGCAAGGTATGTTGGCGGGATATTTCTATTGCATACGGTGGCCCTAAATCATTGTGTGTAAAAACATGATACGAACTCGAAACTCCACATCGATAGCATGCATCTCAAAAAACATATGCACACATGTTATTGTTGTTATTATTTATTTGACTTCAACAAACAAATACAGACATTAAAACAAAATTAATTAAAAAAAAAAAATTAAAAAAATATTTTTTTTATTTTTTTTGTTAATTATCTTTTGGCCTACACTACAGTACATTATTATTCACAACAAGAAGGATATGCACATGTATGTGTACATGTAAACCATGTACCTGTACTCGATGTTGGTAAAGCTTTTGATAAATTGAGAAGTTGAAAATGACCGCGCGGGTTGATTACTAATTGGGATTTTGAAAAGTTGGCAGCTATGCAATTTGCTTGCGCCACGACGGAACCGTCGGCATCAAGCACACAAATTATGCTCAGGTCACAAAACTGAAAAATCGTGTGATGGTCGCGGAGCATGTCGCAGAAGTTGAACTTTTTCTACACTTGCGACTGTTGATTTTTTGAAGCGCCACTGATGCCGATCGTCTTAATATCGTCGCAGTTACACTCAGGTCACACAAAATTGGCGACTGAGTTGTTCCCGACGGTCGTAGCTCAGGCACAGCTTGATCCTGAAAAGTCAGTCGCCGACTGATCTGTGTCGTCGCAAGGTCGACCTGAGGCTGGCTTTAGGTCACGAATGATGAACTTGAAACTGTGTTCACAGAAATTGTTAGAAAAAAATACTTGTATTGTCAGAAAATATGTCTTTGGTGGCTATACATCGATCGGTCATTTCTAAAAGCTAACGATTGATATCTGTACTCTGATTGGTTGTTTCAAACAGCTTCAAGCGCAGGAGATAGAAGCCCTCAAGGAAGAGATCAGCTTACTGTCCAGGAAAGGTGGGCACATCTTACCTCCGACCCAGCCCCCCATACAGCAGACATCGGCCCACGGCAAGCACCCACCAGGCAACCCCGGCCAGCAGTAGACTGATGAAGGTGGGCACATCCTACCCCCTACCCAGCCCCCCATACAGCAGACATCGGCCCACGGCAAGCACCCACCAGGCAACCCCGGCCAGCAGTAGACTGATGAACCCTTGCACAACCACACACCCTCAAAATTCACTTTTGAAATTTGCCAAAAATTTCTTCCCCATGTTTATGGTGCTACCCTCCAATATTCATTGGCATGTCCAGCTGACTCACGCTACATGAAACCAACAGAGCAAGGGGTAATCAACATAACACAGATACAGTGGAGTCTCGTTAATACAAACTCTGTTAATACAAAATTCTGGTTATAACAAACAGAAAGCCTTGGTCCCGACTGTGCATTTATATGCACAATGAATGGGACTGATGTTCCTCTTGATACAAAATTCTGATATGACAAACAATTTGGCTAGGTCCGAACGAGTTTGTATTAACGAGACTCGACTGTAATTTGCCATTTGTTACAGTACTTTACAGTTGTGCCAGTTATCAGACTGCAGCCTGAATTCAGGCTTTTTCATGTTTTGAAAAATAAACTCAGGCTTTCCATCCCTTCACAGGCTGGAAAAATAAATGCTCATGCAGCACGCACAGAGAAAAAATACTTTGCATGCAGCGCTCAATGGCAATTGCCTTGCTAGCTTGATACACAAATGTGTGAATTGTAAGTTCTTTGATCTGATACACCGTGCCCTCTGGAGACATGCACACAGTAGGGAACAAAAGATGGTATACGTCTCCACAGGGCAATTTCTGTTGATGAATACGTTTCCATGAGGTTTTCACGAAATAGATATATGGATTTTACTCAAAAACTTGGAATTTCCAAGGTATGTTGATCTGTCGCAAATGGTAGAGTTTTAGAAAAGGGATATTAAGTCCGAATTTCAGCCAAGGAAATTAATTCTGGTTAAAATAAGAGCATTTTGAAACTGTACTTTCAAACTCGAAAACTTTATTACACGAGAACAAAGAAATGTCTCCACAAGGATACAAATTTCAGTATGCGTGTAGACATACATATGTACATGTTTATGTACACATGTGGTATTGCAACATGTTTATGATGTATTGCAATCGTTTTGCAATTTGGCCGTCATTCACATGTCAAATTTTTCAGGCCCCGGAGCCAAAACCCACTTGCATCCCGAGTATTGAAGCCAAATTCCTATGGGCGGAGTCAATGTTAAAAAGGGGGGGGGGGGATTAGAATAGAAGCACATATACAGTCTGAAAGGGACTGTGTTTAGTGGAGGAGATTCAAAGCGAGGCTGTACTTGCAAAAGCGAAGCCTCTCTTTCAGTCAGAGGCCACATGGGTTTAATCTTCCGTTATTTTACCATACTTTTTAGAAAAATATGATGAACAACAGACGTGTATTCAATGAATGATACTGTTCGGTTTCAATATTAAAACACTATCAGTACTCCAGGATAACACTTTCAATTTCCAGAAGACACAGTCATTCACAAATCCATTATAGTCCTTTTGGAACATTATATAAGTTATCCCGCGATCGCGACAAGGGAACACGGAACAGACGCACTACATTTTCCGTGTTCCACAAGCACGAGCGGGATAACGAATTTATCTTCAAGCAAATTTGACGCGCAGTACAGTTGGAGCAAGCACGTTTTACACAGCAGTTCCGCGCATGCAGCTGGAATGTTGCTCGCATCTTGGAATAGCGCAATACGCAGGGTGCGATATGGACCGTGCAATACAGCCTCATATCACACTGTTGTTGCCATGGATCGACCAATCAGGATCAAGGATACAAGTTTGCTTGAAGACAAATTCCATTGTCTCCCTAGTTCCTTTTTTACTTCCAAACCGTTCACAATAAATAATACATTTAAGGCATTTCAATATATCAACTGGTTGCTAGCGATGTATTCAAATAAATATATATTCAATAATGGAATGTACAAGAGTAAAATGGACTTCAGTCAAAAAAACATTTAATTTTAAAGTCATTATGTACTGTACATATACTAATATGCAGTGAATGCCGTCCATCTTTAAATTTTAATGTAGTGTTAGAAATTTGTATCAAAAATTCTATGAAAGAGAAAGCAATGTATTCCAACTTTAGTTTTGTAAACATTTTATTCATTCCATCCAGTTTCAGAATTAGCTCTATATTTGTGCCTTCCCTTAATAGCAAATGTAATGTAATTTGCGATTTGCTTGCAAGAGTCTTCATGAAATTGATTAAATTATTCCGTCCAAAAATATTCAGGTTCCTGTGTCCTACAAAAGCTGCCAAAATCCATTGACTGGTTTTGCTTTAGTTTATGATAGGACTGTACTCAGCCACAAAAAAATTAACATTTATTATCTAAATTTCTGAAAATATATTTAATTCAGGTGTTCCTTTAATTGCAAATTTCATGTAATTTGCGATTTGCTTGCACGAATCTTTTAAATTGATTAAATTATTCCGTCCAAAAATATTCAGGTTCCTGCGTCCTACAAAAGCTGCCAAAATCCATCGACTGGTTTTGCTTTAGTTTGATGATAGCAGGACTGTACTCAGCCAGAAAAATTTAACATATATTATCTAAATTTCTGAAAATCTATTTAATTCAGGTGTACTCCCAGTGTACTTATATGTTGAGATGAGCAACTATAACATTGTTGTAATGCAACAGTTCCATGAAAGTAAGTTGTTAATTTGTTTTAGGGTTGATGCTTAATATTTACTGAATAAATGTTTCGTTTCTGTGCCTTCCATTTGATAAAATTGTGGATTGTTTATTGAATGTCAATATTTTAACCACTTGACAATAAGATTATTTTTTTTAAAGACCAAAAAAAAATTGGCCACATTTTAAAATCAAATCAAACCCAACAAATACCAACTCTTGAGAGTCACTTGTATCCATATCCATACTTTGCAACACTCCGAGGCCCCGCCGTTGAGCGATATTTGCTACAAAACCAAGTTCAAGTTCAAGACACATGTACAAACACAATGGGAACCACTGTCGTGTGTGTGTACACGTCCACCGCCGGAGACGAGGGGGAAAAGCTCGACAATTAAACCCGTCACCTGCCCCTGTGGATATACACAGCCAGATCGTGTTTACACGTCTTCTGGCAATAACTGGTTATTCAACGTCAAAAAATGAAATCTCCCAACTGAAGAAACGAGTACAACCATACAAGATACCTGGCAGAGATTGCTCAACCAGTTCGTGTCCGAGGACGTGATAACATGCTTTGGCTGTTTTTATACACAGGCATAACTGACGGGTTAAACCATCCATATTACCTTGACTCGCCTTTGAGTGACATCTAAACACACTAATAATAATCCCTCGTGTCTTCTGTACACACCACAAAGTCTGTGCAGTCTTTAGAGGCGGACCGTGTATTGATCTTGAATTGGCTGCTGTGCACGGCCTATTCTACAATTTACGCTCCAGTGCACACCTCAAAGAGTATTGAAACATATGAGGTTTTTAGCAAGAAATATCGTACAAATACTTGTTGAAATGGCTTTTGCGAATCAGTATTGGTGGAGTTTGGCTGTATATCAGAAGTTAGCTGGAAAGTTTTGCCTTTTGCGAAAAATCGAAATTTTCGGCTTAAATAATCTCGGCGCGAAGTGGTTAAACTTGCCCTTCAGGTTACCATCCAAAATGTCATTGCTTTCTATTGCTTGTGGCTGGTTCCCCACTGATTGCCCTCCACAAATATGTTGGCAGTTCTGCATTAGTAATAAGTGCATTAGCAACTGCATTGACTGATCACGATCAACGTGCTCAAATCCTTATATAACAGTCAACTTGGTGGCTCTGTCGGGCGGTTCGGTCTCAATCTTCATGAGAATGAAGTGTCGCCAGTTGGAGATGAACCCCTCGTCCCGTTCGGCCAGCGCTTCCCCTCGTCTGTGGGACCGCGTCGCCAGCTTGCGTTCCCGGTACGTCCAGTTGTGTGTGATCAAATGGAACTGTTCTAGAAGAAGCACCAAAACGCAGCACACGGCGAGCAGTGTGTAGATAATCGAGACAAATACAACGGCTGTCCTGGAGAGGCAACAAAAAAATTAAAAAAATAAAAACCAAGATAACAGAAAGAAAAGCTTACAACTAAATTTGCAAAGCGAAGAGACCATGCATAGTCTTCTGTAAGCATATTGAGTCACCAGATATTAAAGACTTGCATCCTTTAGCAACATATTACTATAATTGCTTCACAAGAATTGCTTCCTTTAAGCAAATAGTGGATTTTTTTTTTTAATTGGGGGAAATCGCTTATCACAAGGCCAAAAAGCCCACTCCAGGTGTGGGCTACAAAGGAAAGTATAGAGAAAAAAAGGCAACAGACACAGAAGATATCTATTCACATTTCAGTGGATATGGTTTATTTATGGTCAATTTTCTCTACAATTTAAATCTCTTTGTGGTTCATTTCATTATTTAAAATGTTGAGCAATGATATTTCTTTTGAAGACCCTGACCGCTCTAAGAAGCTTACTTCCCCTTGTCAAGGTGTTGAAATCAGTTTTGCCAAAACCTGTCCAAAACTTGAGGGTTCAAATATAAAAATATGAAAATATAAAAACTTGAGGGTTCAAATATAAAAATATAAAAACTTGAGGGTTCAGGTATAAAAAAAAGGGAAAAAAAGGAAGGGTTCATTAACCCTTACCCACCTCACTCCTCCAAAATCCTCCTGGCGGTTTTGGAGGATTCTAGAGGATTGAGGATGAATGGTGATTGAATCAAATGAGGATTCTGGAGGATTGAGGATGAATGGTGATTGAAGCACATGAGGATTTTGGAGGATTGAGAATGAATGGTGAATGAAGCACAAGAGGATTTTGGAGGATTGAGGATGAATGCATTTTGAGGCAGGACTGTCTGATGATTTTGAAGGATTTGGCGTTGGTTATCCTTCATTTAAACACGAGTGCAAAGTTTTGGGATTTTGGAGGATTTTGGAGGATTGAGGATGAATGCATTTTGAGGCAGGACTGTCTGACAATTTTGAAAAATTTAGGCGGAGTTGAAAATTTTTGGAGGATTTTGGAGGATTGAGGATGGTTGTAAGCAACAAGGGCCTAGGGGGTTAGGGTTAACAGTGTTCCCACATCTGTACCTTCTGTTTGAGTACACGGCAGAACAATCGGGCATATGATTCAGCTGAAGGGAGCAGAGGTGATCCAGAGATAGGTAGGCACCCCACAAACCTCCCACAATGAAGAAGAGGGCTGCTAGTAGGAAGGAACGATGGTTGCCCGCACCAATACAGCTGTCAATCCTGTCCAACAAATAGAAGATTAAAAACCCAATTCAGAACACTGTGACCAATTTTGTGCTAACAATTTTTGCTTGGACAAGAAATGCTTAGATGAGTAACGACAAGCCACTTTCAAAAAGGAGTGCCCTTTTTTTAATTGGGCATGCTCATTTTTTAATAAAGGACATGTCTCAGCCTTGGTTAATTGAGCTCTCCCAGGAGCAAGAACAATTTCAGGGTGGGGGAGGGGGCTGGGGAAAAGGTGGGATGGGAAAGTATGATGGTACAATTATATCCGCCAAAAAAAAATAATAATTGGTAAATTATTACGTGCATCATCAACTGGATGTGAGGCTGAATTGTGGAATGCAAGACGAGAAGAGTACATCAGGAAAACTGATAAGCTAAACTGGCCTGTTTCAAAGCGTCACATACAGTGGAACGCCGCAATAACGAACATCGTGGGATCCAAAGAAAGTGTCCGTAATAACGATCATTCAGTATAGCGATTTGGAACCGCCGGTACCCTCTTTTGACCAATAGTGCAGTCACTGAACTGGCATCATTCTCACATCCCGGGGCCGCACGAGGAGTTGTCACAAAACCTTAGCTGGTTTTCCCTTTTATTCCTTGGGGAAATAATAGCCATCTATCGCTCTTCAACATTCAAACACGATGTAACCATGGGTGGTTTGATGTTCAGGAATTAAAAGTGGTCCAAACGGTGTTTACTACGCGTACAACCGGTAGGTTTTTTTTGTTAATCAGCTGACTTTTTTCAACAACGATGTTCGGTACGTTTTGTACATTAAAACCGGAAGCCAAGGATGATGTTCGGTATAGCCGAATGTTCGGTATAGCGGCGTTCCACTGTATTAAAGACTTCTTTAATCTTATACCACAATTTAGTCTTCAAGCTTTTGTTCATGCGGTAAATTCCCTGTACATTATTTTTTCTCACCATACACAATGATGATCCAACCTAAGCACACAGTGGCCACATATCCGGCAATGGCCCGCTCGCTCTGGTCTCATCAGCCTACAGACGTCGCACCAGTCTTCTGATCCCTGATTGGTCGATTCGCTACACACCTGCAGCTCTCCACCAACGAGATTGCTCATCTCAATGACTGACGTCTCCTGATGCACGCACCCATTTTCTACATTGTTCAGATCGCCCTCATTAGAGATGTTTCTCTTCCTTTGCACTCCAAAGACACTTTCAGGAACAACTGTCGATTCCACCGTCGATTCCACCAGAACTTTAAACAGGTTTTTCGTCACTGACGCACCTGTTGGTTTGGCCACGACACCGGGGCCGTGTTTTGAGGCAAAAAATGCTATGAGGGTGAACATAAACAACACTGTCAAAGATATGAACTGAGTGATTTCGATTTTGGAACTGACGTACAGGTAGAACGTCCCGTAGATGAGAAAAACGGAAGTGAGGCCCCAACTCATAAAAAACTGAGTTCTTTGTCGGTGACGTAAGACCAACCGATAGTAAAGCATAACCGCTACTGGTACAACTAGAAATGACGCCACTGTAGCGAAGAGATGCAACGATGCGATGTAAATCCATAGTGGGACCATGACCATTGGAGGTATAGCTGTTGTGTCCATTAGTTGATCGAGTCTCCTAGCTCCAGCCCCAAAGCATGTTGGGATACGTACACGATCACAAGCGACTTTAACGATCTTGACCAGGCTACTTTTTTCAATCCCTCTCCCCTTGAACAACCTGCAGGGAAAAACAGTTCAATATCAAGACATGCTTAGGAAATAGGAAGTACATACCTACAAATAACAAACTGTCAAAAGCGACAATTCTGCAAATCAAGAAATACACATTGTTTAAAATTGAAAATTTTGAAATTGATTTCAAAATTGGCGAGTGAAACGTTCAGTTCCCAAGGACACAGACCCCATTGGGGGAAAGCGAGAAACCCAGGATTCAGGAATTTATATGTAAAATATTAAACTTAGTGAGTTAGTCACCCTGCTCGGTTTACTCCAACTGCAAGGCAACAAGGAGTGTTGAGCAGTATTGATGCAGATGCAGATGCAGATGTCTGATGATTTTATTTGTATTCCCTTTATAGTTCAAATAGAAAAAAAAATCATACATAATATTGACGTGTTTAAACAACAAGGCTAGCTAGGGCCTACCACAGGAAATTTTACATTATCGTTTACATGTGGTAAGTATGCACACACATGAATACTAGAAACCGGATTTTCTGACACTGTCACCGTGTCATAACCGCCATGACATATACGTACTTATCGCAGGTTTGATCCAGTTCTTGGCAGTCACAAAAGAGCGCCAACAAATGGCCTTTTTCACCACTATCACTGAGATATTCACAGCAACAAAGAGGACCTGACTCATCATCATCTTGAGCCCGGGCCATGACTTTTGTTTGAAGCGTCTTTCCTTCAAAATACAACTTTTAATTCACTGCTTTTACCAGCCGCCTTCCAAGGCACAGATCAAGAGTAGGCGTAAATTTTTAACCAAAACTTGCGTTGTGTACGTGTGTGTGTGTGTAATATATAGCGCCCTCTACATTATGTCGGCGCACAATTAGTCTGATACCAGCCCATCGTTCAAAATGTGTGAAGAGCACTATTTCGTGATTCAGGGAACCGTCCGAATGATATTTCTTCTGTTTTGTCAGCTGTCACACTCTGATTTCCTTGCGAAGAATTTTCATTTGTTGTAAGAAGTAAGTTTGCTGATGTTTTGCTTGCTTAAAATTCTTATTCCGTATGGTCTGTCAAAGGAGTTGCTATTTATCACAAATTTACATAATTTTTTTCCCGAGAAATAGAGATTAAGTTACGAGTTTTCAAAGTTGTAATGTTTTGGATGGCGTTTATTCATTTTGGAAGTGGGCGTGAACTTGTCGGGGGGGGGGGGCTCAGTTCCTTTTAAATTCAGTTTGAATTTGTTGGGGGTTCTTTAATTTATGAAATAAAATTTTCATTATCATTGACGTTTACCCGACTTTCTTCGTGTATTGTTGCCAAACCTCGACTTTGTTGACAAATCTCAAATCCATGTAGGCCTAGTGAAATACTGGTATAGTCGGACTCCCTATTATCGCGGCATCCCTATTATCGCGGCATGGGAAATTTCTCTTTTTACAGTGTCAAAACTCCTTCAAGTGGCGATTTTTATCCAGTTCACCAGTCATCAAATATTTTCTACCGAAATGTATAAAAAGGACGATTAAAAAATGTTGTGTCTTTCGGGACTTTTAACGATTTTAATAAATATTAACGTTTTTCAAAACTTGCAAAATTTTCCCTCACCGTGTCTGCTAAAAGGTGCAGTTTATATTTTAACATAAATCTTTAATTGCGCTCTGTCCATGAAAGTTCCATTGTCTGGTTCCCATTCTTCAGCTGCAAATGTAAAATGAAGTCGAACGACGGTATTTGCAGCGCGAAATCGTAACAACTTTTACGGGATCAAAATAAGCACCGCGCGTTAGCGAAAATAAAACGGCACACCGTGTAAAGTGAATGGCGCCCTCAATCGCCGATCAGTAGACTTGCCTCGGGGATTTGTGTTCTCCTTTCGGGGGAAGGGCAGGGTCTTAAGAAATCATCCTGCAGACATTTTGTCTTTAATCAACTTGAACGTTACAGGGAAAATATCAGACTTTATTCAGGGGGTGTTTTGGTCAAAGATAAACTATGAACAAAAAAGTTGGGATCATTATAAAAAACACTTCCCGCATACCGCGATAATAGGGGGTCCACCTCCATTCGCACACGCCGCGCATGTCTATTTTCACAGGCATCGTACACGGAATAAACCACACCACCCGTCAGATTTTTTTATATTAATTTAAAAAGGAAGAGTTATACTACACATAAGACAGGACAATTCTGGAAGGTTAGTGGGCAATCTCTATTCCGAACGAGAAACGTGATAAGTACCGCGATAATACGGCGTTCCATCCTACATGTACTTTTACCTTATTATTAATGCTTGCTATTTATTCCTCTGTGAACAGTTTTGGTGTCATGAAATTTAATCCGAAATTCAAAAACGGTGGCATCTGGAAATTGGGCACAAAATTGGCTGAGTGTTCCCTGACGTGGCGCACTTGAATAAATCTCGGAAAACATTAGGGGCAGCGCCACATTAGCGTTCATCAACAAGACGTCTTGCCTTCTTTTCACAGAGGTCTTTAAGACTCAAGAATCATGACGGACTCTATGAAGTTGATTTTTGGCGACATCTGCTGCGGGATGCGAGATGCCGTACTGGGGGCGCTCTTCATCTTCCGCGTCGATGCGGAGATAAACACGCTTGCCGAGGAGAGAAAAAGGAAACGCGAAGAGAAGATGAGGGAGTCGCAGCGGAGACCGATTCCCATCAAAGACAAAAAGGAGAGGTATCAAAAAGAAATTTCTAAGCTGAATTTTGAGATGTCAAATGTGTGCTTAAACTTTGCATGTTAAAATGTTAAATTGTATTGATAACCAGAAAACTTTTGTTTTATTATACAGTGAACCCAAAGTAATGCATCGCATGTTACAGTGCTGTCTGCTAAACGGTGGTATATTCTGGCTCAGTATTGTTACGTTCAACAATCTGTTGTTGCCGTTATTACAGTACATCACCCACAAGATTATTGGTGAGTGCATCCCCCCTCCCCCCAGCCAACCAATTCTGTCGATATATCAATATTAGCTGATTAATCTATTTGAATGTGATATCAATATTGCTGACATTAGATGTTTCTTAGGTCTGCACTAGTAAGCAGGAGGTTGTGGGTTCAAGTCCCACCTAAGTAGTTTGTGAATTTTTCTCACAATCCCTCCGGACAACACTGAGTATACAGTGTTTATGAAATACGTCGGTAAAGGGCAAAACCCAATATTGAATTGACATCACTCAAACGCAAATTCCATCTTATGAATAAACAAAGACTTCATTTAAGCTTGAGTCTCTCAAATCTGAGGCGCATACCATGTGACATGCTCTTGGCCAATAAGGGGACAGAAACTATGGGTGAGGTTATTAAAATGACATTCTATTTGATTATCCTTTTTTGGAATAATTATTTGAACATTTGACTTTCTTTCAGGTATATCGGGTCAGTCAATGTCCAACAGCACAGTATGGGCGTGGATGGGGCCCATGATGTCATATACATTCGGCGCGCTGTGGGTTCTACCGTTGTTTGTTTTGAGTAAAGCGGTCAGTAGTCTATGGTTCCAGGTAAGTACTTCTAAAGACAACATAACGGTGTTACAAACTCAGGAATCCGAAATTTATCTGCACAGTAACTAACCCTAGACACTAATAAAGGCAAGCCCCTTCCTTGGCTCTCAGCAAAGTTTTTTACCATAAGGCCAAAAAAAAAAGTCTCCGGTTTCTGGTATGCGCGCACGTCGCCGTAGCCATGGGCGTCGGCAAAATGAAAAAAAAATTGTCATGATGATGTCTCAAAACCGCCAAACTCACTGGTTTGACTGGAATCCTGCTGCTGCACAATTTTAACGTGTTTTTAGATTGGGTTATGATCGAGAATAAGCTTTATGTGGCCTCTCTGGTCTCCCATAATATTTGCACTGATTTTAGTCGGGCACCATTTGCAGTCATCAGCCAACATTTGAAGCAAAAAAAAACAGGTAAAAAAAAAAAAAAGCCGTGTCGCCGCACCACTTTTTGGGCAAGCTCCATACCAAAAACCAGAGACCTTTTTTTTGGCCTAACTATAAAAGTCTAGCTTAGATTGGTTTTAATATATCGCACGCCTGTGGCTACGGATGTGCAAATCCAGAATCCCCCTAAAAAAAACAGTAAGTTCCTCTATCACCCCAGACTGCTCTGCATGCTACTCTGTATACATTTAAACTGCCTCAGCTTACGTTTGGTTTTATTAATTTATCAGGGAATAAATTCAATATAATACAGTGTAAAATAAGTTGTTATGTGTCAAAGGATTTTGTTATACCTCTTGTCTTGAATACTGTATTTTCAGTGGCCCATAACGATCACGTGTTAAGTTTATAAAAAGTCATGGCACACTCCCTGTGGGATATCACGTACGTACGGTATGGCACGTACGGTACGGTACATACGGTGTGAAACGCTTGTATTGTTGGTACCCACGCTAATTTCACCCTGTTTTCACACATGAGTGGGAGCAGACGATCAGCTGTTGCAAGCATGCGACATGCATGTGAGTTGACGTTCAATTGTTATTATTGTTGTGTTTACTGCTGTTTGTTTTCGTGATTTTTACATCAAAATCCAACGAATCCAAGACAGAGGTATAACAAATTCGCTTCGGGTGCTATGCACCCCTCAGGTGTTCAAAACATCATATCCCACATCAAAGCAGTCAACAATTGTTAACTGTTGTCATTTTTGCCCTATTGTTCTGTGTAGGATATAGCTGATGCTGCGTACCGCAAGTCCCGCGGCCGCCCACAGCTCCCTAACCTGAGTGAACTGATTGCAGATATGTTGTTCAGTCTTCTCATACAAGCACTCTTCCTCATACAGGTATGGTCACCCTCGCACAGGACAATGACTGAATGGTTTGGGAAAGTATTAACCCTAACTCTTCAGGCCTCTTTGCTAGGATGTAGCCTCAGTCCTGCAAAATCCTCCAATTGGCCTCATGGAAAAATAGCATATAGCCGCAATCCTGCCAATTCCTCCATTATTTCTTGGCTATGGTCCGTGGAGTGGTGACCACTGCCTGAATCCTGCAAAATCCTGCGGCAGTGACTGTCAGTATGTTGAGGCTTGGCCAGTGACATCCTGGAGCAGTACGGAGGACTCCAGGCCTATATTTTTGCATAGCTGAGCAAAAACAACACAAGGTCCGGCCCAAGACCTTGACAAAGTGCATCCTACAAAATCAGTAACGCACTTTTGCCATGTAAGCTTAATCCTCCAAATTCCTCCACTTTGGCAAAGAGGATTTTGAAGGATTCAGGGCGGTTAGGGTTAAAGTCATCCTAAACAACACAGGATGGATAAGTGACTGCAGATGATTATACATGTATTAGGTTTATTACCAAGTTTTGAAAAAAATTAATGGGAGTAATTGTTGTTTCTCTGTCTGTAGAGCATGGTTGTGAGTCTAGTGCCGATAGCTGGAGTGGGCCAGTTTCTTAGTCTAATGCATCTATGTCTGCTCTACTCGCTTTATTCATTTGAGTACAAGTGGTTCAACATGGGTGAGTTTGTGCCATTCAGTCACCGTTCTTTTCCTCCTTGTGCATTTAACTCATCAGCACATTGTACAGGGTGTCTCAAAAAAAATGTGGCAGTCAATCCATAAATATTAAAAATACTAGCACTCTCTTTTTGCAAAACTTATCTGTAGACTCTGAAGGTGTAGTAAGCACTCTACACAATGGTCTTTATCCCATCTCATTTGGACACCCCAGTCCAGAGATACAGCTAATTAAATGAAAGGACTTGAATTCCAAGTTGGGCCACTTGGTATCTAATGAAAGGCATTCACATGCCAAGAAGGTGAAGAAAGTGGCCCAAACATATTTGACAGTCTTTATGATGGTCCAAATCACACAGAGCAAAAAATCCTGTTAAGGGTGAAGAAACTCACATTATTGCATGGTATTTATTCTCTAATGAATCCACGAAATAATAGAGTGCTGTAGGGCGCCTTGGGGCAGTTCAGGGAGTTAACAGGCAGGGCAGTTTGAGGCAGTAAAGACACTTTTTGGGTTTATTTCTCCATTTTTTAAGATT
Source organism: Patiria pectinifera (assembly GCA_029964075.1). Classification (NCBI taxonomy): domain Eukaryota; kingdom Metazoa; phylum Echinodermata; class Asteroidea; order Valvatida; family Asterinidae; genus Patiria; species Patiria pectinifera. The sequence continues at coordinate 6,454,984 of CM057143.1, forward strand.
CCAAAGGATAAGAGTACCCACTCTGGTACTACAGCTACCTGAGTCACAAGGGCAAGGTTAAATCCCAGTCGTTTGAAATTCTACTGATGAGAATTACAATAAATCCAGCCACATCAGCTACAATTGAACATATTTTTTTAATTTATACTTAGAAGAACAAAAACTCCATCTTGCAGAAAACTGTAACGTGCAATTCCAAATTGACACCAAGGGGACCAAAATAATTGGGGAGGGGGGGAGGTTTGGCCTCACAATTGACTATTGATTTGAATGTTTCTTGCTCCTGGTAGGTTGGAGAGTCCATCGCCGTCTTGCCCAAATCGAATTCAACTGGCCCTACTTCTTTGGGTTTGGCCTACCCCTAGCCCTGCTCACCTCCTTGCCATCCTCATACATCATCCGTGGATGTCTGTTCTCCATTCTCTTCCCGCTGTTCATTATCAGCGGCAACGAGGCAGCCACCCCAACCCAACCATGGTAAGTTGCCAGTGAGGACTCCATTCAGAAACAGTAGAGGGCGCTGCTGTGTGCATATGTTCAGAGGTTCACTCAGTGGTGAACTGGGTTCCGATTTTTTAGGGGAGGGGAACTTGGGGGGGGGGGGCTCATTTTAGCCTTTACTCAAATTATTAGCAGCGGTGGGGCAGGGGCCTCAAAGGGGACATTAGAATCCCCATGCCACCCGCGCCCCATGCCACCCGTGATTGATCACAACTTCACAAGTTAAGTACCTTCACTACAACGCTGCAACAAATCCCATGCACAGTGACAGTGGCTAGGCAGCTTTAGGCCAAAAAAAATAATAAGTCTGTCTCCTCTTTTTTTTTTTACCAAAGAGCACCAAGGAATGGGAAATTGCACCTAGGCAAATGATCGAGAGCACCAAGGCAAATTATGAAAGACACCAATGTACATGAGGACACCAAAAAACCAAAATAGTACCCCACCTTGTCTGTACAATCCAAGCTTGAAGGAAAAAAAAAAAAAAAAAAAAACCGCGTCGCCGCGTCAATTCCGGAACTTTGGTCTGACCAGAGACCGAATTGGGTTTTTTTTGGCCTTACCTTTCACATCCTGAATTTTGAAGGATATTAAAGGGTTAGGTTTCATAAAGCAAATCCTCATTTTGTAAATCATTGTAACCGTCTCTTTTCTTGTTTTTTTTATTGCAGTGATTTTCCCCTCCATGTCTTCTCCCTTGTGGTTGAGATTGCCAACAAGATGTTTCACAGAACGGTCCAGAGACCATCAAAGAGTCGATAGCCAGGGACGCTGAAGAAATAATACTCAATTATTTTGATAACATTGCCAATGAATGATATCACCTGCCGATCCGAAAGACACATGCACGACGCGGAGTTTGATATCAGTTTTGGGTGTTTTTTTTCTTGATGCACTCATTCTTGCCCGGATTAAAGTCTCAAGGTTTCTAAATATTTGTATGAACATCGGTGAGCTTCCGCCAAGTTAATTGACAGTCATCTTGTGAAGGAATACAATCACAAGGTTTGACCTTTTGTGCCAGTTTCGTGGAGCCACTTTCACATTACAATTTGCTAAGTTCAGTAAAGGCAAGTTGGATCTTTTGCTTTTCATGCATTTTGTTGTTTTCATTAATAAACACTACTCAGTATCCAAAGAAGATTGTTCAAAACCTAACCTGTTGAAGTTTCAGCTCAATGGATCATTACACTTTTCGAGAAAACACTTAACAACCATGCACAACCATTGAATCACAAATCACGATTTCTTCGTTAGAACTCTTCATTTGAACGCTTATACAACTGCGTGATTGTAAGAAATCAACTACATTTCTTGATTTCTTCTAAATAACAGCAAGTCTGCTGGAATAATTTTCACGGGGGTGTTTAGAGCCAGTAAGATCTTTAATCCAAGTAAGCTTATTGATAATAATTTGCTAGGTTACTTTGGGGGTAAATGCCAATGATTCTATATGCCTTTAACTAAAAAAGACTAGATTTTTCTCAGCAAAAATAGGAATAGGTTACCGTTGAAAAGAGGCATGCAATATATATTTCTGACTGGCTCTCCGCTGTTGTGTGCTTAGCACTTAATATGCTAAGCAAATATTTCCTGGTTACCAGCTTCATAAAACCTTCGGCCAGTTTCACAGAGCTGCGAAAAATCTGCTTAGTGCAGAAAATAATTGCTTAGCTGAAACAGGTAACCGACCATTATGCAATGCAATATGTATTGCTTGTTACTGGTATTGGGCTCATTCTTGCTTAGCTCGTAAATTTGCTAAGCAGAATTTTCTGCTTATAATCTGTACAATTTCCTGATGCTGGTCATAGAACAGCGTTCATTATGAGAAGTGATAACCTATAAGCAGGAATACTGATTGACTCTACCTATTGGGTTTTGTGTTAATTTCTTAGTCTCGTTATTTTTTTTTGTTAAGTTTTTGGTTTTCATTCATGATTTTGGAAGTTTGGATGAATGATTATTGTAATCATGACCACTCTTAATACTATGCAATATTCAAAACGTGTGACTTTATTGTAAATATTAACTGTTGAGTGTACATTTGTTATCATTCTCAGTAAAGCCTGAATTTTCATCAGTTTTATTTATCGCTAAAATATAATTAAAAAAATTCTGTGAGTAGTAATTTAAAATGCCAGATGGTTTACTTGTAATTTACTGATTTGAGTTCCATCTGGCACACACAGTAATCAGCCAAAGACTTTTTGAAATATAATATGCTGCATGTTTTAGAGAGATGATGAAAAAAAGAATGACAAGGGTTTTTGTGTGATGACTACGCACCATATTTTGTCCTATATTTGCACCATATTTCCTCATTGGTGCAGCTCAGTGGTGGTCCTGCCTTTGTTGTGTATAAATAGAGTTTTTGTGTGAGGGACAGAATTGATGGCTCATACATGTGGTAATGGCATGGTTTTAAAAAAATGCGTTGCTTTTATAGCGCTTCATAACAAATGTCTGAAAGCGCTTTACAATATTACCTGTGTTCACGAGGCCATGAGACCTTTTCTTTCTGCAGCAGCTCGAGATCGGTGCAATCTATCTACCCTTGTAGCACGGCAGATAGGTGAGGGGATTGTTCCGTTGATGGTACATGTGTCCAAGCATAGAATTTGGCACACAGTCAGAGTATGTCATGAGAAAAATATAGGTAGAATAGCAAGCAATGACAGCCATTTTGAAAATTTTGAAAATTGCTTGTTATTCTACCTACATAGATATTTTTTTTCAAAGGACAAATCTGCGATGGCCCTATAGCCAAATATCTTTCTCATGACATACTCTGACTGTGCCAAATTCTATGCTTGTATCATCAATGATATCATCCATGATCAAAGGCACAATTCCCCCACACAATTTCCCCTATCTGCCCCACTTTTACAGGTACCTACATGTACTCCTGGAGATACAGATGCAATTGTGGTAAAGTGTCTTGCCCAGGAACACCATAACAATTGGACCACGGCGCTACAACGTACCATTGCGCCCGAAAAATAACCACGACCACAACTTCGACCAAGTTGGCAAGCATATCTTACACTAGTCTTGATAGTTATCTGAATTAACAACAAAACATGATCTTTGACAATGCAATTTGTGTTTTAATGGCGTGTGAGCGTCTTGTACCTTACTTCTGTTAGAATTATCTTTGAACTTAATACAGGGATGACGAACATTTTGCAAGAAAAAAAAGCCTTTGCCCTTTATTCATACATTTAGTGTTAGCTATTTTAACAAGCTGTTGTTGAACATTGTTGAATTGTTATGATTTTTTTAGTTTTAAAATGCACCATTGCGATTCAGGATTTGTACATGTAAATCATGTATATTACTCTATTTATTTGGAAGAATAAGACTTTGTTTTCGAATGATGTAAAATCTGCTAAGCACCGTGTCTGATTCTGTTTGGCGTTTTGGATTACTCTGTCTTAATTTTACGGCCGGAGGGTGGGAGGGTATTTTATCGACAGTTCTGAAGTGAGGAAATAGATTAGTTAAAGTTCCCGGAAAACCCAAAGTTCTGATTTTCTTTATTCGGAATGTTAGAGACGTTTTAGAATTTAGAAGAGCGGGGTCACATTATGATGTTTAAATTGGATTCAAATAAAACAATTAGTCAACTTTGGACATTACTGCGTTTTTGCAAATATTTTGGAAAATGGGTGTTTTTTTCTGAACTTCAACCTCACTGAAGTAGAAATGTTTCGACATTCAATCATAAACAGACTGAACAGGGGCATGACTGTGACCGCGTGGTGTTGATTTTCCAAAACAAAGGCTTAACAAATTCATGTCTTTATCATAACAAATTTGTTGACACACTTTTAGTAGACTACAGTTCAAGTGCGTAAAGACTGCTTCAGTTCTTTGCTTGCGTTCAAAGTCAGCAGAGCGTGCAAAATGGCTGTGCGTTTCAAAGTCGGTCAATCAAGTGCAAAGAGAATCATAGCGCAACCTTTTGTTAATAAATAACCCTTTTGATCGATGGTTTAACGATCATGTGATAACGGGTCATGGTTGCTATGGCGAGACATAGGCACACGAACTGGGCTCCAAATATTAGTAAACATGGCCTGTGCGATATGCGTAACCACCTGCATTAATTACTCAACAACCATCGATTACAAACCATGGCAAGTAGAAGGAGAAGGTTACATTTTGTGATGTGATGAGTCCAAACGCAACTTGTCGTTGGTGAAATAGACTACAGTGTTCCCGTTGGGAGGCCTCCAGACACATTTATTTCCCGCTTGTGAGTTTGGTCCGAGGGAATGTACCCAAACAAGATGGCGGAGTTCACTGCATTAGCTGGTCCGTCGTCATCGCTTCCTCCAGTAGAATCCTCAGGTAACTACCAGCCATTCATATCACTATTGTTTTTGTTTTCATGAGGAAGTTTTTATTACCGAACTGATGTTGAACATGGTGGTATTGATTTCCATTTATTATGAATAATAATGAAACAGTAGAAAAGGCACTTTCGGCCTATATTTATAAAACACTGACCTAGTATAGGCCTTACTGGGGTACTGAAACTTTGGATCCGTCGTTCTAATCCAAACCAGAATTTCAAAAAAGGAGTCGTAGCACCCCAGTTACTGGGTCTAGTAAAACACCAAACGGTGCCGGTGAATTTTTGTTAAGATGGACAATTGAGAAAACTCCAATATTATTCTCTGTCAAACGGGGGTAAGATGGGGCGATCATCGAGTAATAATAGGCCTATGGAGGGCGCCGTCAACAGTGACCCTATCCTGAATCCGCAGGATAAGAATTCATAGGCGTATATTGTTTCTGTTATAATTCCATATTCTTTCAATTAGGAACCGCATCTGGTCAGCCCTCCAGCTCCCCTTATGGAGGGGCAGTTCGACTTCCGCCTTTACCACAGCAGTCTCCGTCACATGCCCCGCCCTCTTACAACGATTCTGCGCAGAATACTCTCCTCGCGTCTGGCCGTTTATCGGGACCGGGGATGGACCAATCCATACGTGAGTTGATACAAGAAATGTGCATATTTATGAGCTCGTATATGCATAAATTGTCGATGTTATCGAAATCAAGCACTTTTATACTTTAGCGGTTTGTGGGGTAAATGGAAAAAGTAGGGCCGACTAATGATTTTCAAGTGATATTTCTCCCTCCTCCACATAACACATCGGCTTAAAAACAAAGAGACTACTGCAAAACACAAACGTTTGAGCGTCAGCTTTTGGGTTTTTTGAATTACACCAATCAGCAATGTGAATAGGCCAGATAATCCTGTGTGTAATTTCACCTGTGACAAAACTCTGTGAGATTCTGTTCTTTTTTTTTTTTTTTTTTTTTTTTTTTTTTTTTTTTTTTTTTCAAAAATAAAAACAACAAATAAATAACAATAATCTATGTACAGTATGTAAAGTTAAACGTCTGCTCTATATAGGTACCAATGAATTACACACAACAAAACATTCTAACAAAACAGTTTACTCGACATGACGAAGCTGCAGTTCCTGCTCAAAAAGGATGATAAGGTTGGAATACTGGCCAAATTTAAAACGACTCACTGTCTGTTTACCTATGTTAATTAAAGTATTCAGAAACCGAGAACTATTGTATGTTTCCCCGACTCCGAAAAGAATATTTTCCACGGACAGACTGATCGATTTGCCATACTTAGATGTAGCAATCTTTTCGATTTCGTTCCAAAGGGGTTTTACCATTTTACACGACCAAAAAAAGTGTTCAATGTAATCAATACCATCATGACAAAATGTGCAATTTTCTGAATCACTCTTCTTCCTTTTGCAAAGCCAGACTTGCGTGGGGAAACAGTTATGAATGATTTTCCAATTGATTGAAAAGGACTTACTGGCTTCAGAGCAATAGTTGAGCCTCTGCCATATTACATCCCAAACAAAGTTATGAGTGGGAATTTGTTTTCAAAATGTCTCTGCTATGGGTGTAGTGAATTTTGTGTCAGTAAATTTCTTCCTTATGCGCTTCATATTCATCTTAATTAGCTCATTTCGAACATCAATATTAATGTTACCAATCGTTTCTTTGGAAAGTTGTTTCCATTCCACGGGAAGGAATTAATGACAATATAATATTCCAGTAAGTAGTTACCGTTGTTGCCAATGATTTGCCTAATCTGATCAGGGGTCATGAAATTACCGTGGTTGTCATAAAGATGATAAACGTAAATGACACCAGCTGAGATCCAGTTTTTCAGAAAAATCGGTTTACCCTTGAATTTGACTGCATGGTTATTCCAAATTCTTTGCTTCGCAACTTCAGTAATGTCTGCAGCCTCTGCCCGTGGATTGATTTCCAGCCAAGACAAAATGATGTTCTTATAGAAGGGCGCAAGGTTATTTAGATCAGAACAGCAGAGCAAATCTTTGGCACTACAGTTACTGTGAAATACAGAGAGATCTGGACCAAGTTTATCAAATTCAAACAAAGCACAATTCTTCCACGGAAGGATATCATCATTTGCTAGTCTTTTTAACCATTTCAAATGCAAGGTGTTAATAACACTTTTCACATCAATCATATTCAAACCACCTTGGTCATATGCACCTACTATAGTGTTTCTCTTAACCTTCTCGCTTCCATCCCAAACAAATTTGAAAATACACGAATTAACCTGCTTTTGAATAGACTCAGGAACAATGAGTGATAAAGCTGGTAGAGAATCTGCAGAAAAGCAATGATTTCACTATGATGATTTTACCTTTCATAGTAAGTTTTCTCATGGCCCACATTTTCAAAATGTTCCTCATTTTGGCTAGTCTCCGTGTCCAATTCTGCTCAATGTCTTGAGCTGGAGTGAAGCTAGAGAACACAATACCCAAGGTGGTGATTTCTGACTTCCAACTAACATCAATAGGGTGGTCCAGTCTTGTCCTATTTCTACCAATCCACATAGCCTCTGTCTTATTTTTGTTGAGTGACAGGCCTGACACAGATTCAAATTCTTCTAAAATACTAAATACAGGAATAAAAGAATTATCATTACCGAGAAAAAGTGTCATATCATCTGCGTACTGAGTGAGGGTGACTGTATTGATAGGATAATCCCTCTTTGGCAATGAAATACCTGTAATTAATGGACTCTGCTTGATCTTAGCAGCTAATATTTCCACACCAAGTATAAAGAGTAAAGGCGAGTGGACAGCCTTGCCGTACTCCTCTGTGGAGATTGAAATAACCTGAGACCCATCCATTGTTGATGATACAGCTCATGGAATCATTGTACACAGTACTAATCCACTTTCTCAAGGAAGGGCCAAAGTTCATGTACTCAGGACTCTCATAATGTACTTCCTATCAATACAGTCGAAAGCCTTTTTAAAATCCAATGAAAGCATGACACCTGGAATGTTACACTTTTCACACTGGCGAATAATGTCTTCCATGAGTCTGATGTTTTCGCCAATGAATCGACCTTTCATGAATCCCGTTTGGTCTGGGCTAATAAGTGAAGGTAGAACATGGCGAATTCTTGATGCAAGGACTCTTGTGGCTATCTTATAATCAATATTCAGAAGCGAAATCGGTCTCCAATTGTTTAATGAACGTACATCCCCTTTCCTTTATACAACAATGAGATTAATCCCTCTTCTGCGACACTGACAGTTCTCCATTGTCATAGGCTTCGTTTAAACTGTCAACAACAATTGGCCCAATCACGTTCCAGAAGGTAACATAGAATTCCTTTGTAAGGCCATCAGCCCAGGGCTCTTTTCATTTGCCATTTTCCCCAAGGGATTATTACACTCATCAAGCATAATTTTTCCGTCGCAAGCAATGTTTTCATCCTCGGAGAGGTGTTCTATGTCACAATCATTCATGAAATCAGCAAATTTTATGTCAACATCTTTGACAATTGGTGAATACAGACGTTCATAGAATTTGACCTGTTCTTCTAAAATATCATCCTGATCTTGGAATTGCACACCTTGGTCATTCACCAGAGTGCAAAAACTTCTGCGTTTGGCATTACACTTTTCCAGGTTCAGAAAATACTTTGTATTTTTTTCTCCTTCCTCAAACCATCTCGTCTTAGATCTTATTCTAGCCCCTTTTGACTCATATTCAGATGCAACATTATACTCCAGATTGAGCTTGTCAAATGTACTGAGATTCTGAGGCGAGGGATTATCTGACAGGTTTTTACAGCTCTGAAAAAGTTTCTGCTCCAGAAATTTTAACCTATTCTTGCGCAGCATTTGTTTCTCTCTGCAAAACTGGATTGTGAAACTGCGAATCTTGTTTTTACAGAAATCCCAGAACATCCTCTTCGACAGTTCATGCTTCAAGCTCGAACTAGAGATGTCAGTCAAGCGCTGGTGGATACACGTGATATATCGGTTGTCCTCTAAAACGCTGTTATTCATTTTCCAGTAACCAGGGCCTCTGTCTATTTCATTGACATTAATATCAATTAATACAGCACTGTGATCTGAGCGAGGTAATGGAATAATATCACAACGATCGATTGAAGGGATCAGGATGTGATCAGTGAACCAATAGTCAAGTCGGCACATAATCAATGGATTTTTTTGCCTCCACGTATATTGTTTCTTGTCGTGATTTTTGGTTCGCCAAACATCACTAATATCAAGACTTTCCATTACCTCACCCAGAAATTTGGCACTTGGGCACTGCTTGTGATTACCTCCATACTTGTCAATTTTGGGCTCGAGTGTGACATTGAAGTCACCACCAACAATTGTATACCCTGGATAGTTACAATCAAGCATAACTTTACATAAACGGTCAAAAACTGAAATTCTCTCTGTACTCGAGCAGGGGGCGTACACATTCCAAATATTGTAATCTGAACCATCAACAGACAAACTAATTCCAATAAATCTGTCATATTTATCGCAATAAACATCATTGATAACAGCACCATAATGTTTTTTAATCAGCATGAGCAACCCTTTACTTTTGTTTGAACCACAACAAGGGATCATATCTCCTCCCCACTCATGTTTCCAATGGTTAATATCATTCTGGATACAATAAGCTTCTTGAATTAATGCAATGTCAACATTGTGTCTTCTCAAATAATCAAAAACTAAGTGTCTTTTTGTGCGGTTTCTTAGACCACGCACATTACAGGAGATTAGCTTCATAGAGCAGATTGACTGGATGTTATCAGGCTAATCCCAATTACTTCTCCTTGCCCGTCCCTTTAGAGGGGGCGGTGTTTTCTTTTTCGTTTACACTGTTTACTGTGGTATCAGTCTTTCTCTTTTGAAGCCGGTCTTGTCTGTCAGGCTGAGGGTCGTCGTCCTTTAGAGGGCTGATATTCTTACGTTTTGATTTTCTTTGACGGATCCTGGAACTGACCGGTGAGTGGACCCCGCCTTTGTCGTTCCTTGGCGTATCCAAGTGGTCAAGTATGGATGTTTGTCTTCCTCCTACGATCTTGTCACCATCATGCCCAGAGGCGTCTTTCCTCGTGACCTTGTCACTTTTCTTACATGTTTCAGTTTTCCAGTCTCAGTCTCTTCTCTTGAAGTAGGCTGGCTGGTGTCGGGCACCTGTTGTTGTTGCTCCTTCTCATCCCCACTGTGGTCAGGTGCATCTTCGGTGAAGTTGATGGGAGTTGGACTACGTGCAGCCTTTGCTCTGTCAAGTGCCTGACTTAGTACCTCTTCCACCTTCTCGGCTAGCTCTGGAGAAGAAGGGGTAGAACCTGGGCAGAGACAGTGATCGATCAACTCCTGCACAATCAGAAGGGGATTTGAGTGTGTTTCCGGTGTAGCCAGATGAGCTTCCGGTGTTGCTGGTGAAGTGCACTGTCTACTGATGTGGCCAATTTGTTTACATCTGTAGCACACGGGTTCATATCTGGGTTTTGGACAGTCCGATTTCTTGTGGCCCTGTTCGCCGCACTGGAAGCACTTTGGGATGACTCTTTCTGGGCATGATGCAGCTGTGTGTCCTTGTTGAAGACAAATTCTGCAGTTGACAGGCTGATTATCATAGTATAAGGTGACGGGGATGTCAATCAGTTCCTTACTGTTCATTGGGTCTGGAATACTCATGATGGAAAATCTAGGTTTCTCAGTGAGCACTTTCGAAACATAGCAAAATCTGTGTCCGCTGTATAAGTGACTAAATTTACTGACGGTGGTTTTCGCTTTATGTCGTGTGATCTCTGTTTCACGAACGGCAAAACTGTCGACCCAGCTGGCGATTTCGCTATCTTTGACACTTTGCGGAATGCCATGGATACTGAATCTAGTGTTCTGTTTCCGTTTAGGTCCCATATCCTCTTTGAAGTCAGAAAGCTGATAGGTTTTGCCTTTCAGTGTCATAGTGCCACTGGCTAGAGTAGTGGCTTTGGCTATCGCTGAGGACATGTTTACAATCCACAGTTTCTTGTTGGGGATGTATTGGGCTCCCAGAATGTTCTGCGGAGATATACTGTTTCCATGGCCATTTTGGGCGGCACTTTCAAAAACAGCCTCTGCCACTTCGATTTCTGAAACCCTGATATACTGCGGAATATAGATCTTCAGCCATAGATTCGGGTCTTCCAAGGCTTCAATGCAATGTTTTTCCACAATGTTTGAGTTACTTTTGGTTGACGCCATGATGATAGCTATAGGCGCACTATAGTTCACTATACTTGTTACGTAATGGTACAATACCTCACAAAACGGTGTCTATGAACGCCGTTAGTTGTTTCTATGGTTCCTGTCGTTCCCACGCACGCTGTATACGCGATCGTATGGTAGTGTGCAGGATCCCAGCTACCTGTAGATCTATATGGCGATTCAGGACAGCTGGAAGAAATTCAACTTTGAAAATCTCGCTAAAACGGCAAAGTGAGACCCTCACCTCGTGTCAAAACTGATCTTGATACTATAAGATGATAGTTGAAGGTCTGTAATTGCTCTCGGACTCTCTCGAAAAGACGAAATTTGCAGAAGAATCTGAAAATATCTGGAGCTCATTCAGAGGCGTCCGCACTGTGTTGATGACGTCACCAACCCTCCTCAAGATTGAGTGAGATTCTGTTCTGCTTTTCTTCGTTTTTAAAAAGTCAATGAACTCAGTTGCATCAGAAACTCAATTCTATACTAACATGTTTTAAGTGAAAAGTTAGATTTAGGGTTTGGCCTAGTTACCGCCAGAACCCTCACTATTCAACAGAAATTGACAGCCGAAATTGTTTGGTTGTGTCCACTGTAAACATGCGCATTTTACGTGCGTGCTTCTGGTCCAAAAAAAAATTAAAGGGTTCATATTTTCATTCTCCGTCACCCTAGCATGGAAAGCGCCACCTGGAGAGACAGATACGCCAACTTACCAATGGGCCGATGCCCCTGACACTGACGTTGAAGACAACGAGAAGGTGCGGGAACCAGTGTACAAGATGACACATGCGCTACCTACCATCCCAGGCCATGCGAGAACGACGACCAAGGAAAGTAAGTCGGGTCGAGGGTACATCAGACGCTGTATCCATATACTCAAAAAGGAGAAGAAAACGGCCCCAATGAAATAATCTGAAATAGGAAAATTTAATACAGTCGCACAAAACAAAATCGTAAAATTTTCTCAGCTAGAGATTTTGCATTAAGCAATAATTACGACAGCATTCATTTGTGTTTTAGTGTGCAATGCGCATGTGTCATTTCGTTTGTCTAAGAACCTGTTTGGAACTTGAAAAGCGCTTTTGAGATTGCAAATGTGAGTTGTGCATTACAATTAATTACAAATAATTATCGCTCAAAACAAATACACAAAACATTTTCTCAGCTAAAGATATTGCATTGCAACAATGACGTCAGCATTCGTTTGTGTTTTAGTGACTGTGCAATATATATGTGTCATTTATCAAGAGTCGTTTGTTTAAAAATCTGTTTGAAACTTCAAAATCGCTTTAGAGATTGCAAATATGAATTGTGCATACAAATAGTTATCGCACGAAACAAAACTATTACATTTTCTCCTCTGAAGATATTGCATTGCAATAATAACGAAAGCATTCATTAGTGTTTTAGTGTGCAATGTGAATGTGTCATTTATCCCGAGTTTTAAAATCTGTTTGAAACTTCAAAAGTTCGTTAGAGATACAACTATGAATTGCGCATTATACAAATAATAAATGCAACTACAAATGTCAGTTCCATACATTACGTGTGAAACGAGAGCAATACCTTGCAATTGATTACTGCACAAGGACCCTGATGTTCTATGTCAGCGTTAGAAATTTTTCAGATTTTTTATATTTTCGCACAGTGAACGCAATAGAATTTCCTCTGAATCGGTTCATTTTGCTACTCGATATGTATCTTTCTCATGGCGGTGTATGCATGAACGTTTCGAATTTCAGCCGCCATGTTTTCAATTGTATTTAATGAAGACACACTTATTTCGACTAATTCGAAGGTTACCCTATAGACCTTATTCACGAAGAACCCATTTTGGATCGTGATCCCTGAATCGAGTTTATACATTGTAAACTGATGAATGGGATGGTGCCAGACTATTTTATGATTGGAGCGCGTTCCAAGCCTCACTTTCATACTTTTTTTAATGTGGCTTAAAACATTAGGGTATGTTTAATCACACATTTTAAATAATTCATCAGAAACTGACTGGTATTAATTAGTAATGAACTTTTATTTCATTGCTTTCATTTCTACTCGCAAGTTCAAAAACTGAAGAGGTTACCTCGCTTTCAATTTAACATGGCCGACTCGACTCGTGAATAAAGTCAATTTCCCTATTCGTTCAAAATAAAATAAATGTGATTACAGACTACGCCGTCTAAGTCTCCACATGCTATCTAGATGCTGCGTTTAATTTATTTATTGTATAATAACGATATTGACTGTGCTAAGTTTTTAACGATTATAATTTATAATGCATTGTTAACCTTCTTAATTTATTCAAAGGCAATAATATTGTAAGGATTTTTATTCTAAAGTTAAAACAAGACGTGTTATCTTTATACGATGAGAACAGCATCCTGTGTTTAACATAAAAATATACTTAGCGATCAGATGTTTGAAAATGGTTTTCTAAATGTGTACATTGGTTTTTTTGTAACCCTAAGCAGCAAAAGTCACATGGCCCAAATGACACATGGCCCGAAACAACAATTTTAAATTCTTGCCGAGTATTAATTACTTTTGTCGTTTAATTTAAGCATGATATCGATCGATTCTTTTTTTAATCGTTCACGCGGCAACACAACTTTTCAATCAAAACCACTTTCCACTGACGTACATGCGGAGTAGTCGTGGCCGAGCGGTTAAGGCGACAGACTAGAAATCTGTTGGGGTCTCCCCGCGCAGGTTCGAATCCTGCCGACTACGAAATTCACTTCTTCTTTTTTAAATCATCGGCTTAAAAAGAATGCCATTTTGGGATCCTGGAGTTGGCCATGAGAGGGAAGCTGTCAGATTTGGTTTGGTTTTTTTGCTCAGTTCATTACAAGACCAAAAAGGCCAAAAAAAAATCGTAGTCGGCAGGATTCGAACCTGCGCGGGGAAACCCCAACAGATTTCTAGTCTGTCGCCTTAACCGCTCGGCCACGACTACTTAATGATGAAGATGTATGCTGATGTCAAAATTCTGTACAAAATTAAACCAAGTTTGGAGTCAAATTTCGCAATGTTAAAAAAAGAAATCGTAGTCGGCAGGATTCGAACCTGCGCGGGGAGACCCCAACAGATTTCTAGTCTGTCGCCTTAACCGCTCGGCCACGACTACTTAATGATGAAGATGTATGCTGATGTCAAAATTCTGTACAAAATTAAACCAAATTTGAAGTCGAATTTCACCACGATAAATCAAAAAATCGTAGTCGGCAGGATTCTAACCTGCGCGGGGAGACCCCAACATATTTCTAGTCTGTCGCCTTAACCGCTCGGCCACGACTACTTAATGATGAAGATGTATGCTGATGTCAAAATTCTTTACAAAATTAAACCAAATTTGAAGTCGAATTTCACCACGATAAAACAAAAAATCGTAGTCGGCAGGATTCGAACCTGCGCGGGGAGACCCCAACAGATTTCTAGTCTGTCGCCTTAACCGCTCGGCCACGACTACACGTGAAATCGATTATCGTATATCCAGTATAAGTACTACTTTAAACAACGTTAATTATTATCCATGGCAAACAGTTGATATTTAAGTAAACGGCAGATAGCGGTCAGATCTCTGTTTAATCAGCTTAAATTATATGTGTTAATTATCAATTCAATTCTTCTGTTGCATGCAACATATTTGTTTTGAAACGTTCTTTGCGGTATTTAACTATTCACACATCGAAAACTGAGTATACCGAGCGTGTTTGTTTGTACCTTTTTGTCCGTCATCTAAAAGCTTCTTAAATCTTGATCAAGCATTAATTTTTTTTCTAAAAGGGCATGTAGCTTTCTTAATTTATACTGACTCAATTTCTTCCCATTTTTTTTGCACTGTTTACCAGGTAAGCCGGCAGAAAGACCCAAATATCAAATTCCTCACAACGCCCAGCGTGAATTCAAATCGTGAGTAAACACTTTCTTCTGTCTTCAAAGTAACAATTAAAAAAGCAAAGCAAATTCCCTTTCAAAAAAAGTAAACTAATTCAGGATTTGACAAAGAAACGAATTTTTTTAAATGTCAATATTATTGCAATATATAATCCGTTTTTCTTTCAAAAACTTGTTTTCACTCTAAATGCTCAGATTGATATTCATGTTTTTCTTTTTATTGAAATTGGAGTGTTCCTCTAAATCCTGATGTATCATCTCTCATTTGTTAACTCAGCAACAAATTGTATTTCGGGTTTCGCATTCAGACACTTTTTTGGAGGCACATTTTAAGACAATAACTTATTTTGCGCAAGCAGTGGCGCTTCGGAGATTTCTAACGAGGAGGCAAAAAGTTGCGTGGTGGATATGGCGTCGCATCGATGCTGCTATGGCAACAAGCCTGCCAAGGAGTTGGAGGTGCAGAATGTAGAGTATTCGGCCGCAGCACGTGTAAGTACAGTTGCATTTCAATACTCCAAAAAACTATATATAAAATATTTATAAATATATGGTGAGCTCATGTAAAATACATAATTATCCCTATTGTTTAATATTACTAGCCTTACATGTACTTATGTGCGGGGTTTTTTTTGCAGTACACTCTTGAGACATTTGTAGAAAGTCGAACCAACAAAAGAGCGCATATCCCATATAAAGGTACCGTACACAAAAATTCATAAAATATTTTTGTAAAACTGGAATAGGCCCTTGTGCGTAACAGCCATCTTAGAAGGCAGTGCCTTGGCTTTGCTGGGATATGCATGAGAGAACCTTTTGTGCATTCATTGTTACTGAATTAAAATAACAAAGGATGCCCTCCAAGATGGCTGCTTCGCGTAAGGTCTATACTTTAATTCATCCTGTGTGCAAATACAGCCTGTCTCCAAAAAAATGGTACAATCAGAAAAAAAAATTGGTTAAATATGAAATTTCAAAATAAGTCATTCTTACTTGGCATAATATTAAAGAACAAAGATTGGGCTTTCCAATAGTGTTTTGTTTGATCTTATTTGCTTTTGTCAATTCAGAGATATAATCAATTTAGTGCGATACACCAAAATCGATTTTGTGCCACTTTTATGCATGGGCAGAGTTGTTTCGAGTACTGTGCCATGCTGTCTTGAAGCTCACAAAAGATTGCAACTTGGCAAAAGAAACAAAACACGGATTAAAGTACACAAAGGAAGTCTGGTTTTCTCGATACAAGCTTTAATAGTCAACATAATAAGTTCAATGATAAAAAGTTTCTTTATGAAGTTAATCCCTCTTTGAATTTCAAATCTGTTCAAGTGTGAATAACGTTTTGTTTAACTAATTCTTTCACCGTTCTCACTCAACCAGAAAGTGGCACAAACTCGATTTTTGTGTTCCGCAGTAAACTGGAGTTATCTCTGGATTGACAAAAGCAAATGAGATGAAACAAAAAGTATTGGAAAGCCTGGTCTTTTTTCGTTAATGTGATGCTCAAAACGACTTACTTTTGTCGAGATTTAATATTGAAAAAAAAAATCGTTTTCGATTGTACCTTTTTTTTTGAGACAGGCTGTACAGTATAACCATAGTCAGCTCGGTGCAAGTCAGCTATTTTCCAATCATTATCTGGCTAGTCTATTAAGAGGGCAGAATTCAAGTATGTAAACCTGATTTGGGCCAAAACAAATCAAGAATCTGTGCAGCCGTCTTGTAAAGTTCTGATGATGTCCCTGTTAGGTCAAGCTGTTGACGGGCCGCAAGGGGGCGCCCCACCACTCCTCTGGGACGTAGTCGTCGCGGCGCCCGAGCGTTACAAGGCGGGAGTCAAGACCGTCAGGATTCCTTATTGCTCTATCATAGAGGTAAAAAAAAAAAGATGGTTACTTCGCAATACATTTCGTAATATCACGGACCGTTGACACATATTCACCCTTTTTGAGTAAAGATCCTGAACTCCCAAGAGATTGAATATTACATTCAAATACACGTTGAGGAACCTACTAAATTTTTTTCTTCTTACTTTTTGAAACTCAGACCTGTTATGCCTGCAGTGGAAGAGGGTTCAATAAATGCTACCGATGCAAAGGAAGAGGAAAAGTAAGTATGATTTCGATTCCTGACTTCTTCCCTTTTTTTGCAAAACTTTGAGTTGAATTGAAACACTTTCTGTCACCATTTATTCGGATTATTTTGTCTCTGCTAATAACATTTTGGTAATGTTTTACAGACGAAGTGCAAGTATTGCAAGGCTAGAGGACAGCGCGGAAATAAAGACTGTGACTACTGCCGGGGGAAAGGAAGACAAAGGTGGTTCATTTGCATAATTGATTGAAAAAGGGTGTGAAGGGATTGAGCCAGTGATGTGGGCCTATCAAGTTTCTGGGTTGAGAAGAGCAAAATTTGATATCTGTCTAAAAAAAAAAAAAGTGATGGGGCCATGGCCCCATGATTTTTACAAAAAACCATGCATGGGTTGTAAAACTCATGGGGTCACTTTTTGTTTTACCCATGGTGCGCCATGGGTAAAACATTTTTGACTGATACTTTTCTTACACTATTATCATTATCATATTGTTACTCCGAATAGACCCCGTGCAAAGGGCGCCCTCGCTGAGGACAGTTCTTTATTATATGTGATAGCAAGATAGACAACTAAGTGTGTACGTTCATTGTATCTGAACACACTAACGGTATTCTATCGGTAATCCGGTTTGTATTTTATCCTTCTCCCCCATGTTTTGGACAGATGTTTCCGTTGTAATGGTCATGCCATCATATCGTGTTCCGTTTGTGAAGCGTATAAACAACTCGAATTCTTCATTGAAGTGACTTCAACATTGTAAGTTGAGTTGGTTATTAAAAAAATAACGCAGTAAAGCTTTTTTTTCCCCACTATTTTTTGGATATTATTCTATGACATCAATTTATCTCATTTGGCCAACGGAGGCTATGTATTTTCGTAAATATTCCACGTAAACATTATACCTTTTCTTGCTTTTCTTCAAAAGCAAAGTCAAAGAAGACGAGTATTTGCATCATGCCGATAAGCGGTTACCACGGAAACTGTTGCGAGGGACTGAGGGAATCACACTGTTTGAAGAGGAAGCACAAACGGTAAGCTAAAAAAAAAATAGACTAAGATGTATTTATGGTTGTCTAAAAGCTACATTATATTTGTTTTTGTAAGCGAGGAATCTGCTGTTCTTCAAAAATCATTGTTATAGCAAACTTATGAGCTTCCACTTTTCTCTAAATTTACAGAATATAAGAAATAAAGGCTAAGGCGTAAAACAAAAGGCTTTACTCAAACAAAGCAGTTGCCTGGAATCCTTTTTTTAATAAGAATGATGTTGGAATGATAATTGTTCAGAACTTACTTTGTTCCAGGACAAGCTTTTTGAGTGTAAACCTAATGCGCCAATGTTTTGTTGTCATTCTTTCCTAATATTCTATAGGTGGCGCCCTTGAGTAACTTCCCGACCATGGAGGTGAACAGCCAATCAGAGAAGCTTGTTGCCAAACATGCAACTGTGAAAACGGAGCGCATTTTACTACAGGTGAGCATGCGCAGGCGCTACTTTGCCCTTGAAATGCATTATTTGTGGTTCTGGGGAGTGGAATTTTAGTTAGTTGAACAGGAAAAAAATGGGTCTTTTTTGTGTAAAATGTCTCATTTTCAAATTATCTAATTATAAACATGGCTGTAAAAACAATGACGGCGTTATATCTACACTTTTAGGTTTTGGTTTATTTTTATTTAAGATTTAGTTTTGATCAATAGTTTGCTGTGCTATCTTTCATCTTTCAACCACATTTTGCTTTAACATACCTATAGAGGCATAAGCTGGTCGGGATCCCAATCGCTCAGGTGGAATACACGTGGAAAGAGAAAGGAGGCAAGTACTGGCTGTACGGCCAACAGCGGAAGGTTTGGGCACCAGACTACCCCCAGCAATGTTGCTGCGCCTGCCGCTGTTCCATTATCTGAAGATTAATATACACTCGATATCATGGTATTGTTACTTGTTTAAATAAACAAAATAGCTTGAAAGTAAGCAGCTCATACTCAGAAAGAAAAATACAAATATTATAAGTACAAAATTATAATTTTATTCAAGTAATTTTTTTTTATCAAAATGGTCAGCATTCTGGATTTTTTTATTCGCAGTTTATACTATACAGGGTGGTCAATAAACGGAATGGCATACTTTCACTACCCTGAGACTCAAAGCACATATTCCAATGCATGGAGAATCTTTTTAGAAAAACAATGAAACCAAGATCGCCCGATTCGGTCCAGTTGTTTTTTGTTCGAGAGCTAATTTTGTGAAGCAAGGTGGGGTAAATTTTTGTCCCGATGACTTACTAAACCGCGCCCGGGATTTTGACTTGCATTGTATTGATGTAGAGGGATTGTTATGTAATAATACCCACATGAAAGAAGTGTGCTTCACAAAATAGGCTCTGCAGCAAAGACTGCTGGACCAAATCGAGAGATGTTGGTATCATAATTCTTCTAAAAGGATTTCCTTATCAATTGGCACAGGTGGATTGAGTATCAAGGTAGTGGAAGTATACCTTCTCATTTTTTTTACTGTATAGTAGTTCCAAAAAAAGTGAAATTGTCCTTGAGATTTTGTATTAAAATATCTTCTTTTTTAATAAGACGAACTTACATTGTATAGATGAACTTGTATTTTGTGTATATGCTCGCATCGCGTGTACATTGTATGTGTATTGTTGTGGATCGACTTTTTTGTACATTTCTTGATATTTATATACAGAAACACACGAAAAGGAAAGGTTATATTGCACATCTGTTGAACCAAAACAAAACAGGTGCAATCAAACGGAATGAAGAAAACAATGGTGACTCGCGAGGTCGCGTTGTAAATCAAGCGAAGAATGTTTTTAAAACAAATGCGTTTGATAACATCGGGTTGTTTTGTTTTTTTTAATAAAAAAAAATCGCCGTGCGTGCAATTGAATTTTAATTTAAGCCAGGGGTCGTAGATTTTCAGCCGATTAGAGAATCAAAGTCCACAGTTCGATTTTCCCTTTTCGATATTCGCTACAACAATTACTTACGTTATTGTGTTGTCCACCGTAAAATTTCAGCGCCCAAAAAGGGGAAACTTGCCTTGTACGGAATTGTGTTGACATCAGAACACGTAAAGGGTCACGAAAGATTACTTTTGGGGCGATTTTAGTAAAAGGTGGTTTTTTTTTTAAGTTTGTTTTTAAACTGTAGAATGAATATAAAAAAAAAAGTGTGTATACTGGATTTCTGTTTGACTTGACCCCGCTGCTTAAGCTTAATATTGTACACAGACTAATTGAAAGTTTGAATAAAGTAAAATAAATAAAATCGCGCGATTGTCAGAAGAAAAAAATAAAGTGCAAATAATCTGTGTGGTAAGATTTATTTTGTAATATGCTCATTGGCTTGATGAGTTTTAAGTGATTGGTTTTAAACTGTGGCACCGATTTCTTTTTACAAAATATCAAATAAACCACTTGGGGAACCTCACTAGATATAATTTTATAGTCGAGTACAGAAATTGACGTGTTACAAAATCACAAACTTTCACTCGGGCGCTTACAACGTGTTTGTTATCCAATCATAATATGTGTATTGCTCTGTCGTAAGCTTTGAATTTGTCGTTTGATAAAAGTATCAAGATCGGATGAGCTGTTGCGTACAAGCGTTAATTTTGTTCACTTAATTTTTGAAAACACGCACAACTCCAATGAAAGACATTCATGAAAGACATGTCATTGCTTTTTTGCCATAACCATATCAAGTCTTGACTAGTGTACTTATTGACTCTTTTAAACATATGGACAAGATTAGTAACATAAAATCTCACACAAAAAGAAGTATTTTTGCTCCTGCATGTTTTCATAGTACGCATGTTATTCTTATGCGTAATCCCAGGCGCGGATCCGGGGGGGGGGGGAAACAGCTCTGTCCAAAAAAAAAAATTCCTAGAAATTCCTAACAAAAATTACTGAACCCCCCCCCCCCTGCTCTGACACCCCAAAAAAAATACTGGTATAATGTCCTGTGCAAAAATACGGACAGAGCCCCCCCCCCTCCAGTTTTTGATTTTACGGAGGCCAAGTGTCCGGAGAAAAATCCTGTCTACATTTCAGATTTTTTTGCTGATGAACCCCCCCCCCCCAAAAAAAAAAATTCCTGGATCCGCCCCTGAATCTCCATAGGCCTATTAAAGTGTCATTGAACTTGGAAAAAAATGCTAGCAGCGTATAAGAGCTCCATATATACGTACTTGAAGTGTTCATCTCTATCCCTTATACAGTTTTGAATGACGTCACCTCAACGTATTTTGATTCGTCAGTAAATTAACTTCGTTCGTGCTTATTCTGCCGTGAAAAATCGAAACTAATAACAGCTTTCTCAAAGATTTAATCGGAAGCTGCACCTTTTTGAGTTCATTTTGCTTCAAAGTGGTGATAAAGCACACTGCGCATGCTCACAACTAGGCTTTTATAAGACGCGCCAAAACGTACAGTTTATTAGACAAGAGAATTCATAGCAGAACTGAAAGATTTGTTAATAAAAGACCTCCACTCGTATTCATTGGTGCAGCTGGAGTCTCAAGTATATAAGTTTAGCTTTCGGCCTGTTATCATTTTCACAAGAACCGATATTTTGGCAACGGTATTCACGACACAGCGGTGCATATAAGCCTGAAACTTGAACGATTCCTTTCTTCTATTTTGCTTTCCGCAATTTAGGACAAACAGACAATTTAACAGACTACTCCAGGAAAAATCTTGACAACAGTTTTAAAATGTCTGGAAACAGCACTTCTCTGGACGCCTTCCCTTTTACAATCTGCGCCGACATCATCTGCGGGCTTAAATTTGCTACTATCTTTTCGATATCTACCTTAACCACAGCAGGCAACCTGGTCGCTCTGATCACGATAGGATCCACACCATCGCTCCGTAACTGCCATGGACTGCTACTCATGTCCCTATCCCTGGCTGACTTGGCTACTGGTCTGGTAGCATGTACGTCTATATACCCCTCGGTGTACAACCTGTGGCCCTTTGGTGATACCATGTGTCTGGTCGTGGCAGGAATCGAGGCAGTCGCCAAGAAGGCGTCTCTCCTGACGCTGACTTTACTGAGCATTGAGCGCTACATTGCCGTGGTGTACCCTTTGAGGTACACCAGAATCATCACCAAACAGAAAATACTAACTGGGATTGTGTTCTGTTGGACCCTTTCCATCCTGTTTCTCGCCACCCTGTTTATAACCCGCCAGATAGTCCAGCAGTACGCCTTGGTACTCCATTCCTGCACCATCACCTATCAAAACCAGCTCCTGTCAATTGCTCTGACCGTCGGCTTGTTCATTCTGCCGAGTCTGGCCACAGTTTCCGTTACCTCGGCCTTAGCCTGGGTGGGCATGAAGAAACACACCCGCGTCAGATCCCACATGATATCCAAGCTAACCGAGCAAGGCGGACAAACGCGCAAAGCCATCAAGTTTTTCCGCATGTGCCGCATCATGGCGTTCACTTTCTACGCATGTTGGGCGCCTATTACCATCGTGGGTTTTGCCAGCGTCCTGGCCGGTGTTCGCCAACCCTTGGGTGTGTTCTTCGCTCTGTACTGGCTCCAATTCTCCAACAGCTTTTGGAACGTCGTCATCTACTTCGCCATGAATGATGCATTCAGACGACGCGCCAGGGAGCTGTTCCTATCGCCGTTCGTTGCTCTGCGCAGGCTCTGTTGATTTGGTAAAGACGTGCCAAATATTCGTCCAATCTTATGCCAAGCACGTCCAGACAGCCAAGAGTCACATCAGGAAGTGGTCAAGCAAAGCTTCTCAAGCTATTCCCCCGCTTTTCTTTCCTTGCGCTATGCCTTGAACAACCCTAACCTCCTTGAGTGATTTTAGGAACCTTCCTCACTCCTGCGAATTCCTACATCATATGGTAAACTCTACACCCAAACTGTTGGACACTGATTATTGTGGTATGCGTAACCCCATGTAAAGCATAATCAATTTGCTAGGCGCAGCACTCACTCGACTCCAACATATTCTAACAAACCCTGGTGTTGGAGTTTGACTGAGTGGGGATTGTTAGGGTTTTATTATAATAGATCCAGATTCAGCACTACTATAGGAAACTTATCTTGCACGCTAACATTAAACTCTAAATATATTTAAGAATCACTATTACGGTCCTCGAAACTAGTATCATATCACAACGTGGTCTCACCTCCAATTTTTTTGGACATGACATTTTGTTGCTCCCTTCATATGGATTGATGAAATGTCATGACTATGATAATATAGAAAGATATGTAATGTTTTTTCTCTTGATATTTTATGTGAAGCCTGACGAATAGCGATGCATCGTTTAAATTAATATTTTTAAAAATACTACAGGATTTCTTCATTTTATTCATCCAGGTAAATGTATTTTTCAAACTCGTTAAATCTTTCCATTAGTCAGTTGGTAAAATTAACGAGGGCGATGCATCGCATTAATGCATTTTTTTCACAAAGCCTACAAGATTGATAGCACAACGCTTCCGCGCGGGGAAACAAAAAGGACGTTTGATATTTGCACAATCGGCGATAAGAATCCATCTGTTCTGGCTGCAATTTATGACGATTGAGTGCTGGCCACCCTAGCAGGCGGCAGATCTGACATTGCCCGTGTGACGATCGGGCAGGTTCTCATAAATTTCCATTTTTTAAGGAGGCTGGAGGCGTTTCCACCTCACCGTCCCGTTGAGAGGCTAGTTCAGCAACGGAGCTTTCAGATACCTATTCAAGGTCTGTATCGAGTGGCACACGCTGAGAACCCGTCATTTTCTTGACTGATCGCACGCATTTCCCTGGTTAGCAGCCTGGACTATAGCGGATGCACGTTCGTCGTATTTCTGTTGCAGAGATATCTCTGTCAGGATGCTCAGAAATACCGCCAATTTTCTCGATGATGGCATGCGTGTCTCAAGAGGTTTAACTACCCGGTGAAGAAATCTGTCTTGCGCGGGGGCCTCACAATTTCCTCTTCTCTGTGCAGTCATATATAGATGTGCGGCTTTCATATACGAGGTATGTGAATTGAAGATGTCGCCTTAGCCATGGAAGCGCTCCGCAGTGAATTTCGTTGGCAGAAGTTTAGCTTCGGTGGAGTCTCGGTAAAGGCGTTCATCTCGCCGCAAGTATGATTTTTTTTATAGAGCAAAAATATTATTTTGATTGAATGCTAAGATTTTTGCTGATTCCCTATGAAGTTTTTGTGTCCTTTTTTTTGGTGAATTAATTCATCTTATTATTATTTTTTTTTAGAAAACTGTGTACATTTCGTGGGAAAAAAAGACAAAATGTCTGACAGAAGTGAAAGAGATTGACGCCTCATTTGGAGAATTGTTGCGTTAATCATTGATTTCTGATTCGTTTTGTTTTCCAAAATAGGTTCAAATTCCATGTATGCGGTAATAGCCTACATGTATATATGGTTTATCGCCATGAACAATTTTTAATGATTTTAAAAATGTTAGGCCTAACCCATAAAGTCTTTATGTTGACTTACATGAAATATTCTTCGCATTACTTTTCGTCCAGAGATTTGGTCGGTTGGTTTTGTAATAAATGTATGACACCTAGTATTGTTCCAGTTTTGAAAGACTGATTCTCCACATTAACGTTTTGGGGTCATCTTGTTTCTTTTGCCTTTTTGGGGTGTAATTTTCCGACGAACTTTAAAAATTAAAACCATTCTTCTTATATTATGCATGTAGGCTTTTGTTTGATCAAAGTTAAATATAAACGAACAAAGTTAAAAATAGTGGAATTGCTAGGTCGGAACATATATTGGCTACAAACTAGTAAATAAACTGCCATGGACCCCAGTGATAAATACATCCACTTCCGAAATTCGGGGAAAATACTCACAACTCTCCTAGGTGTTTGAAATACACATCAAATTAAAGCTTATTTCATCATCTTTCGTTATCTGCTCACCTTTTTTTTTTGGGGGGGGGATTAACCAATGACTTTTGGGAGAAATGCCTTTCAAAGATGATCACTTCTAAAAGTAGTCCTTTGACGCCTGTTCTCCATTCCAAAATAAAGCAATTTTAGGGCCCAATTTCATCCAAATTAATTTCACAGAAATACGAGCTCGGATTCCTGTTCACGGTTTCCACCTTTTTTTTTTTTTTTACAAACCCTCAAGTTCATTGCCCACAAAATGCTCTAATGGCACACAAATTGAACACATGTAAATAGTGATTTGGTAGGCGTAGCCTCGTAGGCATTTTCGGGCCTATTTGTGGCCTGTAACCTTAAGGGGGATTGGATCTTAGAACTGAATAAAAAAAAATTAAAAGGAGACTTCATTTTTAGATAACGTTCACGTATCCATCTTTATAGTTTCTCTGGTCGCAGCATCAGAGTCTGTTCATCGCCTACCGCGTCTTGGTAGCCGTCTATCAACTAGCATGGAACATCACTGTGCCCGTTGTTTGGGGTCATCCTAGCTTCTATCGCCGAGCCGTGGACAATCAAGCCAAATGGTTGATCTACCTCTCCAACTGGAGCTTCAGCGTCCTGACTTTGTACTTGGTGACTGCTGCTGTTTCCTTGGTAGCCCACCGGAGACAGACGCGAAGGCAAGGTAGGCTCCGGTAACCACTGATCTCCATGCAAGAACCGTCCGCCATGTTATTACTCCCACAACAACGGAATTGTAAACAAACATGTCGTAAAATTTATTATGGTGTCGCGTCCAGTACATATTTCTAAATTACTTATTGACAAAATAGTTTTTGTAAACATTTCCTTTTGAGACAAGTACTACTTCGTACACTCAAGGAGGATTCTATTTTAATTTTGATACGGATGGGTGCGTTTTAGACTAGTTTCCGCCCCTTATTCTAATGTAGGACGGAGCAGCTACACTATTAGTTATCCCGCGAGCGCGAGTGGAACACGGAATAATGTAGTGCGCCTGTGTCCCACAACCATGAGGCCGAACGACCCGTTTTCTCTTAATCTGTGCATCACTGCTTGTGACAGACTGGATGCCGCATAAATATCGAGACAGTTTCATTTGTTCTTCTCTCGTAAACACCTTGCCCTATGCAAGGTCACTTTGTCCGGCTGATTTCTATTATTGGATAAATTTCGTAATATCTTTTTCCAGCCAGGGGGAAAGCGGCTTTCAGCGCGAGTACGTGCGAAAATGCACGTGCGTGATACTATGTGTGCGTTATTTTGTACGTGATATGAGGATAAGGTAGCTGGTTATCAGCATGCTTTGTTATTACACAAAATATCACACATCTTTACAGTTTGAAATGCATTGCCCTAATGTACGCACCAGATGAAATAGCCAGTCACAAAATAGTGATTCAACCAGCACTTCCGTCCATCCAGCATACGTACTATTCCCAATGGTCCTTGTTTGTAAAAGTGATTTCGCCGTTCCCCGACTCCATAGGACGGTAGATACGAGCAAAATTTGATCCTACTATCATAAATTTTGATCTAAATGTCCAATGATGTCGCATAGGCCATATTATCGTTTGATATCTCCTGACAATGCAAAAATCATTGAGATCTCAGTCGTTTCCGATTTCTGGTTAATACTGCGGGCAAGCAAGCAGAAACTTTAGTATAAATTCCATTTTGGTTGAAAAACATTTTGACCACGGTGATAAAGGCCCCTCATACTCCTCTAGTTCCTTTTCTTTCCTGCCCATTGCAGTTGCTGACGTCAACGAACTGGTGATTGGACCCTTGGAAAATGGCGCAATCCTGAACAATCAACCACAACTTGAAGAAAACACCCCGTTGCCATGGTACTTCAAGCTAACATGGCTGCTTCAGAACATAGCTTACAGCGCATGCGCTTTTGTGACCGCTGGTTATTGGCTGGTCGAGTTCCAACCGGGGTTTACCATCGTGCAAATCTTCACCATACACGTTCACGGAATAAGTCTGATCATCGCGCTTGTGGACTTGATAGTAGCGGCTCCCCCGGTCAGACTTCTGCACTTTGTGTACCCATATTCGTACTTTCTCCTGTATCAGTTGTTCGCGCTGATTTACTACAAATCCGGGGGGACCAACCCCTATGGTGGTACGCATCTTTACAAACGTTTCATCGACTGGGAAAATGCCCCGACTACGTCGCTGATCATTCTTCTTCTTGGTACTTTGGCGGCTGCACCCTGCCTCCATGGTTTGTTCTTCGCCTTGGGTAAACTTCGAAACAAGATGGCAGAAAAATGTTGCGCCACATGAGGAAGGATTTTCTTCTTGTACAGTACCTCCACAAAATTAGCATTTCTACGCAATGGACTGTTCCTGGTTTAGTTTGATCATAAGCCTCACCCACCTAATCAAGTCGGTAATCGTCCCGGTTCAGTTCGCTTGCCGCACACCGATCGGCGTGGACGGATACATCATAACGTCCAAGTGTATCCGTGTAGCTTTCAGTATGGCACTAACATGCGGGGACGGTTTGTGCATCTTCGGCCCCAATAATTATGCATGTAGGTCGCCACCATTTTCCAGCCCCGCCCACCTTTGGTTTGTGTACATTTCTCACAAGACTCGTGGCCGAGTTTGACCGACCTATGTGGTCACCTGACCAAAAGGTCGAGATCTG
This sequence comes from Patiria pectinifera, assembly GCA_029964075.1. Classification (NCBI taxonomy): domain Eukaryota; kingdom Metazoa; phylum Echinodermata; class Asteroidea; order Valvatida; family Asterinidae; genus Patiria; species Patiria pectinifera. Next base: position 6,482,682 of record CM057143.1, read on the forward strand.
ATTGGTCAATGCCAACAGGAACGGTCAATTTTCCAGGAGGGTAATGCTAGCCTGTAATTTTCAATAAAATATCAGGAAAGTAGAACATTTCATCATTGAAAAATGGTTCAATTTTTTTCTGATAACATGAAACGCACCTTCGTGGTTACTGCTACTAGTTAACATAATAAAAACATCCAAAAAAGGTTTGCGTAATGTATAAATTCTTCAATCCTGAGACTAACATGCGGGTAAATGAGTTTCAAGTCTGTATAAAGTCTCGATATCGAATAACGTGTATCGAGTGGTATTTAATGTTACACCGGGGTTATAGCAATGCAGGGGTTCTGACAATAAAGAGTTATATTAATATCTGCGCGTTCACACGTTTTAGTTGGCAAGAAAAACCACTCACCGTTTGGGGGCGGAGCCAACATTGATTATATTATTGGACGCAGGAATTGTTAAAGATTGGGTCGATATAAGCATCGGTTAAACAGTGTTTATAGACGAAATTACAAAGGTAACATGGCTCACAAAATGGCAAAAAGTAAAGCAAGTGTACAATAAAATCTACTTCTTCTTTTTTCAAGAAATAGCATCGATGAGCAGGGTCTATCATTATCCTTGCACAGCCTACTGAATGACGCATCCGTTCCACATTGATTGTACAAAATAATCGCGCCGACCCCGGCCAAAAAAGGGCACTTCACTGCAGAATACGTGACCGGGCACGACGATCGTTCAATCGAATTAAACGCAGCGGCACTGAGTGCGTGCATATCGGTAAATGTCGTCAGTTTTGTCCGAGTTCATTTATCAGTACACGATTGTGCAAAGAGAAGGAAACACACTTTGGACAGCAATTTTCACCTACTTGTTGAGCATATTTCCAAAATTCAATTTAATGGTGTTAAAATATTGATATGAAACTTAAGTGACGAAAGCATTATTGCAAATATATGTGTCAATATTTTGACTCTGTGAGATAATTAGTTTAAACATTTCATGTGCCAAACTTGTTTGTCCACGGACAGCTTTATCCCATCCGCTTGACTGAGCTCGGGAGCTTGATTTGAAGAAAAACAAAAACCACTACACAAGACTTCCATGAACGTGGCCAACAGTGATATTGCGGTGACTTGTATTCAAAATAGCATAATAACACTTTTCTTGCGATTTCAAAAAAAAATTTCACCTCGTATTGTTGAAGAGCTATACTTCACTTCATGGGCGTCGCCAGGATGTTTTCCGGGGGGGGGGGCAAAGCAAATTTTCCCCAAAAATTCCTTAACTTTTTCATTATATTCTCAATTTATCATTTTTCCGAGCGTGAGCAGGGGAGCATTTGCCCTACCCCCCCCATCAAATTAACAGCAATATGGTATAACAAACTCACCTTTTAGGGGCGTGGCAGCCATTTTTAAAATGCGGGGAGGGGGGCTCATGTTAACCTACCGTGAAAAATATAGTGCCCACCTTTCATAAACAGCACACAATTACTGCACACAAGTATATTTATTCCTGAGACATTTTTTTTCAGATGTGGAGCCATCGCAAATTCACCCTTTTAGAGGCGTGGCAGCAGTTTTTCCTGAATGGGGGTAGTGTTACCTCATTTATGCCCACCTTGAAAAAACTTGTGCCTACCTTTCCCAGACGAATTAAACTTCACACGGACGTTTATATTCATGAGAACAAACAATTCAGATGTGAAGGCAATGATATCCGAGGGCTTACGAGAAACAAATCACAAGCTTGTTCGGGTGGGACTCGAACCCTCGACCTCCAGCCTGCTGACTATAGTTTGTTTTAGTCAGCTTTGAACGTATCTAGTTAATGACGTATATAATATATTTTGCTTTCGTCTGCCAGCTATTCAATCTCTAGTCATAATTGTCCCGATGTGAGCATATGGTTGTGAGGAATATCTACACACAATGCAACTGAAGTAGGCCTGTAATGAGCTTCCTACCGTCAGATGTGAAAAGATCACATCTCTTAAGAGTTTTCTAGCGACGTGTCATTTGCATTATCATAATATTATCATTGCGAGATACCCGGGCTGCGTAAATTAACAGATAGCGTTTGTTCAACAATTAACCGAGTGCTCTTTGAGTGTGTCTATGTTAGCGTATACGGTACGAGCCAAGTTGCCAAGAAACAGAGTCGATAAATGTCAAGTGACAACAAATCCAGGGGGGTGCACCAATTTTGCATATGGGCACTGGGGGCAACGCACATTGTGTGCAATTCAAGATTTCAAATGGGGGCACCTGGGGGCCGGGAGCACCCCCCCCCCAGGCGCGGTTCTAGAACCAATATTTTGGGGGGCTAGCACGGTGGATCCGGAATTTTTTCAGGGAGGCGTGCTGAAATGTAGACCGGTTATTTTTTCCAGACACTTAGGCCTCCGAAAATCAATAGGTGTGTGTGTGTGTGTGTGGGGGACTCATGCCATATTTTTGTCACGGCTATTTCTTCTTTAGGGGGAGACCGTTCGCATGTACATTCCGTGACAGCCCCTGCTTACATTTTAGATTGTACTTATGAACTGTCTAAAGATTTAAAATAAAAAATAAATAAAATACATCACAATCCTTCTTTTTGCAACCGTATTCAGTTGAGAAGGTTGATTTATACCAACACAAGAAGAACTGTCGTAACCCCCAACCAACCCCCTCCCTGCTGAAAAAAAATCAAGATTGTCAGAAACGTCTGCCATTTTTTGAACACGAAAATAAAAGTTGTGTCTGGCATTGCATCAACCACTTTTTGGAAGAGAAGAGAACTTGAAGCAAGATAAGGGAGATTCAAACCCACACTTTTAGGGGTCTGTGGGCCTGGGAAACTGCGCATGAAATTTTGTTCTACATTTTGTAATTCAATAAAATAGAAGAGTTCAAATAGTGGCATATAAAACTTGAACTCGTGCAAACTCCATACCTACCTTGCAGCGGGACACATCGACCGATGCCTAAAAAGCGCCAATTTGTTTGCCTTTTCCCCTAAAATTAAAAAAAAATATCTCGAAACTTTTCGTTGTCCTTTTCAGCTCTTGTCTTGAGTAACGTGTGTCATTGTTTTCATTGTATTGTTTGAGTTCCCAGTTGCTAAAGGCAGGAACGTCTGTGCACATGGACATAATGTAATTTTGTGAAACCTTCTCCATTTCTCAGCCAGAATTAATAGTGTTTTTGCCACCCCCGTATCTCAGCCACATAACGGTTGAAAACATTGCAAGTGAGACAAAATGATGAAACAGGCAATTCTTTGTCACTTTCTTTTGATCAGATTAATACTGTCAAAAATCGTAATTGCTGACACTCCGAGCAGATTTATAACATATCCAAAATAAGTAATTTAAGGAAGGCAGTTTCACGCGGGCCTGCCATTCGTTGGGAGGGCGCCACCACTTGACCCGAGTCCGTTCCTATCTCGAAGGCCTGCTTCTGTGTTTATTGTTTGTACTACCATAGTGACAGCGCTTTCAAAAAACCTGAATAGAGGCGGCGACAAAAGATTGATTGACCCCTAATCCCAAAGAGTTGGAGTGGCTGCCCCTGAGAGGAAGGACTGCTGAATAGCGAAATAATCGACCCATTCACAAAGTTTGACCCCCCTAAAATTTCACGTGCATATCCGGCATCCGCGTGGTATGTAAAGTTTTTTGTCCACGAAGACTGAAAGTGAAACATATTCGTAGGGTTACCAAAATAGAAATGTTCACCGAGCGATTCGTCACTCCATGTTCAATTGTGAGATCGTGAGGTGTTTACCATGATATTTTCCTAGAGAAATTAGAATGTCCAGCAATTTGTTAGCAAAATTGCATGGTTCAGAATCCCCGTTCGCATCCATGGCCATCAGCACAAACAATTTCTAACAAAAAAACGTGGTCACGGTTTGGGGATGCATCAGCGGAGCCTCTCACGCGGTCTGTTGATACCAAAAGCCGGCACAACAGCTCTTCGCTGTGTCATTCACGCTTCATCCTCGCTTGGATCGATACAAAGCCTCTCCACTCTGAAGATCAAAAGACCCCATATAGAAGGCTCCAATTGGCTTAGATGAATGCAAAAGAGGCTTAATCATCTCTAGCAAACCCATGCTCTCTTCGACCGAAGGCCTGATCGTACTGCCGCCATTAATTGTAGATCTCCTCAATGTACTCGATTCGCAACGACATCCAAAAGCCGACGGCAGAGTTTTCTCGAGTCCACTTCAGCATCACCTTATGTTCCGATGAAGAGCAAGATCTGTTTATCTTCCAAACATGGCAAATTTGTCTTGTAATCGGGCCCTAAGGGGCGAGGAGGTCTAGCTTCTTTTGAGAAGAAGAATTGTCTTCTGCCGTCGGAATATTTACTTTGACTGGATCATTTTCTGCATCTGTGTCGGGAAGACCTGTAGTATCGTTTGTGACAATTTATATCAGCAGCGATCAGTTGTCCAACTCTGCGAGTGAAGCAAGACGGTTTCATCAATTGAAGGGCCCCTACAAAAGTGAGTATAAGACTTGACTTCTCGTAGTTGTCATATTCCACACTTTTTGGTTAACATTTCGTCAACTCGACAGCAAATGAGGAAGACATGACTAGAAATGTCTGACAAGAAATTTCAGCAGCAGAATTTGGACTGTGGTTCATTCTATAAATTTAGGGACTGACCGAAGTGTGACATTTTTTCCTGCCCCTGTTTAGTGTTACCTTGTATACGGTAATTTGCCATTCGAGTATCAATTATAAGAATTGCTTCAAAAGTATTTTTATTTATTGGGTGTATAGATTGCTATTAAAAATCACTCTTGGAGGCCCAGTTAATGAGTGCATCAGAATTATAAAATCATAGATGTCAGATGTATTAATAGGTACAGGGAAAAAAGTGGACCCTAAATTTATAGAAAAACCTCTATATGCATGCACTATACAAATCACCGGTCACCACAAACAACATCAAAATAAGGCTCGATTTTTCAGTTTTGCGGAAGCAAGGCCGGATCCAGAACACATTTTTTTTGGGGGGGGAGGGAGGGGAGAGGGGCGGTTTAATATGAAAAACAAGGGGGATTAGATATTGCTTTGTGGGTGGTGTGCGCAGTGGCGGCCTTTTTGCGACGTCAGTTTGGCCCCCCGGATCCGCCATACGCGTTGTGACGATGGGAGTGGCTTTTAGTGGAACTCAATTCGTTGCGGCTGGTCGGAAATAATAAGGAAAAGTTATTTCTTTCACAGTTATGACCATGGGGGTAGAATTAATGCTACCTTCATTTTCTGACCAATCAATTTTTTCGGATATAGAATGTTCCTCTCGGAACATACAAAAATATAATGAAAATACTGAATACTATATTCTTATTTTTGAGAAAAAAATAACTGCCAAATTTGTTTTCAAAATTTTTTGATGCAGATGGTACCATTGGTTCAATATATCAAATACCACTGAAATGTACTATCAAATACCATCAAATGTTAACCACCAAATACATTCCACCTCAAGTGTTTTTTAAACTATTTAACTTCTTGCAGTAAAAGATCACCGATTTTGATTCATTTTACCGACATTAGTATTCTCCTTCAAAAGAGAATCAACCGCCAAAAAAAACCCCAATAGACCGTTTTTTGTTATTATCATTTCATTACTCCTTTTCAAGTTCAATGAAGTTCACCATCTTTTAGGCCAAGAATAAGAAATATTTTTGTTAGCTTTACTCTCACAATTTGAAAAACATATAGGCTGTTGTATTTATGCCATTTCGAACCAGCAAAGATACTGAATTCTTTCGGTAATTTCTCGGTTATTTTTTTTTTTCTGTCTCTCTGTATTAAACTTTTACGAATAATTTATTTATTTATGTATTTTTATATTTATTTATTTCTGATCTTTAATCAGGGTAACCCATTCACAAATAATGTGGTTTCCCAGGGGGCCCTGAACGTAATTACAAAAAAGACAAGTTATGTAAGATATAAAAACAAGAACTAACAAAACAAGTGAAACAAATGTGAGTTATATATAAAAATGAAATGGTTTAAAAGTGAAATCATACACGAACATGTTTCATTAGTTAAAAAGAAACTTGGATCAGAACAAAAAAAATAAACAACATAAATATGTATATGATAAAAATAACAGAACAAGTTGCAACTTAAGACATTAAATTTTAGCATTTTGAGAATATACGTAAATAAAAATGTAAGTGATTAATCTAAGACAATACAACTGGGTGCAACTTAACTGTTAAACAAACAATGGGGTATAATTAAAACAATGTAATTAGTTTGTTACTTAAAAGGTTAATGTTCAGCACTGACTTAAAGAAGCAATTGAGGCTGCTGATCTGAATGGTTTCTTTGTTTAAACTTTTCCAGACAGTAGCCAAGCTAAGCAACAATATATTCATAAATTATGTGTACGGTTTCAATCACGCTTTAATTCAACAAAATGTTTCAGATTTATTTTTGCGTATTTTTTTATCACGGCATTTTCGCACAAGTTGGAACGTTGCAGGCACGCCGCCTGAGTGTGTAACCTCATCCAAAAAAACATACAGTTTACGCAGTTTGAAAAAAAGAGTCATTTTCCTCCTTCAAAGTTTCAGTGTTCAGTCAACATCGAAGTTTAGAGATTTTTATGTCTAAACCAAAATCAACCAAAATCGAGAGAAAGAAATCCGGAACTATCATGAAAACGACCGTAGAACCCGGCGAACCCATCTTGAAAGCCACATAATAAGTTCGTCGTTTACATACATTTAATTGTAATTGAAAAAAAATCCTCCCCCGAAAAGTATTGAGCATGAAGTCATTGAGTTAGGGTCTTCAAAAACGGTTTTGAAAAGGCTGATAACATTCTTAGATATCTAATTTAATAAGATTTATGACGAAACCGAAATTGTCTGTGCGCTCCTATGAAGTTAAGGCAGTGCTATACAAAACACCGTTTCCATAATAACCACAAGATCAAATACTCAGGAAGCCTTGTCCCATCTTCTTTTTTGTACTCTTGATGAGAAGGAGAAACGAAGATTACAATATAACTGTTCATTTCTCCACTCCAAGCCCTAATATCGATTCTTTTTCTGGCAGCTTGTTAAGAAGGAAAAAGGGACCTTACGAGCAATAAGAATAATAGACGCATACATGTATCTCACTGGCACATTTTGAAAGTGTCTGCGTTATTATAGACTCTAATGGATGTCGATAATGTGACTTAGTGACAGGGAAGCTAATTATGGAATCGATTTTCTTGGTCCGATGGATCGAAGACGATTGAAAAGACGGAGAACGGACCACAAGTGCCAGAGGGAGGATTAAAGGAATGCACTTTGGGGCCTTGGGTGGGCAATGGTTTCGTTTTGGAGTGGTGTTGATGGGTTGAAACTCTCCACCCCTTTAGGGCAAACAACCTACAAGCATAACATTTAATTAAGGAAACTACAAAATTGCAACTGGAACAACAAAAAGCAAGGATGATATTAATAAGCATGAAATTGAATTACCAAATAAATTAAAAAGAAATGTTTGTGTACCTTTCCTGAATTTCAAACCGTTTTTCTTGAACATCTTAATTCGATTCTTTATTTGTTAGTGCTTGATATTTCATTGTATAGACAATTTTTCGATTTGTATGTTTTGGACAATTTTTCGTGCGATGGAGAAGGTCAATTGTGAATTAGTAATAATCTCACTCAATTAATCATCTCCATGATCTGACTAAAGATGTCGAAAAGGCCATCGACATTTTTGCTGTCAGATGTATATTTCTCTGGAATACCTACATGTAAATCTTCATATTCAAACCAACGTGTCTTAGTTGAAAATGTATTAACCTAATTAAATTTATTAAGTTAAATATCTTATACTGATCTTACATCCAGATTTAGGCTATATTTTTCCAATGGATGTCAGTTTTTCCTCCGAGGTCTTTGAAGCTATACAAAAAGGCCGTGGAGATGTTTCAAACAGGATTAGGCCTGCCCAGTCGCAGATAATCTCCGCCGAGGGTTTGCACCGCGCTCTTCCCGGCAACCATCCGCCGGCGATTCGGTAGCCAACAAAAGGCTCAAGTGTTGGACGAGTAAATAACGGTGTCAGTCTATCCCTTACGTCTATTTACACAAATCTAGCTCTGCGAAATGACCGACTTTTAAGTTGTCAAAACGGCATCACCTTGTCTCTCTGCGTACTGTGCTTTCTGTTCCCGGGCTTATAATAATGGACTGAATTTAGAAAAACAGGAATACAATAATATGGCCAGATTTTACCACCTTCGTGTTGTAGTCTTAAGCCGCATTTACAGGGGATTGGAAAATTCGAGGATTAGGTGGAGGAATATGTCTGCAGGCAAACTTACAATATAATGAGCTAGGCCTGTACCTATATCTTGTTTGAGTCACGACAAATACTTTTTTTTTAAGAGACCGTGGGTTTACAATTAATTTATTGGAATGGACAAATAGACGCAATAACCACCCAGTGGCCAGCGGGAATAGAACTAGCATGGTTCTATTCTTCGCAACAAAGCACCAAATGGGGCCTACGAACGTAAATTCGCAATTTACATGTACCTATAGGCCTAACTGCAGAGGCATTTTTGCCAGAAATCGTCTCGAATCCTCCAAAATCCTGCGTTTTGTTTGCATGCTTTTATTGAGCATTACACCGTCTTTGTAAAGTGTGCTTATGGTGACTTATTTCCTCAATCCTACAAAATCCACCAAAACCCTTCTATTGGGAATGTCTGAGAGGGTCGAGTAAATTTACGTCATACTTATAAGGCTCATTCCATCAATCAAACCGTAGGCCTATCTGCTCGTCGTGAAAACTTAAAATCTTATAACCTCTTTCTGAAGTGAAGTACCCGTGACGTCAATCATTAGGTTAATGGTCGGAACTCGTTGTTCAGTCCCATTTGTGGCTTCCGATTCTTTTTCCCTAATGGATATCTGCAAAGTGGTCGTCAAATTGAAAGATAATGAATTCCACTTTTTCTCTTGGCCGTACGTAGGGACAGTAACGGAATGCACCGCCACATAATCTACCTCACAACAGCAGTCAGCACCCGAAGTCACAAAATGAAACTGAAGTAATTAAACTGTACAAATATAATTTGCAGTTATTGCAATTATAACTTGCTCAGTTTTAAATATACGGTGCGTATACGAGGTCAGATTTGATACGGATACTAATTCCGCCAGGGTTTGACAAACTCGTCTGACCGGTAATTACATACAGGAAAAGGTGCCAATGGAGCGTCTGTAATTTAGAGCATACAGTTGGGGTCCTTGGTCCGTATTTGCAAAGGTAAATGAATATGCATTTTCGCCGCTAATCTCCATAGCATTCCTTGTTGTCCATTATTAAGTCCGACTCAAAAAAATGTTGCAGGTCACTGCGCATAGGTCCTGCATACACTGACTGCTTCACTTGGGTGACCAACGTTTTTGTGACAGACAAACTGGTATGCTTTGTGTCAAAAAGTATCTTGTCCTACGGTCCAACTTACTCTTCTGGGCATCGTTAACGTATTTTGGCAAGTTTCCAGGAGTCGGAAAGATAGAGTGTACTGTTAAGAACGTACAGTTGAATCTTAAGCCTGGTTTCCATATCGGCTTAAGAAACGCAGAGAGCAACGCAAACAAGACCCAAACAGCAACGCAGAAATATGGAAACATTTTCATCCGGAAATGTCACAGACAACCCAGACCGACGCAAACTATCTCGCAGACGATCGGTATATTTGCCGACGGTTCCACGTACTGTTTGCGCAGTCTGCCTTAGCTTAACGTCGATATGGAAACTAGGCTTGAGTTCTAGTAGCGATTATCTCTATCGATTTAATGATCGAAGTTTCCAGTTATTGTGAACGAGTATAATTGAATTATATCTGCCGAAACTCTTGGTGTGTTTGTTTTAAGATTAAAAGGTTTTAATTCAAGTTACCAAATCATGCAAGCTGGCACTCCATACTCGTCATTCAATTTAAGCGATTATCTTGTCTGCGTTGTATACAGGTTCATTGTCTTCGATTGGAAGGGAGTACCCAGTAACAGCCACCGCAATGTCCAGAACAAACAGCGTCTGTCCACTGGTTGCGGACGAGAGCCCCCCACCGCCCTACGCCACCGGAAACCCCCCTACAAATGCCTACGAGATGGCCCAGACCACTGGATCGGCCGTCAGTTTCACCGTCCGGTCCAAGATGTCATCTGTGGACAATGGCACTGGCATCACTGACATCGCCGCCCGACATCAGATCATGCAGGACAACGACGCCGACGACGACAGTGACATTCAGTTGACTTACTACGAGGCCATGTCACCGCTGTTCAAATTCATGCAGATCATGGGGCTGTGGCACTCGGAGGTCATCAATCCGCCGAAGCGCAAAAGCAAGTCCAGGCGCATCCTGAACGCCCGTAACTACTCCATCTTGGTCCTGTTTCTCCTCTGGTTCAACCTGCTTCGTTTCTTGCCGGCGTTCTTCGTCGGGCCTGAGCTGGATCCGTCGCGTCTTTACTTCAAAGTCATCTACATGACCGTGCTCCTGCAGGCTGCCCTCAACGCCAGCGTCAACTTCTGGGCTGCCTCCCGCAAGACCATGCTCCGTGACTACTTCGTCCACTTCGAGAAGTCCATCCAACGGGATCCAGATAACAAACTAGATCTTGGCTGGCTCCGGGGGAGAGCCAAAGCTTTCACCGTGGTGGCTATCATCTACGTTACCTGCCACTTCCTGAATCAGACCGTTGGGGTCTTCGGTCCCGTCGAGTCCATCCGAAACTCCACCAATATCTTCGTGGCACCCTTCAACCCCCACGTGGTCGTGCATGTCATCTGCATCTACCTCAACATCTACGTCTTTGCCTCCTGGATCTTCCCGCTCCTCTACTTTCTGCTGACCTGCCAGCTCATGTCTCGACTCTTCCACGCCTTCGACGTGCGCATCGGGATAGACATCCAGCGCGCCACAGCCGCCAAGATCTTCCCGCCAACTTTTGAGAAGCTTCGGCGCCAGCATCAGTACCTGTGCGAGTCGGTTAGTCTGGCCAACAGCGGACTGTTCACCTACATCAGTCTGATCACGTACGTTACCATGGGCCCCTTGGCGTGCTTCATGCTGTACCAACTTCTCTTCTCGCAAGGAATTGCTGGCAACGTATCGGCCTACCTGATGTACGCCATTTGGTTGTCCTCCATTTTCGTCAACGTGTGCGTCGTGTCTTGGTACGCCGCTGTCATGAGCTCCAAGGTATGTCCATTATTGTTTAACCTTCTTCAGTACAAGGGTGGATCCAGGGGGAGGGGCAACAGGGGCCATGCCCACCTCCCCCCAAAACAAAATAAAGTGACGTCGCAATAAAAGCAGGCACTGCGTACACCACCCATCTTTTCCTGAAAAAAAATGGTTAAAGAGATCAGAAATTGCCTCAGATCGCACCACAGAGCATCTAGAACCCAACCAATTTTCGGGACCCTTAAGTGGGCCCCGAATTAACCCCATGCTCTAATTGTTTGGACCCACTTTTGGGGGACCAATTTTTTTACCCCCCCCCCCCAAAAAAATTGTGTTCTGGATCCACCCTTGCTTCAGTAGGGATTTTTAAAAGCTCTGTATTTTCTGGGCCGTCCAGTTTACTCAGTTGGAACTCGAACCCACAACCTCTTTCTTACTAGTGCAGACGTCTTCGCGATGTTAGTTTTACTTGCTTTTGAATAGGACTACATGTGCTGCAACTTGCGTACCTTTATAATGTATTACTTCTTTGCACAAAATTCCCATATTGGAACAAATATGAATTCAAAATATAAAACAAGACTCTTTCGCATCAAGCTTCCAGAGCTATATTTCGTAAGAATCCGTTGAAGTCACAGCAGGCATCCCAAAGGTGGCTATACTGCTACTGAATGCAAAGCATCCATTGAACTTTTGAAATAAATCATAACTTTTAATCTGATAACTTGTACCGATGGTACTGTTTAGAGCTTTAAGAACTGAGATCAGTATTGTGAAAAGTACATTCATTACATGTATATAGGCCCCCTATTTGTTGGAATGTATACCATGAATAACATGACTTTTGCTCATTTTCTCCGATCGTTTTGCGCAGGCGCACGATGCGAAGGACGATTGCTACGTCTGCTGTGTAGACAGCGTCACCAACGAGCAACTTATGCAGGTAATTTCAGCACGTTACCAAAAATTAACATCTTTAGTAATATTTCCCGTATGAGTGAGATCTAAATGGTTTGGGTTACTGACCGTGTCGAAATTGGAAAAAAGGGCCTCAGTATGCATCGATATGCTACGACCGTAAAGCCGTAAAATACAATTCACGTTTCTGACGAACTTCAACTTGACACACCTTTTTGTGTGTTTCTTTTGTGACAGATGAACATGTTCCTGTCCAGGCTTAACGGAGAAGACATAGGTTTCACCATCTTTGATCTCGTTACACTCACCAAACCCTTCATATTGACGGTAAGTATCAGGCTTGGCTTTCTGACGGGCTCCTTTTTAACGGGCGGTCTTTTTTTCTGAGGGGCGTTTTTGTCCGACGAAGTCACATTTCTCGTATAATCTGCGGCAAACCAAAAGAAATCATATTTATGTAAAAGTGAGCTTGCAAATTATAATACGCGAAGGGAAATGGCATATACGCCACAGAAAATCTTATTCCGAAAAAAAATGTGGAGTTTGTATGAAATGGGCTTATTCACAAATCGGCCATATTGGATTGAGAGTGAGATAAAATCTTCTTTTTTGGAACTTGTGTAGAGAAATGAAAGAAAGTTTATTTACTAATTAATTCCAGTCTGTTTAAATGAATGTTACAATTTGTAATTAAACGTTCCCTAATGTTTAAAGCCAGATTTAAAAAAGAAATGACAGTAAAAAAATGCTTCATTATGCCTGCAAAAATAGTCTGGGAAAAATAGTCTGGCGCCATCCCATTCAATAGTTAAGAATTAATGATATGTTTTCAGGGAACTCAACAAAAATGGTCAATTCGTGAATAAGGCCCATGTTTTGATTCCTTTTTCAGAAGGATTTTGTTCCAAAACAAGCAATTAGAAATGTTGGAATTACATGAGGTTCAGCTTGGCCTATAAAGTACGGGGAAAGAGGTACTATGCTTGTCCAAGGAGTGTCGCAACTGGTTGATACATGTAGGCTAATCTCCACTAAGTTGTCTTCCAACATTTGCAATAAATATCTCATAAACTGTGCAAGGTTCGTCGGAATATTTCATATAAACAAAAACAGTAATTTGTGAGTTTCTTTTTTTTTCAATTTCCTTTTCAGATTGCTGGATTGGTCTTGACGTATTACGCCATCATATCCGAGTTCCAGGCATAGTTGGAAACACATTTTTTTTTTTGTCTAGTGTGTGATGAGCCTTAATTTAACGAAGAGAAATCGGCTTTTAAATGTAAAAGTTGTTTATTACATTGTGTTCAAGTACATTTCGTAGAGTGTGAACGTTTGTAGGGACTACAATGTCACAAGTTCACAAAATGTCCGTTGTACATGTAAATGTATATCCGAAAATTTCGAAATGAGGTGGGTTGAGTGATACATACAGTACATAAAAGTGTATACGTGTACTGAAAATAAAGATTAGTGAAGTGGCTATTTCGCATTCAACAAGCAGTGTAACAAGCGAATTGTAAAACCGTCTCTAAAACCATCCCACGTTTAGCAAAAATAACATTGATCTTGGTTTGGCGCCCACTCAATAGAGGCATGAATTTCAAATTGAATGGGAGTTATCATTGACTATATCGTATGCATGGAAACAACTTACTTTATAATAAATTAGGTTTATCTTAACAAACATTCATTGTGTTTAAAGACAAGGGCGGATCCAGAACACAATTTTTTTGGGGGGGGCCAAAAAAATTTTTTGTCCTCCAAAAAAGTGGGTCCAAAAATTACGGCGTGGGGTTCGGGGCCCGCTTAAGGGCCCCGAAAAAAATTTGGATTCTAGATGCACTTTAACCAATGTTTTTTTGAGGAAAAGATGGTGGTGTACTCATTGCCTGCCTTTTTTGCGATGTCACATATAAAATAAAAAAAAATTGGTTTCGTTTTGGGGGGGGGGGGCATGGCCCCCTTTGCCCCCCCCCCTGGATCCGCCCTTGTTTAAAGATGGTTGCTTTTTACGTTGTCTTGCCTAATGTAAATAATATACATACATAACGTCCTGTTGAATTTTATTGTATTTTACCGTTTTGAGTATGTCAAACATTGTACAAAGTAGTGAAGTATGAAGCACACAGGTAATAATTACATGCGTCAGAATTCCAAAGCACCGAGCACATGTTTTAGACTTGAACTATATAGTTGAGTATGGCATCGGAGATGTTTTGATGTTCTAATGCCTGATTAATTTATATTTCTTGTGAATAAAAGAAGTGTTTAGCGTGGAAACTTTCGAGTACTAACAACATTTTGAGGTCTGTTCTTTTTGTTATTTTGAACAGGAGAGCCACCCACAAAGCTCTATGCCCCGAAGCCAACAAACAATTTCATTTGAACAGCAAGAATACACTATCCACTTCTAGATTCGACGGCGGTCCTGGTTTTTCTATGCATATTTATTTGCAACCTTTTTTTTATGGCTTCCGCCCTGCATTGTTCATTAAAGTGTCAATTAGCACCTTGTCGGTATGTAAATAAAGTGTTCGAAGTAAATTATTTTCTCCTAATTATTGTGACATCTAGGCTGAAGCTGCGTTACATTGAGAATTGGGTGACAAAATGCCTTACTAGTCGGCTGCGTGATGAAATTGTGCCCGTGATGGATAGGCCCTATGTCACCGAAGCAACTGAGCATGTCTGGTCGTAAGGTCTTGACTAAATACAGCGGTCTTGTAGGCCTACTTTCCAAGTACATGTAATCCCCTATATTGTGACCCCACCCCTCCCCACCCCCGAGCTGGCACACCCAAGATGTGGGGATTGTCACTTGAAGTGACAAAATCCCCACCCTGGTGCGAAATTTAAGTGACAGTCTACATCCATGGATGGGGCGCACTTTAACTGGGTGTTTGTCCATTCAGTGCGCCAAAAGTAATTCCCGAGTGACCAATATGCCCTCCCTGGGGATTGAAAAAGTGACCAAACCCTGACATAAGACCTGGGGTAGCGCGTTGTCATATCTTCAATGGTTGAAAATACTTTTTATGTTCCACATTTCGTGTGTATGCATATTAAACCGTAATAGAAAAAAAACAAAAACAAAAAAATTAATCCAATCATGCATCATGATGTCTTAAAACTTCAGTCACCGTGCTCCAACGTTCTCATCTCTGCAGGGCAAACTGATAGGCCTAGTTCAAAGTGGTGTGCACCACGTCCGTAAATAATCCAAAGAAAAAACAAAATGAGCACACGGGACGGAATGATGGCCAGGTTTTAGCGAGGAGGTGCAAAAAGGCAGCGAAAGCAAATACCATCAGTTGGCCTACTATTGTAGTCCAAAATGTGACGTCAAAGGCTCAGGATGTGCAGGGAAGGGGTGGGGCAATGGGGAAGGGGTGGCAAGTTTACTACTACATCACAGACGAGTGTTTATTACTTGAAAAAAAAATCCACTCACCATGGTTTCACACATTAAAGGGCCCATGCGATGTAAAATGCACCAAATGCAATCCTTAAGAAATCAGTGCACCTTTTTATACCATTGACCCTGATTTTCGATTTTCGTTTTGCCATTTTCAAGGGTACTGTGTGCCTTTTTTGCTTTTTATGCTAATGCGAATTTCCATATTCATGAACAAAAGTGTGATGTCATTTCAGGCATAAAATCATGGCAATTCAGCACAGAGAGTTGTCACTAGTTTGGATATTTTTCTTGTCCTAAATTTTCCTTTCTGTGGTGATTCGTCGCGTCAGTACTCCGTACATGGCAGTAAGCCAGTGGGCAAATTTCAGATGTTTTAAATTAGCACATTTTTGGGTTCACAATTTGAACAGAAAACTCCCAAACTGAACAGTGTCTTCCTAAAATGACATCACAGCAACAGCGCCCTCAGTTGTCCGTAATACCAAAAAGGGGTGTAAATTAGTTTTCAATACATTTTAAGAGTAGAATGTTGCACAAAATATGATCCTTAGAAAAATTATTTTTACAGACCCTTTTATAAGCATCATATCTACATTTTCTCACGAGCAAAAGTCGTTCCTTCAATATTCACGTTTTTATTGTACACCTTTGCAATACATGTACATTATCATACAATATCGTACAACCACACAAATTTCACTTGTTAACAACCCAAAACCAATCTCTTGGAAATCGTATTTCCATACAATATCCAACATATCCAAGTAAAAATATAATTTGCATCATTTGATATGTTGCTTTTACTACTTTTTGTAAGATGTCTTTCTTTTTTTACCATTAAAAAGGGTTTCATAGTCTAGGAAACATTTAGTGTGACACATTTTCCATTTCACAATCTAATTTTTACACATCACTTGTGGGCCTACATGCAGAAAAATAAATATAAGTTTCTACAATTGATAAAACATTAGTCAAAGAATGAAACCTTTTTTAAAAATCTATATTGCTTGAACTATTGATTTACAAAAATTATAACTTTCACAGTAAGACATAATCGCGGCATCACAAAAAATGTAAGGCATTTCAGTTACAATTCCATCTTTTCATAAAAAAGGCATTTTTTTCTCATTTAAAAAAAAATCACAAAAACCCAGCAGAACCCAGTAAAATAAACAGAAGAAATACATGTACATAACTTACGTGAGTAAAAACATACATATGGTCATTCTGTGGCCATTTTATCTGTGTACATTTGTGTATCTAATTTAGGAACATGATTAATACAACAAAAACTAGCAATATGATCTCTACATATAAAAACTGATATGATTCACTAAGAAAAAAAAGGCTTTATGAAACCCTTTTAAATACATACATTATTTGCAGGAGAACGAAAATTTACATCAATATTATAATAAAAAATAACATTTTTTGGAAAATATATAATGAGCAGAAACAAAATAACAAATGAAATATTGCAGTAAAATGTAACGGTTCTAATCAAGATTACAGAAAATAAGGATATTGAAAATTGAGCACCTGAAAGTGTACCATTGTCATCTTAAGAAAATACAAAGAGCCCCTTTACAAGTGCATGAGTTTGCAAAAAGACTGTTGGTTGAAGGGAAGATACAACATTTGCAAACATCAAAAAACGAAATGATCAAATTATCACGAGCTACCTAAACTGGACTGATGGGTGTGACAGTCTAAAGCATCCTGTAAAATCGTGGCACCTGGTGTGCTGACATTTTCAAGAAAAATTGTATTTTTCCAACGCTGGTCGGCCGACCAGCTTTGGAAAAAACTGGAGAAAGACTGATTCTCTGGCCTTACAATTCCCCAAAGTCTACAAACTGATCCGTTTCATCTTAAGTGGGGTCAGGGAACCAGACTTCAAGAGCATGATTGGTTTTCTTGGTTTTTCCAGCATCTACAAGCCCAAAACATGAAACAAGTCAATGTAACAATATTTGCTATAACATTCTAATCATTAAAATCCATTTATATCTGCAAATTGCAGCAAAAGCAAATGTTGTGCATTCCCTTTATTAAACTGAAAATGAATTAATAGTTCCAAACACCTGCAAAATAAATCTTCAGAAAACCTCCACTCACTTGATATAGCCGGGGGAAAAGAAAGGGGAAAAAAAATGAATGAAGCGAGTAGAACCAGTTGTCATTTTGGCAACAAAGATGGTGTAAAACTAGAGACAATTTTTTCGCAGTTAAATGAACCCGCATTCCGTCATTAAAGGCAGATACTGATCCCTTGTTACAAAGTGGGCGTGGCCAAGGCTAGTCTTAGTTCAAGACTGTAGACTATCTCTGTTCAAGACTGAAATTTATCAAGTTGCACCAAGGCTGTTGGGCTTCACTCAATCTCGCCCCCCCCCATGGATTACTTTATTTTCAACCTCGTTTCCAACAGTTAACCCTGGGATGGGAACTTGCTTCCCGTATCCCGATTCAATAGCGCAATTAGCAAGTAATGGATTTATATCGTGTACTTGGTGTTGCTATTTCCAACGTGTATTTCATGGTCATTGTAATTATTACGTCCATACCTTCTCAAAAATAATCCGTTCCTGTCCAATTTGCTCATGCTAACATGTAATGTGATACTGCATATTGGCTTGATAAGATTGTTACATTTTAACTTTGAAAAAAAAAAGGAGTGTTTTCGTAACTTACGCGAGGAATTGATTCGGTTTATACCCCAGAAACCACAAGGGAAATCAAACGCTGATGTAAAGCACAGGCAGGCACCAGACTATTCCTCATTTGCATACGTAATTCTGGATACGCAAATGATCCAATACCAGGGTGAGAGAGCAGGTAGTGGTGGGAGCATACTGCTCAACACCCTGGGAATGAGGCTGGGCTTAACCACATAGTTGTGCTTCATAGCTTAACAAAAGGCTCAACGGTTTCCATTACCCAAGAAGTATATTTTTGACTTTTCTCTCATGATTCGTGACCTTTTTGGATGACCCTTGACCTTTTAACTATCTTGACCCTGCTGGGGTTCACCCTGCTGGGGTTCCTCCCTCAACGCATCCGTTTCCGACGAGTCCGTCCTGTCTTCTAGCAATTCGCTGTCGTCGTTTTTGTTGGTTTTGGCAAAACACAGACGGCACCTGTAGTAGACGTATAGGAATGCCAGGGGGGTCAGGCACAAGACGCACAGACCAGCCAAGACATAAGCCGCAATCGTCAGGGCCAGGTTGTTGTTGTCCGGCGCCACATAGCCACAGTCTGTGGCCACTGGAGAAGGGAAAGAATGAACATGTAAACAATGAATGTACTCCCAATAGGCAAATGCAAGCTCGTATTTAAGCTGTCTGACTAACTCATCTGAAATTATTCATGCGTCTATGGTAGTGGCTACAGCCACTTCCCATATATACGTGTGCGATACTTCTAGCCGCAGCCATATCATTTGGACATAGCCTTGGACAAATCAAGGCATGTGATCAGTGTACACTCAAAGGAAACCTCAACCGACTGTTGTTGATTTGACCGTAGGCCCTACCCACCTGGCCAACCTACCATGGTCACCTCACCAACCTACCATGGTCACCTGACCAACCTACCCTGGTCACCTGACCAACCTACCATGGTCACCTGACCAACCTACCATGGTCACCTGACCAACCTACCGTGGTCACCTCACCAACCTACCATGGTTACCTGACCAACCTGCCATGGCCACCTGACCAAAAGTGAAGTGCTGTGGTCCAGGGGTTTTGTTCGACCCATATGCCATGGTATGTAGGTTCGAACCCTCTCTATTTAGAGAATTGCGCCACTTTTCATGGTGAAATCTGTTTTTCCCCACCTGCCTTGATTGGCAAGCATGGCCTTTCACTCTGTGACAACTGACACCACAAAAACCACAATTGAAAAGTGGCACAATTCTCTAAATAGACCCTTTCATGAAATTGGTCACTGCTCAGTCAACCGTGAATGTAATGACATGATCCGGGTGTCATTTTAAAGAGGAGATTCAACCCTAACAGAGGATATCTCCCTTTGATTCACATGTGCCCTACTTCTGTTCAAATACGCAATAATATCTCGGTTTTGGGTTTTTTTAATCCATCCTGTATAAGCGACATACATTATTATTAAAAGTCGTGATCAAATTGATCAATGTGTGCTGTTTGACAGTCATGCAGGACGGGTCCTTGTGGCAAGAAATTGTATTAAATGTGGCTATTCAGAAGAACCAGTCAATTGTGACAGCCAAAATAGAAATACTGCGCAGACCGCATGTTCACAAGTGGATGATCTACATCAAATTTAAAACAAAATTTCATAACACTCTTTGGTCACACCTCACAAAAGGTTGCAGACGCCAAAAGGTTTTCAAAATTGAATTATAAAATATGAATTTCAATGAAAAAAATCATCTCATGTTACTTATTAGCACGTTCAAATATTGATTTGATAGCCACACGCGCACAATTTGTAATTAATCAAAAGTGAAGAATACCAGCAAAAGTGAATTGGCTTTGTGCAAACATAAAAATGACAAGTCAATAAGGCTAGACAAAGATAGTTCTGCTCCCTATAACATGGCATTTAAAAAAAAGGGTAGGTAGGTAGGGCAATTTTTATTTGGCAATTTTTTGGGGGCAATTTTTTTGTGTACAACATATGAAGTTGTCTGCATGTAATCAACGGTAATAGGTAGTAATTTATGATTTTCGGGTTTTTTCCTCACTTTTCAAATAAAGAAATTATGGTAGGGACTGCCAAAATAGGGTAGGTAGGGTAACCGGAAGGAGAACTATTACATTGTATTTTGTTTTGGCCTTATTACCAAGGCAGTTTTACATGACTGGGCTCTTTCATAATAGTTAAGTATTCCACAGAGGACTGGAATGTGGCAATATCCAAGAGGAAACGACAGACAAATTATATTTGCATAATTTCCTACAACTTTTTCATCCAGCTGTTGGAATTAAATATTTTTGTTCTATGCGACAGTTCCGTGATCTTGCAGTGCATCAAACCCATTCAACTTTCCAGTGAAAATTGCCTCGTGACATAGACCTGAATAATATCAGTGACAAACGCTGAGCAGCAACAGGGACCGGTGGAGAAAAAAAAATCAAGGCTTTATGGCAAGGTCAAAGGTTAAACTGTAAACTCACCTTCTCTGATTGGTCCTTCAACTTCTGGGGCCGGAGTCGCAAACTCAAATTCATCTGAGGAGATACAATTGTGAGAGTCATTAAAATATATGCATGAGGATCAACTGGAGAAATGCAAAGAATTCGAAGAGAAGAACACTGCCTTCACCACGATGGCATCGTGGAGGTTGGGATTACAGAAGCTAATATGTGTATATATAATATGTACTGGTGTCTGTTTGGAAAGTTAAATCTGAGGAAAAGTAAAAAACTTGTTACACTTCTGAGTTTTTTGTCAAGTTTTCATAAACAAAACCTAAAATGCCCCATTTCATTTCACATAGAAATGTCTAAGCTGATGTCATCAGGCAACTCATTTTCCTCAACTGGATTGACATTTAGATTCATTGTGAGAAAATACCAAGCTTGACAGAAAATCGGCAAGATTAACAAAGACTACTCACATGCACAAGAGGACTTTGCGAATCCTACGGTTTGATTTTCCCGATCGAACACCACGTAGAAGCCTTCCATGACCACCGCACCAATTACACTTCCTGTGATCAAAATCACACAAAAAATTGTGTACATATTTTGTTTATCTAGCATCTCCCAGCAGCTGACAACAGTTATCTTCCCATGGTGTGATCGGTCGCGTTCTCAAGTGTCCGTACACCTCAAATGTAATGCTTATTCCTGCATGTGTAATGTTTCTGTGAAAGCTGACCGAGCATCAGAGGCAAGATAACAGCATCGTGTCTGTTCTCTGCCTCTACAGACCCCTCACATAGGACGCCATCTTAGCAGGCACTCTACAGACCCCTGTCATAGGACGCCATCTTAGTAGGCAAATTACAACTGTTTTTCAACACCATCAGGTGCGTGTGCATTTGCAGCGTGCGCCCAGTGTACAAAATGTTATAAACGCACGTACACGTTCAGGGTTCAACCTTAACTTTTTTGTTCACTAGCCAGCCGGGCTACTGAAACGGACTCTTAACTAGCCCGCGGGCATTTTCACTAGCCCGCATTTTTTTTTCTTATCTCGAATACAAAATAGATATTTTCAGACTCAATTCGGAGGCAAGTTTGTGAGTATTTTGATTAACAGATCTAATAATTGAACCCTTTCAAACAGTTGATAAAATCAGACACAAATTGATGGGGTTTTCTGTCTGAATCTAATGATTTATTTCTTCCTGTCCGTTCATCTTTGCCGTATCCCAATAATTTTTCACTCGCCAGCTGGGCTTGTTAAGGAAAAGTTTAAATAGCCCGCCGCTGTTTCAACTAGCATTTGGCTAGCAGGCTACCGCTAATTCCGAACCCTGACGCTGCTCGGAATTTCTTCTAAAATGCGGCTCAGCCGATGCACATCACAAAAATTTGACTCCAAAAATGCTGATGCACATAATCTGTAGACAGTGACATCATTTGAGAGAGATCTCTACAAGAATCCCGGCACGTGGTCACTCACGAGGCCCCCTTCAATGGAGACACCATTATGCATGCTATTGTACAAAGCAGCTGCCCCGGGACGGATTATCTGAACAATAGTAAACACAATGCTTTCGCCATTGAAGGGGGCCTTCGTGATAGAATTGGTAGCGTGCTCGGATTAGTCTATGACATATTGAGACAGTTTGGGATTGACTTTTGCCTCAAAATATCGGAATACCTGAATCTGATGAAGCCACGCCAAACTTGTAGCATGTTTCCTTCTTGTTGCTAGTTTCAACGTGCCGTAAGTATTGCTGTCAAAAAAAAAAAGAAGAAAAAGGTCAGGTCTTCAGACAGAGGAAGAAAAATATAATGTCCGCAACTCCAGATGTTTCTGGGGTGTCTCTAAATTGAAGCGATACCACTTCTGTATAGAAAAGAGAAAGCTGGAAGAAGCTACTTAGCAAAAAATTAGTGTGCTAAGCATGAATCAGCTGTTTAGGCCATTTTTAAAAAAAATTACTTGGATTACAGATCCGCGGCCGAAAAAAATCGGACTCAAACAAATCCGTAACCCAAGTTTTCAACAACAAAAAACAGCGTTACCAGTCACAAGCAATATACTTTGTTAGGATTGTTAGCTGGTAACCTATTTTTGCTAAGCGAATCGGTTCTGTGCTAAATAGAATTCCATGCTAAGCAGCGCCATGCAAATTGGCATTGGAGTCCAAGCCACCTACCCTGGGTGATATCCTTAATCTGAATCCTGTGCCAGGGTCGGTTCCGTTGAGTATGATGGACAGGGTAGGAAACTTGACCCACGGCTCCTCGACGGAACCCTCCTTGCATATCATATCGGCTCCTGACCAAAAGTCAGTAGGTACCGTTACATTGTCCATTTTCTATAAAAAAAAAAATAATTCAAAAACATAAAAATATAATAAGGTTGTCAAACATTTCTTCAAAGCATAGTTTACTACATTCATACTATGAAGTCCATGCATAACGTCCTGCGTGGGTGGTAAAAATGAAAAAAGAGTGCATTTACCATAGGACCATTGTTAATTCAAGATCTTTTCAGAACCCGGAAACAGCGCCCTCAAAGTTCCTGCCCAAACACTATAGGAAAGGAAACACAAACCCGACCCTTTCTTTTTGCACATCAGCATTCTTACCTTCGTAAGTGCGGCATAGATGAGTGACGTTAGCTTGTCAAAAACCCGGGCTGGCAACCGAAGGTTGGTCGTGCCGCTGTCAACAATAGTCTTATCAAAGTTATACTACGGGAATAGAGGACATTTAGAGCATTAAAATGAAGGTCTCTATATCTGAAGGATTAACTAAATGTGGTAAATATGCACATTATACGAAGAGGTACCAGAATAATGCTTAATTTTATTTTCATGGGGTTTTGCAAACTTTGGCTCCCTCTCCTATTTGGCTTTAGGAGTTTTTTGGCCCCCGACATGACCTACAGTTCAATAAAGTCCATTGTTCTGCTTCGTGAACATTGAATATATATAATATGAGACCGAAGTTGGGTGTTTTCCCATTTAGTTTTGGCATAAAGGCTTTTAAATAATTCTGAAGCTAGGCATGTGGCCAAAGCTGGAGTCAAGCCAAGAATTGGAAAATGTCCCAAGATTTCCTGTGACTCCCTTACCTCCTTACAATCCATGCCCAGTGACTGGTCCCCGACCTCTATGTCCATGATGATCACCTCGTAGTACCAGTCGTTGCGGATTGGTGTATACCACATTTTACCAGTGTACAGGCCAGGGTCGATTCCACCAATTGTCTGGCAACAAAATACAAGACATTCTCGATGAAAATTCCCCAACAAAAACTATTTTTGATCCAACACATAAAAAAATCAATAAGAAGTCACAACAGCTAATTTTGAGTAAAGAGGCCAAATCTTTATAACAGCAAGCTGTCGGAGTAGTGAACATTTCTACGCTTGGTGGTTAACGGTTTGAGACTCAAGATCAGAGGGTCAGGGGTTCGAATCCAGCAGCTTGCCATAAGTTGTGACCTTGGGAAAGCCACTTCAACCCATCTTGCCTCACTCCACCCAGGAGTACATATGGGTACCGGCATTAGCTGGGGAGTAACCTGCGATGGACTGGCATTCTCAGTCATTTTCACCGGGGATACACACCGGCCTGATGAGACATGTGGTCTCGGGACAGACTTTACTATGTTAAGATGTTAGACTAAAATAATAAATATGAAGATTCGAGTCTGCTTGCAGTACTTCACATCTTTACTATTTATTTCTCGACACTGAAATTTGATTAGAGGCTTTTAATTATTTTAATGTGCATCAAAAGTCTTCGAACAATTTTGAGCATAATTTGAAGCATGGCAACAATTCCTTACCATTGTGCCTGTTACGTCAGTCGTTCCAGTATGCACCACATTTTCGGGGACTCCGCAGAGTTGGAGAGTGAAGATGTTGGCTACGTCCGTCTGATCCACTAACGAGGCAAAGAATGGCTCAACCGTATCGTCCGGCTAAGAATAAAGCAAAAAGAAAATCTACATCACAAAGCTTTTCTAGTGGCAGAGACTTCTAAAGACGTGGTGCATGGCTTACTATACAAAATTGGTAGACATTTTAACGATTAGCCACAACTTTACAGAGGCTGCCAGCAGCCCCAGTATGTGAATCACATGCAGAAGAGGCACGGAGCATAGCTCTTTGACTTGTGTCATATTACAAATATCAAACGCAATCAATTGTATACAACGTACAATTTAATCCAGGGTTCTCCCCAGGATTTCTTTAAACCTTTTGGGGAAGTTTTGTCATGGCTCAACAACTAGCAAATTTTTTGACTTGAAAAGCTCTCTGGTGCATTTTACAACAAATCTGAGGGTCTTTAATTAAAATCCTAACCCTGCCAGACGTAACACAGGGCATCAGGTGGAGAAAAAAAACCGGTGCACTTTGATGCATTCAGCTACCAACACCAGTGCATGAGTGGCCAGCTCTGAAACAACGAGAAGTAATTCCCATTGAACAATGCCAAAGCTGTATCCTGCTGCGTGCCCGATTCTGAGGCAGTGTGGCCTTGAGACTTTTCCCCTGATGGATCTTGCTACATTTGGCAGGCTTGTCACTTAGTCAAGTGTTGCATGTCGCCACATTTGGCAGGGTTCTAGCAAACATACCCTGGAGGGTTAGGGTTGTTTAAGGTAGATTTTTCCTTGAAAAAATTGCTAGACATGCTGAATCTGGGTTAAGCATTGAAAAAGCACTAGAGTGGCATTGAGTGGCCTGAGTAAAATTTACACTCTTCCACTTAATAGATTGTATTTCTGGATCTAGGGACCTAAATGGAAAGGGGATAAAAGGAGTGCATTGAGAAATAGTCAGGCTTTAATGTAATATATAATTTCATGGAAGAAAAAAACATAACAGTTTTAATTACTTGTTTTCTAAATGTTGCACTTTTTTGGGCACGCTCTGTGTACACGTGTGTAAAGTGGTCACGTTTTGGGACAGACAGTACGTACCCGTGCTATATCAGCGTAGGCCAATCCCAGAATCCCTTGCCAGTTAGACTCGTTGAGGAAGAACTCCTCCGAGTAGGTGATGCTGACGACATTGACCGTGACGGAGATGTTGGGATGTGAGGTGGGTATCGTAGCGACGTCTTCCCCCAGTTCCCCCCTCCATTCCCCCTGGGTGTAGGGAACGTACACCTTCCTGTTCAGGTCTCGGTAAGTTTGTGACCTGATAAAAGAAAAGCACCAGGGTCAAAGGTCACAAGCCATGCCTGATAACGGTGCAGAATTACGGCATTATAGTTTTTCCATGTGAAATTACATGGAATTACAGAATTTTATTTTACACATATAGAAACACGTAGAAGGGAGGCACTTTAATAATTGTTTTTGGGTGTCCAATTCACTGATTCTTTTCCTACCTAACAGTTTACAAAACATGACATGCACTGTCACATTTCACTTGTCGTTAACCCTAACCCTGCTGACTCCACCATGATCCACCTATATCATACATGTATACCCGATGGAGCCTGTTGGATTGAGCAGTAAACCCCCAGGGTACATTCCTGATGCAAAATGTTGGATTCAGCAGGCAACCGAACCGCATTATAACGCCTTGTTGGACTCCGTTGGATTCAGCAGACAACTGAAAATAAGGCACAGTGGATTGAGCGGGAAACTCCGGTTGGACTCTAGCAGGGTAGTTCTGAGGAACTACTAGGGGGCTAGGCTTTTAATTTAATTTAAAATCTAAAATGGGGAACATGCTTTTACGTCAAATTTATGCAAACCAGTTGATGAAATACAATGGTCAGATTTTGAAGGTTTGCATGGTGAAGTTAGCAATAAGATAACGTTTACGGTAATACCATGTGACAAATCGCTTTTGTGAGTATGTGGTGTTCTGAAAAGAACCGGGGCAAACTCAACGTTTTGGACAGTATACTCTGCCCGTCGTCAGGAGACTGACATTCTTGCTGACGACAGGCAGAGCATACTGTCTGAAACGTTGAGTTTCCCCAGTTCTTTTCAGAACCTCAGAAACTCACAAAAGAGATATGTTACATGGTTGAACCGTAAACTTCATCTCGTAGCAATGGAGGTAAGATTTCGACAATAATAAGCCGGAGGACCTGGGTTCGAGTCCCAACCAAGTAAACTTGTTACATAAGAACTCCATACTAAAGTTAACTATCAAGTTGTTGAATTAAATGAATAAACTGCACTTACTGGTCCTTGTGAAAATATTTGGTGATCAAACTATTTGGCGAGGCGGCTACTGCAAAGTTACTGCTGCCTGTATCCACTAGAACATTCAGCTGCAAAAGGAAAAAAAAAACATTTATCAAAATATTCTACAAATTCTGAATACTTACACCTAGACAAATCCGGTGGTGGCGCAAGGATCGTGAAAGACACATGCTCGCGCGTACTCCGGGCTTCTTCATCCAACAGGAATAATACCAAAATGCTCGTGCGCCTTGTGTTTAAGAACACGTGCAGCATGTCACCACCGCAGTAAAAGCTTCTAATTCTGGTCGCCGGATTCACGTCCATTTGTGCTGCTGAAAATGTTCCAATGCAATTATTTCCATATGTGCAAGAGCATACGCTTGCTTTTTTTAGTTGATTGAAGAATTTATGATGCAGAAAAAAATTGACGGGCAATGAATAAACTCTTCATTAAGACGTGTGGACTGGTTGTCAACCATGCATAAAGTACAATGTACATGTACCTGTCCATGTACCTGTACATGTTTCTACTTACACTACACAAAAGTTACATGTATTTGGTAACAATCAGCAACAACTTATTGTTTACAGCAAATTTTGGGTTAGCAGAGAATTTGGACATGTGTACATGCCTACGTTTGTACATCCCCTAACTCACCATTCTGTACTTAGGAACATGTACATATGGTTATTACAGAGTTTCTGTGCTTGTGATGTGTGTACGTGTAGGCACAGCATGGTCATCTTTGAATGGCATTTTGTCAGATACTGCACGCTATATAAGTGCTGTTTATTATTATTATTATCTTCACATACAGGTAAATACGTCTTATCTCCATGTACATGTTGTCACCATTTTAAAAAAAAGGCAAATATGCCTACATTTATCTCTGCATAATGAATTGGATTGCTGCGCGAAACATTTAAACTGACACAATCCTAGTTTTAATTGGATGATGATCCTGTTGCATGTATCCAACAGTATACCTGTTGCTAGGCAACCCATCGTCAAGGGGTCCCTAAGCAACAGTGAACAATTTCGCTGTGCAATTCATCACCTTCGGCCAAATTATCAACAGCTCAGACATGGTGCTGATCAATACTGTACAAGCCTGCCAGCATAATTCAGTTTATGTTCAATGATGGGTGGCTGTGTCTAGTGTGTAACAATTGTGTTGCAGCGTGTGTATTAATTATGAGTGTTCAAAAGTGTGCAAATATTTATTGGGGTTCTTCCCAAAAAGTTCAGTATAAGCAACAGGACATCAGGAGGCCACAATTGAAGCAATGTACTTGTGGTGTCGGAGTACAGAGTAAAATCTTTGACATTTTCATCAAAAACTGAAATGCAGTTGTGAAGTTGCACTACATGCATATGAATCAGGGCTTTGGTTTTGTTTTGTTTTACTAGAAAAAATATCTACATGTATACCTCTTACAAATTTTTTTAAATTTTTTTAATAACTGATTTTAAAAATCTAGCCAAGATACGTATTTTTTTAAAATCGTACACGACTTGATTTCTGAATTGCAGAACAAAGAGTGTCAAAGAGGGTTTTGGTAAAACATTGATGGATTGTGAAAGATTAATTAAGGAAGGTTTTTCTAGGAGACACAATTCAATGTCCATGTAAATACAGACAATAATATGCTTAGCAAGAATGTCTTACTGAATGTATTAGTGGCCAATTTCATTACGCTGCTTAAATAGCAGAAAAGTTGTGGTAACCTTTCAAAGCACTATTCTATCATCCGTCATGTCCGTAACGTTGCGCGCTAGAGAGGATTTTGCAAAATCTGAGTGATTATGGTGGAATACTGACCTTTTGCTTTGGCGTCCCCAGTTCGATCTCTACGTAGAACCCCAAGCCTGGTTTACCGCCGATGTTATCTCGAGGAGCAGATCTCCTCAAAACATTGTGTGACCTCTCGCTGACCCTTGACCTGACCCCGTCATTGACCCGACGAACGGCAGTGTGCAGCGGCAGCCGAAGTATCTCAGCTCGGACGACCACAGAATGCATACAGACATGCAACAGCAGCAGG
This sequence comes from Patiria pectinifera, assembly GCA_029964075.1. Lineage (NCBI taxonomy): Eukaryota > Metazoa > Echinodermata > Asteroidea > Valvatida > Asterinidae > Patiria > Patiria pectinifera. Next base: position 6,511,611 of record CM057143.1, read on the forward strand.
GTCCACCATAGATTGACAACAGTTGCTATATCCGCCATCTTGGCTCAAACCAGTCTTTTTATGCAACCGTTGACTGCAGCAGATGTTGCAGCTGTTTATTAATTGCGTGAATGTTTAATTTGTGACAAATGAAAAGTTGACTGTAGGACCATGCGATGGATAGCCTACATAGAGATGGTACAATGTTTTTCTTTCATAGTTAAAAAAAATACACTTTATCAAATATTCCTTGCTTTGACTTCACTCAAAGAACATTTCCTTGTTGGCGAAAGTATCGAGAGAATTCTTTGGTAGTTTCCTTATCGACTGATTGTTTCCTTGTTGAGCAAGTACATGTAGTTACTTTGAGAGTTCTCTGTCGCACTTTATCATCTTTGTGCTAAGTACTGCTAAATGTCACAGTTGTCGCTGTCTGCTTTCATTTCCAATTTAAATGAATCTGCATATAAAAAAAGGGTAGAATAACAGTAAGACTTAGAGAAACATAATCAATATCACATGCATTGACCATCATTGAAGTTACCCCTAGAACTATTCCCGGAGCCCCATAGTTCTAGGGGTACATTGCAGTGTGACGATTGTGGTATTGCAAAATCACCATTGCGAATCTATATCACATTTATAACTACCCGTCCAACCAGAATGCTTCAGTAGTTTGATTGGTTACACATTAGACTACTGTGCAAGGGATCCCAATTCGAAACCGCTGCTGCGCTGCTCAACTTTTTTTTATATATAGTTTTCTTTACTTTTAATGTTTGTAATCAAATCGTTCTTGTTATTTTTAAGTACAATCTAGATTTCATTTTCTTCTTCGGAATTATGACATTATGTCATTATGAATATTTAATTTCTCATGAATATTTAGTTTTTTTAATATTCATTAGTCTTATTTCAATGGATACTTTAAATACGTCCAAAGATTGATTATTGCAACAAGCAATTGTGCGCGGCCTAGTGGTAGTTGTGTTTCAAAGAAGAGTCCGAGGTTTGAATCTCGATGAAGTGAGTGACTGATTATTAGGAATAGGAATAAAGGAAAGGTGAAAGGAGAGGTGTGAGAGTAGGTACAGAGGGGGGAAAGTGGAGGAAATAACAATAAAGGATGCAACTTTTTGGCGCTTGAAAATTAATTGAAAAAAGTGGAGGGACTGGAGGCCTAGTATGGACAACTTTCCAAGAGGTGTCCTAAACTACACGATTACCAATGCTTAGCCTTAGGCGCGGCCCCTACTGCATGTGCAATATAATGCATGCAAAAAATGAGGAAGAATTCAAGAAGGTTCAATCGTCCAAATGACAACTCGACAATTTTCACTGATAAAAACAACAGTACTTTAATTTACTTGCTCACCCACCATGTTCGTTCCTTTCTTCTTCCTCAGCGTTGACAGCAGAGAGGGAATCAGATATACATTGCAAAATAAATGTTATTTTCACGATTACTTCCGCGTGTATTGTACACGAACATAATGAAGAAGATTCATGCATTGTGCCATTGCAGGCCAATCATCATCATGCATCCTCTAATGCCTGGTACCCGAGCACGGACTATGTGACGTGACGAATCGACTGGTTCCTGCCTCCCAAAATATTACCAAAGGCCCTGCGGGATGTAATCGGGTATTTTATGGCTATGGCTTCAATGTGTAAGATAGACGGTGAACAGTCGTAGCCGAAGTTATCATTGCACTTTTCTGACAGATAACGCGCGCGTTGCCGATGCATGACGGTATCGAAAAAGTTATCATACTAATTTCAGGCTGCCGGCAGAGAAATGAAAACAAAAACTTCGATTGAATGGATATGGATGACTGATTGATCGGATTAAGCTGTGCCATAAGGTTAAGCTCTGTGCCATAAACTTGTAAATAATCTCTTTTCAATGGAGTTTCAGAGTTGGTTTATATTTTTCAAGGTTTCAAAATGTTATTTTGCAAGTCATCAACCTAGAACGAATTGATGACGTCAACCTCCTCCTTTTTTTTTAAAACTATTTTCTCAAACAATGTATGTAATTAAGCTGAAATTTCAACAGGTTGGGTTTTAACATCTTTGGAATTTGAATGGCGTTTTTATTGGGAACAAGCAAAATGCACGAAAAGCAAAATGATCCTATATATGCCTTTAAAAAAAATCTTGGCAGGGTCCAGACGTCAGGCTCTCTACTTTTAAAAAAAATTTCATCTGATAAATTTATTGTTAATCATTGCTTTCAATCGAAAGGTTTTCTTCCTTATTGCCGTAAAAAAATACCGTGAAATTAGTTCATATTTTCCCGAAACTTTGAGAATTCTATCGTGAATTAAAACGACTTTCTTTTTCTGTGTTCAATTTCAGTTTCTCATTTCTGAACTAATTTAAAATATGTCTTTTCGTCTCCAGCCTCATACACCAGAAATTTGGTCGATAGTGGCGATGGAATCCCGGGACATACCGTTATTTCGTTTTACCGTTTTGGATTTCCTCAAAAACAAAAACAGTAAACGCACCGTTGACCGTTTTTTCGTTTTACAGTTTTGCAAAACGGTCAAACGGTATTAGGTCACAAAAACAATGACCTTTTTGTTGTTTTTCTTAATTGTTGAAAGCGATAAACGGTTCAGTTGCTTCATTTCAGAGTGTTGTTTTACAAGAACATGACATTGAAAAACGGTCAATAGTCCTGTCGACCATTTTTAGATTTAGGTTCGGCAATTAAGCAATGCACCTAGGAATGGTAATGCGTCCTCGTGGGATCGAGTCATTGCCTGGGACCAAAATTGCCCTACTTACATTTCGTTCTCACGACATAGTTTTCGAACTGGCTATATTGAAGAGCCGCGCCGAACTCCAATTTGCTTCAAATATCTGCAACTTCTTCAAACGTATTACCATTCTGTATCCATTGTAAAATTAATGTCCTCCCTGGAAGTTTTCCAGCGCATTTTGCTCGCAACTCTTAAGCCCCACCAATCGCGTGAGAAGGGGGGTACGTCAGGGTCACGCCAGGAATCACACCACGCGTTATGCCGAGGTAACACTTTTTCATGTAAAGCATGGTCCCCCTCCACCCCCTTGCCCAGCACCAAAAAATGCACCATGGACTGTTCACCATGACACTGAAATAAAAAAAACTGTCTGTATTCAATACTGACCGTTTTGCTGTTTTTCAAAGTTATTTGTGTAAAACTGTAAAACAAAAATGATTGATCGTTATGCTGTAATGAATTTTATTTAACTTATAAAACAGAGAAACCGTATTTATCTTAATACCGTTTGACCGTTTTACAAAACTGTAAAACGACAGAACGGTCAATGGTTTGTTTACTGTTTTTGTTTTGAGGAAACGCAAAACGGTAAAACGAAATAACGGTATGTCCCGGGATTCGATGGAAAGTTCAACCTTCTAGCTGTGGGCTGCCGGGCGAGGGGGTGTGCAGGTACGCCGTTGAGTAGTTACACTGCAAACACTAACTCAGTTCGGTGATATTTACTCTTTCAGTGCCCGCGAAATTTGAAAAGTTTAGCCCTAAAGTGCCCAACTTCGAGCGTTTTTTTTGTATAAGTTGTTCAAAATTCTTTTTTAAAAAAAAACAGGAAATAAGTTTTAATCACTAAATTTGTTGTTATTGCTCTCTGGTATATCCTTGGTACATTGGAAAGTCAGTGTCAGTGCTGCGCCCTCTCGCAAGAACTCGAATGAAACAAATAAATACAGGTCGTACCCATAGACATAAAGAACCTATAGACGGACAGCGCCTATGGAAATCAACGTCAGGGTACCGTAATTTTGACGGCGCCCGACTAGGTATGAAACCATGGGCGGAAGTTTTGAATAAATGTGCATGACTCTATGGAATAACAGCGGAAGGAATGATACAAATCGACAATTTCGGTTGAAAACGCATAGATGGTGACTGAAAACCCTGTGAAACGTTCACTTCATAATGCTGTACACCTATGTATTTGTGTGTGTTATTTCAAAATAAATTAATAAGGCCTACAACCGCCGCGGCATGCTGGGTGCTGGGTGCAACTTGAGCCGTAAACTATACGGTGGGCCCTAAATATTGAATAATTATTGCCAGCTTAGAGTAGGTTTAATATAATAGTATTAAAGTTCATTTAATTAGGTGATTTAACTATTTGTTCATGTTTGCTTCATTAGATTCTTCTTAGCGTAGGTTAAACTTCTATTGAGATAATTTGGTTAATTTAAATAGATTTGGTTGATTATAAGTTCTATACTTCAAGCTTTGACTTTTCTGCATTTAATTCATTGATCCATTTGCTTTACCTAAGGTTAGTTTTATACTCATCTCTGGTATTGATCTACACTATTTATTGGGTTACTATCGCCTCATTCTATAAATAATATTCGTAAGGATTTGTGTACATAATATTTGTAAAGATTATTCGTAGCCTATAAATATACAGTTTGTGCATATTAAATAATTTGTAAATATACAGAACGTCTCAGAGGATTATTATTGGTGTTTGCACGAAGTTGTGGGTGGGAAAACCAGTCCCGAAAATTCCACTGCACTAATTTCTGGGGGCAGTTGTGACATGCCTAACCCGTCAGGCACATGTATTTTTTAAAATTTGTACTAAGGGAGCCCAATCAAAGAAGGAGGGGGGGGGTGGATTTCTGACCCCCAAACCCTCCCTCTGGATCTGCGCCTGGTTGCTACGTACAAACTCTGTGTTATCTGCGTACAAATTTGGAAAGGTATGTACAAATGTAACTAGTTTTAGAATTTAAGGTCCAAAAACCGCACTGTGACGTTCTGCTTGGAGGACCTCACCAGACAGCCGCGTATTGTGTGCGCTTTATGTGTGACGTGCCGAACAAGTTTGCCCATGATTTTTAAAAATGGCGGCTTCACTGAAATTACGGTCTTGCGCCCCCTGTTGTCCGTCTATAGGTTCTTTATGTCTATGGTCGTACCCAATGATATTATATTATTAGAAAGAGCGAGAGCGCCCCCTTGTGATAACATGCTTCTACCTCGTACATGTACGAGGTTGGCAATTTCGAACTAACAAATACACCCCTTCGCTCGTACCCCCGCCCTCCTGTTTGCATTGAACCATTCGAAAGATATTTCGCCTCAATTTTAATGTACCTATCCCCGTTTCATTTTTAAATTCCACACCGAAAAGGGGACATTCCATTTTAAATTGCTACTCGTTTACCAATACAAGAGACATTCACTTTTGAACAAGACATCGACAAAAACACATAATTTGTATAATATAGACAAATTAATTTACAAATTTGGAATTATTTGCGGCCCGACAATAATTCAGACGACGTATCGATACCCATTCGTGCGCTAAGAGCGCAATTTAAGCAACCCAAAAATACAAGCCTCTTTGAGAGGGATGCAGACACCTGAAATAGGGGGGGGGTTCTTGTTAATACAAAATATAGTATTGTAATTGACAAGTCGTGATGTTTTTCGAACATGTTGTTTCAACCGTCGGAAATCGCAAAGAAATCAAGACTTCTTTCAATGTGTTCAATTTGGTATAGACTTCAATGGCGAATCTAGGGGGCAGGGACCTAACCCCTCCCCGCTTTGGGTAGCAAAAAAACCTAGAAAATTCATGCAAAAAAATACAGCAAATGCCTAACCTCCCTCCCCTTCTTGGCAGCTATCCCCCCCCCCCCCCCGATCCAAACTTGAATCTTTCCCTGTACTTTTCTTTTCGAGCATGTATACGTAAAGATTTTTTTCTTTGTTTGGGAACATAATCTCTTCTGTCTTCCCTCATTTTGTTCTGATGTTATGCATCGGCGGCGGAATACTTTTAAAAGTGGGGGGCAAGGTCCAGTTACTGTTCCCGGCCGGCAGGACTAAAGCAAAATCAAAGCAAATGGGAAAAGTGTGAAGTTGGTCCGAAACGAAAGTGTGACCTACGTTATGTCTGCTAACCTATGCATGTGGACTATTCCTACCATCCCTATTTTTTCGTATCATTTTTCCAATTTTGTGTCGCCATACTCACTTAGGTATAAGGCCTATTGTCAAATTTCAACCCCAACCAGGGGTGTTAATTGCTTTTCAAAAGTGGGGGAACATACCTTGATCAGAACTGATGCGAGCGTGAAGCGCGAAGCCATTGAGGCGTGGGGTTCGGGGCCCGCTTAAGGGCCCCGAAAAATTTTTGGATTCTAGAGATGATCTGTGGTGCGATCTGAGGCAATTTCTGACCACTTTAACCAATATTTTCTGAGCAAAAGATACATTGTAGTATATAATACTATTAATAGGGCCCTGTAAATGAGACACGTGTTCAAAAATCTTTTTTTACCTCTTGTATCATTTTAATAAACCTCGTTTTTTTTTAAATCGCTCCTGGTAAAAAGTGAGGGGGGGGGGCAAAATAGCTACCTATTCAAAAGTGGGAGGGCAACTGCCCCCTCTGCCCCCCCCCCCCCGGTTTTGCCGCCGGTGATGTTATGTCATGTTCTCTTCAAGTCTCGAACAATAAATGGGCTCATGGAGTGACTGTTATGTTTGAACGGTTTATTTTCCTTTTCTTTCAGTCCATGTTCATAGTCATTTACACTCGCACTGTTTTCTGAAAGTCTACTGTTTTCTGAAAGTCTTAGACGAATCACTGCGAGAGATCCTCTTCAACTGGCCGTCTCAATCAGAGAAAGGCCCAAGTTCACGACTATACAAAAGAAATACATCAGCGGTAAAGTGGCTGTTCACTCGACCATGTCCCCCGCAATGTTTTTCATATCCGGTATTTTCTGGTTTCACCCCCAAAAGTACACTTTTAATTGGTATTTTTTTTTCTAGCAATACAAACGTTATTCAAAATGAGATATTGAACCCCCGCTAAAATAAAATTCCGCCTATACTCCCCTCCCCCCTAAAGTCTATGGAATATCCGCTTGTAGGCAAACGTCTATGATATTCGCGCAGATTCGGCGACTACAGCACGGCGCGTCTTGACCTCGAAATTCTGACCATTCAGCGGGCGCTTCCATAACCCGTTGCTGTATTACAAAAACTGCAGCCAAATTGACCAATCAACAGCTTATTTCTAATCGAAATGACGTCACAGCTTCTGGCTTCAAAAGTCGACTCCGATTGGCTTACACGCGGGTTCGCATAAACTGTGCATGCTGTTAAAGACGTTGGATACGGAGAGAGGGCTCCGTTCGACAACGGGTGATACTCAGACTACACACTCCCCCACCTCACCCCACCCCCGGGCCACAATAAATAAGAAACTCATGCAGCAAAAAAGTAGCATAGCACATGCCTGTTGATCCTCCTCTCCCTTGAAAGCTACCCCCTCCCTTTGCTCAGGATCCGCCCTTGCATGGGAATAATTCATTGCTTTCATTTCATGTTGGATATTGTTTGTTTTTGTGCGTAAGAGTCGCAACTGAAACAACCTTCAATAATAGCTTTTTCAAAGGGTTTCAGACGCTCAAAATAAGAAAATTTCCTCTGGAGGAGAAAAATCGAGTATATTGAAGAAAATGGGGTGAGCAAGTTAGCATTGGGTTGCACCGTGTGGAGAATTTGAGTCACACGGAGACTGCCCTAAGTACAAAGTCTGCATCTCCTCTACTCGCCACCCTATGACACTTGTTTGAATTGACATTCGACCAACGGTCGGGGAAAGAGAACGAAGTCAAGGCCACATTCTGGGGCAAGTTTGGGATACGAACACCAGTTTTTTCCAATGTCAATATTGTGTAATGTATGGAAAATTTTCCCTTTTCACTTTTGACTTTGAGCGAAAATCCGGCTTTTAAATTTTTAGTTTTCTTTTTTTTTGCCACAGGCAGATCAGCTGCGGTAGAACCTGGAGACAACTAATTAATTACCACAACAGCAAAAAAAATTCTTCTGGATTTAAAAAAATTGTTTAAACTGCCCCCCCCCCTTTATTTCTGCTGTGTTTTAATAAAATCTAGTGTTGTTAATGATGACCCATTGAAAATCATCCGAGGTGCACGACGTGGCTATCGTAAATCAAGTTATTTAATGTATCTTTGTTAAAGTTACATTTGTGAAGTCGTTTTTTTTATTTATCAGATGTTCTCTACGTGTAATGAGTTATACCGTTCACTGGGGTTAATACTGAAGTTGGTTAACTGGCAGCAAATTCCTACCATTATGGTGGCGCCCTTTATATGTAGACCGTTGCCGTTTCTTCGTACTCGACACACGGCGTGGCCCGGCATGGCGCTATTCAGCAATGCTATAACCGGTCCAATTTGGATATGGCACGACAGCTCGAAATACATTGATTTTCCTTTAAAAACAAACTGTACAGCGGTCTAAAATAAAGTCTTGGTGTGTTTGTGCCATGGTCAGTTAATTAAAATAAAAAACACGTGGCTGATCCGTTTTCGGAAGATGCACTTGAAAAGATCAATCACTTTTGCAAAACGTTTGCCCTTACAAAAACTATTTACCCTTACAAATCTGGTCACATGCAGGAATAGACCCTATTGGTTACTCTGTGAGTTAAGTGGTAAACTTTTTATGGACAAAAAATCATGGAAATCACACACATTTCTGTCAACTTATGATAACGTGTATTAAATGTTAAGCTCAAGTTTGTTAATGTATTTAAAACCTTTCCTCTAATACTTTATTAATAGAAACGCGTAGGCGTAGCCAGCGGGGGAGGGGGAGGGGTAAGGGGGGTATTTACCCACCCCAATATTTTGTTACTACTTTCCTTTTCCATTCAAATGCCCTTTTTTCCACCAGCGCTTACCTCCCCTCCCCCCAAAAATATTTGTAAAGAGTGTCCTTCTTTTGTTAGCAAGTGCCCTTTTAACTGAAGAAGTGCCCTTTAAAAAAGAAAGAAAGGCGTGCCCTAAAGGCGTGCCCTTTTCAGTTGAACTTAAAGTGCTAGTGACGTCACAGAAACATCACCAAATGACAAGGGTCGAATTTATTTTGTTCCCTGGAAGCTCACATCATCCCGAGCATCAAAGCAGATGACCCTAGAAAACATCTCTACTTACCAAAATTACATTGGAATGATTTATTCTTCAATAATATAATTCCGAATTAGAAGACTTCCGATTCAGGAACGCAATGTCTTTTAATTGCGCCCTCACATGTCTGTCATCAGAATACAGTCGATCGATGAGTCAGTATTATGCATATGCATTATAATTATCTTGCGTGCGACACACCTCCGTGATTGACCAATGGGAGTAACGAGCGTACGTTGGCAGCGCGCCAATAGTCGGATACACTTTCATCAATAGTGTTTGTAAGTAGTTTGAAGGTTTCGGGGTACCATTCGTCAAAGGTATAGATTTATGCAAAATTATTGCAAATCGTACGTACACACATAGCGATATCAGCATGTCTTACATGTAATACGCAGACACGTTGCGCACGTAATCACAGCACCGGTGTCTAGTAAAATAGGAAGGAAATAAACTCGGATTTTTGTACCTTTTATGCGCCAATAAATACATTGTACGACATCGAGAAGGTAGAAACGAGCACAAGGATGGAAGGGAGGCAGTTAACATATAACAAGTCTCCACAGAATATCCAAGAACTGATCGACAGTCTTCACGTTCTTTTCTCGGAGGAGAAAGTAAACATTGAAGAAGTGCAAGATGTGATGGAAAGATACGAAAGCCGGGAAGAGGATTGGGAATGCTTTGCACATTATGACGAATACAGGTAAAAATTCCATTTTAAAATACTAATTACTATTACTAACTTAATAGTATAGAAAAAAATGTTGCAACTTGACGCCACATCAGCGGTTGTGTACAAAGTCTATGGAGAGTCAAGAAAATTTTCTAAGTATTTCCTAATTGGAAATATTTTTTGCAGTCCCAGATTCATGTCTATAATTTTTGCAATGACTGACCTTCATTTAAACGATTTATGAAGAGAAAAGTGGCGTCTGGTTACAACATTTAAGCCACATAATATTATATATACTACTATTACTAAATAATGAAGTTTAGCATTGTAGCCATGTGCGAATAATTTCTCACTAAGAAAGAATCTGAGAGAACCAGAGGATGCCTGAGACGGGTCAGACCAGTATGCAGAAGACGGCGAGAGCATACTGACCGAACGCTACTGACCGGGATCGCTCGGCAGTGTGTCTGGAGACACTTACGGCTTTCAGGTCGGTATGCTCTGACCGTCACGTCGAGTTTATACCTCTGGTTCTTTTCAGAACCATTCTCTCTGGTGTTTTTTTAACCATTTTCTTTGTGGTTCATTTGTGTTTATCTGTTTCCGCAACCCCTCCATAGCATGCAAAGCCTCAAATCTTACTTACTAATACTAAATTAAATTTTACTTAGGCCAAGGTTTCTTTCCCATGTAATAAATTTTGGGATCAAAGTAGAACCATGAACGTGGCGTTGTATACAAGCCACGTCCACGAGTCTAGGATCAAAGTAGATAGGCCTAGGCCTAATCCCTTCTGAAATTGTGACGATTGAATCAGTGCTGTTACTAATATTTTAATAATAGCTATCTTGATGACTGTTGCGCATGCTCCAGTTGTCAACCGACTGGTTCTCGGACTCGTATTGTTCTTGTAAAATACGTACATGTAACTATAGCCGTTTAAAAACTCTTTACGTCAGTGTACGTGTAATTTTTAACGGACACCAAAAGCTTGACTGATAAAATAGTCACCCCCTCATATTTAATCGTGTGGGTACGTAGCACTGCACATTTGAAAAATAAATTGCAATCGATGTTTCCGGACCTTCATCAAAGTAGATAAGGTTTTGTCGTACGATTGGAAATTATGAGTAAAAGCAAATGAACTTATCAATCAACTATATCAGGTTTATTCCCTAATTTAGTACTTAACAGACGAACAAGTACGTTATTTTATAGCCTTCACAATGATATCATTATCCCCTGTTATCATAATTTGTCTGACTTTTTGGGGCCTCTCTGTTCAACAATAGACCAACTTTTTTTGCGTGCAAAGATGTTAATACTAGTTTGACATACTTTAGACAACAGTTCAAAGTGTAGTAATGTTTACGCGATTGTTGTTTGATGACAGAGAACACAATGTGAACATGCATGCTTGTACAAGTTGTGTTTTTTGGGTTTTTTTTTTGGCAAATAGAGTTGATTATCTTGAAATTTTGTTTGAGGCTAAAAAAATTGTGTTGACAGTGACCCTACTTACCTGGATTTTTTTGTGGCCAAAGTGTCAACCTCAAACTTTTATTGCCACATTGGCCAAACATTTTAGAAATAGCATACATGTATTTGAAAATTAGAAGTCTTCCCTATACAAGTTTTTTTAATGTGTCATTTATTTGTTAATTAGACAAATAAAACCGATTTGACGAAGTACCGGGCCCAATTTCATAGCGCTGCTTAACAGCCGATTTTGTGGTAACAGGCCCTCTGTCCATTTCATAGAGACTGTAACTGTAAGCAGTAAGCAAAGCAAAACTGGAGTAAAAAGTTCCTTAAATAAGTAACGTAACAATAGAAATCCCCAGGCACGTGTAATCGTTAGCACATCCACGCCATGAAATAGTGCTTAAGCTCAGCATGACTTTTTACTATAGTAAGCACAACTTTTCTACTAACTGTTAAGCAGCACTTTGAAATTGGGCCCTGGTCATTAAAGGTATCCTAAAGTAAACAAGTTAAGTATAAAAGGCCAATAGACAAACATTTAAAATCGTTACAAAATAAAGTTATATCCTTACCTACCTACCTGTATAATTTTCAGTGCATTACCATAAACACATATTTGTTTATTGGGGTTTTTTTGTTTGGGGGAGGGGAGAGACCTTAATGCTATATAAATGTTAAATGTGACTGTACATTGTAAGTCAGGTTGCATTATACATGAAACTTCATTATTGATCTCACATTATTTTTTTCTCTGTCTTCTCTTCTCTAGATACACAAGAAATCTGGTGGATAGTGGCAACGGCAAGTTTAATCTTATGGTCCTGTGCTGGGGAGAGAGTATGGGGAGGTGAGCTATAGTTTTGTGTCATCTATTTTAACCCATTAGCACTTGTACTACATTGTATTACATTGTATTTATTCACTGAAGAATCAATAAAACCATAGAGTGCTCAGGCACTACATGTAGTAAGTAGCACACAATCGTATCTTGTAAAATTTCCAATATTCTGCGACATGAAAAGTATCCATTTAGTTTTCTATAATTTGTAAGCTGATAAAATTAATTTTTGAACCTTAGGCCTACATCATTTATTTTCCAATGGCTTACAACTTTGATAATAGCGCCGGTGTCATATGCAAATCGGACTCGTATGAAAATCGGACTCTTTTTCCCTTTCATTGGTTAAACCCTCTCACGTGACTGGTCCCTCTCCTAATTATCTATGCATGAGCATCCGCAGTACCACCAATGAGTCCGTATTTTTCATAAAACCTTAATTCATGCTACACCGGTACCAAAAAAGAATTATGAATTGTGTTTTATTTTGTGAATTATGTTTTTCTTTCTTGCAGTTCCATCCACAGTCATTCAGACTCCCACTGCTTCATGAAAGTCTTAGACGGTTCACTGCGGGAGACCCTCTTCAACTGGCCCACTCCATCGGAGAAACGACACGAAATGCCGCCTCGTGGAGTCAACGACTATACAAGGAATCAGGTGGCATATATCAATGGTGCGTTGCCAGATTATATAATGCTTGGCCGATAACCTTTGACCCTTATACTCCCAAAGCTTTTTTTTGGGGGGGGGTCTGTAGACCTTACTGAAATCTCCAAAATCCAGTATACCACGAACACTGCGCACATGGATACTAACACGTGTGCTGTTCCAATGCCACGCTGCGTGTTTCAGCTGCTCATGTCATACGCGCATCCTGCGAGCACGCATGTCACACACTCTTGTGCACGCATGTCCGACATTCATCACATCTGAATAAATCGTGGCTTGTCTTTCTCAGTACTAAATCCTTCAAAACACTGCCAAAAAAAGTTGATAGATTTTGTCGAATAGATGTAGGAATAGAGGCACATATTTTGTTTTTCCTACTTTAAATATGTATGCATGTTTTATATCTTTCAAGTTCTTTGTTTTTTCAAATTGGGAAAAAAATCACAAAGGTCTATATTGAATTGATACTAAACAATCTATCATGAGTACCGAAAAAATGCCAATGAAACTGCTGAAACCAATTTTTAACTTCGAAAAAATTATGTGGACTTTTCCTTTTTTTCGCCCATTTGGTTTGTATGTATCCTTTAAAGTTAGATTTTGAAAAAAGGTGTCGCTGTTGTGCAGACGCTCTTGTCGAAGAGTGAAGGAAGAATGCACACATTTACCTGGTTTAGGTTTGTTGTACTTTTTGTACCGAGAAGTACACCTAGATTATATGAATTGTATCGAATCACAATGCTCTGCTTGTGTGCGTAGATGTCAGTGTACTGAATCACAATAAGCACAGCGGGCAGGGTTTAGGGGTCTTACATGTACATGTACTTGAATGCCCTAGATAAAGGCGGGACCGGTTAGCAAACTATTACTGTGAGCAATTGTGTTTCAGCGTTGAGGGGTAACCAGTCTATATTTTATGGTTGGCGCGTTTCCAAGAATTTAGAAGATTTCCCTGTTTGCAGAAATTACCGAACTAGGAAACGACTGGTCATATGTTGACAAAAACATTGTCACAGTGCCATCAACATATCTCTTGTGTGCTATAACTAGAAAGAGGATACACGATGGTGCTCATGTGTATGACTGAAACTGAAAGCTGCACAATACACTTGTTGGGGTTTAAAGGAGTAAAACAACAAGCAATACATGTACGATCCAAATGCTTGGTTATCTGTTAGTCATGCTCATGATTCAATTGGGAGGAAGAACAAATAGGGAAACAACTTGAAGCTGACAAGGTACAAGCAGCGAAGGCTGACAGTTAAAAAAACAACTTGCCAATCATTATGATTAAATATTTTCAAACTGTACTTTGAATTGTACATTCCCATTGAAGTTTATTCATTGCCCTGCTTTGAAATTTAAAATTATTAAAAGATTCACATTTAACAAATTATATGGAAATCGTATTATTTATATACAAGTGATTGTTTTGTAAGCGGCAGGACTTTGAATTACTGGCCCTTAAAAAATATTTGTTGTACAGTGTACAATTGACCTATCGTGGTAGAATCACAAATTAGTATTGCCCAATTACATGAAATACAAATGGACGCGGAACGCGCAAAATCTGAGACAATCAAAACTTAGTGTACGAAACTCCATAGGGTTGTCTAAGGGGCGTGGCTAATTCGCAAATGGCGATAGGTCAATTACAGCTGAAGTTGTTTTTGTTTGAAATACGCGCAATAATGCAATATTAGACTCTCGAAGTCGAGTCCAAAATAATTTTTCCAGTATGTTGCTAGCATAACTAACTTGGGGACGCATTTTTAAAGAGAAATTGCTCAACATTTCTCAAAATTTCTCAGCGGGCATTTCCTTGTGTGCGAGCATTCCAAAATAAGTTCTAAAAAAAACAAAACCGATCTGTTGTGAATTTAACATTATGCTTGCAGATAGCCACGGCCTGCACCGAGTTGAGAACATGAGCCACACGGACACTGCATGTAGTCTCCATCTCTATTCACCGCCATTCGATAGCTGTTTGTCATTTGATCAGCGGTCGGGAAAACAGCACGAAGCCAAGGTGACATTTTGGAGCAAGTATGGGGAACGAACACCTCTGGTAGGTTTAATTTTCCTCAAGATTGTTAATTTTTTGGGGGTGGGTGGGGTTTTGTTGTTGTTGCTGTAGGTTTTCCTTTTAATGATGTTTTGTTTAGTGATGTTTTGTTTGTTCTCTTTTTTTTAAGGAAGGGATATTTTTTTTTAGGGGTGTAGGGCCAGTTTTGGGATAGTCTATTGAGCAGATTCGCTGATGAACTATGCAAGACAACCGCATCCTGACCTAGATTTTGACCAGTCAGCGGCGCTTTCTGTATCGGATCTTCAGTCATTCACCCGTTGTCGTGTCATAGACATGGATTAAAAAAAAAACCTAGACACAGCAACAAAGGCCGTGGTCACGCACTCTGTATTATGTTATGCGATACGCGCCCGGCTGTTGTTGCATTACAAAAACACTGCACTGGATTTTACCAATCAAACATTTAGTCCTGATACGGGAATGAAATGACGTCAATCGGAGTCGACTCCGATTGGCCGAGTCCTGGGATCGCATAAATCTGCATGCTTTGATATATTGGACGTAAGACAGGAGACTGGGCTCCGTTGATAACGGGTGATATCAGACTATTGTTTTGTTAGTGTATTTTTTTTTAGGTATTCAGATTTCAAAAAACTGCTGGATACATTCAACTCTGCCTGGTGGCAAAGTAGAGGGGCAAGGTAGAGGGGTGATGTAACCAGGCCCATGTATGTTGTTTTTGTACTTACAACCAGCTCTTTCAAATTTCTTGTAATAAGACAGAAATAAATGGACTATTTTAATGGAGCTTGCAACCCTTGAGCTATCGGATCATATCAGGCCATTCCATCACAGGTGGTCTCTGCTTTATTTAGTGATCAAGTAAAGATAAACAACCTGCGAGGTTTTTATCCAACAGAAGATCAATAATATCACAGCACTGACGGCAGTATTCTGGATGATTTACAGACATCCGTTTTTGTTTTGTTCTTTATAACATGTGTTGTGCCTGTGGACGACCATGTTTTAGTGAAGTCCAGTACGTACATGTGTACAAATTTTTCCATTAATGTTCATATTTTTGACCAAAAAATATGTACATTTCTTGGTGTTTAATAAATTCTTTGAAGTAATCAATGCATAATTTGATGTCAAAAAAAATTGGTTGTGTCTGAGTTGGAGGCAGACCAAAAGCCACTTTTCTAGTGAAAAAAACATGTAAGGAATGTTTCAAAGGTCAATTTGGCATGTATTTCATTGTGTATTGCGCGCCCATTTTGCCTGAATTTTTTTCCACTTTGTGGTAAATCAATGGCGCGATGCCAAATGCCATTGCTCACATACATGAAAGGCATGCATGAAAGACATACATGGTAAGGTTCTCACGTAAACGTTCGTGATAATTTAACATTTGTGATTAAACATACCCTTATGTTTTAAGCCACATTAAAAAAAAAAAATGAAAGCGAGGCTAGGAATGCACGCCAATCATAAAATAGTCTGGCACCATCCCATTCAACAGTTTACAATGTATAAATCAGATTCAGGGAACACGATCGAAAATGGCTCCCTTGTGAATAAGGTCTATATTATATTTTTCCAGGTGCCTTGTTAAAGGGACACTGGGTCCTGGAACAGCCCAATTGGGCTACAAAACGCGCTTTGAACGAGATGATGTTAATCGGAAATAACATTTCAAAACTGGGCGTTTTTGTGCTATTCCTGTATTATGCGTGCGAGAACGAATTTCGGGGTCCACTTTTGCGACCCCATAAATTCGAGATGTTTGGATGCTAGTTGTGATTTCATTCGTAAAGTGTTCGCCTTTTGCAGACGTTGAAGAAACCACTTTTTTTGCATTGGTGATTGGTCACCGCTGTTCCCGAGACACACAACGTGTATATCGTACACTGAGAACGACACGAAAAACGTATTCGTACTCCGTCGTGTCCGATGTAAACAAGCAGGGTTTTTTTTTGTCTTTTCTCGGGAACATAAGGTTGGTTTCCTTTCAACCAGATGTTTGAAATAGGCTAAGTAAACAATCCAAAACATGAAATTTTCGGGGATTTCAGGACCTAGTGCCCCTTTAAATAATCCCAATTGGTTGATGACTTTTTGAATGACCTTCCAACTCAACAGAAAATTCTAACCATCACTTTTGTTGCTTGAAACAAAAAAAATGTACAAATGACAAATGGTCCATTCTACCTTTAAACATATATATGAAAAATCAAGAGTTTTTTGTGTAATTTTAACTGGAACTTGGAATATTGTATTATTTTAGCTGCCTTGTTAAATAATCCACATTGGTTGGTGAATGACCTACATTTGTAACTCAACTGAAGATTATAACCCTTACGTTTTTTTGTTTCCTGATTTGATTTTTAGACCACAGGTGGCTGTTCAACTGCAATGGAACCTGAAGACAACTAATTTGAGATCACAACCAGATAGTTACCTCGACAAATGTCTTCTTCTTTTTTTTTTAGGATAACAAAAATGAAAAGAATGAGGTGTCTTTTCATTTGCCCGTTTTCTTTTCTGGCATAACAATTTGAAAGGATCCTTTGGAAGTAGGTGGGGAAAAAAAAGATATTTTAAATAACAAATGGCAGGAAATGGTAATAAGCTTTTGTTGTACTTATCACTAAGTTATTTTTTATACATGTACATGCATGCACATCTCTTTAAGGATAAAATATACTACAGCACGGATGATTAATTAAAAGCTTAAATAACAAAAGTAACGTTTAAAAAACGCTTGTAATTTCCCGTGTTGCCAAGCAATTGTTGTCTGCTTTGCTCTAAAGAAAAGGATCCTCAAATTAAAAATGTTAACGGACCTAGCAAAATGACAAACTTAAAAGACATAATTTCTTTAATAGGGATGTTATCTAATTTCAACAGCGGTTTGCATGCTTCACATCAATATGGACATAGCTTGCGCCTCTTATCCTTACAGATGCAATTTGCATGCAATTTCATACGCAAGGTTTAAGGACTGCACGTTTCCTTGTTTCCTTGTTTCCTTTCATGTAGTTTATTTAATTGCCAGTGTTTGTGACGTAAAATATTTACCATAGCTGTACAAACATAGATACAACTACTGTAATATACTTACCCAAAAATATGCTCTTTTCAGCACAGATGTTCTCCATGTTTCTTATGTTATGCGTGAAAATTGTCAAGCTTGTTGACTGCTGAAATGAAAATATTCTGCTTATTTCCTTTGAAATGATCATTTTTTAACTTTCAAATTCATTCTTAAAAACCCTCCTATGGAAACATACATTCTGTGCAAAGTTGTCCTTTCAGTCAAAATCAGTCAAGTGACTGTTTTTAACAGCTGAGTGCTCCCTGCCAACATAAAGCAGACTGTGACTTTATGTAACTTGATACAGCTATATGCTTTGACTGTAGGCGATTGATAAGCCAGCTGTGCTTACCACTTGCTTGCTTTTGTCCGTTGGCTGAATTTGACTTGTCACAGTGCTTGCTTGAAATACGATCTGACTGTCGGTGACTAGCCTGTGTAAAAGGCATGACAGGGGAAGAGGATTGATTTATTGACTGTCTGCAACTGTTCAGATAGCAGGAGGGTAAATAAAAAAAACAAGATCAATATAGTTGAAAACAGATACTTATTTACAAAAAAAAAATATTTGACTGCATGTGGCTGTTAAGACAGCAGGAGGGTTTACCTTTGTAAGAAGTAGTGCATAGTTCCTTGTGATGTAGTGGGCAATTACCTCTGGTATACATGTATATTCAAAGGGGGATCTTGAACATATGGGCACTGTTATGGAAATAAATACATGTATCTTTATTGAAGCCAGAAGCACGTATATATGTGACCCTACAGCACAAACTCAGTTGGAAGACGCTCCGTCACATTTTGAAAAATGGCCTATAATACACTGTCTAGGCAAAAACTGTCTAGGTGAAATTCCGATTTAGGCGTAAGAAGCTAGAATAATGAAGATGATCACTTTCAGTGAAGTTAATTTCTAAATTTTCTACCGCAAGTACATCATAACTTGATTATCGTGAGAACGTTTAGCTAATCCATTGACAAAATCGCTTGCAAATACTCGGAACTTGCACTATAACAATTTTTAAAAATTGGGACTGAAAATACCTATACATCTGTCAGATTTTGTCTGATCCTCATATTCTATACATCATCGGAAGGCTTATTCAATATATATGTGATGCGATCAAGCTAAATGAGTCGTTTGTCGAACCTGGTCAAAAACTTTTTTATTACAGATTTGAAAAGAGCACAATCTCAGCATTACTGCTGTGAAAACTGCATGCTGGTTCATGTACCATCTTTAGTTCACAAATTATAGAAGTGGGAACACCAAGACGTGATGAAGTGGCCCTATTTTGGCCTGAATCTCCAAAATAAAAATTCCAGACAAACGACTCATTTAGCTTGACTGCATCACGTCATTTTCAATGAGCCCCAAATCCCAGTTTTCAAAAATTGGTCCAAGTAACTGGCTTTGTGCTAGAGGGTCACACATGACAATGATTCTAATGTAGTATTCAAGACCACATTCAAGAACTTCATGTCAACATTTTGTGCTCACTTTTGATGAATAAGTCCCAGAAGAGCTGATACCTACATATATATGTAAAGGTATCATGTTTTTCAATCTACATCATTGTTAATGTTGAAATAATTCCGTCACTTTTTTTTTTTGAAGTGTAATTTAGAAATTCAATTGCTCACCCAATTTTTTATTAACTTTAATTTGCATTTCATATTGTCACTAGGTATGAGGTTAAAATTTGTGATTTTTTTGGTAGTTTTGTACAGAAAATGACCCTTTGTATAAGTTAGTGTCTACATGTATATTAAAAATTGACTAGAAAAACAAAATACTGATAACTCGTAATTTGCAGAAAAAGTCTCCTGACTGTAAAGCAGTAAATGTAAGCATCGCAGATGCATGTTGTTTTATTCTCCAAAATTCCGTTCTTGCCGGTGTAACACTTCAAACAACTCTGAAATCTGGAGCTTAAGTACTGGACCTGATATCAAGGAATAAAACAGCGAAGAAAAAACTTAAGATGATTCGAAGGAAAAACTTTATCAAAAACGAAACAAAAATGATTATCAATATATGTACCATTTATGCAAACCGTATTTCTTGCTTAACTACTGTATCCACTTTCTACGAGCGTTTTTCTATATACATGTATAGCTTCAGTGCTGCCATTTTGTTTTGAACATGTTGAAAGAGCAATGGTATTGGTCTTGTGTATTTGTGGTGTGCATGTTTGGTTTATTAAAGTATTTCTGTACAGTTCTACATTCCATGGAAATGGTAGTATTGAAAATGTGTTACTTCAGGAGCATTAAAAGATCTTCAATAAGTAATTTGAAATTTAACACGTCTGTATAAATGCCATCGAAGTAGTTGCTTCAATTCACATGTAATGGATTGTTTAATTAATCCGTGCTCTTTGAGTGTTGTGTTTTAATACTCCGCTTGACATATATTCTTCGTATGGAGTGCATTGGAAGGAAGAAAAGTCTCATCAGAAAAGACTCCAAAAGAGTAATTAGTTGAGAAAGTTTAAATACAAAGTGATGCATTGAGTGCTCTCTAGTACACGAACTGGCAAAAAAAGAGAGTATATTTAAGCATTTCATTAAGACAACAAATACATTTCTTTTGATGGAATGTTGTATGTAAATTTGTATCATTGTAAAAACAAATTCTGTGAAATTTCCATGTACAGTTTTCAGTCAGGGTCAGACAACTTTGTGCAGTACTCTTTGATTTTCATTTGGAAGCTTATAATATTTCTGTAAGAAGTTATTGTCAAATGGATTTTATTCTCAGTGGTACTTGCACAATAAATTTAATTTCCCAGTATGGCCTATATGATTGTATTGTTGGGTACAATTTCTTTGTTTCAGTGTATTTGTGTTTTTTGGTGTTTTTTTGGTACTTAAAAATTCAACTTAATTTGTAATGTACCATAGCCATGACTGTTGTTATCCCAAAAATCTGCAGCGTGTCAGTTTCAAGACAACGCTAACAAAATTCAAGTCAGCTTTTTTTAAATTGTTATTTAGCAACAAGAACATGCATTGCCAAAAATAATGAAAAAAGAGTTAGAAATTACAATGTACGAGATATGTTCTAACCCTACTCATACCCTGCCCCACTAAAAAAAAAGGGATTTCTTAGAAATAGTTCCCCCTTTTCGAGATTTTGTGCTAAAAGTTTAGCAACTCTGAAAAAAGTTCGACTTGGCGCAATGGCTGATGGGAAAAGAAACTTTTCTGCGCATGCGTACTAGCTTCTTGTTTTGTTTACGCCAGTTGCAGCTGATCAGACAAGTTTCAACCTGCAGGTTGTGCAGCGTGCATATCGCATGACATCAAAATTGTTTTAAATCTTTGGTGTAATAAAAGAGGAAACCAAAATGTAACATTACTGCATGCACGTGAGAGGGTTTTCGTGGTGGCCAGCTGTGAGTGTGACTGTTGGACGGGGTATTAAGGCAAAACAACCGCATATGTTTGTTGTAGCGAGCAAAGCCAGGCACTGAGGCAGGCAGCGCACGGCGAGACATCCACGACTTAAAGCAACTGCCGCACCGCCATGGTCATGGAGCCGAATCTTCATTTTGGTGTCCCGATTTTGTTGCTCCTCTCGCTTCGTCAGGCTTACCATGCTAACTGCGAGGTGAAAGAAAAAGATGGTTAGTGGCGACAGCACAAAAGTTTCCCAATTAAAAATGTCCATCAAACTGATTTTCCGTCTTCAATAAAAGTTCAAATGTTCATCACAAGTTATTATATTAATCATAAGCTTCCACCCCCCCCCCCCAAATAGTTATACTTCAGATTACATCTGGGCCTTTGAACTTGAAGATAGGGTAGTTAGGTTGGGGAAAAAAATGGGGGGGGGGGGCATTTAGTCAAGAGTTAGTCCGAATAACTGGAACACAACTTAACACCTTTTTAACATTCAGACATGCATCTGGCTAGCCCTGTCAAGCGCAAAGTGAGTCCCCCGCGCAAGTTTAAACCTGCGTGCACGCAAGTTTAAACTTGCACGCGCATTCATTTCCTTGCTACAAATTGCGCACGCAAGTTTAAACTTGCGCTCTGCATAGATTTTCCCGGCCACGAATACAGAGCCGCTAAACTATTTTGCCCCTGGGTATACTCATGCAGATATTTAACATTATTTTTAAAGCAGATTTTTTTCTCCGATTTAATAGCATCACTGAGCTTCGGGAGACAATGCCTTAATGCCTTTTTTTTAAACATTTGATTAAATTCAGTAATAAATTATTTGCAAATTTATTTACTTTTTAAAATAATTACCATTTTATATGCATAGCGTTTTTAAGTTGTAAACATTTTTTAATATGAATTATTGAGCCTTCAATAAAAAATATTTGTTAAACTTAGTAATACATTTAATTAATTAATTAAATTAGTAATGCATTCATAATTTTTTTTCAAATTATGCATTTTTGAAGTGTACACAGCGCTCGAAATGTTATGCAAGTATTTCTAAAAATAATATGAATTATTGTTCCGTACAATTTATTAATTGTTAAATTAATTAGTATTTTTGAAGAGTAAGTACTTTTTTAATTGTAGAATACATAAGCATTTTAAAAATAATGTAAATGATTAGTAATGTCAAAACTTGAACAATTGAAGGGATCATAATCATTCTTTTTACGTTAACAGCGGGTTACACCTAGGAAATTATGATTTATTTACATTCAAGAATATAAATAAAATGCTAATTAGGTTTACAAAGCAAAAAACTTGAAGCTGGTCTCCATTTTTGAACAACTTCAGTACACTTTCCAAGCAATCGCCGCTAGTGTGCTTAAGTTGATTGCTTGCCCGGTCCCCTCCCTGGCCCCACCCCCACGTTTATACCCTTAAACAACTTCTCTGATAAGCACTGCTAAATCTCAATGTTTCTTTTCATTGACGCTAATTGAATTCCCTTTTTTATTTATTTATTTATTCGTTCATTTATTCCATTATTTCTCCATGTACTCGTGTTTTCAAAAAAAAATTCTTCATCAATGAAAATCCCGCCCGCAAAAGAAGGTTGCGATCGCCTTTGCGCAAGTTTAAACTTGCGCACGCAAATTAAAATGGCGCGGTGTAATTTTCGTGCTTCAGGAGTCCCTCGCGCAAGTTTAAACTTGAGCGCGCAAGTTTAAACTTGCGTGGGGGACTCAAATTGCGCTCGACAGCCCTAGTCTATGGCCCGCACTGGAGTAGACTCTGCTCCAGTGCGGGCCAAGACTAGGGCTAGCATCAGGCGATAGCCAGACCATGTCCGAATGTTAAAAAGGCGATAAGTTGGGTCCAAGTTACTCGGACTAGTCAAGGGTAAAAGGTAGTAATTGATGATTTTCGGGTTCTTGTCCCCTCATTTTCCCGAACAGAAATTAGGGTAGAGGCTGTCAAAAGAGGTTAGGTAGGATAACCGGAAGCAGAACTATTATAATTTTTTTTTTGCCCTATAATCCTTTCACCCACTGTTTTTAATTAGAAGAAGAAGGCAGCCTTAAAAAAGTCTATTTTTTTATTTAACTGATTCCAAGTAAGCGTAGGGCCTATCTAGGCATTCACACTTTCAAAAATATTTAAGCACAATTTTCCCAAAAAAATCCAAACAATATTTCCTTTCAATACAGAAATGCCCTTGAGTAAATTCATACACCATTTTGAACCCCTAAACTACGACCTTGGTCCTCTTGCTGTACAACAAAGAAACCGCATTGAACAGTCATCCCATGATGGTGTTATCAACTGGGAAATCGCTGCATTTGAAAGGTAGGTCTTTGCAGTGATTTAACAAAAGTGCCTTTCCAAAAAAAATGCTGCCTTTCCTAGGTAAAACAATTTGTAGGACTGACACTTGAAAAAAATTTTGAGCACTTAAGTGATAGTTTTAGTGATTTAGGATAATTAGTTTGGTAGATTGAAATGAAAATTGTGGAAATAAATTTGACTATAAATACCAAAGATGAAATTCATTTTATTTACCATCCGTTAGGAAAGAAGTCAACATGTTTGGCTTGAGAGACAGCTTTAAATTTGTGTGGCCTTTAGAACCTCTTTAATTAGCAAACTTCTAATTATAAAAAGCTAAAATATGACAAGTAACAAATAAGGGGGAAATATTTCAGTGTCTAATTTAGCTTTGATAGTGTGCTTCATTACATATGGATAAATTGATTTTGGGGCCAAAAAAAAAGGAAAATGGAGAGGCTAATATCTGAATGATGATTAAAACGAGGATCATAGAAATGAAACGATGTA
Source organism: Patiria pectinifera (assembly GCA_029964075.1). Taxonomy (NCBI): domain Eukaryota; kingdom Metazoa; phylum Echinodermata; class Asteroidea; order Valvatida; family Asterinidae; genus Patiria; species Patiria pectinifera. The sequence continues at coordinate 6,535,616 of CM057143.1, forward strand.
AAAGCAAATTGATTAACTTTACACCAAATTGCAAAGTGTACTGATGAGATATTTTTACACAAGTTTCCACGGGTCAACAGAGTGAACTTTTTTTTAAATTTCTGTTTTGTGAAAGGTCCTTCCACTTGCAGCTAGCTCCCTATCCTAACGTCATTACTGAAGGAGCACAATTGAATGTTGTCAACAAATTAGAAACCAGCACTACAGACTTGGTCTCTCGGCTCTACAAAGGAATTGTTATTGGTGAGGAGTTCATATGTAAGGCCATTGATTGGTTGAAAGTTTTCCCTGGATTTGCATATATGCAAAATCTTAATGGGCACTCCTCAGGATTGCCATATGGTCATGAAAACCCAGTGAATCAAGCAAGGCATTAGTTACGACTGTTCTTGGACTCCTGCCAATTTGGCAACCTGTCCATGAGAACCGGGGCTAGTTGCAAAAGTTTGCAGATTATTAGGCATTTTATCATACATTGTTGATAAAATGAAATAAACCTTAATCAGATTTCAGAGTTATTTTATTCAAAATTCTGTTAGCAGTGTTTGAACTTGTTTGAATTTTCACATGGAAGTTTGAAAAAAAAAAATTAGCATCAAATGCAAATTTATGAATTGTTATATGGATAGGACAATTACCAAATGTCTCGTTACTCACTTTCACATGTGGCTCATTGAAAGGTTAAAAAAAAATGATCAAAGTACTTTTTTCTCTACTTGGCTGTCAAATCTGTTTGTAAAGATGTTGACAGGAGTGATTGAATTGTAAATGTAAACAAAATGCATACTAACTTGTTTTCAATTATAGAACAGTTTATTTTGAAAATATTTGTAAGAAAAATGTTGTTCATAGCAAGGATGCAGATTTGTTGTTACTATTTTGGGGGGGGGGGGGGGGTTGAGAACGTGCGGTGAGATTCCTCCAGTATCCCAATCCACATAAAATTGCAGCTATTCATAAATCTAAATATTAATACTTTTATAATTTCTCAGATTTTTTTTTAAATTTACGTACGTCATTTGTTTAACACTGATAGGTGACAAACAATCCTCGGCCCACGGCCACATCATCAACGGCACGTTTGATGGAATCATCAAGACCGACGGTGAGATATACCACATTGAGCCGTCCTTCCGTTACTTCACCTCACCCAAGCCGGAGTTCCACTCTGTCATCTACCGTGCAGGGGACGTCCACTTACAGGACCCTCCCATCGCCAACCACTCCGATTCTTGCCAGCTGTGCAGCGTGTCGTGGGACGGCACAAAGGTCTCGTCTCCGAAGATGTACTCCCTGCGCAGACATAAAGTCCCCAGCAAAAGAGACGTTATATTCCCTGACGTCTCACCGTATGGCGAACAGGGGAGAAGCAAGCTGTCCATTGCACCGTCCGACACTCAACTTAACGTCGACATTTTCCAGCAGAGTTTATCAAAACCTGATTGGCTGCAAGCCGCGCAGGCCAACGTGTTACATCAGCTCGAGAGCAGCACCTCTTATGATGCAGGGCATTTGGAAGAACATAGCAACAGCAGTAGTTCAGAACAGCTGACAACTTATGACCGTATGTCCAAGACCTGCGTGCTTCACATCGTTGTAGACCACACTTTCTTCGAGCATGTGGCAGGCGGGGATACGATGATGGCTGTGGCTGAGGTTGCCTACCACATCGAACAAGCTAACTCCGCCTACAGAGCCACAGACTTTGACAGAGATGGCGTAGGTAAGTTGACGTAATAAAGATGGCAAAGAGGCGTAGTGTTCACGCTTGTCAATAAGAAGTCTTAATGACATCTGTAACTTGTATGGTATCATCTTTTACCCATTTGGATCTGTGTATTGACTAGTCCTGGCAAGGGATGACCATATTCTCATCTGGGCTTGCCAATATATGTGGTAACATTTTACTTGTTATTATCCAGCATAACTGTCACAGGATATTTATTTCATGAAACAGAAAGCACATTAATGCTTCTGTCATCACTGGGGGTGCCTCTGTGAGTAGACATTGATCTTGAGTTCAGATCTACAACTATCAATGTCAAAAGCTGAGTACAGTAATTTCTCATTTTTGCGTCAATCGATGATCAGGTTGATGTAGTGGTGCTTTCCTCACTTCCCACCGCTGTGACCCGCGTTCCAATCCTGCCTGGGCCAACAAGTGGGTTTTCAGTCCCTGTCTGATATTCCACGAGTTGGAATGTCATGCATTCCAGAGTTTTCCTCCAAACCCTCAAAATGTCATATCCTTTCTCATCTTCTACCAATTCTTAGAGACCCCACTAGAAATAAGTCTGTACTTTTTTGTGAGCTGTCTTGACCAAATGCTGAATAGCAACAAATCGATCAATAAAAATCATCTTTCCATTGACAGCTGACAACATCGGCCTGGCCATCGGCGGGATGACCATCTTCGAGTCATCAGCCGCCCAGGACTACCTCATCTCCGGCGATTACCAAGACGCGGAGGAATTCCTGACGGATCTCTCCCTGTATAACTTCAGCGCATACTGTATGGGGCTGGCCTTCACTTACAGGGACTTCACCGGGGGCGTTCTGGGCTTGGCGTGGATGGGGTACCCTGGTTTTAGTGAACCCCCTGGAGGTGGGTGGAGATTCATATTTTTTTGGGGTGGGGGGGTGGCATTGTACACAAATGTTGCAAAGATATGCTTTGGGAATATTGTATAGTTCTAAGAATTATCCACTTGGTATGAATTATGTAAATCCCTGGTTTTTAAGGGAGGCCAAGTCACAGAATTCTGGGTTTTTTTTATAGTCCCTGCTTTATTTCCTATAAGTAGAATGCTTATACTAGCTGGCAAGCAGGCAAGCTCATCACAATATGTTCTTTGCTAGAGCTAACTAAAATATGAGACAAATGTATTGGTCCATAAGCCTGTGAAAAAAACTCTCTTAACATAACGCGTACGGAGTATAGTACGTTGATGCAGTTAGTGCTATTGGAAGTAAACTTTTGAGACTATACCATTTCGAGAAAAGGGGGTGGGGGTACACAAAATCTTCTTACAGCGAGGAAACCTTAAAATTACTCCGATTTTATGATGCAACTAGAAACTGGTACTGATACCATAAGGCCCCCCAAAAAAGTCTCCGGTTTCTGGTATGGAGCTTGCCCAAAAAAGTGGTGCGGCGATGCAGTTTTTTTTTTTTTTTAACCTGTTTTTTTTTGCTTCAAATGTCGACTGATGACTGCAAATGGTGCCCGACTAAACTTAGTGCAAATATATGGGAGTCCAGAGAGGCCACATAAAGCTTATTCTCGATCATAACCAAAAAACACGTTAAAATTGTGCAGCAGCAGGATTCCAGTCAAACCAGTGAGTTTGGCGGTTTTGAGACATCATCTTTTATTAAAAAAAAAAAACTTTTTCATTTTGCCGACGCGCATGGCTACGGCGACGCGCGCGCATACCAGAAACCGGAGACTTTTTTTTTTGGCCTAATGAACAAGTGTACTTCTGTATGTATCTTCATTAAGCAGTTGAAATTGCCTGAATTATATTAATCTGTGTGTTGAACGTCTATGATTGGAATTGATCCAGGGATATGCCAGGGTCAACTAATCTACAGGAATGACGGACGTCCCAGCAGTCTGAACACCGCCATGGTGACGCTAGTCAACTATGACTCCTACGTGCCGCGCAGCGTCAGCGTCACGTCGGTCATGCATGAGCTAGGACACGGATTTGGCAGCCCGGTAAGCTCACAACTTCCATTCTCAGACCATTGGCCAATTCTATAGAACGAATGCAGAATTTTGCTAAAAACAGAAATTTTGCTTGGCAAAACAACTGTTTACCAGCAAAATTGTTATGCAATATGTGCAATGCTTGTTGTGGGTTCTCAGCCGAGTTTTGCTTTGAAATGGAATTTTTTGGAATACAATTTTGCAGCTCTGCTTGCTCCAACTGTGCATTGCCTTACAACAGGAAATTCTACACTAAACATAAGTGTATTTTTCAGAGGTTGGAAAGGAATTGCTAGTTTGCATTGGAATATCAGTTTCTACCAAGCTCTAGAGGGAAGTGATTGTTGGGAAAAGTTATGTAATTCTGTTTAACCAAAGCAAATGAACTCAGTATTCATCCCTATTGAAGGTGTTGTACAACATTTGCAAACATCAAAACATGAAACTGCCAAATTGTTATGAAATACCTTACTTGACTGTAATTAAATAACTATCTCAAGCATCCTGTGAAATTGTTGCGCCTGGTACGCTCACTATGCTGTCATTTTCAAGAAAAGTTGAATTTTGTATCATTGTCCAACCAATGGTTCAGCCAACGTTAACCATCTAACCCTAACCCTAATTCTAAGGATTTTGGGGAACATAGGTATTGGGGAACATCGGGTAATAACAGTGGATATTTATAAAGCGCACGTATCCACCAGGACTGGTGCTCAAGGCGCTCCATCATTATTACCCCTGCTCATTGGGCCAATTAAACATTCCAAATACCATCTCAGCTCCCTGGGGAGTATACAGCTCGATGCAGCCTGTTAGTCGCAAGGAAGCTAATTCAATAACAATAACCATCTCTGCCCTCACAGGTACCCATTTACTCCTGGGTGGAGAGAAGCAATGAGTGACAAAGTGCACCATGACCCCGCCAGGACTCGAACCCACAACCTGCAGCTTTACCCACAGACCACGAATCAGTGCCCTTAACCACGAGGCCACAGTACCCCCCCCCCCCCCCGGCATAAATTTGTTTCAACAAGTGTAGGGGATGATGACAATTAACGCATATTTAAGCCAATTAAGCCAGCAATAGACATAACCAATATTGTGTCTCTTGAGTACTATCACCAGCAGCACGATATTTCTGAAAGGGGACCTTTTTCATTTTTTTTCTTCAGTTTGTCAAAAACCCTAAATTCCCAAAAATAAGGTGGTGTTAGGAGTGTGTGGGAATTACACTGCCGAAACTACTCGCTGTATACTGTTTTCTTCTTGTCAATACAGGCAAAGTAATAACGCCCTGTTCTCCAAAAGTGGCAAAGCAAACCAAAAGAAAAAGACTATTTCATAAATTAGAAAAATTACTTAACAATCTGCATTTTAAAAACCAATCGTATATGGAATAGTAGTTCCTTGTATGGGGGAAAAGAATACAAAGACATTTATTTGGATATAAACAACAAATAACACAAACTTTTCTGCCAAATTTTTAAGTTTAAAATATTTTGGTATTTATTTATTTAATTTTGTCAGCATGATCCCCAGACACTGAGCTGTTCCCCCTCTGGTCTCCAAGGCAACTACATCATGTATTCCCAGGCAACCGACGGCAACCGTCCCAACAACGCCCGCTTCTCCTCCTGCTCTCGCGGTCAGATGGCTGCCGTGATTGCTACGAAGGGAGCCCTCTGCTTAGAAGGTAAAACAAAACAAAAACTACTCAAATTAAACAACATTAGAGGTTTTATCGATCCACACTTAACGACTTGTTCTTGTCAAAGTGGGAGGTTTTTTTTAATCCAGCGTTTGGATTAGAGTTGCCAAAGCAAAGATAATCAACTTAGGATATGCTACTCAACTTTCTCAAAAATGCACTTTCTGTTTTCTTCACCGCAACAAAATTTTGAAAATCTGTTTCAAGGTGGAGAAAATATTGACTTTAAACCTCTTAATTTCAAGATTGTCTTTTAGTGATTGTATATTCAAAATAAGCCCCCCCCCAAAGGAATTAACAGAATTGATACAGATACAGTTTCCCTTTTTGGAAGGGCAGCTTTTTATGATATTAAAATAAGTGTAGGGCATTGTTTGAAGGGAAGCAACTTGTCAAGGGAGCAGTATTGTCTGTGAATGAAGCTATCAAAAAAAGATGCTAGACAAGAATTTAATCCAAAAGTTACAAATCAAGATAATCTGCATTTGAAGCCTGATGTCCTCTATTTGGATGTAACTAACTATGTTCCTAACAAAAAGCAATTTTATGGTCAGAGGCAAAGGTTTTTTTTCCAAAGTAAGTTAAATACATTAAAGGTATATAGGATCATTTGCATTTATCCCAAAAGTAACCCACCATATTATTATTGAAAAGCACCCCATGAAATTATTCCGTCTGGCTTGCTGTCACTAAGAAGAAATCAAGAAATGTTGGTGATTTCCAACAATCAGTCAGTTGACAGATTTTTGGAAAAAAAGAGTGTTATGGACAAAATAAAAAAAATCGAGAAATGCAGGGGATTTCCAACAATCAGTCAATTGACTGATTTTTGGAAATAAAGAATGTCACAGACGAAATTGTGTTTTGTGATCAAAAGGCGGTGGTTTTTCGCTGTCTTCAAGAAAAGTGTAATATCCACTGAGCTGAAACTTCAACAGGTTAAGGTTTGAACATTCGTCTTTGGATTTTGAGTGGTGTTATTATTGGAAACGAAAAGATGTATGAAAAGCAAATGATCCTAAGAATGGAAATGCTACTTACAAAAGGTAAAAGAAATCATTGTTATTAATCAGCCCATTCTGGCCAGTACTGCGGTAACGGTTTGGTAGAACCAGGAGAAGAGTGTGACTGCGGTACAGCGTCGCTGTGTGCCTTGGCTGATGAGTGTTGTACACCTAAAGGCGGTGTAGGGAGCGATGGAGAGTGTACACTGAGGAGACAACTAGGACGGGTATGCAGGTGAGACCACAGCCACAATCCTTAAGCCAGTCATAAGGCAGTCACAAGTCCGCCACAAGTCAATCACATGTCAATCACATGTCAATCACGAGTCAAAAGCATGTCAATCACAAGTCAATCACAAGTCAATCACATGTCAATCACAAGTCAAACACAATTTATCAGCACGACAATCCCAAGTTAATAGTCACATGTCAGTCACAAGTCAGTCACAGATCATGCACAAGTCAATCACAAGTCCATCACAAGTCCATCACAATTTAGTGACGAGCCAATTACAAGTCAGTCGCATGTCAATCACAAGTCAGTCACAGAGCAATCACAAGGCAATCACAGATCAATCACATGGCAATTACAGATCAATCACATGGCAAACATACAAGCCAAATCGCAAGTCGGATCACAACTTGAAATTATGGGTCGGTCACAAAGCAATCACAAGTCAATCACAGTGCATCACAAGTCAATATCAATTGTCAATCATAGTCCATCACAGTTTGATCACAAATCAATCAAACAAGTCCATTACAAGTCAATCAAACAAGTCCATTTCAAGTCCATCACAAGTCAATCACAAGTCCATCACAAGTCAATCACAAAGCAATCACAAGTCAATCACAAATCAGTCACAAGTCAAATCACAAGTCAATAAGTCAATCACAAGTCAATCACAAACAAATCACAAAGCAATCACAAATCAGTCACAAGTCAAATCACAAGTCAATCACAAAGCAGTCACAAGTCAGGTCTCAAGTCACATCACGAGTATTAACTGGAGATGAACAATGACACAGGAATGCCTTTGTCACAGAGCTTCAATTGAGTTTTCTGTCATTTTTTTTATAATTAAATGAACTTTTCCAATTTCCCAACATTTTGTCTTAAATAGTCAATAAAACATGCACAAAAACGCACCATTACACCATGTCACCTCAAATTAAAAAGCTAATCAACTATTTGATGTCCAAAGTTGCACTTTTTCCAGTTCGAATTTTTACCTCCATACCCGAAACAAAACACAAAGATTCGAGCTCCACCTGACCGTAGCCCAGGGTAACATGCTCCATTGAGCTTGGTCTTTCGCCTTTGTTCCCTTTGAAACGCCCCCATAGAAAATGGATTGTTATCAATGGTTTTTAATCACAGAAATGCATTGCCTTGACCCTCAAAAACTAAAATTCTTGAAGCTTATCAACAAAACTCGCACTTTCTATTCTTGGTATTTTATTCTGCAGCCCACTGACATCACCATGCTGTGACAATGACTGTCAGATAATTCCAGCCTCGAAGCACCAACACTGCAACATGGATAACGAATGCCTCTTTGCGACCTTCTGCAAATATCCTTTCGATAAATACATTTTAATCATAAAAAAAGAGAGATTTCTGTTATGATGAATTGTTGGGAAAGAACTAAGGGCAGTTGTCAGGCCTATTAACTTAATATGTGAGAGGAATGTAAAAAAGCAAGCACATTTGGGCAAGAAGTCAATTTTGAGTTATTGCAATATTATTAAAACACGAACAAAAGACCTTGTTCTTTTAAACACTGTTTTGTTTTTTGAAATAGGAAATTCCAAAGCAATCGGCTTTTATCGATGAAATTTCAGTTTGTCACTTTTACCGTGACGGGAACGTTTAAAACATTAGTAGCATCACAGATTTCAGTGCATTTAGAGGGGATAATGCTAGTAACTGGTTCCCAGCTGACGTTAAGTTACCTTAACTGGTAACCCTTCACCGGTTCCAGTGCAGACTGCCCACAGCCGGTACCCAGGCCGGATGGTTCCCAGTGTGAAGATGGTGCCCAGAGGTGTCGGGACGGCCAGTGCGTCCTCAGCGCATGCGCCGATCTAGGCGTCCCAGAATGCTTCTGTTCCGATGTCAATGGAACTGGGCGGAGCTGCCAGCTTTGTTGCGGGGTAATCACTCCCCCCCATCCCCTCGATCACTCCCATCCATTCATCTTAGATTCAAATTTGAGTAAAAGTCTTCTGTCACAAAGAATCAAAATGAGTATATATCCAGATAATAGTTTTTCCACGTGTTTCTTCTTACCCTGGAATTTGCCGTCCCTTAATGAAGAGTCAGTAAATTCAAAAGTGCACATCAGAATCAGAATCTGTGTTTCTTGAAATACATTTTACTGCAAGTCGTTGGTGTAGAGTCTGTGTTATTACATGTAACGGTAGTTCCTGGAGTATGTGGCGAAATGATTACCAAGTTTTTGCATAAATTACTGAGGTCCGAGGTTCAAATCCTATTGCAATCTCAGGTAAACCTTGTAAACCCGCAATTTTGTTTGCTGTTTTTGGGGTTGTGAAACAACAAAGAAAATATCGAAGAAGAAGAAAAATAAGTAGGAAATATCACGGATATTGAATTGAAAAAGAAGAAACTATTCAGAGAGTGTCAAAAAAAGTGCAACATTCAGAAAGCAAATAATAAAAACTGTTTAATGTTTTTTCCTCAATGAAATTATATATTACATTAAAGCCTGACTATTTCTCAATCCACTCTTTTTTACCCCATTCCATTTGGGTCCCTAGATCCAGAAATACAGTCGATTAGGTGGAAGGGTGTTAATTTTACTTGGGCCACTCTCACCTGTGATGTCACCAATTGGAATGAACAGGTATTGATCTAGGCATTGAAGTTGGTGACATCACATGTGAGAGTGGCCCACGTATAAATTTACACCCTAACACTTCATTGATTGTATTCTGGATCTAGGGACCCAAATGGAATGGGGTAAAAAGTAGTGGATTGAGAAATAGTAAGGACTTAATAATTTCATTGTAGAATTTTTTTTCAAACAGTTTTAACTATTTGTTCTCTAAATGTTGCCCTTTTTTTAGGCACACTCTGTTGTGCATCACAAACCACTCTTGTTGCACGTGTGATGTCAATTTTGGATAAAAGACATATCTTGCACGTTCTCATGAAATGATATGTCTCAGCCAGGAAACTAATTACAGAAACCACCTGTTTTGATTGAGTAATTGGTGTGCTGTCATCACATAATGATGACGCAGCACATTTTGTTCAATTAGGTGAGCTGCCTATATCAGGTACTTTATATTTATCATCGTTATGGTTTTTTTTTGTGTTCTGTTTGTTCTTTACGACAGCTTGACAGTGACTGCGTGCCAGCCGTGGAGCTAAACTTAACAACATCTGCCGGAAATGTCATTAGAAAGCAGCCAGGCAGTGCGTGTGACAATTATACAGGTGAATGTCATTCACTTGAACACATCTCATTCACTTTAACAGACTAGTTAGAGAAAGAACTGAGTAAATTATTCAAATGTCGCGTCCAACCTGTGGCATAATTGGAAGCTGGCATTAATTGGCTTGAATGTTGGATGTTATACACGAATGATTGCATGTTAAATATGCACTCTCAAATTATGGACTTTAGCCATGCTTAGTTAAAATTATTCCATGCATTATAGTCTTGCTTTCGAATGATTGGTGCAATGGGTCTTAATTTCATCTGCCTACATACAGAGGGCTCTGTCTGTAATACTAAATGCTCCATGAGATTTTTGAGAGGTAGAATCATTTGACTTAAAATCCTACCTTTTTGAACTTGAAGAATATCAAGATACCCCCCAAAACATCACTAAGTTAAATTAGTGTAAAAACTTTTTTTAATATGATGAATTTTAAATAATTTATTAATTCTGCAACTTATAAAGCCTAGAGGCATAACTTATTTTTGAAAGAACTTTCTACACTGAAACTTTTCAAAGTGTTCCATTGAAATTTTCTACGTGCGTCACTGGAACACTTACCCTGTTTGTGAATAATTATAGGAATATTTTCCAAATGATATTTTGCCATTAGGTTATTGTGATCTGCAAGGCTTATGTGTGACCACAGACCACGAATCTGCCCTCAACAAACTGAAGAATATCTTCAAGGACGGGATGTTACCAATCAACTGGATCAATACTAACTGGTGCGTTGCTGTTTGACAGTTTGATGTTTTAAAAAGCAATTTTTTAAGCAAAAATATTTTGTTTCTATAAATTTTGTCTATCCAACACTTAGTGGAAATATACAAAATGAATCCGTGTAGAGAATGAAAACTTTAAGAAACAGCTTCAGTTTACCTACTAAATCCTTACACCCCATTATTAAATTTTGTACCAAAGTAACCGGCAAGGGGTTAACTGCCGGGGGGGGGGGGATATATACCCTTTTGACTGGAGGGGGAGGCATTGGATCATCTCGCGACATTTTTTGTGGCAATCATTCGAAAATTTGTTGTAGTCAGTTAAAATAATGTAAGTAAAGTACAAACTATTAAAATAATGTTCCAGTAATACTGTATTCGGGATACAAGTCCAAAATCAACTTACTCCCTATATATCAAATTCCCCCCGCCCCTCCGCATGTTAAAAAAAGGAGAAAGTGGACTTGGAAAGTGACAAACAAATGTGAGAAGATGCCCACAAAGTCCGTCCAGATAGGCGACCGTAGACAGAATTTTCATGGCGTAATAATCATTGCATCTGGACTTGTTACATAATTTCAACGGCAGCGCAGCGAGCAATATACGTGTAAACGTTTAGTGGCGTTAATGTCACTTATAATCCTGAGCACCGCTCAAAATGTGAGGTCACAAATTTTTGTCTTATCTTTCGTGGATCATTGCCCCTAGATTTGCTTCTTCTTTTTCTTGCAGGTTTTACATCGCATGCGGAGTTCTGTGCCTATGCTTCCTGTGTCTGTCAGCCAAGCTGACCTATGACCATCGCCGTTACCTGCAGACTGGCATGGTGACTGGCCTGGTCAGGATGTGTCGTCTCAGGATCCCTCGGGAACACACTACAGCCAGTCTACAAACAGGTACTCTAGACTCTCTCAATCAGACTCGGACAAACTTTTTTCTTACTTTTTTTTTGGCCAAGAGCCGAGGTACACAAACATCTATTTGTGATAACTCTCTTCTTAAGAAAGTTCTACAGTCATGTTGCAATTTAATACATTCCAGAAAAATTCTACGTACAGAAGAGACAATGATATATATACAGGGCGAGTCAAAAAAAGTGGAACACAAACCCCCAAAATTATATTTCATATTTTAAAAAAATATGTAGCTTCCAGAATAATAATGACTGGAATGCCAATTTCATAAGCTAGTTTTTGGTGAAAAAATTACTGACATTGCTCAATCTGTTCAAAGAATGTCACCATTTAAACACAATGACCCCAAAACCTCTTTCGTCCTAAAATGCTATTTCACGAATCGTCTTCAAATTGTCTTCAAACATTACCAGCGATAAAACCTCAGTTTAAAAGTTAAAAATATTCAACAAAGTCCTTTTGAAGGCCGTCTTCTGAAAAAAAGTGGATTTTCATAAATCATATTGTTTGCCTAAGCAGGGTTGTTAATAAAGATATTGTGTACTACAGTTGTTGACAGTTGTTGAAACAAGCATTCTCTGTTGTTCCAAACAGTAAGAATACACAATAAAATTCTATTTTTGGACGAAACAGGTTTTAGGGTCATTACGTTTAAATGGTGATATTCTTTGAATGGATTGAACAATTTCAGTAACTTTTTCATCTAAAAGTAGCTCATGAAATTGGCTCTTCAATTTTTTTTTGGTGCTACATATTTTTTTAAATATGAAATATAGTTTTTGGGGTTTGGGTTCCGCTATTTTGGACTCACCCTGTACATGTCCAGAACTTATGTAAAGATTCATGCGTTGAAATTGTTTGATTTAATCAGCTGTGAGTTCTGCAAATACCTTGGGGTGTTAGAACAGTAAAGAACACAACGGCTAAATTAAAAAAAAATCTGTGGTGAAAAAAGCAGGTGTAACAGATGTTTCCTGTCTGATGCTTCATGTTTTATTCGCTATGAAAAATATTGACAAAATTTGTGTAAATATTTTGACCATGTGAGTGTGACCTCTTTCTCTATAGGCAAAAATATTGACTGTCTGAGTTTATATTTAATCTGTACATAAAGAAATCATGTTCCCCTTATGTATATCCCGTGAGCAAAAAAAAAATTTTTACAAATCAAAGTCTTTCATGATATTTTTCAAAACGTTTTCACTTTGCAGTTCAAAGATAAATGGATTTTTTTTTTGTTCAGCACGTGGTCATGCCACATGAATTGGACTTTACCACATCTGGTGTTCGAAAAATAATAAGCTAATGAAATGGTGAACTTGTGATAATGGTTACCCTTTTGGGGGGGGGTGTTTGCTGTTGGGAGTGCCCCACGGAATTTTCAAAATTCTACCATTTACATTGATTTTAAAGACCATGTGACCGTACCCCATTCAGCTAGCTTGAATACCCCTTTTAATAATAATGCATTGTCCGCAATCTTTTCTGCAACCATGCGCGCACTCAAATCCGTGACTAGCGTAACTGAACCTGAATTCAACTGATATGAAACTCAGCAGACAGGAAAGCGTATCTTACATTGAACACGATTTCTCGTGGTGGTGTCTGGTTTGCAGTTGTGTTGATAGGAACTAAATAACAAGGAACTGTGCTCATCCAAAGTGTTGGATGCATGAGCCAACTAAGCCTTTGAAAGTGATCCTAAACGACCTTTTTTTTTCATCATTTAAAAGTTAACCTCCCCATGCTTGTCACCAAATTTATTTTTTTTCTTCTGAATTTTTTTCCGATTTGTATGTTTTATTTTACTCCCCCCCCCCAATAAACCCTTTTCCACTATAAAGCACTGGCAATCCTTTAAAGAGTTTTTATCTGCCTAAAGGATTGTAGGGTTACAAATCATTTTAAACTTAAAATTATTCCATAACTAAAACGTAGTTTTAGATTTTTTGTTTGTCTCATCCAAAAGGGAATAACTTTCGTATTGCTAGAAACAAAAAGCGATTTTAATGATTTCATTTTCGTCTCTCACTTCTCAAGGAGCGACTGTGGATAATGGTTTGTCATTCATTGAACCTGCCTCTGAAGACACTACAATGGCTGGGAATCAGTTCCTGGTGTTGGGAACACTAAACCAAGCCTCTCCCAGCGAAACTCGGGTCTAAAGATAAATAGCGTGCAGTTTCAGGTATTGAATACATTAGCACACCAAGAGCCAAACTTTACATTTTTTCCCCCAATGCATAAAGTACGGCAGTTAGATGCATAACAATCCTGTTCAGAGTGTGCATTCAAACAAAGATTGCACACACAAGGAAGTTCTTTGCGTTAGCAGAAATCACATTGGATTAACTCATAATTGGCAAAATGGTACAGTTGGTCTCTTCTTGTTCTCATGTATTTAACTCTGTTTCATTTTTTTGTCATGTTTCTTGCCCATTTTATAATTTTTTTTACAAACTTTTGCCAGTAAAGTCTTTTATATTTACAAACTCTTGCCAGTAAACTCTTCCATAAGGAAGTAGAAAGATTTTATAAAATGTCACTTTGACTACATTTTATTTAATTAAGTACCAAAATGCGTGCATGTTTCTGTTCATGTTTGTTTTTGCCACTTAAAAAAGTGACGTGCCATGTAGAACAAATTTATCATTGGTTTGTACTGATTCTTCTTTGTACTTTAAACTTCTGAAGTGGTTCTATTTCCAGCAGAAAAGTATTTTTCTTGAAAATGTGTGTTAGATATTCGTGGCATTTTGAAACAGTTGCAATAATGAAAACTACGCAAAACTCTTTCAGTATTAGCGCTCTTAACATTTTTACTCATAAATTTGTATTCATATTTTAGTTTGAATCATGTTTCATGTAAAGCGTTCAAAGTGTAACAACCATGGTCAAGAGTTTTAAGAGGTGTTACTTTTTTTTAAATTTTGATATTCAAAGTGTGTGTTTACACACATTCCTGTGAAGAGTGGATTACGAAATAATGTGTATATTTTGATCTTCAAAGAAATTCTTGTGAAAACTGTTTTAAGATTTGACGAGTGAAACTCTCACGAACAAACCAAAGACTTCTTTATTTAAAATTCATTTTCTGGAACAATTGTCTGAAGTGTTAGTGACTATTTTAAAAGTTTCATCAATTTTTCAAATAAAAGGAAACCTTTTTCAAGCAGACTATATCAGATTTCTTTTCCAAATCAATGAGATAAGGGCCTACCATTTGTGAAGTGTGCCAGCATTTTGAATCAAGTGATTTAACCGCTTGGAGAGATCGTACCATTTATACCACATATGTAAATTGTGCAGTTTGCCTGAAATCAATAAAACTAAATGATTGGATTTATGTGCAATTTCTACTCTACTGTCAATATGGTATTATTATTCTGTTCAGAGTCTAATAAAAAGGCTAGACAGTGCTATTTTTAGACCATGTTTTACAGAACACGCACACAAACACACACGTTTGTTTTACATACGCTATGAGGACATTTCTTTGTTTTCGTGTAGTTAAGAAAACTCGGTACCGCACATAGAGCTATATTAAATTACTAGAGCGTTAACTCGTCATTCTGCGCGCGGAGATGCTTTGAAGCCGTCCTGGGCGCAGACATATTGAATTCATGTGCGTGTTTGTAGAACATAATGAAATTAGATGGATTGAATGCAACGCGCAAGTAGAACATACGCAAACAACTTAAGCGCATCATTGACGGTTCAAAAATCATGACGGCAAAAAGCATCTGCAGCGAATGCGCGCACGCGTTGCACTGTTTGCGTAGAGCAAAATGACACGCTCATTTGCTGATCGTGCATTTCGGTTTTGGGCGTATTGGCTTCGATAACGCACCGGTATGGAATACAAACGCAGAGAATATTCGATCGATTATCCAATTCTGTTGGAGTTGAATATTCAGAGGTGAAATGCAACGCAAAAAGGGGAAAATTTGTACTCTTCATGACAAAATTTGAATCCTAGCAATTTATTTCATAGTGATTCCTGACATTTAAAATCAGCTGATATGTCAATAGAACCGTCTCAGAATTATGGAGATAAAATTCAAGAATATGCAAAGTTAGCATTTTTCTTTAAAGTTCGTTTTCTGAGTTGTTCGCAGCACGAGTGCATTTACCCTCCCCATCCTCAAACCACAACCCATGCCATTTCAGACTTTAGTAGTATGGCTGTCATACAGTAGGCGAGCAAAATGTGGAAAAGTCCTCTAGAAAAAAAATCACGGCATATTTTGGTAATAGCTGGCATCTGTGGGTGGATGCCATCGTTAACTTTGACCTTAAATATACATAATTTGCATAAACCGATAATACCAGTCGTGTAATTGTCCAAAATATTTGGATATAATTTTTGATTTTTTTGTTGTTGAAAAGTTTAGTTTCGTGATTCTACTTGCACATCCTTAATACTTCAATAACATATTCCAAAGCACACAAGTGACCAAATAATTCTGAGGACAAAGCAACGATCCAAAATGGCTGCTATTACCCTATGAAGTTGCGCGCATCTACCTTGTCTCCAGATATCATCAAGTAGTCTTGCCAAACCTCAGTATTGATGATAGGTTCAACACATCGCA